>JABWDB010000020.1:4990000-5590000 GCA_019614645.1 Stratiolaelaps scimitus | reverse complement strand
CGTTCGATTGTGCTTGTTGTCCGCGGTCAAATTGTTCAGCGGCTTCAGGCGCCGCTGGTCCCGCTGCATCTGCCTCGGATTCTCCGGCCACCTCTCGCGTTCTGCCGTTGCTTTTGCTGTTATCGCGATTCGTTGCTGTGTTTTTCATCATTCCGTAGGAAGCAATGCATCTCGATGTCAATGGTGACATCGCAATTTAACAGTGTTTCTTGTCTTCAATATATCGATGCCGCCATCGCCGGTGTCGCTAGCCCTCTGCCCGTTAAGTGCACCGACCAGCGCCCCATCGAACCAGCTGACTGATCAGTGTGCGGTGGTGCCCGTGGCGTGGTGTCCGGCATTCGAAGTGATAGCGAAGAGGAAGAGATCAGTCCAGAGCAGCTGCTCTCTCGTTGACGCTCAGCACGGCAAACAGCCGCCGGCTGAACTCTCCGCGGCGGTCTCCGCGATCGGTGAGTCGCTTGGCGACGTGTCCGTCTCTGTGTGTGTCTGCGAGTTTGTATCTGTACGTGATAGCGGTTTATTCACCACTACACGGCCAATGCGCCGACACATCGGATAATTGTAGAAGCCTTTCTGCAGCAACAGCGGTAGCCTGCCGCAGCAACACCAAGTAGATGCCTCCTCATTCCGACAGCTAAACCGAGCTGAACAGGACAAGCAGAACATGCGGCACTGTCCCCCAAAGTAAGAAGCGTTGAAGGAAAGAACAACTCCTCGGAGATGGACAATGACCCACTATCGGCTCCGTTTGTGTGAAGTGAACAACGCGGCGCGGAGAGATTCGCGCGTGGATGACGCGCCACCCAACAAAACTTCTGACTTCTGCTTCGGCTTCGGCTGCTGCCGCTGACCAACGAGACGGCGACCATATTTATATGTCCATGATATGCGCGAGTGAGGATTCGGCTTTCAGGCTTCCTCTGTCGAGTGAACGCACAGTTTTTGTTTTATCTGTTTACTAGAGATAAATAAATGGTTGCTTGGTTAGATGCTGCTGCTGCTGTTGCGTACACCGGACGAATGTCTGGCTGCCCGCTACTGGACGTCAGGCCTTTATTCATTGCTATTATCTTATCGGCTGCCGACGGCCCAATCGTGTGGTGTGGCCCGTTTCAAGTGGTACCATGTCAGTTTCAAACACGGACACATACAGAGCCCCAGAGAGCGAACGAGCGAGAGAGAGAGAGAGGAAGCGATGCAATATGTTGATAAAATGTTTATAAACCAGAAGGAGTATAGAAAAAGGACGTCCCGAGGACGTCTCTCCGACCACTGATATGTTTGGCGTCGATTGACCTCAGATTCCGGGACCACACCCGGAACCAAATATACCCTGCACATTTTTATCTGTCTCTCAAGAGAATTTCATTGTTTTTAATGTCGAGTACGCCATGTTGGTGTTTGAATGATTGACTTATGTTCGGATTTGGCCGATTTGTGGCTTTATGTGACATGATGAAAAACCGCTTGAAGAAACTCGTTCGTTTGAATACTTGATCTTGTTTATTTGCCCACAAGTTTAAGAGCACTTGTAAGTGGCCAACATTAGTCTGGATAAGACCTAAATTGCTGGATTGGCTGACGTCGGAGCTTACTCGCTTACCGCTAAGGAAATCTATTGTGAAATTTAAATTCTCTCGTGCGTTCATATTTCTATTTTTTTTAAGTCGAAACAAGACTTCTCTAATTAGTTATAGATACGATATGATGACAAAGTTACACGAAAATGGTACAATGTTTACAAAGCAGGACCGAATCAATCGAACGAACCAGTCCTGATCAATTCCTGATATCTAAGGTCATCTCGCTTATTTCATAACGGTATCCAATCCGTCAACGGAACATTCACTTACAAAGCTATCTCACCCTGGCACGGGATTACGTAACTTCATTGTGATCTGGATGAAAGCCAGTTTTCAATGAAAATTTCTAGCATTTGCATAGCATACAGTTAACGTAGGAATATATCTTTATTTGAACATACAATAATTAGGAATTATTTCTAGGGATGGGGGGGAGGGGATATCATACAAATTCGTATCATAATGCCCCTGATCCTAACGCGGACACGCGAATCGAGACTACGCTGTGCTTGCAGATTTCTCAATATTAAGTCAATACATATAGTATACGGTGTTCGTTGATTTGGACTGCGCAATCCTCGGCGCGATACAATTAAAGCCCAAGCAGCCAGCGGCAGCAGCCACTTTAGGAAGGCCGCAGTGGACCTCTCGATTCGAAGGAGGATGTGCAGAACTTAATCCTGGCATTCACCGCAAAACGTTCGCGTATAGCGTCATTTTCCGGTACCGGCATGACGTTCACCATTAGTAGCACTACCTTAGCCTAGAGACCACGTGATAACCTTTATCCCCATGCTCCAATCTGCGTTCTCATAAACAACCCCCAGTGTTGCTGAACAACAGGCAGGTGGAACGGTCTCGAAGATATTTGCAGGTTCGCTTTCTCCCGAGATGGAGACGAGGAGAGTTCCGCATATACAGTCAAACGCCTGCTGGCCATCACCGTGGGGAGCGTTCGAATACGGGCACGGTGTAGTGTGATCTAGTGCAGGTCGGGGGCGAGACGCTAAATTAAATTATTTTTGGACGCCTACGACTCTCCCAAATAGGCAAGCAAAAAAGCTATGATGAGTTGGTTATTCAGTCGACCACTTCGCTCACTACTTCGAATGATTTAACTGTTTAAACAATAAGGTTAGGTATACTCGTTGATGTCCGTCTCAGGAGTTTATGGTCAGCTCACACAATAACAACAAAAACAAATACACAAACTGATGTAAAAACGTGATTCCGATTGCACGGCATATTTTACTTAGAACAACTTGAGGTGGCCAGCACTACAGTACGCCGTGTCGTTCTCGAAGCACTTGCCTTCGAAACCCTAGGCGGGCAGGGGCCCCTCAATACCAATTTCCTCGAAGGAGTCTACCGCAGGCTAATCCGTGCCACCATATTGGCAGTTCAAGAAATACTCTCGGCAGTTACGGTATACTAGCGGCGAATTGGACTGGGTAAAGTCGGGATATTGCACAACTGCTTTTTTGTTTAGAGGAGGAAATTTTCTTCAAACCTACGGACACCACCAGAGACAATTGCTTAGCATTTTGAAAGCGGACTGTTCGCAGACAGAGCATGTTGAAATGAGCTGAAAAATCTTAGCTCTTTGGTAACGTAGATCTGTTTGAAAATTGACACAGGCAGCGGAACTGACAGCGAGGTGTTATTTGTTTATTTGCATAGATACCGTAGGGGAAAAGCATGTCTGTTGTATGGCGGGGTCATTGCCGGCCGCTGGGCGCGCAGTCATTTATGTATAATAAAGGGAGTGTGAGTAGGCCAAATTGAGGAGAGGAACTTGCAATCGCAATTTACATACGCTTTGGTTGTCGGTTTTTTTTTTAAAACTTAGCTATAAAACAACCTAGGAGAACAAAGACATTTCATTCCATAGGGAAGTGCCTATACTCCGCCGAATGAAACACGATACCACAAAGTTAGTCTTCAATGAACATGCACCTCCACCATCTTTAACGCTACCTGCTTTTTTACGCTTCCGAATCGAACAAGAGCTCCAATAGTCTCCCGGTGGCAATGGTCAGTTCTCTCGAGCCACCCAAGAACATGTATACCTATCTACAGTGGCAGACTGCTCAGCTCACCGGACCACAGCTTGCTTCTGCTCCGATATGCTGGAGTGTTTCTTGATACGATTGAGATCTAAACATCCTCCCGTGCGTCAAATTGCGGCAGGCAGTGTTTGCAGATGGACATGAAATTTCGTATAAATTTTCTGACGCGATTTCACGTAACAACGAGTATCGTCTCAAAGAGCAGAATGCCATCAGTACCGGTATTTCTACACGTACATGCACTACCCTAAATTATGTTGCTAATCACGCTGTTAAGGATGTCCTGAGCGTACACAGTACTTATCGCTCCCATGTATTTTTAGTTAGCGAGCGAGCGTAAAAGTAAGCAAGATTCTTGGATGATTGGGGGTCGCCATTGAGCACTATATGTTATTAAGTTATACGCATATCTACAATATCTTAATCCAATATGCTGTTGCGGGCCCACAATGCCCTCTGGGATATGATAGGCTAATCTGAAGGTATCTTTCGTTCCAGTTTCGGGAATAAACCTCAAGAAATGTGTTATCATATTTAATTTGATATTTGGTGTTCACCATTTTTAGCCTGAGATATATTTCCGTATATATTTTTCGATGGAAGTTAAAACGAGGTTGATGTATTAAGTTTGCTTGTGTTCGGTGCATCTCGTGTCTATTGCTGCTTATGCTACGAATTATTATTTGTAAAATTTTATATTCGAATTCTATATTGAGTACTTGTACGGTTATTGATGCTCTCGTCGGTTTGTCCCCGCACTGTAATGAAATAATCATCTTTAATATTTTTTTTTGCCCTAAAGCTTAAGCCTTGTATCAACCTGCGTCCGTCCTTAAGCCAGAAATGGAATTTCCAGCAGAACTTACGACTTTGCTTTTACTACAAAGAAAATAGCCTAGACTCTCCACTTTGTGGGCCATTCCACATTTTCGAAAACTTCGCCAAACGGAACGTCACTGAAATTACTATTATTTGTGCAATCCCTTTGCGAGTCGCTCTCGCATATGTTTCAAACATGGGACGATTAGAACCAATTGGATTGGCACAACTGAAACGGTCTAACAAGATGTTTCGAGCTGGATATTCCTTGGTTGCGGATATTTTGATACATGGAACTCCTGGGGAATCGCATCGGCCTAGAGAGTACCATTAAGATATATTCTTCCGAAACAAATTACCCATTGTCCACTTTGAGGGTTCCCTCCCCTACAACTTCGCCCTGACTGACTCTTGACGGAGCTCAATTATCCGATGGCACTATGACGCTGTTTCAGAGATGCATACCCGGCGGGATGCTGCTGGAGTCCTCTCCACATCCACTGCTTCAGTGATTGCACATGTTTAATTAAAAGCACAAAGCAACCCTCCTCCAAAGGCCTCCACGGATTTGTTTCTGCCGTTCGAACTTTCTTCTCGGATAGCTGTATCTGCTTCCGCGTTTGATGTCGGGAAGTTCAAAAGCCATTTAGGAACCGACTCCCAGAATTGAACCGGCAAGGTTTGGCCATAAACGAATCGTACTAAAACGTGTTAACCTGTGATGGCATTTCGCAGGAAGTCATATACCCAGCACCTTGCTAAACGCAGATAGGGACACGGGGCCCGGGCCGCGGTTGCAGAACCAGTGACGCCGAATAGTGGAAATTGTGGAGCCGACAGTTGAAAATGTAGATTTATATGAATTTTATTGTAAAACCCTTTCATTTTTCTACGGCCGTGTTGTCTTTCGGATGTTCGTAACTATATTTGCCATTCTTGTTGTTATTATGTTAGCTTTGGTATAATTAATAATTATCTTCTATCAAAAACATCAGATCTTTGTACATTCTTCTCGGAAATGTACAAAGATCTGATGTTTTTGTTTCGTATGTCACTTGCATATTTGCGATAATAATTTGACACGAAGATTATGCCCATTATTTCGTTGGTCGGTGTCATGCCATCTAATGAGGAAAAATAAATGAAATAGCCCGTTTTTCAAGATCCAAAAATATAATGTATACTGATCGTATTTAGAAGCTGGAGTTAGATACTTCATTGCCTTTGATTTCAGGCAATTACCAAAACAATTTTTCGGTGATTGATTAGTTACGTACAGTTCATGTTCTTTTCTATTAGATGTGATTTCATTTTCTCAATAACTTATGTTTATATACCAGAAAATTGGCTGACGCGTATGGTTGTTGCCGTAAGATAGCCATACCGCAGAGAACTATAGCGTAGGGCGCAGCCTCTAGTTATGTCTGCGCAGTTAACCTTCTCTGGACAGAGTTGGATGTGTGTAACTCCCGATTGTTTCGTGAAGGCGAAAACTCTGCTAAACTTTGATATACAGCCAAATCATGTTCGGCCATCGCTGCTAATACTTTATTTTCCATATAACGAAAGTTATCTATTAATTAGTGGAATGTAATACATATAATAATTATTGATAAACTCGTATGTTGACTTGTCATACTGGGGTTAACGCATGACAAGGTGAAGTAGATTCCAAAAAAATGATTGAAAAAGTTACTACAGAAATGGTTTCTATTTGTTTATTGAAACTTCCCTTCTGGTGGCCTGTAGCATGCTGCTTTTTTTTAGCGCTCAAACGTTGTCATTAACTGAGATAGTACAAAAAAACATCGGATCTCGGCAACTGAACCGTCGCCATCTAAAGTGCCCATATAGTCTCTTCTAGCCAATATATATATATATATATACAGCCTTGTTGACGTTGGTGGAGAGTTTCTTAGGCTGTAAAGAGTGGCGTTAGAGGAGAATCCCCAACTTCTACGATTCCTTCTTCTTCAATCCACTAGCTGGCCCCTACCTGTGAACTTGTTTCAGACTTATAATCACCTTCCTGCTTTCAGAAGAGAACTAGAGAAGATCAAGCCGAGGCCCATCGCCCATCTTCTTGAACAGAAATGGTCTGAGAACATAGTATGCCTTCAGCAGGTCGAACAGGTCACCCTGCAGGTCGATCCCAACGGGGACCTGTCCATACTCATCATCAGGTGAGCCCAACTTAACCTTGGCTCAACCCGCACCAGCCGGCTGCTCTCTTCTGGGAAGGGTGACCTCCTCGCTTCTTCATACGACGATGTTAAGTCGAAAAGGATATGCTCACTTCGTTACTTCTTCTGTTACTTCAAAACGGGGCTCGAACTGCTCGGCAGACGAGTCAAGATCGTCAACGTGTCTGGCTCCACGAAGTACTCATAGAAGTCCTCGATAACCATTTCGCCCCGTATCGAAATACTAACTGGACTCAGGCAGCGTCAATTGTCGGGGGACGACGGTGGCAAAATAACGAATAATAACAATTTTACCACTCACTGTGTTTAGAAACCCGTTATGAAGGAGATGAATTAACGAGCTGGAGAGAGAGTAAGTAAAGATCTGATGATTTACTAAGGGAGCTGCAATTTTACAATGCCTTAATTTTCGTATATATGTCCCCGTCACACAGCGGGACTCGAACCTGCGACCTCTGGCTTTTTACAGCCAGAGACCACTTAGCCGCCGTCCAAGCCACCGCGCTGACATTTAAATGAGAATGTACTATTTCAAATTGGATGCTTATAGGGGCACATAAAATGATCATGTATATAATTAAAGGGTCCTGATTTATTTTAACATAGTGTATCGGCACATCGTCTTGAAGGTGAATTAGAACCGGCAACTAGAAACGAGCTTGAGACTTGTCGATTTGTTCATTATGAACTAGTATGCCTAGTAGGTACATGCATAGGTCTAAGGTTACACTGCCCGTCAACTTTAGCGTGTCCCAAGTAGACGACGCCAGATTGGCGTTGTTTATGTCACGAAGGGATGGAGGAGATCGGAAAGCGACCCAAGGTAGTGGCAAAACACAGTCGTCAAAGTTCCGTTGGGGTGTAAAAACGACCAGGGAAGAGATGTCATAGTATAGCAACAAATAAATAAATAAGCAAACAGCGAATAAACAGACGACCAAACAACGGGACGAAGTCGACGAAAGATCTCAGCGACCCCCTGGCCCGCAAGCCACCCATTTCTCAATGGTGTACGAGCCAACCTCGTGCTCATCGAAGCAGCGGCTCCTCTCTCTCTTTCTCCCCGTAGACGACTGGACTGAACAATCGGCACGCGCTGTGCAGCGTACGAAGGCAAAATGAATGGCACACAGAGAGAGATTCAGAGGGACTAGATTGTAAATTTCCCCCCGAGTAGACGGCGATGTGTAACGGGCATAAGCGTTTGCTGTTATTTGTACGACCCGTTCATGCGGCTCTGGATCGCCCTCATATAATATCTTAGAAGTATGAGCCTATTGCTTTATAGCTTCGCTTGTCTCCGTAATGACAGCTGTCTTGTTTGAGCGGATATGCATTGTGTATTGCCAGTCTCTCCCGGGAGAATATGGCGTCGGCTAGGAGGCGCGAGGCAAGCTGAAATTATTGCCAAATAACAGAACATACAGAATACGAGTTGGCGTTATATTTAGACATACAAATAATATGAAATAAAGGCCAACCGTCTATGAGTTGGATGATAAGCTAAGCGACATTTGGTGGCATTTGAGCAAAGCTATTGAATGGAAATACAGCTGAGATCAGCAGAAGCCGTCGAGATGAGGGCAATCCATCGAGTGTTGCCTTGATATTTATGATGAGTGGTTATGAGAAATGTTATTACTATAGTTATATTTACAGCCCTTTGCACATACTCTCGTGAATGGCTTTGGTCTTTAGCATAATTCTCGCGTCTGATATCCGAGTTACCATGAATGTGCGAATGTCGAACATCTCAAATAATTTCGCACCGATTAACCCTAAGACGCAAACAAACAATAACTGCGGTGAAAGTAAAGCCATTCAATTATTATATAATATACGGATATTAATTATATACGGACAGGGCATACTGCTAACACACACTTATACAACAACAACAACAACAGCGACAACAACAACAGCGACAACATGAGCAGTGTGTCATGGAGATCATGAGGATGACATTTACAATGATGACAATGGCGAATCGTCAACGGATCGGACGCCGAACGCAGAAAACCTAGCAGATCTGCAGACAGGACTGGAGACACAGATATTATCTATGGAGGGAGAAGCTGCACAGCGAGTCAGCCATAGGCCATTGGATCTCGTGACTAACAACGAAATCACGAATCGGTCAGCCTGCTTCTGCCTGATCTGTTCGTTATTTTTCCTCCTCCATTGGCGTTTCGTGTTGTTGCTTGACATCATCGACCGTTGGCGGTGGTTTTTGACGTTTGCTGGATCAACGCCTATGGGCGAGTTTGGGTGAGCTGTCGACCGCTCGGCCGCCGTCATTGATAGTCATAGTAGTACTACTAGCAGCAGCAGCCGTAGGCGCAGCTGTACTCGCGGTGATAGTGGTTACGTCGACGTATCGACGCACACAGACATCTGTGCGGTCGTTTTTCTTTTTTTTTTTGTTGTCGAGGGAACACAATAATGAAATTAGGTGCTGCTGTTTTCCCATACTCATCTATCTATTATAGATCATCATCATCGTCATCGCCGCCGTCGTCGTCGTCGTTGTTGTTGTCATCCCACGCAAACGAAGCCATCACGCACTGCAATGCTTGATAACGCCACTGGGTTCACCATCCGCCGTCGCTCGAACTGCAGCTGATACTTTCGCCGGCCCGGGTGGAGCCGTTGTTGGATTGTTTTCCCGTTCCGCATCGTCGTCTGTGCGTGGTGCGTTCGGGTCGTGGCAAGAAGCAAATTTCGCCAACTCCGCCAGCTTCCAACGACGCCTGCCCTATAAACGTCGTGCTGGCTCATCACGAAAAAGAGCTCGGTGAAACACGAGTTCGGCGGAACAGGCTAAACTAGCAATAACGACAACAACGACAACAACAACAACAACAACAATAACAGACAGCTCATATTAGACATTATTTTCGGTCGACAACCATCAGTCGTCGCCTGCACCGCGATGATGTCCACCTGCATCGCGTAGGCCACTGAAATCGGCCTATTTCATCATAAAAGCTAAACGCGTATATATATATATATATATATATATATATAGTATAGTCATGGTCGAGTTTGCCACGCCTTTGTTCAAGTAACGCCAAGTGACTCTATACCCTATGCTTATTTCATTATTTCATTAAACTATTAATGCTAGTTAGGCATTATTGATCATGTTAGCTGACCGAGTGATGAGAGCCCGATCAATCGTTTATGGTGTCGCATATTGAAGGCACGATGCTTTACAACAGCTCGCAGCACTAGAAAGCAACGCAAGCGTTTTTTTTATGTAATCAACAATAATATTGCCAATTGTCGTGTGTTTGTCCCGTGCGCATACACAAGGTAATGAATGAACACTCGCTTCGTTATATTGATGAGGAGACCGTTAGGAAACGCCGTTGTTGTTGTTGTTGTTGCTGCTGCTGCTGCCTTTCTTGAAGCATCTATCTGCCTCTGATGAAAGCCTGCTGCTTCGGCCAGTGGACGTGAACGCTGGTCACCTGCGGTTTGATAAGAGCGTGTAGATGTTCCTTGCCTTCTCGGCCTCCTGATTCACGTTGCCACTCGTTGCTAAGTAAGCCTCGTCTTCGTCGAGATTTCTTCAGAGACAGAAAGAAAGAGAGATAACGAGAGAGAGAGAGAATCGACTCCACAGGCGAAGGGAGCGGATGACAAGCTTGCCTCCATCGCGTGACGGACGTCCCGCAGGGTTCTCAGTGGGGTCTCGATGACTCGACGAGGTACGTGCACGCGCCGTTACCTTCTCCGGGATGAATTCTCGTTGTGAAACGCGCGGCAGGGACGATGTACGACGCGGGCGATGGCTGAACTCCCGCCAGCCAGCCAGCCGATCCGCCGACAATGACGGACGCGCCGACGGAAACCCGTGTGCGAACTGTTGCCATTGGCGAAACATTAGGAGGGAGGAAGGAGGTGAGGTGCAGATCGAGGGGATCTCACGAAGACTTCAGTTGGAGAAGAGTAACAGCGATGCCGGCAGCGTCCACAGGAGCATCATCGGCGCTCACTCATGAAGGCCATTCATCGCTGGCTGGATCCGCCGGCGATTGCGCTCGCCGCCGCCGCCGCCAGCGCGGCGCTGATCACATCTCCGTGCCGATGCAGGGTTGGGCACTTACTTCGTGAGCAACGTAACATCGCCATGATGCGGCTACCTGCAGATGATGATAGCGAGTAGCAGCCTCGGGAAAAGTATCTTGAGAATGTTGAGCGCAGATATACAGAATCGTGTCCATATCGCAAAATCCCAATAATAATAATAATAGTAATAAAAGGACTAGTCGTAGACAAACGTCTTTAGAGCAAGGCCTAGCAACCTTATATCGAATATAATAATTCGAAAGGCAACTTTTTGGAAGTCCGTTTGTAATTGAAACCCGAGTCCCGCTAAACGTCGATTGCTTATGTTAGGTTTGTTCGTCAGCCAGTCGTCTGGTGCGATTAGGCCAGGTCTGGTCGAGCTCTATGGCAGCTTCGCATGTACACGACGACATCGAGCGCCTACCATTCGAGGATCGCGCAGGTTTCAGGGTCCGCACCGAGCTCGGAGCGCGGCTTCTGCTGAGGCGAGTGGCCGAGCCGACGCTGGTTCCACCACTACCAAACGCTACAGCAACAGCAATCCGCTGCTGCTGTGTGTATGTGTTGTCAGTCGGCCAGTTCTCCGAGCAGCGTTCAGAAGAGCTGGATCTGGCTCATCCGAAGCTGCTGGTAACCTCGCGCTCTGGTCTGCGCCACTCCGATCTTCTCTGCTGCTCTGTTCCGTGATTCCCGGTGGTTGTTCGGGTATTTCGTTAGCTCGTGGTGTCTGCGTGCGTGTGTCTGTGTGTGGGATCCTCGTCGTCATCGTCGTCGATAGCACCAACATCCATAGCCAAGCAACGCTCCTCGTGTTGTTCCTCGCTGCTGCTGCTGCCGCCTTCTGCGACCGCTGCTCCGCGCTAACGCTCGCGTTTCGTGTCTCGTCCGCGGGGCGTCGCTGCGGGCGTCACGATGAAGCAGCATGCGGCGAGCGCAGCGCCAACAGCCAGTGACTGATCCAGCCCTATAGAGTCAGCCAGCAGCGAAGAAGCGCCGTAACGCGAGAGCCTGGCTCAGTCAGTTCGATCCTACCGGGTCGGAGTGCCACGGGACGTCGGACCGCGTCAGGGATCGTCGCCGCCTCCTCCTCCTGCGCTTCTTGTTCGATATATATATATATAGTTCAGCTTGATTCAGGCGATTCGAATCTGGCTGTACTTCTTTTCAAAACAAGAAACGTGGTATGTATTGTTGTGCGTTTTTGCCTGCTAATATGTGTGTTGTTCGCCTGTGTTAAAAGTGCATATCACCACCACCGCTACTGGATGCTATTGGATATATATCTATATAATAACCAGCTACGTACCGATGACATGACACGAACGGAAACGTTATAAGCTTAGTTGTTTGTGAAAAAGAGCGTAATCTCGTCATAGCCGCGACCTCGTCAACCGCCAAGCGATCTGGCAAACCTTCTGCAGCTTACCAGGGACGTACGCTGTATTGTACATATTGCTGGCAGCCTACCGCGTCGTCGTTGCCAGTTGTCGTTGTAGACGGTGTGCAAGTCATCTGCTGTTTTACTGGTTTTACTGTAGCAAAAGTGTGAGTCGTATCGATTGTCTACTGAACAACTATTCATCCAGTGACATCCCTCCTCGGATACACGATCCCCACAGTGAGCTGTGCAGTTGCGAACCCGCGTTCGATTGTGTCCCCGTGTGACTCAATGACTGTCAATGTGTGCATGATTGATTGATTGATTCACTGAGTGATTGTATGTCTGTTTGTTGCGAGTGTGCTTGAAGTTCGTAGCGAACGATTGTGGACTCTCGCGCTTAAGAAAGTTGCATCCAATAGGAGCATGTCACCATCATTGGACTACTGCTGCTTCGACTACTTGGAAACATAGACGGCGATAAAGAGGTAGGTTATACACAACGAATGCGCTGTGCATGTTCATGTTGTTGTTGCTGTTGTTGTTTTTTTTTCGTATTGTTATTATTGTTGTTGTTGTCGTTGTTATTGTTGTTGCTGCTGCTGTGATTATGCCACTACTGGGCTGGGTTTACTATGGCTGCATATAACAGACGCTATGATGCTGGGCCGCGTTATGAAGTGGTCAGCGCGATGACACACTTCAGATAGAAGCATCTGACAGATCGGGAAACAGACCGACGACTGCTAGACTGAACACCGTGCACTGGTCGTTCGTTGCTGCTCCTGGGTCTCCTGCTGCTGCTGTGAACGGCTACGAACGGACGAACGAATGAACCAATCCGCGCCGCGCCGCTCACTTCAGTTGAGCTCGCATTGTTTCGGCACATATAGGGACGATGGCCTGCTCTGCCTGTTCTGCGATTGGGGACCCGGTAGGGAGCAACGAACAGGCAAAGAGAAAACGAATAAGTGGACAACAGACAGTAGACACCGATTGGATATATATATATATCTCTCTCCTAGACAGATGCAGATATATATATATATTCGGACATACCCACATACATTCATTGAGACAGACATACAGATATAGTACGAAGCAGCAGGGGTAATATAGTGGATAACATAACGCGACATATCGGTGGTGGTTAACGCGGCCAGGTCGGCGACCACCAAACTCAGGCAGACATGTGGATGCGCCGCTGCAACAATTACTTCAACTTTTGCTCTCGCTAATTGTACTCGATGTGAACACGCGAGTTCACATTCGCGCGAACACAGCAGATGATCTTCCAGAAAAAGATAGATACAGATAGCAGTAGATGTCGGAGTGCGTGAATGTCTATTATGCTTAAAGGGCCGTAAGTGGCTGTGTTCAAGAGTTGTATACATACATATATATATATATATATATATATATATATATATATGAGATACTTCCGTGCAGAGGGACCTAGGTTCACTATTTTCAAAAACTGGAGAAGGTCAACGTGTTTTCGCAGGTATAGGAGACGTTTAATTTTTCGCTGCGCTCGAACTTTTAGTGAACTCATGCTTCGTTTTAGGGCAAAGTTTGGCTAATCTCGACATTGTAGTCTCAGGGGACACCAGGCGAATGGACTTTATATTACTATTTTGCCCATGGAAACTGGCCACTTCATGCTTGCTTATATTCTACAAATAACGTAACAGATATACATATATATATACGTATATATTTTATATTGAGCATAAAAGAAATAGCGACAAAAAACTGCGTGAAACAAAGTGCCTTGTACTGTATTAGAAATTTGTATCAAACTAGTTTTATAGTGTCAAATTCTGCGATATTTCACAATGTTCATATTCGTTCAAGTCCCAATGGAAAAAAATGTATACACTTGGTATTTTTTTAGTACAATTTTCTATTATACTATCTGCCGAAGTATAATATCGCGATGAATTGTATACCCTCCGAAACCTGGTTAAAATGTTTGTACAATAGAGTCTCTATACTAGAGCCATTTTGCCATTTTGCACGTACAGCGCACTAATCTTTGAGCCAAATTGTAGTGTGCTTGGGTTGCGAATCTCGCCGAAATTCGCTCAGCTTACTGAGGGCACAGAAGGCACAACAGAAATTGCAAAACTCAAATTCGAAATAGAATTGAGCTCCTGGACCCCCCAAGGACAGAAGAACTTCATGTGACTAGTACAGTACATGCGCAGCAGTCTTCAGACGCATGTCTTCGAAGTCGCACTGCTGCGAAAGCATGAATATCAGCGGGGAACAGTGTACATTCAGATGCACAGCCTCTCGGAGATGGTGGCCATAATGCGGCCAACACTGTGAACGTTCGGGGACTTCGCTAATATCGAGCATTATACACGTGAGTGGATCCTGAAGCTCAACGACCACGTAACTCTATCGGATATATGTTGCGTGGAGTTCTTCGAACCCTTCGAACGGAGGTCTGCTATAGAGGCAAACTACAATGAGAAAACGCTGCAAGTTGCCTGTCAGCCGCACAGCCGAATCGAAGATGGTGATCGGGTGGCGGTACGAATTACGGCACGACCCCAGTGGGATTTCTCTGCTGGCCGAGACGGGTGACTGCGGAAGTTGTACGTCTTGACTTGGCTATCATTCGATACGGCGCATTACGATATCACTGTCAATGGTACGAGGATCGTTACCTAGAATGCCTCATCACGAACGCTTCGACTCGGGACGCAGTTCATCTATGACAATTTCCCTTATGTCCGTTATGGTCGCACGGAAACAAAATAATTACCGTATCGAAACTTAGAAGGAAATGAAATTCGGTGCCAGTGAAATGCTGAACTTGTTGACAATTTTGGACCAAAAATGTATCTTGCTCGAAATTTACCGAGCAGCCTATACCACCTGTCTAGTCGTATAGGATGCAATTAATTACTGTTTAAGATTACTTCGTAATTGGAATGACGTCGACGAACGTGTATAACTAATCACTTCGAGGGAAGCTTGCGTTCTTCAAGGAACCGCGTGTCGGGTTCCAGTTTCTCAGCTCGTTAGCTACTCATTATTGCCTGTCATCTGTGATGATATGCATCACGAGATTAAAATAAATTGATATTTGGAATTTAAAAAAAAATCGCCATCCGCCATGAATTCAATCCGTCAACACATTCGGTAATATTAAGCGCCAGCTATTCAAGGTGTGATATCGCGATAATTTGTTGCTGTTTGTCTGTGTTGACATTTGAGATTTGGAGATCGTCTCGAAAGGACCAATGAACCTTGCAGCAAGATGATGGGATTTCCTAGACTCTTCTGCGTCTCATCTGTGGCTACCTCCATTGTGGCTTCTTTGCACGGGCTTCATTCTAAACGAAAGCCTATCTCACATAGCTGGGAGTGCCCGAAGCTAATTCGCTAGCCCCCAAACAACCACCCCCAAGCACTCAATTGTTAAGAAGTTCACATAGAGGAGGTCTCCCCCACCATTGTTGGCTTTAGACGCAACCCATCGCGTTGACTACTCCACACAACACAACACACTGCCCGCCGTTCGTTCAACACAAAGCAGACTTCTTCGCGCTCTGCCTTGAGCGCGAAGCAACGCCTTGGATTCCGCGTGTGCCTCGGCCGTACTACGCAGGACAGTGTCAATAGAGACGATAGTGGATTGGCCGAGTACGCCGAGGAATTCTTGTCGAACCCAAATCACAATGGAACCCATGTGCTTTTCTCGCTGCTGGCCAATCGATGGCCCTTTTTAGGGATTCGATGCCCATTTAAACATTGCTTGCTTGGTCTCGTTTGATTTCTAGACGATCTCGATCATGTCGATCGACACCAGAATCTAGTAACGTTGCCATGGTCGGGTCGCAGTCTGCCGTGTCCCCGTTATTGATCATCACGTCATATCAGCAACACCAGCACTGCATCAGCAGTAGTCACCAGCCACCGATCGCTGACTCTCAGCCGAAACTTATTCAGTTCGAAAGTTCGCACTGTTCCGGCATCCGCCAGTCGTACTAGTGTGATCCACCAGTAGTTGTGGTGGTGGTGGTGCTGCTTTTATCAGCCATCCCTGTGCACCGTGTGGACCTCCTCCAGAGCTCGCGCTTCTCAGTTTTTGTTACCTACTGTTCAAGGACCTACCTTCTCTCTCTCTCTCTCTCTCCCTGGGGTCTGTGTGTTTGCAAATGATGAAGATGATCAGTTGCTTCAATTCAGCTCTCTTCACAGTTACGTTGGTGCCGATGTGGCGCTTTTTTTTTCCTTTTTCTGCAGTTTAACATTTTTTTCTATGCTCCTCTTCTTCTTCTTCGTCTTCGCCTTTTCTTTTCGTTGCCGTAGAAAGAATATTCGTCATCGATTCTTTGCGATTCTAGCAGCGTGCTCACTCTTTGAATTATCAGCAACAACAAAAGCCTCGAATCGACGAACGACGACGCCGACAGAATGGGATCCATCGGTGATGATTCAAACAAACTTCTACGGCCGCGTTTGTGCCGACTAACGAAGAGCGCTCCAGTCACAACGCTGGTGGAATAACGAAGAAATGAGAGATGCTGGGAGTCGGCGAAGTGCAGTAGTATTATATATATATATATCGATCTGCCGCTCTATGATCTTTCTCTCTCTCTCTCTCTCTATGCGTCGATCTATCCACGTGGGTCATTTTGTCCGTTGGCGAATTATTATTATCATACATTTGATATATGTTAGTGCCATCTCGTGGGTAGATATATGTATGTATGTAGATTCTGTGCGCGCTGACAGAAATCAGAGATTATCATTTCGAGCTGTAGTCATGTGCAACCAGAGAGCCTAATTATGAAATTGGGAAACATTTGTTATTGTTGTTGTCGTTGTTGTTGGAACGGTGGAGCTGCAAATAGTACACACGGATAATCGCTGAAGCTGCAGGCCATAAAATGCATCTATTGGTTCTCACAATGTAAGTGCGTGTAAGCCCACACACACACACACACACATATATATATACATATAGCTACCATACAGTAAACAGCACTGCACCATAGGTATTATTTGTGTAGAGCGCGAGCTGGCTTACGCACTCGGCGAGTCACTGCTGCGGTATGGACTATCCTTCGAATTTTAACACATGTCATTGTGACAGCTTGCGGGGACGATGTGGTACCGTATTTTAGACGATTTCCAATTGTAGTGGTCAGCTTCGTGTAATGCGGGAAGTGGCAGTTACGAACAAGCCAAAATGTTGATGTTACATAGCTAAGCAGCAGCGTTTGCTGGTTGTGTGATCGTATCCTGCCTACTATTCAGATAGGTTATCTCCTGTTCTATCACCATCGCTGTCAACTGACTTCGTCGGGCATTAATTAACGACTCTTAACTATACGTGCACACAGCCAGACGCTTAACTATGCGTGTTGGAGAATATTTCCTACCTCTCAACAAGAGACGAACACTTCTACTAAAGCTCTCCTTATGGACAGAGCAGATTTAAGCGTTTACCAGCCGTCGGTGCGACTCACATTGTCAGTCATTCTTGCAACAACAGCCAACATGTGACTGTTAGAAGTTAGATTACTGACGAGCGTATTCCATCTATTCGGCACATATTTCCACGGCATTCTCGACAGTCGCCATCTAAACACCTCTCAATACATGATGCGGCCGAACAGCCCCTGGCATCGCCTCGCGATACGAGCCGATATCGGAGCCGGTCGAGCCGAAAGCCAGGGTGCTAAATCTTAAGTAAACATGGAGGCAAATAACACTTGTCGTCCGTTTGAGAGGTATGCCCATGTTGAGGAAGAACTGAATTTCGTTTAGTGCTTTTTTTTTGCTCTCGGCAGCGCTCCACCGTCTGCCTCCAGCCGCGGATCTATTCATACGTTTTGTTCCATCCGTCCGATAGCACGGGAACGGCGTCAGAACCTTTAGCAACATAGGTGTCCCTCGCCTCCGCCTGAGTCCTTATATCTGTGTAAACACTACTGGGTGAGTAGAATTGAGCTGAGAAAAGGAAGCCAGTGACCGGTCTGACTATCGGAGACAAACGGGCTGGCTGGGCCCCGAGTGTTCAAACGGTCTTTATCCGACTGAATATCTCTCTCTATCCCTGATGATGTATTTTCTCGATTTCTGGCTGCCCGCTTGTTTGTCCGTATAACTCCTCGTGTTTACCAATGTTTAGTGGAACAACGACAACGGCGCCGACGATGACGACCACACTAATAATGATGATGATGATTATATTATAATGTACCTGGAATATTTTTTGCTTCACTCAGAAGTCGCCACGGCTGCCGCGTCGATATCACGACGAGTGGTTTTCCGTCAGTATATCCCATACGTGTCTCCCGGCGTGGCAAGAGCTCCTGCTCTGGGAGAGGCTCAGACAACGACCCCCCGGGGGTGGTCTGTCAGTGCGAGGAAGGCAAAGCAAATGTTTACCCATTTGATCTTGGGGTCCCTATATTGTTGTTCTCTGACGGTGTTGATACCACTTGGCGGCTACGACTCTCAAGCAGAACGGGGACTGCCGACAGGAGTATTTGCTGATGACGAGGGCAGCTCGAAGACTGGGCGCGCTTGTTCTCGCGGACGATAAATCGCAGGCCGCCGATAGCGGAAGATTCGAACTGTCGATTCGCTGACGATGCGCGTATGTGCGCCATTGGTGCGTGTGGATGTGTGCGTGTATGCTGTCTCTATGTGGGGATTTGTTGAGATGGCCACAATATGATGCATTCATATATTGGGACAGGTAGGTAAATGGTAAGATCGATAAGAGATTGCAAAACACTGAACCCCGCTGAATGCTGTGATGTTCCGGGGAGGGGGACGGCCGTATCAGTGATTATAATCACATGTCCAGGAGGGAACAGGGAGAATTTGCATCCGAAACGGATATTCGATATTTCACAGGAGATTTTTGTCGTAACAGAACATTCAATAGAATGGAAGGAAATTTCGTTTTTGCGTCTGCAAATGTTTACCTCTGCTGTTTTCCTGGACGACCTATTTTTTTGTGCGTTCTATAGAATCGAAAAGTGTCTACCGAGCATGATCCTTCCGTATGTATATCTTGTCGGAGGTGGCGTCATTGTTAAAAATGAGTATCAACGATAGAGGATATCGACGATGGAAAGGCAGGTTTCCGAGGATTGAGAAGGAAGATCTTATACACTACGAACATGATTCGAATAGGATTCGAATTACTCACTAATTAGATAACGCTAACGAAGAACAGAATGGACAGACTTGTATAGGTCTAGATAGTTTATTACTCTAGTATTAATTTATGAGATGAAATTGAAGCTGTAAAGTGTCAGATCTGTGATATCGCACATTATGGTTATAACGTATAAATATTGTTATCAGACACGTGCGCTCACAGTATGACCGATACCCATTCGTAATATTGTAATTCTTAATTATTCTCAACATTGTTGTAAATAATCACTCTCACGCTCAACGCCGAGCTCAACGGCAACCCTAGACATCACAACAGTAACACGCAGGCTGTGTCTCTATAGAGGAACAGTTGAGAGTCACCTTAAAGAGAATGGAGTAAGCTGTGCTATGTATGACTGCCAGTATCGGGCTGGCCGATAAATTGACCTTTGCTCGTCTGATGTCTGTTGTCGATCGAGGTCACTGATCTCCGACACGCAATAGCGTGCAAGAGAATGTTTATGCACGTATTATACATGTATACGCTAATTGGCTCTTGCAATCAATGGCGCTAGCTCACGTTCGGCGGCAGTGGCACTGTAGACATGGGATGGAACGTATTTTACGGCCGGGAGCACACCGGTAGAGCGCTAACGACGAAACGGCTAAGGCGACATCACGCTGAGAGAAACACGTACGGCCTGGGTCGTTCGCGTGCAAAATAAATTGCTGGCATAAACCTGCTCTTATGGGCTCAGGAGGGCAAAGCCATTCACATAATTTACACGGCATCGGAGAACAGTGGATTTCGACAGTAGATCCTTCTTCCTTTCGGCCGATCTTATCTAATCTTTATCTCGTCTTGGCGAGATGCTCGAGGGCGACTCGCGCACGGGTTCCTGCGTTGGTCATCCCTCGCAATTCCGCGCCTGAAACCTGATCGGCTCGACTACACTCAGCGCAGAGACAAAATGGTTCATATCGGTGTCGAAGTATCTCGCATGAGTTGAACCATACCTTAGCTATTGCCTGATTTGATTTAGCTGCCGGAACTAGTTGGTCAAGTATATGTTATTCGGATTTCTCCGCCTGCTCCGGCCCCTCCCTCCGAACGGCCACCGTGCATCCACGCACACATCCAGATAGAATTGGTTAGCCCACATTCCCATACCTAATAATAATAATAATAATACTAATAATAATAATAATCTGTATAATCCGTAATATGTTCGATCCGTATAAAAATCAAGTAGTTGTTCGCCAGACGGGCAATGTCACTCTCAATGTTTCAAAACACAGTTTTCGCCGCCATTTCATTGTTATCGCTTCTCGTCGATCTCATCCAGTTGCTCCTGCCGAATAGCCACGCCCTCCCCTCTCTCTCCCTCCCTTCCTCCTACTCATCGTCCGCTTTTCCCAATGCTCAAACATGCCCGCAAAAACACGTTACGTAGTTTTCCCTTAAAGGGGAACTGGATCGCTCGTTCAGATACATCGTCATCGTGAGTCGAAGGAATCGGTCCGAAGATAAAAAAAAACGCGAAAAATAATGCCAACTATGAAAATGCTGACAGCGGAGCGCCACCTCGTTTGTACCAGCAGGGCGTAGCGGCGTCGTATCCCGTCGATCAAAAACCGATCCACGACGCAATCGAATATTCCGCGCAGTATTCGTGCAGGGTGTCTGCCACCGAAAAGCTCCGGCTGGCTTTTGCTCCAAGCGGCGTTAGTCTAAACTGAAGAGCAGTATACAAACGTCTCCATGCGTGCATGTGTACATACATACGAAACCTACGGGAGTCATGACGTCCACTCTCAAGTGGTCTCCGTATAGATCGACAGGTGGATAGACCAGACGAGTTCCTCGTGTTGGTTGTCAGCAACACACACACACACAATTAAGAACAGTCATCGTTCGGGGACGGCCAAAAAAAAGCATCATCAGTAACAGCGGCGCCTCGTCAAGAATCAAACGCGGAGTTAGGGCTGGGCAAACAATGGCTGACTGGTAGCTAGTACTGCTGTTGCTGCTGCTGCATTGGTAGCTATTCCACAATAGTTGCAGTGAGGTTGCCGGCCGGTTGAGGTCGATAGCCGGCGGCTGTCGTTCTTGCCGTCTGCCGCCATCGATGTGTGTGTGTGTGTGTTAGACGAAGTGGTCGGCAGGTTGTTGCAGGCTGCTAGCTTATCTCGAGCTTCTATAGTAGTGTGATACCTTCTCGTCGTTCGTAGCCTGTCGCGTATCGACATCGACAGTGAAAACGGGGACGTTAGCGACAGCAAAGACAACGATAAAGACGAAACGGTAGAGAGGGATTACGTGAATGAAGAATCGAAAACACTCGACAATAACAAAATCAAAAAATACGCCACAAGCTGAGCCAAGCCAGCGAAAGCAGGGGCAGAAGCCACAAAAAAAAAACGCAAAACACAAGCATAACCGCAATAGTAGAGTAGTGTAATAGTGGCAGAGGAAAAAAAAATCGAAGCGACCCTCCCCCTGCTCGAAGACAAGTTCGGTTGTTCGCGCGCTCGCTTAGTCGCTTGCTGTATCAGACTCGGTAGTTGCGGTAGTGACGAACGTACACGAGGGGAACCGCCACCGTCGTAGCGTCATCATCATTGTCGTCATCATATGGCTGAAACAGCACCATTCGGTGTATGTAGACAACACGGCATGGTCCGTGGCCCGTTGGGTAGCGAACACCGGGCGCCACCGGGACCACCTCCCAACAGGCGTCGCTTCGCGCTTGGAAGGTGCGCGCCACGTCGACGTTTGAGTCGCAGGAGCAAGCCATCTATCTATCTACCCATGGAGATATTGTAGCAGTGTCCTAGAACAGGCATGCTACAGTAGCTAGTAATGTGTATATGTATATATATATATATATATATATATATGTATTTTTTATGTCGTTCTGCTCGGTAGGCCTACCAGCAGGAGGAATGTCTGCCTGACTGTATCTGCCTGATAAGTTGGTCCTGTATGAGTTGCGCACTGCGCACTTATTCACGGGAGTTGCTCGTTGTTGAACCACCGAGCTCTGCTCAGAACGGTTGAGGCGGGATCCACTTCACTTCGGCAGCTGGCAGCTTCAGACGTCTCCGGCGACGTCGTCGCTCGCTGCCGCTTGTGAAGAGTCGCTTAGCTTCTTTTTCTCTACTTTGTCAGCCACGCCACAACAGAGGCAACAACTAGCGGCTACTAACAATGATGGCTACTCCACATGATGATGTGTGGATGTATAGGTCTCTAGACCACAAGACAGTCAACGACGACGGCGGCGGCGGCGGCGGCGACAGCGGGACGATGACAATGGCGACGAAAATCGAGGAGTTGGCCTGGTACTTTGGTCCGTTCGGGCTGTGGATTCGTTTTTGGATATTATCGACAAGGGTTTCTGTTGTTTGTCGATAGTGTACGTTTCTGCTTAACACATATTTTGGAAGCAATTTAAGACCGCACCCTCTACAGCTAGATGCTGCTCCGCCTGCTCGAGTTAGCGCAACAAGCAATATTGTTATTGAAACATCTTTCGTGATGTTGTTTTACATTCATCATGGGAATGGGCCGAGACGAAGTCAGCGCTGTTGGTCTCGATTGAGTCGAAGCACGCAGCGTACAAGGGTGCATAGAGGAACTGGTGAGGCCTTAATTCAGACGACGGACGCCGTAGTAGATATAAAGTATAGTCCTCAACGGGTCGAGTATGGTCCATTGACGGGTGGTGCCACTGACGAGCAGAATTTGGCCTATTCGGGAATTCCCTTCAATCGCTCCACTCCCTCTCAAGTAGGATCTTGATCCTTTCTAGCCAAATGAGTGGTTGTAGTGACTGATGCACGATTATCCCTCCTCGACCCACCAGGAAAAATGGTCACACGTATTCGCGTACATGCTGATATGCACCGGCAGTTTTCTGGCAGCAAAACAACAGCAGAGTTGCCTATAAGACATGCGGATCACTCATCTCACCGAGCTTTTTAGCGGGGCCTTTTTTGAACAACAACTTTATCCGCGGAGCTGGTTTGCACTCTTGTCCTCTGCGCGTACGTGTTTACTGTTTACTAGTAGGCTATTTTAGTTCTTTTTTTTACGAACTGTAACATTGTGCCTCTCAAAGTCGATAGATGTCTATAGAAAAAATAGCAGCAGCTACACATCTCACGTGTGAGGTTGCGACGTGTCCATGAGTGACTCTGTCTATGCCGCCGCTCAAAAGGCGTAGGCTACTTCAGCCCATGGACGACTGTTGTTGGTCCATTCTGTCAGTTCTCCATAATCGCATGTCTCAGAACTGCTTGAAGCGTTCCGAGATCCGACAACCTTCAGCCGTTCGCCGCTATTCAGATGTGACGGTGTTTTTCTTCTTTTCTCTCTCTCTCTCTCTCTCTCTCTCTCTCTCCCTTTTTCTTCGCCGGGATCGTTGTCGTCTTCTTCTGTCAGCTGGTCCCTTTTTTTGGTGGTCCACCTAAACGGTTACCTGAGCGAGGTTACCTGAGGTTAAGTTGATACCACCCTGTTCCTTCAGCTCTCGTCCGTGTCATTGCTTGTATCATACGATGCACGCAGTCTTTGGGGGTGGTCCTGATCCGATGGGCTGCTGACTGAGATCCGACGTTCGCGGCTCAGGTGGGCCGCCCTACCGCAGACTGATCAGCGCACAAGCAACTGAGTAGGAGACGAGGCATACAAGCAAGGAACGGAGCCTATTTTCACCTCGGACCATTTGTGTTCAATCATGAATTGGATGCGAACTTTTAGAATCGGAGGCGGGAAGGACAGATCAGTGTTACCCGGCCTACATCACGGTATGCGAATATATAGATAAGAGAAATACAGATAAACACTGTGATAATCTGGAATTATTGATTCCGCCAGCGGTTCTTTTCGGTCTAAGAGAAATCCCCAGGCAGGGGCTGACAAGAACCAGGTGATATGATCACACTGATTTCGTTGTTTTATTATTTCTCCTATAATATTAATACTGACCACGCGCGCCCATATCTCTGATAGTCGTTGTAAATTCCCGTAGCGAGGAGCAGGACCAAAAAAGACATACGTATCCTGGATTTGATCGACAGGATGCACCCTTGTCTGGAGGTGTCCGTGTGTTTGAAGCGAATCTCCTCCTCTAAAAATGTATCGAATACATCCCGAGTGAGGAAATCGATCGGGAATTTATAGAAACAAACTAATTGATTTCGACGCACCACGCCCGGATACAAAGTTCAATAGCTACTATTATCGTTCATTAATACATCGATTTTGCAACACACATCCATATTGTCATTGAAGTGCGCGGCGACAAATTCATATCCACCAGCATATGAAGACTGTACGAGATGCCGCCTTCACCAGCTTGAAATAAGCGTCTGTTTTTTTCAATTACCAGCCGGTTAACATCTTGTATTGTTCAATATATTTCAAACTGCTACAATGTGTACTACAATGCAACAATCGCTCTAATGTAAACAGCGCGTATGCCTGGTCTGCGTCCCTCGTAAACTGTCAGTGAGGATACTGGCTGGCCAACTCCTGCCAGCTCTCCTGGCCAACTCCTACAAACGACTCCTGTCTTTAGTCTGCCACGTCTAGTTTCCGTCGGGCTCGAGACGAGCAGCAAACATTCCCACCTTTTAAAATACGCTACTTGGAATTTTTTTCCTTGTCATTATTGTTATTATTAGTAATAGTAGTTGTAGTAGTAGTAGTACTATTTTTATTATCGTTTTCTCATGGCGTTTTGTGGCTCGCTCCATTCAACTCTTGGACGGCCACCAGATCCGCAAACTTGCCTTAACCGACGACGTGCCAATTGAAACGGAACTCAACGACAAATACTTCGCGCCATTGACGCTCGTCAAATAACAAGGGCTATGAGTGGTCTCTGGTAGCAGATAGCTGACGCCATTGTCATGATACAAAAAAAAAAGAGAAAGAAAAAGTAATAAATAAGGTGGAAAAAGCCAGATGGAAATAGATGATGGAAGTTGCTGACCAGAAGTAAGAACCCTCTCAGAAGTTGATCAGAGGTCTGGCGTTGAGATTCAAGCGACACGCATGTAGCAGCATGGCACAGTGTTATTCATGCCTCGTGCATACGTCATCGCGACGAATGGTGTGAAATGGATAAATAATAGACGAGGAGCAGTTACTGCCAGCTTGAATGGCCAACTGGCGGTGAAGTTAATTGTAGACGCATACCCTCCTCAATAGCTACACTCAATTTTTGATAGGGGAGGCCAGCCAGCGTTTGTCATTGATTCCGTCGCGAGTAACTGGCGGGACGGAATCAATTCAATCTTGGGAGTGTTGACCGGACAATTCAACTTGAATCGTTGCCTCAAGCTCTGCTCTCGCAGAACTAAGTGGCACGCACCGTACTAATAGTTGTCGTCATAGCTAGCATCATCATCACCATCATCGTTGGATTGGTTCGCGTACACTTTTTCATCATTGCTATCGTCTCTGTGTCCGACGGCTCTCTGCAGAGAAGTCATTCATTGTTCTGTGCGATGTCCTGCCACATAGATACCAGAAAGAGAGAGAGTGAGGGAGAGAGAGACAGAGAGAGAGAGAGAGAGAGATCAGCAAGTTCTCTATTAAAGAAAAGGTATAGGAAAACGGGGGAAATCACTGAAAGGCGGAATTGCGCTTCCAAAAGCCGGATAAAACCGCGCTCGCCTGTCAGACCTCCCGCTTTCCAAATAGAACTCATAATAATGATAGTAGAAGTGGACGTAATGATAGTGTAGCAGCAGTAGTAATAATAATAATAATAACTAGCAGAGATTTGAGCAGTTTCTCGAGAGGTTCGTCGCCCCAGCAGCGACCTTCTCTCTCTCTCTGTCTCCTTCTGCTTTCGTAGTCGGTGTCATCGCCGCAGCTACCGCCGCAGCCGCTTGAGCCGTGCGTCTTAAGCTGTTTGAACTCTTCTTTCGCCATTAGACAGTGCTATGGAGCTGTCGTGGCGCGTCATCGTTCAGAGCTCGGTGTATGTGTGTCTATCTGTCTGTTTCCTGATCGCTGAGCGGCTGAAGGGTCGCTGCAGGGCGGCCGTCGTTGCGGCGATTCTGAACGCGACGGTTTACCAGTTGAAGCCCACCATTGCGTGCATGACAACTGCGCCCCGGTTCGCGTTGCAGAAGAAGTAGTTCAAGTGATGCTGCTACGGCTGCTGTAGCGATCTAACTGACGAAATGACTGCCTCACTGACTATGCTCAAGTGGTTGGTCCACTCTGGTCGGAGGGGAACGGCGAAAAAATAGCTAGACGACGACGAAAAAAGTCTCGTGCATTTCGAACTCGGCAGCTTCTGACGCGGCGCAAGCACAATAAATAGTCAATCCACGACACGGCCCCGCTGACTGTCACAATACTCGCGCGAGCCGGGAATAGCAACCAGCATAAGTTGCTGGTGCTGCTGCTGCTGCCGCCGGCGATCTTACATCTTCTCTAAAGCGGCTACAGTTCACACTTACGACTGCTGAAAACAACAGCCGACAACATTTGACACTGTTATGGTACTTCGGTGTCCTGCCCTTTAAGCTAAGCATAGATACGAAACTGCAGCGAAAGTCAAGCCCGCCCCGCCCCGCCCTCCCACCTCAACTGGTGTTTGCAACAGTGTCAGAAATGGCGGTAGCGAGACCTGCCATACAAAAAAACGATATGCAATAGCTACGCAACGTATCTGGCTCGAAGCGAAAGAATATGATTTATGTCATGTGGCCTAACTGAGCGCGTCAAATAGTTACGCGATGTGTTTCTGCATGTGAGACACTAAAAGCAGAGGCAGCCACCAGATACGTACAGTAATGTAACTGGGCGATCGTTGAGCCCGGTGTCCCCGTGGTGAATTCGTGTTTTAATCGAAGTGGACAAAGCGTATGTGCACGCACGGATTCGGTACCCAGTGGTGCATGTCTGCATTGAAAACGGAGCCTGTCTTATACAGCAATGCCGAAAGCAGTTGTAATGTAGATGCGAATAGAGGATGTAATGAGTTACATGTCGGCTGTGAGCTGCTAGCTCGGAAAATTCCCTTTTTACGTAGGTGATGATAGTACAGTTAATAATATTCCTCCAGCTGGCTGACTCTCTGCTATGCCAGGTCTTCCAGCTAAACATACAATCGTATAGAGAGAGCGTATGACAACGATGATAACTTTACTGTATGAGCCAATCCATTGTAGCGTAATACAAAAGCTCGCCTTAAATTATACGGTGTATGTGACTTATATGTATTCATGACTTATATTTCACGTAATATCATGATGATTGTTATCGCGTGATTGTTGTGTGTAATACTGCAAATGGTATTGTATATATATATATATATATATATATATATATATATACGATAATGTATGGAAGGATGCTGGTTTAGGATCTCATTGATTGTTCCTTTCGAGTCCGTGTTGAACAAGTTGATCTTCTTGAAATGTGGCGGATGCGAGCGACATCATTCAGATCGATGTCTGCTGATTCAGATGTGCTGATATGATGAGTAGTAATCTACAATACTATGTTTAACATCGATAGAATATAATGGATGTCAGCCGTTAGCAGCTGCCACGTACCAATCCCACATTGTACGACTCAATTAATGAACGAGTGATCCGCCATGGATAGTGTTGAGTTATTTGGAGATCTATATATATATATATATAGATAGATAACAAGTTTATCTAACTATATATATATATATATATATATATATGTTTATCCAACTACTGGATTTCCTTCGACTTTTTCCTGTATGCAACCAGTGTATGGGAGCTTTGCAAATTCCGTCTCAGGATGATGAGAGTGGATGAGTCAACGAAGTTTGTTATTGTCCTATTTCAACATCGTAGGGGGTGTGCCGTTCTGGAGTTGATTCGCTTTTCTTCTTTTTCTTCCTCTTCTGAAGATGGACAGAAGAAGAAGAAGAAGACGCCAGCATCCAGACGTGTAATTAACTGTGATGAGGCAGAGATAAGTTAGTAGTGAAATCTATGCTCAATCCGTCGGCCACCATTATGAGGTACTAATCACGTGTCTACGTCCGGAGCAGCTTTCATTACGTCAAGTCCTTCGGGACATATTCAAGGCAATAGAAAATCATAGAACAGTGAACAGGGTGTCGTTAGCGGGGAGACTGAATGTATAACACAATTCAACAAAACGAAAATGAATAGAGCCTCGATAGTCTGCGCCCATCAAACTGAGCGACCCTTCGCATAAAAACTCGATAGAGAGTGTTGTCTCACTATGCTATGCTACTATATGATACTCGATCGGAAGCGCCCCTCCCCCCTTTGGTCATAGGCGGGTCTGTGTACGTGAATTAAAATTTGTTCGCTCTTGTGATAATCATAGAATTATATGCTCATTCATCAAATTAATTAAAAATCTGTTTACTAGATAAGTAGAGTACGAATTCATACATATTGATGGCACGACGATTATTCTGATAAGAACGGATGGCAAGGCGGTTTCTTTTGATATTCTAACGGAGCAATGACGTGACATTTAAATCTCTGCTGGGAGCTCTGTAACGTTGCCCGGAGCACTGACCCGGGACCATCTCCCGACCGCCCCCTGGTAGAGGCGAACTGCGAGAACCATTGCTCGTGTCGAGAATGAGGCCTTTCACGGGGAGCAACGCCTTCTACTTAAATCAGGCTCTTTTCATTTTTTGTTTTGTTGAAAAATAGTTCGTTTCTATCCAAATGGGGAAAAGTTTGAACATAGAATGCGATAGCGAAACAGTTGTAACGAGGTGTACGCCGGCGTGCGTGAATTAATTATTATAACACACTAGGAGGTAAGAGAGGATATGCGGTCAAGGAAAACAAACTATCGAATCTCTACTGTTTAGCAAATATAGAAACCTTCATAGTTATCTAGCCGTAAGAAAAACGGCTTCAGCTTCCCTCACTGGAAGCTGAAGTGCACGCGTTCCTCTTTCCTACACAAGTGAACTTAAGTTGAATCGATCTTGATGATAATATTGTGTAACCATGACGTGGATATATTTGCACACCGGTCTATGGGGTAAACCTCACCTACCCACGAATAACTAAGAGAGAGAGAACTAAATTTATCCAATCGTACATTAAATATGCATACAATATTCATGTAGCGATTGCTAATAAACAGCCGAGCCAACGAGCTTCCCACAATACTGCACCACAAGCTGCATACATTTTCTCTCATGGTCACTGAGCCAGATCAGGCTATTCACCGTATATCCATAATGGATTTGATTTTTCAGTTCAGATGGAGTGGCCGCCTAAAGACCTCAGTAAAACATTGACTTTATTGCATTCGCTTTTCAACGCTGCGCGTCAACCATGATCATCGGTAGCATATGCATCCATCTCTCATTTGCAGTATACGTATTATATTGTATGAGTACCATGACTCCCTATCCACCTACGCGGTGCACGAGGGCCCGATGGTACATTACCCTTACCCGGCCGGCGTTTTACGCCAGCAAGAACGAGCTAGCAAATCGATGTGAATCTCGTTTGCCTTTCGAATTCATCACCACCTGTCCAACGGCTGCGCCCGTCCCCTGGGACGTTACGGGGCCCTGCTCGCCACGGCCACAGGCGGCGGCAACAGCAGCAGCATCAGGGAATTTATATTCGTTCGCGTCGCTCTTTCTGTATATCATAGATA
This sequence comes from Stratiolaelaps scimitus, assembly GCA_019614645.1. Lineage (NCBI taxonomy): Eukaryota > Metazoa > Arthropoda > Arachnida > Mesostigmata > Laelapidae > Stratiolaelaps > Stratiolaelaps scimitus. The sequence goes on along the minus strand of JABWDB010000020.1, from coordinate 5,560,055 downwards.
GGCTACGAACGGAAACGGCCGGCTCACTCCCGACACGATGATCTCCGCTGAAATTTACGCGAACGTTATTCGTGGAAGTTCACGTGGAGCGGTCAATCAGCGAAAACATAACCCCAGAGTCATCATATCTGCCGCGCACGCCGCGTCTTGACAACACCAGCCGACAACAACGGCACTAAAGCAGCCAGCGAGCCAACATATGCGATGCGCTGCCATGCGCTGCTCCTTCGTCCGTTGCTTGTGCTAGCCTGAAGTGCTACCATGTGTCTGCTCGGATGACTGCACACACACAAACACACACATATATATATATATATATATATATTATACACATACATACAAACACACACACTCGCAGACAGGTTGTTTTTGTTGATCCTCGCAGATCTTTCTTCTGTCCATATTCATGTTGGCTACTTACCAGTCGAGGGGCGAAACTTGCCGCGTGGGATTAACGGAAGAACTCGACGAAGGGTGAGGTGTGACCGAGGGTAGGTATAGCACGATTGTTATGCCTTATATTTTTGCTCCCAATTCGACGTTTCATGGTGGTCGCTCACGAGACGGGGCGAGCCAGCTCAACGCGGGAGTTCGTTCTGCTGTTGAGTTCTTCTTCAATCTGTTCTCAGCGATCATCGTCCCCGTGTGGCTGTCCGGCAAGCAGTGGTATATCCGGGCTGACTGCCGGCTCAAGCAGCGACTCGACTGGGCCTGGGTCGATTGTCGCGGATCAGACTGCCGACGCGAATCAGATTGTTGTCGTTCGCCGGACGCGTAAAAGACAACGGTCGATTTGTCTAGCAAAGTGGAGGAAACAGAGAGAAAACAAATAGATAAAATATATAATAATAGTAGATTATATATAACTTATTAAATATAAAATATATAACGAGATCAGTGGCTCTGAGCCAATTGCCTCGCGGGGGGTTGGCCCAGATGGAAAAACGGCAGGAACTAATGTTAGGTATTAAAAACTGTATTAAAACGACGTAGAGCGAATCCACCTACACCCAACCACCCCCGGGTGAATAACAGACATAAATAATCCTCTTGGCAGGCGCTAGCAGCATACGCTTGATTATTGTGGGCATCTGTCCTTAGAGATACAAGCACAGTTTTACTGACACTGGCTAATTGATCGATAACAAGATACACTTCAAGCGGATAACTGCGATTAATATGGAGGTCGTCTGTGCCCAGAGAACTTGTATCCTTCGTATTTATTGTAGACATAGTTCAACTGGTCCATCGTGAATGCATATGCTACTGAACCCCGTAGCGGATAACGGCGATTGTTCAGCCGTGTGAGGTATTGTATCTATAATATTAGTTGGACACCTTAAGGCACTTAGTCGCCCGTAGTGGTTGTGACAACACCCTGCTTCTGCTGTCCGGCCCAGCTGCTTCGTCGTCTAATCAACGAGAGAATCAAGAATGAAGATAAAAATTGCGAATACGATAAACGCAAAGGGAAAAATCGAAGCCAACCCATCATATGCGGCCCGGCAATTCGACGACACTCCCTTGTGGGCCGCTGCACGATTCGCTGCAGCAGCAGCAGCAGCAGCGACTTCACGAGCAGCGCCATCAAACGTGCGATTGCTTATCGTATCCCTCCGCACCCATAACTTCTCGTTCATTCGTTGCCGGGCTGAGTTCTCGGCTTGCCGCTCGGTGGTGCCGGCAAGGCTCACGTTGGCACTTCTGGTAGCCGTCAGTGCTACCACCGCCACCACCGCCGCCACCACCACCACTGTCGTCATTGGGGGATCTCTTCTCGAAAACTAACGATGACATCTGGTGCTCGATGGTGGACGGGTATGTATTATGCCTCCATGCGGTTCACTCCCTTCTCCTGTTCTCGATTGCGGGCCCTTGCGCGTACGTGACGTAGCGATTGCGGCGTCTAAGAAAAAGGTATCACACAGTCGTTTAACGGGCGGATTCGTTAGGGACCGCCGACCATCATGTGAGCGGTGGCCATTGGCGAGCGAGTCGGGAGGGGGAGGTCATGAGAGGTGGTGAACTTACGTGGTTGGTTCCACCTTCGGAATCCGGAATCGGATCGTGCCCAGCGATGAGCTCCGGATGAGTCAAAACGCTGTGGTCAAATGCTCTGCTCACGTCGACAAAGTCAGCACCACCGAACACTACCACTATGATCTGTGTGCGTGTGTGACACCTTGATTGGTGGCTTGCCTGCTTTCGGCTGGAGCGACAGCTATTGGAACCCACTGTCCCACTGTCGACTGACTATACGCGTTTGCTGTCCTTTCCCTGGCCACCGTTATCTTCGGGCTGGTACCAGCGGGCCACTTCCTATCCTGTCACCCCTTACCCCTACCAAGCCTCCCCATATATATGTATATATATATATATATATATATATATATGCTAACAGCGTAGAGGGCGCCATGACTCCAGCAACAACTCCTGTTCCAAAGTGTTGTCGGATGTCGCTTCACGTTCGCATGTCGAAGTGTCTCGGTGACACCTGACACTGGCGGTAACGCCCGGGGTGACGACCCCACATTTTGCCATTGCGCCGCTATCATTTCTCTCACTCCCTCTCTCTCTCTCTCTCTCTCAATCTTACGCGAACTATTCCAAGGCGGCGGACGAACTAAACACGCTGCTGGTACGCTTACCTTCATATGGATGAAAGGGACAAGCTGAATCGTTTCGCCTTAAGTAGTATTATAAGTGGGTGGTTTAAACGGCGTCGTACCAGTTGACACTCAACGCAGTGACACTTCGAGCGTTAACGCCAGCTAATATATATAATATATATATATATATATATATAGCGTGTCTAGTCAGCGCTAACAGACAGATGAATGAAGGCCCAGACAGACATACAGTCAGGCAATCGGGCAGACTCAGTGACTCGTAATCTTCTTCAATGTGGTAGTGCCACTGCCGCCGCCGTTGTTGTTGTTGCCGGTCGGGTCGACACCACTGAGCGCTGCAATGCTTTGGTGTGCTACGATCCGCTTGCTGAAGGTACCAAAACCTTATAAAGAGCGATACTAACAGAGTAAATGATGTTCAGGAAGACAGTGGCTCACTTTAAATAGCCGCTACTTTGTGGTGTGTCATCATCAGCTGCAGATACATCAGTTTCATATCGCTGTGTGAAGAAGGTGAAACTTGAAATTGACGGAACTTCCGGCGGAACCATTCAACGGACCTGGTGTCCTTTGCCACTTATGCTGCTATTGTTGTTGTTGTTGTCGGCGCCGCTGTTGTTGTTGTTGCTAGCAATAAGTCCATCGGGACTGCGTTTGGCAGCGTCGTGTAAGAATGGACGACGCTATCCATGTCTATGACGAGTTTTAATTTAGAATATTAGCAAGGGTGATATGTTCGGTGTGTCTTCCTGCAGTGTGTGGTTACAAGATGTCTGTGTGCCTCAATAGTCACAGTACACGATCTGAAATAGTATCAATGGACGATGCGGCAGGGAAACTTTTAGCTGTGCACTGTAGACTTAAATATATATATATACATATATAACACTACACTGCATATGTTTCATGAACACAAAAAAAAAAAACAATGATGATTTCTTGATCCCCGCTCCTCTCCTATGGAACGATTTCTACAATAAACACCATTACATAACGTGGGTTTATTGTGTTAAGAAATAGAGAATTTGTCAAGCAGTAATTGAGGACTTTTTCAGGCTGCTCTTAAATTCGGATTTGCAAAAGGGGCGGCTAGCCATATATCTAATTAATAATTGAGGAGGAAGGTTCTACAAGATTAAATAATTAGTCATAATTAAATATTATTCTCTGAAGTTTACGAAAATATACGTCCAAAACACCTTATCCCTTAAACCTTTTTGCGAAGGCGTGTTTTTGTGTAGTCCCTAGACGTCCAACATAATTCTCTCTCTCAATATATATGTATATATATATAATGGCAAATAATCACCGTGCTGTTGTCATTTGTTCTCTGCGTACTCCAAAATAGAGTTATGGAGTACGTTGCTATCCCTTGTAGTCAGTGCTATACATACATTTGCACCATACATACATATATGTGTAAATATATATATATCTATATATTCACATCTGCTTGCTTCTCTAGCGTGTATGCATGTGCTGTGAAGAACGAAGTGGGACCTGCATGGAATCTGAAGTAAACAAATACTCCACCGGGCCGCAGGGTATACACACACACACATATATATATATATATATATATATATATACACAGATATATAAGGGAGGTGCTCTACACTGAGTTATTTATTCTTTCACTCGTTGTTGCTGCTGCTGCGGCTGCTACGGTTTAAATAAGCAAAGTTGGCCGACGAAATCCACCCTCTCCCGTTGTTCGGTCGCGTCCAACGGACTCTGCTACAAATACGAACAGTGACGTTTCCACGTTTGTTAGTACCAAATCTTTTCTAGGTAACGGCAGACTGGGACATTGAGGGCGGAAACCCAACATGTGCAACAGACATTCGGACGTCATGTTCAGACGTCTGCTCACGCCAAAGGTCTATTCATAATAATAGCACCAACAACAACCACAACAAACTGGGTGCCCCCCACTCCGCCCCGAGTTGTTCACTTTGCTATTGGGTGACCACTTTATTATAAGATGTCAGTTCCGTCTACGCCATCCATATTGTTGGGCCCATGTATGGTCCCACTGGGTTTTGTTCCATAGAAACACGAAATGAAATCAGTTGCATTCAGTTTAGTCGATCGCGTTCAGATATTCAGTCAGATCGGCTTAACCCGCCGTGTCGTCAGCTCTGCATTGAGCACCCGTTGCTGCTGCCGTAGCAGCATTCGACAATCGTGTATCACGACGCCCAGCGACGCCGTTCGAATGAGATCTTATTAAGATACGATACATACAGGCACCAGCGAATGTACTTCCTGCGTCGAAATCTCGATCTATTCGAGTGGCAGTGGTTGTGTTAATCGAACTGTGTGTAGTCGTTGTCATTTATAACAATAATAGTACTAACGATGACGATGCTGACAGTTCATGGTGAAGCTGTCAACACGGCGTATTCAGGTGGAGCTGCCTCTCACCGCGCGCACATATGTTCACAGACGTGTACATATATATATATATATATATATATGTATGTATATAGATATATATGTAAAATACGAACATACAAGCGGATGCCAGACAAGATGCATCTGTTTGTGTGCCGCCTGCTCGAGATAAGGGACGAACAGCGACCGTGGTACAATATAATTCCAAAAGGGTATTATATATATATATATATATATATATAGGAACGAAGATCTTTTCCGCCATTCGGATTGACGTACTACTTCGTACAACACGTACCCACCGGACGCCTCGACACCAAATGGCGATAATATGGCCTTTAATCAAATAGGTACAAAAAAATCGACATTTATAGATATCATCCATCTCTACCGCGGAGCTAATCAAATATCCTAGATAGATATATAGGCAGACCGATAGATATATATACATCGGATATTCATATATATATTTATATATATATATATATATATATATACGATATGTGCAAAGTAATCACCCGTGGGACATACAGTTTGATTTTAGTTAAACAATCTACGCTGTACTTAAACGGCGGACTCACTTAATTGCTACTCACATAGTCCATCACATGTTGCTGCTATGCGGTTATATATAAACCGTTTGCGTATAGCCATAGCGTCACTGGCTGATCGTTCGATCCTGCTGAACGTTGTCTTGTATCGCCGGTATCTTGTGGATGACTGGACAGGAATGTGTATGCTGCAGGTAAATACCGTGCGGTGCCATGCAGTATGTTCTGTTTGCATACTGCAGATTTCACGATAAATTCGGACAGGCAAGCTGGTTAACTCGCAAGGGGAGAATCCGAGATACATGCGGCAAAAAATTAATCAGGATTATCATATATCGTGGACAGCAACAACATGATGATGATTCCAATCGAGCATGCCCGGTGATAGAGCATTCCAAGCAAGCGTTTGTGCATCCCGTTTACGGGTGCATTGACGGTGACCGAAGTAATACAGATATCTAGATGGGCATCATAGCATAGACCTGCAGCAAAATGAGCGCCGTGAGACCGGCTGAAGCCAATTCATTTTGTCCATATTTTCGTCACAACAGTGACAACACCAAGAGAAGTCCAGCCATAAACATACACATGGTGTGTACTTTACAATACAAGAAAAAGAGAAAAAAAAGATAACGATTACGCTAACAATGTGCATCGCAGTTTTTCGAGAGTATAGTCACATTACGCGCCAAATTGAACACATGCCATGGCGATCAATCGATCTATCGATCGATCTATCCATATCGCCGAATTTCAGTCGAGCTTGAAAGCCGTGTGGACGCGAGTACACTTTCTCTCAGTTTCTCTCTCTCTCCCTGTTTCTGTTAACATGCGATCATTCATTTTTATCGTTGATTTCTGGCCCATCTCTTGGGCCAGGATACGCCACCTCGAACCCGGGCCCCGTTGGTCACAATCACAGTGATTGGATAGCGGCATTTTCGGTGGCATCTGTCGCTGCCACAAATTTCATTATCTTCGAATGTGCGCATAAAATTAGCAGCCGTATCGCCAACCGACATCCTTATAGGCAATAATACATTGTCCATGGCTGGAACGCGGCCAGATTCAAAGTGAAGCAAGGTAGTTCGGTTATTTTTAATAAAACAACAAATCCAGTAGAGCGTTTAACCTAAATACAGTATTATAGGTTCACTTGACATTTATTAAACAGAGTGAATAAAATAAAAAATATCTCTTTTTTTCTTTTTTTATAACGACTTTTTAACCTTAAATCGATTAAATTTCTGATTGGAACGTCAAGTGCGCATTTTCGTTCCTAACTAACCGATGAGGATTTTTCGCCACGAGAATTATTTTTTACCCCATTATTGGTATAATTTGTATCATTCGCTCGGGTAGCACCCTTCATTCGCTCTCCAGTGACCTCAATGACAGCAATTTATACATATCGATATATTAACAATACCAACAACGTTAGCTATATGTATAGCCAACATGCCAACCACCCCTGGTCGAATGCTGGCCAAGTAAGGTGAGCGTTTCCCATGAAATGCTTCAGAAGGACTACAGACATCATGAGATGCTCTGGTCTTTGTTGTTGTTGTTGTCGTCGTCGTCGATGTCGTTGTTGTTGTTGTCGATGTCGTCGTTGTTGTTGTTGTGGTAGTGGTGTTTACCGAGACTTCTTGAGCAACAGCAGAGCTTCTTCAACAAAGCTGAGCTGATGTTAATTCGAATTGTAAAAAATCCAACGGTAGCCGGTTCTCTGTTTGGCTGGCTCGTATTATGACGCGTATAGAAGTATAATGAAATTAGTTCGCCAAATCAGCGGAATGGCGAATGCCGGGTGGATCGCCGCCGAAACACCAAGCGACAAACAGACGAGGACAACGGCACGATCAGCCGACGATCCCCCGTGTGTACAGTTTGGCCGTCTGGGGCGGGCGGATCCACAGCGTTATCTCTCTGCCGGGCGATCTGCGCCATCCTTGGAGCGGAATCGCTGCCGCAAATGAGATCAATCGCGTTGTGATTCGCCGGTCCGGTCATCATCGATAATCAGAGTATAAGAGAGAGAGAGAGATAGTCGAACGAAAAGCCCAAGGGTGAGACAAGTCAACCAATACTCAAATCTGATCATTTTATTTACAAAGCTATCTCGATCTCGCCCGTTTCGACAGGGAGACAGCGAAATAAAGATAATGACTGAGGGAAATGTATAGGGCGACGTCAGAGTGAATTTTCCGGGCGGAGTTTTTTTCTTTTTTTCTTTTTTGTTATTCGAATTGATAAGAAGTGCAAATTACTTGATTTCGAAAATGGCAGAAATCGCGAAGATTGATTTTCCACTAAATTGATTGAGTTAAAGTGACGATCGTCGGTAACCCTCAGGGGAGGGTACCTTAAGCATTCGCAAGATCGATTGAGTTCGATCCATTCAGATTCATTCATCTTGTTCAGCCTGAGACGGGATTTCCAATTCGTACAATGTCAATGCTGGACATCGACTTCGCTGTACAAATTGATTGATGCTTGAGGTCATCGTGCTGCATATGACATCAGTTCATCTGTCAATAGCGGCCTATTGAAGACGGACAATTGTGCGGCAGCCAGTTGAAATCCACGACAGGCTTGGAGATTGCAGAAGAACACCACGGTATTGAACCTATGACGAGTTCGTCCACAAGCTCTATCGAGGTTCTACAGTTCAATGACAACGTCAGCCGTACGTTCTGTCGTTTGCATAAGGGTCGTAGACATAAAGCTAAATATGACACACGGATGCAGCATTGAGAATACACACAATCAAACAACTGAGAAAAATGTCTTTTGCCTGGAAACCCCACAGCTGGCGTTGACACGTCGCATGCAGCAGATATAGCGAGCCATCGAGGGCACGGTCAACAACAGTAAAGGTCAGGAACTGCTGAATCCGTAGAAATATAATAGCAGATTTACCAGATCCTCCCTAGGCGTTTATGATTGCGTGTATCAATGCTGAACGATCGACAAAAAAACCTATCATACGTAACATGAAATATGGTAGATTGGTCACGCCAAATTTAGACGATTTTTAAATGGAATCCTTCGCTATGCGCACAGTGAGTGCCATTTGCACGAGGATTTCTTTATGATCAAACTCGATGGTATCAACCCCCTTTGCCCCCGATATTAGACATGATTTAGTAGTAAACAGGGTTGTAAACAGGATGAAGAGTATCATAACAAGCGAACATTCACGAATGTATAATGTGGCCCAATATTTCAATCGTACCCGAATTGTTTACAATGAGAAATAAACCTATTTCATAAAGTGTTAATAGGGACTCTATGGTTTCAATAGCGAAGCCATGCACCTATATATATATATATATATATATATATATATATATATATTGGCGTATATTTTATTGGGCCATAGTCAACATTCCCCCGAATAATTTACGACATTTTTCCCTCTGGGCCCTTTTTGAAAATTTTCAATGCGATTTTTCCGCCAGTTCATCACTGTCTTCTGTCGATGAAAGCATCGATTGATAGGGACGCACAATATCGAACACGTGACGAGCAACAAATCGCCTGGATGACGCTGTTCTTGTCGACTAAATGGGGTTGGCCACGTGTGAATAAAACCCAGCATAAAAAGGACCCCGATGAGGTTCCAAGTATATCACGACAACGTTGCGAACCTTTCGACGCTCCTAAGGTTGCTGTGACCCAATTAATCGAATAAGCGTAATTCATCCCCCATTGCCTAATTATTAGCAGCTTGCTGCTCAAAACCAAAAATCGATTTCACTGATTTTGTCCCAGCTGGATTTGATCAGCTCTCTTTCGTTTTCTTCGCGTGACGGGCCTCGACGTGATGAAATGTGGGGTGGCGACACTGTGAACGCTCCCACCTTAGTTTCTATATAAATAATTATATTATTGGACATTGTTCTATTATTATTATTATGGCATTATAGCGTGTAATTGATTTGTGTCGCTCGGGTGTTTCTCGGTGGCTTTTCTTATGCCGGACTTTGTTCTCGTGTTATAATTACTAAGTACTATTGTATCTATCTATCTATCTATCCATCTGCTTGTCTATCTCCATGAATGTATATCCAACGATAGATGCTGCATAGACAATAAAAATGAAGTCATATGTGATTATAGCGGATATCAACTGAAATAAATGAGCACTCGCTTATGGGGTGATTCATTATCAGGGAACGTCTTTCTGCGCATGTTCCGGCATGCTCTTATTGTGTGTCTCGTCTCACTAATGGATGAATACTGCATAAAAATGTGTATCGGTGCTAATCCTCTACCCTATGAGCATGGGCTTTTCTTTGTTATTGTTGCATATCTATATATATGTATGTATATATATTATTTATGCCCGTAGGGCGGGGTTGTACCATGCAAATGTTATCAAGCGAAAGCATCAAATGCCGATTATGCAGCGAGCGGAAGATGGAGGCGAAGGAAACAATTGAACATTATTTGTTCTATCAACGAATGTTCAATCATGTTCTTGGAGAGGGGCCTGGAGGACTACAGACGGAGCTGAGGCATTAGGCGTCGCGGAGGATAAACCGAAGGACCATATAAATTGATGGAAAAGATGCTAGCAAAATGCTCAGCCAATTGGACCACTGAAAGTTGTTAAAAATGATTTGAGAAAGGGAGACCGAAGTCAAGCAATGCAATAATATATTAATCAACATAGGGGTCGTTCTAATAGTCATTACAGTCTACACAGGAACAGCTTCGAAACTGAGGTGCGATGAAATCTCTAAACGAAGAAAACCAAGCGGATAATGCAAACACTGGGCTATAATCCCACGCACTGGAGAGCACACACGCGCATATATATATATATATATATATATATATGATATATATATATATATATATATATATATATATATATATATATATATATATATATATATATATGATTTATAGTGACCAAATCCGTAACGACTAAGCAAACAAGGGATATTTATGAAATAGACTAATGCAGATATGTTTGTATTAGAAAGGTTATTTATCTTGTTTCACATTCGATAGAATTCACTATCATCGCCGACGGCGTTTCTGATCGAATTGGACACCGTTATTCATGCTAACGAATGCATGCGTTCAGATAAAGAGCCGATATATTAGAAAATTGATACGTCGAAAATATGGCAGAGGCGATAACTAAAGGCTGGCCACACTGTGGGCGTCTAAAGAGACGCGTTAATTAGCTGCATAATTAGTTTTATCTTGTTGATGGCGTCTGTCACTGGCAAGTGGTCACACCACTTACTGTCAGAGGCTGCCGTTGTGGCAAGCTATCGGTCAATTGCGTCTACCTCATAGATAGGCCAAAATCGGCCGTGATAAAAACCTATGTATCCGAGCCTAATTACAATGTATTCCAGTCCCTTCGTAGTGTTTGACCATCGATTACGAACCATTGGCTATTGTAGGACAATGGCAAGAAGTTCTTTTTAGTGAAGTGTTCTAAGAATACCCCTTCCCTGAGAAGACAACGTGGGTTGACAACGTGAATAACGCGCAACATTTCGTGTACACTTCTTCCTCAACTACTAAGTTTATGAGGTTGAGATATTTTGAGAAATTTGAACGTCTCATTCAACACGTCCATCCAAAATTCTAAGTGTGTAATTATTCCGAAAATGTCATCATATAATGAGTGTTGTTACCAATTCAAATATCGATTTAGATATGAACGAACGCAATGTTGTTGCTCCTATATCCGTGTGGCATATCCGACGGCAGCTGATGATTCGATACGCAATAAGAATTATGATGCTGAATTTACCGATATGTTGATAACAATTTAATTGCCGGATCCTGTTCGAGGGTGTCAATGCAGCAATTCGAGGAGATGATAGCGCTCATTCATAAGCTCGCCCAAATTCAAACATAATCATACTCAAATAAAATGAAACTCAAATAAATGATTGATAGCTTTTTTTTCGATGTACTAGTTCCAGTTGTACTGGTTCAAGATTATTTTCGCATTAAGCAAATATGAATGGCTCGTTTTGAAGATATTATATACAGACCTATCAGGAGCTAGACGCATGGCTGCCATTTGTTGGGTGTGAGTCTCATCCGATTTTAGCTGTACTCGATTCTCGTTGACGTTAACAGTCCTCGTCAAGGCGACCGGGTCGGTTTCGGTCCTTGACCAACGGAGCAATCGCAGCTGGGGGTGACTGAATCACCACAGCTGCAGGCAAGTGTCCGCAGCCAACAATACGATGAGCGTCCTCTAGCGCGAAGACGGCGTCATGATAACAGCGCGCGATAATCGTTGCCATCCTCAGATCGTCAAGCGTTTGATTCGATTTCACATCCTGCTGTCCGTGTGACGCCGCAGACGAACATCAGCAGCGGAGTGCGATACGATCTCTCCAATGAGACGGCCCTCGATGTGATTTGTTTATGATTTTTTGCTGCAATTTGTGTGCCTTTCTGTGCGCCGTCGACGGCCGGGCTCCGTGATTCAGTTAAAGCGTCCGTTTGCTTTTGTCTGTCCCTGGTGACTCCTTGGTTGGGCAGTGCCGTTAAGCGAATCTGCCAATTTGCCTGACTCACTAACGAAATGAACGACCGCCCTTGCAAAGTCGCCATTCTCCTTCTTAATAACAATCAATAGTCGCTGGTTCGAACGCCGCAAAGTGACAAACATATGCCGTCACACAGCGTAAAGCACTTCGGGTGACAGGTGTGCTGATTAATCATCACTACGCTGGTATAATAGTGCTCGATTAAGCACGATTAAGCCAATAGGAGTTGAAATTAGCAATTGTTATGGCCTCGCCGCCCCATCAAAGTAAGTTTCACTGGTTTTCAGCGGCGATTTACTGGTTGGTCGGTGGCTTCATCTTAAAGAAAACTCACCTCTTACCGTACACAACCCCTGGTCAGCGACGGCCCAGCGTTCTTCAAACAAAAACGCCTTAATGGGCCTTATCGTGGAGAGTGCGGCCTTGATATATATATATATATATTGTTTTTGTTGTTTGTTGATTCTTTGACGTCGCTAATGTTAACGAAGAATTGAGCCCTCGGCCGTAACCGGTGTTGTTCCTTATTCTGCTTCATATTGCTGTTGCCGCTGCCGATGTGTTTCGCATCTCAATCAAAGGCTCATGTGAAGTATCATGGCCTTAAATATCCCCCTGTATATCACTTGCTTTCATTGTCTCCTGCAAGTGTTGCCCAATTCCTCTGTTTTCTTATTCAAAGACTAAGTAGTCACGGCTTGAAAATAGAAGAAAATAGTCAACTATGTTTTATATTCCGATGATCTCTACCTTCTCATGATATTATTATTATTATTACTATTACTATTCTTGGCGGTATAATGAGTGCTGGATATGCACTTGTTTCTAGTGATAATAGCTTATGTATCGATGGCACTCGCCAGAGGGAAGAAGTATTGTCCTGTTTGATGACGACTCACCCTATCGGGTAGCAGTGGACATGGTAGCATTCGAGCGAATAGAGATCAGGATAGCCTGATCGACTACGGCAGATTTCGACGCAGATCACAATGGAACAACAACAGGCACAATGAAAAGACAATGGCGCCAGGAGCTAAAAGAAAGAACGCGAGAGAGGGAGAGAGAGAGAAAGAAGAAAAAAATACAACACAAGCATCAACAACACAGTGGTCAGTAGCGAACCATTGGCAGCATCTGCGGTCGTCGACGCCCCAATGTCGTGACAGTCAGCATTTAAACCAAAATATAGATGAACAGCACCGCCGCGACTGCCACCAGTTTGCGGTGCCAATGGGACTCGCCTACTGTTGCACTCGTTGGCCAGAGACGCGGAGGCAGCCCTTGCCGACAACAACAACCTCCACCAGATCAAGCAGCGCCACCAAATGACCGAAGCCAAATTCGTTTGTTTAGATAAACCTCGGTCCTCTCTCTCTCTCTCTCTTTTATTGTTCTCAAGACGAAGGAGGTCAGCTGCTACCACTAACAATTGATGAGGATGACGGTGGTGGCGGCGGCGGCGCATTACAACACTATGCGGCTCATGCCGGGTACAATACTGTATGAGTTGGTTGCTCTTTGCTGTCGTCTTTAAATATCGACGTGAGTTCGATTCACTGGATCAGCAATCACTTCGTCAGCCGGCTCTTGTTGTTGTTGAAGCGGCACAGAAGCGGGCGGGTTGCCAGTTGTTGATGCTGAACATGAATCAATTGTGTTTCTTCTCGTTGAATGTCACTATTGCAGTTCAGACACTCACACAGTTCTGATAAGGGAGATTAACGAAACTCTCGTCTCAGTTGTTGTCTCAATGACGATATGAACAGGTACACAACAGCAGCAGCAGCAACAACAAACACAAAATGTTTAGCTTTGGCTTGCTTTCGCTGCCCTGCAAAACGAAGTATATATTATTATTAATATTATTATCGAAATGACGCATGAAAAGCCAACCCAAGATTCTTTTCATATATATATATATACGTATAGACGTATGTCCAAGGTATCTCAAGCTAAACCTTGATTGGCCTGCCCGATAAATGTAATCCCTAAAGAGTCCATTAGATTTTTAGCTGTGTCCTTTCCGCTTGTGTTATCAGCAGGCGGCGGCGAATGCGGTCTTCAAAGAATCGACGATTTTCGTTGTGTTTCTCAATTTTCATTTTGTTCATGCATCATCGTCATCATGTCCAGCATTGCGGTTGTGGCCGCTGTCGAATGTCCGAGGCATGGACAAGTTTCGGGAAACAAAAAATAGCGACGTCCAAACGTCGGGGTCAGCCGTCCAATGTTGTTGCTGTTTTTCGTTCACAGTGAGTGAGAGTTAGCGGTTTGCCGGTATTCGAGCGGAGGCATCGAACTGGATTGTCTATCTACCACCGTCGATTATAGACCCCTTGTGCGGGCAGACCGTTGAAATAGCGAGCATCATCGATCCATCGTGTGTGGATCCTGTTAATTAATCATTTAATGGCTAGAATCATACGTAGTGTAGTCAGTGAATAGAGAAGAGACAACTGTAGCCAACGCCAGTATAAGTATTTAATTAATCTAATAAATGAAGATTCAGTTAAAAGCACAAAAAAAAAGAAGACAACACCGCCCCTGTCCGCGCCCGATATCTCAGGGAGCATTGAACGACGACAATGTTTGTTACGCTCGAATTTAAATGAAACGGGACAAATCGCTCTTTGAGCGCTGCTCGTCCATGACAAGCTTTGTTTCGATGATTTGACACTTGTCATAAACTCAATTTCGTGCATACTTCGTCCGATGTATGGACCTAACATAGATTGGACGCTCTGAGAACGCGAATTACTTCGGCTAATGATGCGCTTTTCTCGAAACGAGTTCACCATGTTATGTTTGCTGTATTTCTTATAAGATTTCGTTGATTCTTAGGGACATTTCGTCAAAATCTGGCTGTTGTTGTTGTCCATATAACTTCTGCCTTTCTACAGCTTTTTTGTGATTTTCCATTTATCGCAGGGAGTTGTCTGGTCCCCTCTCGATCTCTCTTCGCGTTCATTCTTCACTGCCACTGTACGACAGCATACGACAACAAACGCACGATCTTAGAACACAAAGACCATTGTAGAGATCTGCCTTTACGCTGTTTCGGCCGCTTTTGTTGCCGTGCTATATACTCGTGCATATATATATATATATATATATATATATATATATCGTTGTTGATGGTATTATTGTTGTCGTTGCTGCTGTTGTTGACGCCGGCGTGCAAGGTATGCTTTGTGTATTCAATCGAGTTTTACGAGCGTTTAAATCCGACCACGCAAAATCATAACGGCGACAACAACCACAACAACAACAATAACAACGGTAATAGCAGCAGTCGATGCTGCAGCAGCGACAGCAGCGGCGGGAGCGAGCGAGCCGGCGCCGGGTACAAATGTTTCGACAATGTCGTCCGGACTCAGAGTGAGTCCTGTCGTCGTCGCTACGAGTACGATCGCCTAACGAAAAGATAAAGGCATCGTAACGTCTCTCAATGTTTCGCCTGCTTATTCTGGACGGGGGAATATATTTCGAAGAGAAGAATACACTATCGTGAGGCGGTGGCGGCGGTGGCGGCAAATCGAGGGTGGACAGAATTTTACCCGAGGGCGCCGCTGCCAAACTGCGTCTTGCTTTGACAGCCATTTCGAGAGTCTAATTTGGGCTGAATACGCTCGGATTTTGACTTACCACTCCGCATCGTTCCATAATTCGACTCAAATTTCGATGCGTCGTTCGAAAAATCGCAAACACGACGCGTAGAATCGAGAAAAAAAAATGTCCAAAAATTTGAAAATGGCGATGCCATTTCAAAAGTTCGGTGACGAAAACGATCGGCTGACGATCAGGAATCGACGCTGTCAGGATGGAGGCATTTTTCAAACGTAGCCAAAAGAAAGTAGCAATAGAGCTTGAAATATATGTCTTGGAATATTTAGTGGTCTGATGCGGTTGTAGCAGACATTGTTGTTAATACAGCAGCCACAGTGTCATGTTGTTCGAAAAAAAAGGGCGGGAAAATTGGCCCAGTTGGTTGTGTGCAACAATCACCAATTATGATCATCAGCGTCGGCCGTTGTTGCCAACGACTATCGGCCGTTGTCGGCAAAACACGGTGATCACATCACTGTGAAATTGCGATCGACGAATATTTCGAAGCGAATTTTCATGCGACATTCATATACTATATTTGATATATATTTTGTTGTACGATGCCGTTTAATCAAAGCGTGCACGGTGCCGAAGTGAGCGCTGATTGTGGTTTTGTCAATTATGTTTGGCTGATTTCTTATTACCTTGTTATGCTAGCGGAACTAATTTTACATCTGTTGATGTTTGGTTGGATTAAGAGCACACACACACACATATATATATATATATATATATATGTATGTGGTAGCAGGCAAACTTGGTGTTACCCTCGATTAGTGGCCGCGTCACGCAGCAAGTTTAGAAAGCGTGTCTATGTGGATTATATTATAATCCAAATTCTACTTCGATGCAGCTAGGTTGTTTGGTGACCGGCGCACGATTTAGCCACAATGAGAATCGTGGTGTAAGATGTCCCGCATTTGTTTTAGTGGTCCATATATATATATATAGCTGACGTATATCGGGTGCACAACATATATATTCACTGTCATGTTCGCCTGTTGATATAAGAATGCATATTACGATCATGTGAACAGATATAATAACTGATATGATCTGCACTATATCATCCAGTCTATATATGCATATATCTATACATAGAACTGTAATAACTTAAACCCGCCCCATTCATAGGTTCAACCATTGAGGGTCGAAGCGGCACTACCATATCGACTATACGATAATAACAAGCGGGTTTTTTTTGTTCTTTTTTATGGGAGGTTTCGGGAATACGTAATGCACATGCGTGAACACAGAGCAGCCTTTTGCCATCTTGTGTGAAACTCATAAACTCACTAAAAACTTTGTTCTTCCCCCCCACCCCAAGTTGGTTTGGAACGACGTAAGCAATACTTCAAAGCAACGGGTGTTGAAGCTCTAATCTCCAGTCATCCCACCCTCGAGGGGTGCGCCATCAGCCTCAGTGCTATTATCAATGGCTGTCTCTCCCCTTATCCCTGCCCTTTGTGATCCGGGTACCGAGTTGTGGCTCTCAACCCCCGGGGAACACGCGGGTATCTAGTTTGTTCCAATGGAATCAACGGCTCTGTGGCCAGCAAAACGTATATGACTCATGTCTCATTCAACAGTACATTTATACCATGCCTCAATAGTTCTTGCGTGTCGTGCGTTTGGCCGCTTGAGGTCGCACGTGTGTGTGTGAAAACACGAATCTGTTCAAGCTTATTTGTGTGTCCGCGCTTTTTTTTTGTTGCTGAATTAGGATACCTGTTCATGCACAGGTGTCATTAGGGAGAAGCAGTATAGGTAGTTCAACCCGCCAGAGCATAGCGGGTTGAGCTGCCCCAGCATAGCCGCGCCCCTCGTCAACGGCGACGACAGCAACAAGTTAGACGAAAAAGGAAACACCGAACGAAAGCAAGAAAAGAAAAAGACAATGAACGAATTAATGCCATTTGCATAATACACACACATACACTGTTGATGCTGGTAGTCAAGTAGACGATGTGGTTTGATTCACCCGAGACACGAAATCGGTGGCCGACAACTGCAGCATTCCCACAGCGAACGAGGGCAATCGTTCGTGTGCTATACAAAAGCAGAGGCAGGACGAGATGAGTTGAGAAAAAAATCACTCATAGACAGACCACACATTAACCAACAGTGGTGTTTCGGATCGACTCCGTGGGCCGAGGCCGCTCGCGCGGAACATTTCTGGCCAATGATAGTGATAGAATTCGGCGTATACTACTCTATCTAGCAACGAGGAACAATGGAAGGTGTACGGAGGGATTTACACACACACACACAGGTGTGGACGTGGTTGCTTCAGTGCGCGTTTAGCCGACCGCTGATCTCACACTGATCTTGCTGGCATCAGCTCATCTGTCTCGAGAGCGTCCGTCTTCGGATCTTCGGTTGTTTTTCGGAGGGAGATAAAGAAGCTGAAAGCCCCTCTCTCTCTCTCTGTCTCTCAAAGGGATAACGAACTTGTAGCATAATAATTCGCTGCACATGTTATTAGTCGGAAATAGCCAGACAATATGGTGCTCGCTCTCGGGCTGAGCATAATGGTACGTGATAGTAATTTTGTGAATGCATATTTTCTCGTTGGTGAATTTGTAGCGGCTTTTGCACTCGGTATTGGTGTGAGGTGTGACTTTGACCGTTTGGTCTACAAGAAACGGCTTGCAGTGTGTGCATACCTCGAGTTGTAGTTTTTCATGTAGATACGCTATAAGCATATTGTGGAAGATTGACTAGAGTTAAGAGGAGTGGGCGTATTGCGCTGCGGTTCAGAATCGGACTTCATAAGCTTCTACGTATATCTCGGACTAGCTTAACATTGTCAGGCAAACAATGACACTCAATTCATTGGATTTTTCTCTTGAACATTTCCTTGGTGATTTTTTCGCTTTTCTTAAATGAACGCGTCTATTTTCCCCTCACACTTCTGTATGGAACACGAAAACCTTCATGCACCAAAAAAGAAAACAACGTCAAATTAATCAAATTATTCCTCATGTGAACTAATTACATATGAGGTCCTTCCGTGGAAGATGGCTAAGTCCAACGCAAGCACACAATTCGCTCGTAAGTTTATTGTTGCAAATTCTAATTGTTTTGCTAACTCCGTCGTGACGAATATGTCTATCCGGCTGTACGTGGGTAATTCCCGAGCGTATTCCAGTCAGCGTTTCGCTAGTGCGATCTTCCGTGACATCTTACGATTCTCATACGCAGCGGGTACATCTCGAACATCACCATGAATACCTGCATTTTTCGCCCGGGTTAATGGGTCAATTGGTCTTTTTTTTCTCCATACATAAACATATAGGATTCACCCCTCTCAGCGGGTACTAACACTAATTGTTATGGGACGATGATTTTTTTTCCTTTGATCCGCGTTTGACCGCTCCGCCGAAACACAGAAATTTCCAAGTAATGTCGGTGGTCGTCTGCAGTGGCCGTCCACATAATGATGGCGGCGGGAACAACTCATTTTTGTCAGAAGCCACCACTCATCAGGTGGGCCATACGACGTCCGATGTGATCGCTGGTAGCTCACCTCACGATCTCCCATATTCACCTGAGTCAAGCCGAGTTCCCATATTGTTGATAATTAGCATTGTAGCGGTTATTGCTCTGTCATGTTGTCGCCTGTGGTCGCCAACAGGGACGAGCAGTTCCTTGATCCTCGTTGGTGCTGCTGCTGCTGATGATGATGTTTCTGCGTCCGCTGTTGTGTTTCTTTCTCTTATTGTGAGATCCAAGAGTTTACCGTCATATGATGTATTGTACATGTGTGCGCCCGTGTGGCCATTTCCCCGCGTAAGTATATGACTTGAATCCTGAACGCGTTGAGATTGATGAATGCCGGAACGAGCCGGCGGCCGAAATCGTTCCTCCCGACGTTCGTCCGATGGAGGAGTTTGGACAGACATCAGTCCCAAGTGACTGCCTCTTCGGGTGTTCTGGCGAACCGAAGCGGCGGCGCCACCACACACACAGACGGATCTACACGTGGGAGAACTCCGCGGCTTTGCGGGGCATGGCCAAAGAGACACTGTAACGTACACCGGCCGTAGCCGGACGCAACACGGGAATCTTTTTAGCAACACAGTTGCTTGCCGTTGCTGACTTTTGGTTCGGTTGGCCGTCCGCCAGAGTATTCCTGCTTTCCGTCGTTCGGCGAGTGTAATAGGAGACATACACATTTCGCGGGTGGTTAAACGAAGATGTGCCATCACTGTGGAAGAGTGGCGTCTTCGTGCCACGGCGAGTTCGACACCCCCACCATCCCCGGTTGTGGCTGTTGCTGATCCAGCTCTTCGCTGCTGCTAATATACTATAATGCTATCGCTACCAGCAGCGGTTAACGTCTGCTGGCTGAGGTTTGCTTGGGCGCTTGGGCCGTTTCGGCCAACGGGAGACCGTTGTTCGTGCGCATGTTCCTACGATGCATCAACACTCCGGCTTGGACCCGCGCTGTCGGCGTTGTTCTCACCAGAGGGACCTCGACAGAAAAGAGCCCGTAAGCAGCAGTAACAACAGCATTGGGGAACATTTGCAACAGCAACACAACGCGCGCCGCGTACGCGAGGACGGTATCGTCTCACACTGGAACGTTTGACCCTGGACGCTCGCTCCGCGGTAGCAGCGATGGTCGCCCTGTTGCCGCCTGCTTGTCTGCCCCTTACTGAGTGGACGGACAGTGGTCCTGTCTCGTGTCATCTTCGCATCAGAAATCCTAGCGTGTTGCTGCTTGTTTCTCTCTCTCTCTGACTGGGCAACTAAGTGACGCACGGTCCCCGACGTATTTCACCGAACCACTGTTACGGCCTGGGTGTTCGCTCTCGGGCCTCCCTGCCGGTGGTCCCTGGCGCACGCGTTCACCAGAGCCAAGATTACCGTCCGCTTCCATAGCTAGGCTTTGAGATATACAGATACATAGATAGATGAATGAATGGATGGATCCATAGCGAGGAAGGGACAGAGTCAAGAGGGAAGGGGGGATTCCTGCCGGATCTCAACGGATGTTGGCTGCTGTCCCGCGCTCTGCGTCTGTCATCCGTCTCATAAATAGAGAGATGGATGGATGTATGGACCGACCGACAGACGAAGCGACAGACGGACAGCCATACGGACAGACAGACAGACACCCATACGAGTGATGTGTCCTCGAGTCGATTGCATCAGACTGGACCCGCGTGAAATGAAGTTAAGGTTGGATGTAATAGCAGACGAAACATACGTGAGAACGAAACATGACCAAAGCGGCGACTTGTTTGGCGTTCAGCGTTGGACGCGACGATCAGCCCGCTCAGGCGATCAGACGTACTGTCTCATCCCTCTCAGCGCTGCGCTTAGTCAAGCTGAACCGACTGGCAGCTCCGACAGATAAATAAATAGATAATAATAATAAACAGATAGACTATGCAGAGACGGGGGGTGGGGTGGGGTGGTATACAAGCACGAGTCAAGCAACGGTCAGCCAGCCGACCCAGAAGCGAGCAGCGTAAACTGTGACGGTAAGGTCTCTATGTCCGTCCCATAGGCAATACCACACCAGCCATGGCTGCTGCTGCTGCTGTTGCTTCTGCTCGAGACGCGCTCGTGGCAACGACTGCAGTGTGGTGGTGACACGACGAGCTGTGCTGCAGTACAGTTGCAATGGGAGAAGGCAATGGAAGGCAAGCAAACAGAACGAGAAGGATAAGTAAAAGATCTGAGGAGAGACTGCGCTTAGGGTGCCCTGGCTGTCCACTGTCGTCGACACACGCCGTTGTTGCTGTTGTGTTGTTGTTGTTGTTGTCGACCAGCTTCGTCTGATCCGGTTTGGGAGACAGGGTGATGTTGGCTCGAGGAAGAAGACGTTTGATAAACATTCACACGCGATGCGCAGACAAACGCGCACGCAAGCGCTGGGTGCAGTCCCGGCCAGTCGGCGTCAGCGATTCACGGAATGAATGAGTGCTGCCGCAATGCAAGTAAGAGTTTTTTTTTTCTGACTACGCGAGAAAACGTACAATGTGACGGTGTTGGGTTAATTCTTCGCAACGGCGCAATTGAAATGCGTTCGACGAAGATTGAACGCCTAACGCGGCGTCACTTCTCCCTTTCTCTGAGAAGATGACCCCGATCAACGTGAAGGATCAGCTGTTACATGGTCTGTTCAACGTAAGGCGGCGGTGGAGCTCTACGGGCGCGTGGCTGACAGTCCGTATTGTGGTGTACACAAAAGGTGGTCGCATTTTTCAATGTGATGCTATGCTTACTGGCTGCGCTAGTTAGCAAGGACTTGACGAGTTTCGGACGCAACCGAACAACCTCTTATGTTAGGGGGGGCCTGGTGGCTATTTTTTTGGCGTTGGTAGTTGGCATTCGTGTGCTTTTGATGTTATTCGATGTCGAGTCAATTCGTGACTTTTTTCCACCGAGGATTGTGGATAAATTCGATGATGTCGGGGAATTCCAAATAGTTTCACCCGCAATACTTAAGATCTGCTACACTCTCTAGTGCAACTCGTGTCATGGTGATGCGTGTCGTCTAATCTCGACATAGGGATTAATAGGGATTACATGACGCGACTAACATCAGTCGACAACTAGCAATCGGTTGGAGTCACTTCTCACGAACCCAAACAATCATTAATAGCCGAGGAACGATTACATATACATACATAGACTACTCTTTTAGAAATTTTCCGAGATGACTCTCAGCGGTTCTTCCTCTGCGACTTTTGTTCGGAATCATCGTTCGGCGCAGCTTCAACGCCTGTCAGGGAGAATCCTGTTGTATATATAGGTAGACCTAATAATAATAATAATAATAATTGCAATAATTAATAGCAACCGAATTAATCATAGGCGTTTCCGAATGCCAGATATCGTCTCAGAAAATATTTGCTTATATGTACGCTCTAATTGAGCCATAGTTGAGGTTTTACAAAACGCTGGCAAGGCTACAAAACAGCTCGCCATGGTCAATGGTCACAATGCGATCGGACGAAGCAAAGAATAATTCCATTCTATAGATGAAGCGAGACAACGAATACGGTGCATGAACAAGTTCAAATTGTTGAAGCCTTTATTAATTGACCTTCTACACAATTTGACTCATACGCGTGAGGAGGAGGAGGAGGCGGGCATATGTATATGTTTCTGTTGTTCGTCAACGTCAACGGCGCTAAATCCATGTTTAATTAAAGCCAGTGTTTCATTTTATTCAAAGGTTCTGACCACCACTGTAAATCCATGATTCTTCTTCTGTAAAAATCCAAGACGCTGAAAGTTTTAATAGCTGGACTAGCTGCTCAAAATGGATTATCTTCACCTGATTAAAGATGAAAGTTGGTCTGATATGCAACGAGTAGAAAAGAACAGCTTCTAATTAAATTGGAAAGTTTGTTTTTGTTTAGTAAAAAGCTTTATGATTTACTCATATTAAATTGGTACTGGTTGATCTCTCTATCCCGAGCAATCGGTGCATGTATAGAATATATAGGTATATGTCCAAGCTGTGGCTGATGGGTATTTTGTAGTATGAGCAATGAGCACCGTGTCATATTTACGATCGTTATGCCTATGTTTAACTAACCCGACACGACCGCGTGTACGCTGTGATAAAATGATAACAAGAGGGTATGGATAAAATAGAGAATCTAATAATTCAGATTACTTCCAAGGTGTCTCTAAAATAGGCAAGCTATCTAGAAAAATGAAAACAGAAACTGCTCGGTGAGAGGACAATCGAGCGAAGAGATCGTTTATTTATTCAACCAAACATTGCAGATTAATTAAGATATATAGAATATTGAAAGAACCAAGAGAGTGTGAGAGAGAGAGAGATGTAACTTACTGGGAGGCTCAGGCGTCACTAAGCAGCGTGGTGGCAGCTCCCGTCCACGTCCTCTATCTATTATCGAAGCCTTAACCTTCAGTAACTGAACTGAGGCCAAACGCAAGCAACGCTGACCGTGCGACTTACCGTGTGTTGACTTGAATCTATTTCACCGACTGAATTTAGCGGGAAACGTAAGATTACCTGCTACGTAGACATAACAGCTGATAATTAAAATAATGGATCTTGTCTTAACGGGCCAAAAGTCAAATTACACTTGAGCAATATGTAACATATGGCACCCAACGTCGGGTACGAACCCGCGACCCTGAGATCAATAGTCTCATGCCCTACCGACCGATTACAATTGAGCAATTCGTAACAGACGCAATTGTTGTT
Organism: Stratiolaelaps scimitus; assembly: GCA_019614645.1. Taxonomy (NCBI): domain Eukaryota; kingdom Metazoa; phylum Arthropoda; class Arachnida; order Mesostigmata; family Laelapidae; genus Stratiolaelaps; species Stratiolaelaps scimitus. Next base: position 5,536,129 of record JABWDB010000020.1, on the reverse strand, counting down.
CGATGGTTACAATAAAAGTAATAATTTTTATAAATAAATAATAGCAATAATAATGCGAGAGATCCCATCACACCGGCGTCGTCTCGTCCAGATACGGAATAGGTCGAGACATCCGAGTGCTGTACCCCGCCCTTCATGCTCAACCGTCTACAGAAGATTTGATCGCAATCTCACAACGCTTTCGTCATCATCAAGAAGCAAACAGCAGCAATTAAAATCCATAAAGAGACATATATATACACACACATATATATATATATATATATATATACATATATATATATATATATATACATATATATATATATATATATACATATATATATATATATATATACATATATATATATATACATATATATATATATATATACATATATATATATATATATACATATATATATATATATACATATATATATATATATATACATATATATATATATATACATATATATATATATATATATACATATATATATATATATATATATACATATATATATATATATACATATATATATATATATATATATATGTATATATATATATACATATATATATATATATATATATACATATATATATATATATATATATATATGTATATATATATATACATATATATATATATATATATATACATATATATATATATATACATATATATATATATATATATATATACATATATATATATATATATATACATATATATATATATATACATATATATATATATATACATATATATATATATATATATATACGCGTGATGACCTGAGGTCTGTTGGTTGGTGTTGGTTTTTGCTGCTGCTGCTGCAGGCCTCGGCCGTGCGGTGCTTGTTTGATTTACGGTCGACCCTGCCATCCTTCGGCAGCATAATAGCACACGCTTGCACGCTGCATGCAAACGACACGGACACGCCGCAATGAGCGGGGCTGCCCTTGAATCCTCTGGGTCTGATGATCGCCGTCTCCCCCGATGATGCCGATGGCTATCGGCGCGGCTACCCGATATCCGGTGACATTTGGACCGGTCACGACTCATTGGCTTCGGGGTGAATTATGCATGTTTAAAGAATATGGCGGACACACGCCGAGGGCAAAAATCTATACCACTCCAACATTTCGGGACATCATTTCAGAACAGTGCTGCTGCTGCTACGAATCGACGCTATCCCATCTATCGATGTTCGATAGCTCAGCGTTGAACGTGAAGACAAATGCGTGCAAGATGCAAACGTCCGCGTCGGCCGGGGCTCGTGAACGCAACTGTTTGGTAATACAATCTGAATACATTTGAATGAAATTCAAATGAAATTCGACCACCGAAGCTTGCTCTTCGCTTATATGAATCGTTTATGGACCAGCGGTGCGAGCGGTGATAGGAATCAAGTGATCGGATCAGTTTCGTTGTTCGATTGCGGCAAAAGCGATACTCAGAATCAAGCAGCGTGTAATTGTTTCGGAATAAAATCGAAGATTCGCTTGACGACTTCGATTCGGCTAGGTACAATCGTCGGTGGATTGTCTGTCCCCCCGTAGGGACAGGGTGGCATGGCGCGTTCGAGTGCGCCTTGTAGCCGTACGAGACACGTAGGTGCCGCCTCTGTTCAAGCGGGTCCGTCTTATGAACCAATGTGCCAAAAGCAGTTGTGCCTTAGACTGAGCGAAATGTTTAAGGCTGAGAGTCAGCCCGAAAAATTTACTATCAGGCTCAATCTCGTCTGTTCGACGAAGGAGGAAGCTCCAACAGTCGGCAATTGGACGCTGCTGTCAAGTGACATCTCGAAGCAATGAAGGAGAAATATTTCAATTCGCAACAATTCGAACTTCGACATATGGCGGTACATGTTGAGGTTCTCAAAAGACGAGCGCCTTAAGCCAGCGGTCTTGGTTCGTGTCATGTTGCTCTGTACTAACAGAGGCGTTCTAGCTCAAGTCGGCCAAAACGATTTGGTAAAACAAATTGCGAATTTTTATGACAATGTCAGTAAGCACTTAGAAATTATTTATATGCAACACACACACACACACACTCATATGTGTGTGCTGTTCGGTAATGTCCAGATTGGGAGCTCTGATCATTTAATAAGAGCTACTGTTTTCATATCGGTGAAAATGTACGTTGTGCTGAACAGCCATATCTGTAATCTGTACGAAGCTCTATCGATTCCTCCACGTCGACGCCTTTCTTGACGGCAAACTCTTAGTTGGATAACGATCAGTCGAACAGCTACACCGTGCTTATCGTTATCACCATCATTATTATTTATATTTGGATGCATTATAATCTTAATCTTTTATCTTTAACAAAACGTATGAAGCCGGATGAGTGGGCCGTCTTTGAGGACGCCGATTCTGTTCATGTGTAAGCGTACAACGATTTTTTCAGCCACGTATATACGTATTTATATAACATGCACGCTCGCTACAGTGAGGGGAACGAGACCACGCTTTGTTATGAAATATCAACCATAGCTACTGAGATCTACATCATTGATTCAATGCTAATTCTATATGAGACCGAATGATTTCACTTCATTTTGACCGACAATGATTTCATACGGTTAAAGATCCCCAAGGAGCTGCCAGCTTACTTCTACGGGGTGATTGCTATCATCGACGATGCTCTTAACGAATTGCGCTACACCTTAAACTCGATGACATGATTTCATGTCGATCAACTATTTCGAACCGGAAAGTTTTCATGTTGTTTCATGTTGACTACTTGTGTCTTATGTAATCGAATGGCTTAAACAGTTAAAGCTCATTAGCAGCTGTATGGGGTTACGGCAAACCGGCGTCAACAGATTATGAAATATAATCAATTATTTAGTTTGTATTGTACATACGCATCGAATCGAAAACGATTTTCGCCATAGATAAATAATTTAAAAGTAGAGAAAGAAGATGAACATATAGAATAGATGTGTTTTTGCAAAAATCGACTTTATATTGTTCCCAAACTCGTTTTCACATCTCGGTATATGAAATATAGCTTGTTCGTCGTTCGCTGTTGCACTGACAAGCACAAACACTTTTCAATTGGATGTGTGGACAAGACTTCCTAAGCGTATACGATTATGCTGTATGGGTTAACCAAACCCTTCGACGCACCGTAATTATGCACACTTGCACACATCATCGTGCGGCATTGGCAGGATGCTGTTCTGTAATAATAATAATGGTGCTGTGATTATTTTTTATTTATATATATATATATATATATATATATATATATATATGTACTAGACGGGTATAGGCTGTAGGCTGGCGTGTGTCTCTGACGTCTGCTGTATAGCAGATGTTTGTACAATGCAATATGACCAGTGACGTGCCAGAGTACACAGCCACCACTAGATCTGTGTGTTACTTACTAGTGGACCAGGCCTAGTTCTAACGTTGCTTGGATTTCAACCGTTGAACGCGGCGTGCTACGGTAAGAAGGTAAACTATTTATATTGGGTGGCTATGAAGGGCCGGCTTGTTATGAGGTTGTTGTTATTGTTGTTGTGGTTGTTGTCGTTATCGTTGTGGTCGTTGTCGTTGATGTTGTTGTTGTCGTCGGCAGTTCCCGTTAGCGACAACAACATTTACACAAATCATTCGTTTTCTCATAATCAGCATCAACATCCTGCAATATTACAGTGGCTGCGATAATTATAATATATATAATAATAATAATAATACCAGTAATAGATATGTTTGTACAGATATATTCCACTATAATGAAAGAGACGTATTCTCCCTCAGTCTCAACTCAGCATTTGTGTGATCGCTCTCCCATCGGCTCACACATCTATCTGTGTGCGGTTTGCCATTTAACTGTTGTGTGAACCGAATGATCAGCAGTTGTATTATAATAGTAACAGTAGTTGTAGTAGCAGTAGACGCTACAAAGGAGCTGCACCGTCGACGTTCAATGTTGATTGAGAGTCAGCCTGAAAACCTCTTTTTTTTTTTGTTGTTCTAGTAGTAGTAGCAGTGGTGATACTCCAATAACAATAAATCAAACGTTACCCGCCATTAAATCGCGTTCATTTCACATCTCGCTTTTGTGCGAGGTGTTCCTCTGTCCCGCGATGCTTCGGCATGGCCAGCGCTGACGACTACAATTCACAGCGTCTTTGCCGTTTCGAGTGGATGAGCGGTCGATTCGAAACCGCTCTGAGGCCGCGACTGGCCAACTAACAACGGCAAACGGCAGGAGCTACTGCTGCTGCTGCTGCAGTTCGCCGTCGAACTTTACGTCGGCTGCTGTTGCTGTAATGATTTTTGCGTTGCTTTGTTGCCGTTACTGTTGCTGTTGTTGTTGTTGTAAGTTGCAAGGTGCCGCCGTTAATGGTAGATATGCTGGGAGGTGGTGCGATTACACAGCAGAGAAATCATCTCGTTTATGGCCTCCGATGATGAGAACGACGGTTCGTCCCGGACGAGGTGTATTTTAATGGTGGGCGTGCTGTCACTCGTTGATTGTCGTTACTACCTAAATATATCGGCGTTTAATCACGGTCCTGTTTATTTATTGTTCACGTTGTACTGACCGCCTGCCAAGAGTGGACCATTCGTATGCACGCGGTCATATTTTTCGGCACAATCAATAGTATGTGTACAGTGGAGTATTTGAATGGATCCGGCATAGAAACACATCCACTAACATACACTTACTCATACACACACACACACAGTCAAGACTCGGCTTAAATACAATATAATATTAAACAAAATGTGCGTACATCATCCCACTAAATATTGAACGATGTCCACATCGATGAAAAGTGGCGATTTCTCCTCTCTTCATATATATATATATATATATATATATATATATATATATATATATATGTATATATATATATGTATATATCTATCTATCTGTCTTGCTTTGTTTTATATTTGTTTTTTTGTTTCTTCGTACAACATTCATTCGAGTTTAAAAGCGTACACGCACAATGATCCATTTTAGGGGGAAATTTATGAGATTGTCTGAATGAACAAAAGTAGCGCACATCATCCGGCTGCAAGCAAATGCTCGGGGTGTGGTGCCCACCAGGTAGACGGTGGAAGTCTCTCATCTCCGCCTGCGGTTATTGTTATCGGTGCCGGCCGTTTTTAGTGTTACACGTCTCCCAATTGACGCGCTGCTCGCTACGCGATCGCACTTCTATCATATATATTCCACTTTAATGCTTATGTTGTTGTTGTCGTTGTTATTATGATTATTATTATTGTTATTATTGGTATTCTTGGTGTATCATTAGCAAAAAGCAAATTGCAGCACCGTTCAACGTTGTTGTAAACTGTCAAATGGGCGCCCTCGGCGTCAGCCATTCAGCTGATTGAGTTGTCGATTTACATTATATTTAGTGATCATTAAAATGTTGTAATTACTCATCACATCAGTGGCAATAGTAGTAATAGCAGCTAGAGTGACTGTTGTCGTAGTAGTCGCGATAAATTACTAAGTGTACTATATTTATTCATTATTATTATATTCGTCGTTTCGTTTTATTTAGTTTTTTGGTATTTTTTTTATTATTATTTGAAAGATAATGATAATTAGCGAATTGCTAATGAATGTGCAACAGTCTGATGCTTGGGCGGAGACCTGTGATCGTACGATATCTGTTGAAAAGACAACTGAATTTATATATATATATATATATATAGTTCAGGAATGGTCGCCTTGAGTTCGCAGCAAGCTTCGTCGACAGTGAACTGCTAATTTGTTCATCGTAGATGGCGTTCAAATATATTCGCTACTGATGATCTGTCGTTCCAAAATAACAAAGACTGTGACGACAAAAACAGAACACTTGAATTGACTTACGTGGTAATATTCGCTAATTTACATTTCAACGGTCGTTCCGAGGATCGGGAACAGGCCCCTTCTCTTCGTTTCTTGTGTGCAGGGCTTAAAGGTGGAGTACCAGATATGCTTTGTCGATCCACGATCTCGCCCTAATGAATTTGCTCAGGGTTGGATCGATTCGTCGTACGAAATTATCGAAAACTGCCTAAATTCGATGTTGGATCGACAACGATATTTCTGCTCATTCGAAGTGCATTAATTAATTTCAGTTGGCCCGCCTGATCACATTACATTGTTCGTTGGATCATTTGATAGTTGGATGACGGAAGTTGAACTGCCAAAAATCCGTAGAGATTTTTAGGGGTGGAATAGTGTCTCGTGGTAAATATCGAACGTGAGTTGATCAATGATGTCGAAAAACAAACACAGATATATTTTCTGCAATATTGAACATGAACAAATGCGTACGTATACGGTTTGACGATATGTTTATATCAAGTAAGTTGGATAAAGGGTTGCTCTCCACTGCATATAACTAGAATGGTATTGAGCATATCTAGTCGTGCAAAATTGACAAAGATAGCTATCCCACCACTAATTTTAAGAAGTCTGGTTTACATCTATCTCACATCGCTGCGGCTGGCGCGATTTCCCAGCTTAATTAATCTAACCTATGAGTTGTATCTGATAGTTTCTGCGGCTTTGTGACTACTGCAACCGCCATTAAACTTTACGGTGAAATTTCATCGACGAAGCCTGCGAAACATCTCTCCGTTGTTGTTAGCGTCTGGCCGAGGCGTATGTGAACGCAACTGGGTGCCATCCAGGCGAAATTAAAGAATCTCTTAGTGCGGGTCGTATTCCCCCTACTATAGTTCCGTTGTGTGTATAACCCGTTGGCCAACAATTGTAGTGACAACTGAAAGTGTTCTTGTTGCTGCTGTTGTCTTTAAGGAGATCACTATATACTTTTCGATTCTTTATATACTTTCGGTCTTAATGATGTGGGTGACGATGATGATGATGATTAACTTGTTTGGCGTTATTTTCCTTATTGGCAGGTGTCGTCCACGAGTAGCACGGGCTGTGGCGCCTGGTGTTAGCTGTGGAGGTTCACAGGTGGACGCGATGTCTCCGGTGGGCGATCCCCCTGAGCCGCTTCACACGATTCACGAGAGACTCTATCAAGCCGCCGTCAATGGAGAGGCTCACAGGATCGCCGAACTCATCAAACTTGGCGCCAAGATGATCCCGGATCAGGTAACGTAGAAAATACAATAGACAGAAGAGTGTTCGCGAATGGATCATGCACTGTGGAGAGCTAGGCAGAAGAAACAACCAGTGGGTCAACGCGGCGACTTGAACGGTGGCGGAAGTCTCTGGCCGTAGAAGGTCGGAGGTCGCAGGTTCAAGTCCCGCGAATTGGTGGCTGACACATAACTTAAGCATTGTAACAATTGCAGTCTCTTTAATTAACGAATAAACCTATCTATCTCGCCGTGTTTTTTTGAACAGAGTATTGAAAGAAAAACTGTCCTGAAGTAAAAAAAAAAATGCTAGCGCATCTTAGTCCAATTACGGTTTGAGAATAACTTCAATTGATTTACTGTCGGTACACTGTGTGCATGTTTATTTTGAATTGATGACGAATTATTTATTTGCTCTTTGTTTGCCGAGCAACCATATTTTCACAGTAAGATGCAACCGACACTTATGGTCTGAATGAGTGAATCATTCTGTTCAACTAAAATCGTATATGCGACTGTATATAGGTTGGGCAAAGACGCTCGCGTGAGTGAAATTCTGAGTGGGATACAAGGGGATTCGATTTTTTGTTTATTTTAGCAAACCAATTATTTTTGCACTGCGTTTGAGTTAGCTGTTTTTTGGGCATAGCTTGCAACTGTGCTTGTAACTACCACGATAATAGCATTTAGAAATCACTATGAGCACTTACATTCGACTCAAATTGGTCACGGCTAATAATATTTCGGTGTGTACAAAGAAATTCTCGAGCTCTACGAAAATCACGAGAAAAGAACGAGACCGAGTTACAAATTATTATTATTATTTATTATTATTATTATTATTATTATTATTATTATTATTATTATTATTATTATTATTATTATTATTATTATTATTATTATTAATTATCTCAATCGCTGCATTCATATACGCACATATATACACGTCTGCTCGCATAGATATACAGATATGCATGGTGCATACGTAGAATAACACACTGCTGCCGTGAACATCGCATTACACAGGCTGGCTGTGTCCGCTCTGCTTAATCCGTCGCAGCAAGCCCAGATTGAATACAAAGTGATATAGATGACCAAGACAGACGTCAACTAAGTACTGCCCGGTCAACGAACAATGTTCCGCGCGCCTGGCGCCGACGAGTTCGACACCGGTGGCCGTGTTGTCTCTCACGCTCGTGGTATGAAGCAAATTTGGCATAGTCGAACGAATTATTTCAGTCTTCTATTAACAGCATCCATAGACATGACATGGATTCGCTTATGCATTTCTATCTATAATGATGATGTAGCCGCTGTTGCTGCCGCCACTCGCTGACTGCCTGAAGAACAACAACGCACATTAAGCTGAAATAACAATGACGAACAGGAATAACAAGTACGACAGCTTGTATGAGACCCATGACAGTATGAGATGGGACGTCGTACGATGAGCCAAATGGATTTTAGCGCTGATGACGAGCCGTTGTCGGCATCCGCGAGATAACGTCATCATCAATCAGTGTACGCAGTGCAATTACGGTTAATTGTTGTACGGATCCAGGGTCGAGGCTTTTCCCCTGCCCCTTACGTATTTCACCGTTGACGGAACGAACAGTCGATGAGAGGAACCTTCACTGCGTGTCCTTAGGTATTAGGAAGGCGAACATGTACCTCCGAGGATTTCAGCACTCTGGTTGAATAACAGAGCCGATTGAGTCACTGACTGGGTGGTTAGTTCGATGTAATGCTTATTAACGATAGCGATTCAAGTGAGATGGGCATTCATCGAAGAGAAAAACACGCTCGAAAAAAAATAGCAAATTATTTGTTAGGCGAAGCTATGGAAAATATCGATACAGTAGATACCGTATCAGCTCTATACCGTCTATCAAATTTGTGTAAGACGCTGAAGTATAGACCCAGCCAGATGAATGCATAGCAAACTGTGGATTGCCATTAATAAACGACAAACATTTGAGATGCGTACAGTACATGTGGAGAAGCATACGGACATAGGGGTCAAGATGAACGCAGATATTCTATTCTATTATGCCATACTCTATAAGCATACATATATTTTTTTCCACAGGTAAGAAGGGAAAGAAAGAGAGAGAGGGAGTATGTGTACCGCAGGTTCACCCGTTGATAGTGAATGCTTCAAGACTGCCTTTGGGTAGCATCTGTCCACGCACATCGATCTGTCTGGGTGAACGCGATGAGCGGTGTACCTGCTGCTCTGATTTACAATTACGTAATTTCCGCCTGAATAGTCAGCCATTAGTCTATTGCAGCTACAGAACTTCTCTTTAATACCTGATATTTATAACGATAATGCAGCGACGATTTCACACGCATAGAGGTTTTTCTTCATGTTTCAACCGGCGGGCCGCCCTGTCCCGTCCGATCTGCCCATGCAATAAGCACCCACAGAGAAATATTAGTACAAACGATACATGCCATCTCATATTATTCCAGTTATTTCCGAGAAAAATAGCGCTCCTGTCTCTCCGTGGCGTAGCCAAGCTGCGTGTCGCCACCCCAGAACGACCAACAAAAATTTGCATCCCCACGGATATATATCTATATATATATATAGCAGTAACGCGAAATTGCCGCGCCTCGACGAGCTTCGGGATTTGCCATTTTCGAAATTTGCGCCATTTGTCCGAAATCTTCAGTGCGAAATTCGTCCCGAGTCATGTACGCCGTTGTCCGAGCTCTCGTTATGCCGGTCGCTCGCTTATTGTAATTTGTGCAACACACACAGAGATACCACGACCACTGTTACCATTGCAGACCTGTTCGTGTCTACGAAATCGCTGCCTGTCAGTGCCACACGATAAATTGTTTATTTACCAGGACGTGGTTGGGTTTGCCGTCCGATTGCCGTGGTGTTAACGTGGACAGGGCACCGGTCTCGAGTCGAGTCGGTGCACTGCGGACCACTTCGAAACGGCTGTGCTATCGCTGTCAAGCGCCACTTATTGGACAGAGGCTGGCTGCTGTTTCAGCTGCTGTTAGTCGACATCGCTGTTCGATGTGGCCGCCTCTGCTGTCCATGGAGAATTGCAGGAATCGGAGGAAGCAAATCTCGACGTGTGGCGTTAAACGGCTTCGGCGGCCACGTGTGCAGCCGCCGCCGCCGCGGCCACACGTTGTCGCCATCTCATCGTTGTTTTTCCTGTTATTCTGATGACATCGTATTAACACACATACACACATGAACATAAGGAGCGTCAGGCTAGTGGAAAAATGGATTGTACGTTATTGCTGGATAATATATTGCCACTTGGCTAATAAGCCAATATATTACAACCACAAAAATACATACACGCACATCTATACATATATATATATATATATGTATATGTATGTACAGATGCGTCCAATATTTAGGGTAGCCCGCTTCGCTATTTAGCTTATGACATAGGCAAATGGCGGTCTCTTAGATTAACTATGCGTTAGACTAACGCCACGTCGAGAAATGAATGAGAATCGATGTTATCTCTAGATTATTTCATTTCAGCTCCGTCTGTGGGCGTACAAAGAGACACAGGCGGGTTAAGATATACATGGATAGTTGGCCTGAAACAATGTCACTATTAATTAACGTGGCATTTTTAGTAGTAGTATATATGTTTCTTTTGAGAAGTATGTGTCATATATATATCTTTTATTTGATAACATATTATACACGGTTTATTCCTTCGATGAAAAACAGTAGTTCACTATTTTGGGAATTTACTATTTTTTAGGGAAAAACTGGCCAAGTTTGTGCCACATGAGTATATGGCGTGAAACGAAGCGAGGTAGATGGATTGTTTTCCATTAAGTGGAGTGGCCACTAGAGCAGATTTGGGAAAAGACTTCGACCGATTGAAGAAGGGTCACTAATAAATAAATCAACCTAGCGGGCAGAACGCGAATCACAGAAACCTCCATGTTATGTTCTACAGAAAATCGACTATACTCGGAGTATTTGTCAAGATAACATGAGAAGAGGAAATAATACATTACATCAACCATGTCGTTAGTATTATATATATATATATATATATATATATATATATATATGATGTAGTGATCTTTGGTAACGAACCAGTGATGCCCTTGTCCGACCAACCGAATCGTCCACAATAGTCTCAGCATTTTCATTCATGCGCTTCTACAGCGAAACAGTACATTTGTCAGTCATACGACTCAATATATTTTCGACCGCTTTCAATTGAACATGGCATCAGCAGATCTTTTTTTTTAAGCATGCTCTTCTACCTCAAGAAACTATAACAACAAAGCAGCCAATTCTTCAATTGTTTGCTAAGCTCTCCCGTCCGAGCGCGATGGTTCCCTCTCGGGCATTAATTTAATGAGCTAGAGGCATCTTGAGCTCCGTAGACAGATGTCAAAATAGATACATCATCATTACTCTTGTTGCTCATTGATTTATAAACCAAGCGTACGTAGGTATGAACACGAAATATGACAAAGAGTGGCAATGGTGTGTACACTTTTGTCCGGGCCTGTTCACAACCGATCTGTGTAGATATGTACGGGATTGGCTATTATTTTTTTCTCCACTTTTTTTCTCAAATCATCACCACCACATTTTCGTGTTGCTAAGCACATACAAAATCAATTTGTCTAGACGGCATAATTTCATTAATTTTCTATATATGCCACGAGATCTATCGACGTATAGTCTCCGTTGTCTCCAATCGATGATCAGCTTTATTTATCATTATCGCAAGTCGGCCGCACGGCCAGGCCGCACAGCTAACCAGCAACGAGCACACGGTCATTTCTGGCCAATACATTGTAACATACAGGCACACACACACACACACACACACACAGACATTGTCGATTATCGGCGGAATCGAAGCCGAGCCGGCCTCGGGGAGTCGAGCCAGCTTTTTGCTGAGTTCCTCATGTTTCACAATTTCAATACAAAATCAATTTATCAAACGGATCTATCCGAACATGTTTATATATTGTCTCCGGCGTCTGCGCTCATCGTCGCGAAATGCGATTATATGATGGTTGTGTGTGTGTGTGTCGTGCAAACGTGCCTGTTGCACAGGTACCTATATAGCGATGTCTGTCGCTGGCACAATCGGCAGTATTCACTAGATGTGTTAGCATACACTGACTATCTGTACATATCTACATTTCATTTAGATTCGACGGAGAGGAAGAAATTCACTATTCATACAACATCTTTCATTTTGATATCATCTACAATTCCTCTTCTTGTCTTCTATTTATTATTAGTTGTATTGCTCAATCAGTTAGTACTGACACTGCGGTCAAATGACGATGGTGATGGTCCTGTGGCTGGAGGTCGGTGGCGTTTCTTTATGGAAGATTCTTGCTTTGCTGTTTGCCGGCCTTGTCTGACGCTGGCTGAGGCAAGTCTGCCATAATAACTCTTTATTTTCGAAGGGAATTCAGACTCAGAATGAACAACTGACGCCGAAATAGAAAACACGGCACTGGTGGTTTGTGTGGCCTGATCAGCCGAACGGCTAAAGCCTCTTCACACTGGGGGCTACCAAAGGGAATCATACAATAGATTAAAAAGCGCATGACTACAAGCGTCGCTTACAATGATGACCTGACACAACAACAGCAGCAATAACAACAGCTATCCGCAAAAGCACGATATGACACAGGGGGACAAAGTGTAGGATCGTTACACATTGAAATATATTAGGTAGGGGTAAATGTATATTTGTCCGCGTAGCAGGGACCAAGGCGACGGTGGCGGCGGCCTCTGCGTCGAGGGTGAGACACTTTTTATGGGTTTTCATTTTACGACTTACAGAAATGATTCACGAGACGATCTCACGCCTCGGTATTTTCGACAGGACGATCAGGGATGGGCTTCCTTTTTTGGTTTTGTTTCTGCGGGTTACTCACCGAATTCAAATTCGGTCGGCGTCCGCTAAACAAGTTCAACTTCACCTTTCACGTTGTGGCCTCAGTGTTTAAAGGAATTACAATACTTTCGAGCGTTTTGACTTACTCCGTTGTTCAACACACATATTGCCCCACTATGAAAATGTTGAGGGGAGTGAACAGTGAGAGAACTTTCGGCCTAATAAATTATTGTAGTTCTCGCACACCCTTATGTCCATGAATGCGGGCACAACAAGTATGACCACTTTATTCGTCTCGCCAAACACAAACGCCGTAGGTCTTTAAAAATCCCATCTATTTTAGCCACTATCGTCTATTGCTACCATTACTACTGCTACCGACATTCGGTTGATGATGAATCAACATCGAGATGACATTTAGTGTGGGACGAGTAGTAGGCAACGTCCATTGGGGCAGCTTCTCATGCGACTATAAAAATCAATCCGTCGCAGAAGGTGAACAAGGCGGTTGGTGATACACTCTGTAGACACGAGTTGACTTTTTTTCGTTATCATGTAAACAGCGCGGCTAACGTATCATCGTCACATCGCAGGGAGCAGAGCACGTATGCGTGTTCGTTTATTGGAGTGTACACGAGCACGTCTAGTTTGGCGACTAATTGAAGCAAATATGAAAAGCAGCCCCTGTCGTGGATGGCGTACCTCCGCAGCTTTGAGACAACGTTGAAAATGTAGATTCTGCTGTATATACATACCCATTTTCGAATGGGAAGTCATCAAAATTTGTATTTTTCCTGTCAACGTGCCTATATATATATATATATATCTATACATATATAGCCGCTTTGGTTTTGGATCAATGTAGTGCCGTTGTTATACCTGTTGTCATGAGCCCAACGTTGCCATTTGGCGTCTGTGAGTCCTGAGAGGAACTCCGCGCTTGCCGATGTTATTCACCATTCAGAAATGTCCATTTTGCGAAACCAACGTTTACATTACTGATACGAATCGGCTGGGTGTATCAACCATTTATTGATACAAATAGGACTTTTATTGATCACGCAAGACAACGCACAACAGCATCACGTAACATAATGCACAAGCGTTCTCTAGATATGGGAGGACATTTGCTCGTCATCTATATCTATACAGTCTATATATATATATATATATATATATATATATATACAGAGCATGTTCAGAGACTTCCAAAAAAAACTTCCGCGCTCTCTCTCTCCTCTCTCTCTCTCTCTTTCTGACTCGCCCACATCCAGCAAAAGGTAGATGATGGATGTTATTCTTGTGTCGACTTTTCCCATTTTTATTTTTCTTGTGCGCATCGAATTTGTGCATCGATCGGTCCAATTCAGAGGATTTATAGACCCGCCCCATTCATTCACTCATTCGCGACCGGTCAATACAAGTCAGTCAGTCAGTCATTACACTTCTTTCAATAGGGGGTCGTCAGGACGGTCTTGATATTAAACATGCTTACGGTGTTGCTGCTGCTCCTGCGGCTGTTGCCGTTTCTGCCGCTTTTGCTGACATATTTTCGACAGCACTGTCCGCCCGGTTAACGAGTATTATAGCTGTGGCGACGACAAAGCTTTAGGGCAATTGGCAGATTGCGAACGTTGATTGGGAGACGCATGTGACGATTTTGATGAAACCATCATAGACGAGGACGAGAATGAGCCGGGGGAACCTTCAAATAACAGACACCCAGGCGGTATCTGTGCAGGCGACCGACAGCGAGAGAGAGAGACTGACCACCAGTGGGTGGTCATTTTAGCGGTGCACGAAAGTGGCCGTCACTGATACCGCTGCGGCTGTCGTTGCGATTTAGTACTGATGCCCTTTGACGCTATCCGGAGTCGCGCGCATTCGTTTGTGGGGCGGACTGATGGCGAACAACAGACAATTTTGTGAAATGTTTGTAACGACAACCAAAGACAACTCACAACAATTGGCAGCACGACACGACTATCCCCATAACCAGAGGGGCAGCGACTACAAAAGCGGCGCCCATAGCGTGTCGACGTCATTTGGCAGCCACTACTGCTGCTGCTGCTGCTGCTGTCATCGGTGGCAGGAAATCATAAAAAAATCCAAGAAATAACACCCTGTACACCTGAACAGCCATAACAACACCAACGATAACAACAACGACGACGACGACGATAGGAGAGAATATAAAACAATGTTTTCTTTTTTTCGTCGGTATTATCATAGCCATACATGTATTGGTTGTGCGCTCGTGAAGGTCTGTAGGAGGTCTCAGGAAAATGACAATCTCAAGGGCGCACATAGAGCACAAGCAGTTCGGCGTGTAAATGAATATGCTGCCGTCCACCACAAGTTGCTAGTATTGCTCCCATATTATATATATATATATATATATGTTAGGCTCGATTGTCCTGACAAAACCGAGATTGTTTCTGATGAGAATATAGGGTCATCATCAAATCAAGCTAAACTTATATGCCAATCAAAAGTCTGCCACAAGGTTAATTCGCAGTCGGTTACGCGTGAAATCGAATAGATCGTGAGTTGGCGTGGCTACAACGATAACCATCAGTCAGCACAGTATATTTTGTCTCATTTTCGACAAACGGCCATATCCTATTCATCCATCCCTATGGGTGACAAATTCACACAATTGTCTTTCTCTGCTGCATTTACGTGTCAGGTCTGCATCCCCTGCCCTGATGCAGAAACACCATCCCTGACTGACCAAAGGGGTAAGTAATAAATAAAGAGTGCATTTTTTTGCAACTGGCTAATATTAAACAAATGTCTCTCTATAAATATAAATGATAGTTGTTGTTCGCTTTATGAGAGGCAAGCGTGGCCGGTATAATCACTCGTGAGATATTTTAGCATGGCTCTCATTTACTTGACAACGTCATCTCGATGAGAGTATAATTACCCAGATTAGTGGAGCAGGCTTGTGTCGTTGAAATCTCTCCTCTCTCTCTCTCTCTCTCTCTCTCTCTCTCTCTCTCTCTCTATTGCTCTTATTTTATACCCTGTCATTAGCAGAAGGCGACAAGAAAAAAGGGCGGATTGAATTTTCTACACACTTGAGCACACAGATACGTACTTGCTATATATATATATATATCTGTGGAAGCGCAGGTACACATAATGCTGGCAATATCATATCATTATTATTATTATCCTTATGATGTGTACATAGCGGTTCTCATAGATTACCTACTTTTTCAACAGGTGATTAGCAATTGTAGTTGTTGTTGCTGCTGCTGCTGATGTTGCTGTCAGTGTGCTTTGCGTAGGCATAGCATTGTTAGGAACAGAAACAATATTTAATTATCCACGCTATCCTTCATTCGTTCGTTCTGCTCATCTGAAAATTATATGTTCACAGCAGACACTGGGTTGATTATGATGATACGGCTTCACCTGGTGGCCACGCCGTCCACTGTTCTCCCATAGCGCGCGAAACTGGACGGACAATAATCTGTTTGTTTAACACACGTTTCATCATAGGGCATTCACTTGGCAGTTACCTGTTCCTTGGGTATCCTTATAATCCGTATCCCGGTATTAAATCACCTGTTGAGCATGGTACGGTGGTTTTTTTCTCTCTGCGAATAAGTCCCTGAAATCTGTCCTGGTAATCGCTTGCGCCGGGAACCACAACTTCGACCATTCTTGAGGTTTCCGTCAACTAACGATTACAGGATCGAAGCTGAACGTAGAATTGAATGCTTGTGCTTTCATTTGGTTGGAACATCTTTCTTTCTCTAGAATGAAATCTAACTTAATTTTTGCACAAATCCATGTGTTATATTTAGCGCCGTTTTCGAGTACGCGAAGGAAAGGAAGGACTTGAAATGTTTTGTGCTTTTTTCTTGTTTGCTATCCTAACCCAAAACAGTGTGTTTTGTTAATTTTTCTTTTCTTAGCAAAATAGATGGATTCTACTCCGTAAACCCGTCAACAAATAATTGAAAATGACAATCCTTCTTTCAAGCTGTTCTCTCTCTCTCTCCGTCGACTTTCGTTGTTGGCTTTCGCTGCCGCGGCGGCGTCGATTCGTTGTTCAACATCGTCTATTTGAATGGTGGCCCTGGTGGACCCGTGCGCCTCAGCAGCACCCACCAGATGTAATTAGAATGCGTAGGCAATAGCGAAATGGGGTCTAGCTCCTGTCGACTCCGTTCGATTTAATACAGGTGCTTGATTCAATTACCCGAACAACCAGCCAACGGGCCGGATTGTACCGCCACTGCTCTCACATACATAGATAGACAGACCGAGCGGACCGGCTACGAGGTAAGCGAGTTAGAGAGAAAGATATATACATATATACACACACACATATATATATATATATATATATATATGGATTGGTTCTCAATGCTGCTTTTGTGGCATCTACCATCGGCGTCTCTCGAATGCCGCCATCTCGTGGCGGTGTTGGTTGCCGTCATTCAAATGTCATTAGTTGCTAGCTGTTTTCATTTTCTTCTAAAGACCGGCTTCGTCTACTGACGGTAGATGATGATGATGATAATTCCGTGCAATTGAACGCTGCAGAAGCGACAGCGGCAAGACGCTTTGTATCCGTCTCCCAGGAGGCGCCGCAGAGAGACGCCTATGTTTGTTTATATGCATGTTCATTGTATGCTCGCCAATACCAGCACTATGGCCGCGTGAAAGCATCTCTCAATTTACATGTTTCAATTAACTTGCGGTGTTCGAGTGTTGCCTTTTAAATGTCTGTTGCGCTCGGTCACGATCCAACAGCTTTCCACGCTTGCTACGTTCTGTGGCGTCGACTTCGCTCAATTGAACAGAGACTTTTCTATATGTTGTCCGCTTGATTTTTTTCGCTTGTCGTCGTCGTCGTAGAAATGGCTTTTTTCCAGTTACTTTTCTGCTTAATCTTGAATAGCAACAGTCAACGAGGAGCCAGTCAGCTGATTGGTTCGCTTGTTCAGCCTAAAGGAACGCCACCTTTTCAAGTGCGTTCAACGGAAGGCCACTGAGGGAACGAGGCTAATCAGGTCCCCTGAGGGGTCGCCTAAGTTAAAGGCCTAGTTGAAGGCCTCGCCACATGAGGGCGATCCCATCGAGAATCGCGTTGTGTCTGATTCCCATTTGCATGGCTAACACGAGGACGCTTTATGGTCCTGTAAAGGGCGCAGCTCTGCATTTGTGTTGGGACCGTTACCTTCAGTAGTTTAGCGCTCTCTCTGTTTTCCTTCCGTTAGATGGAGTTGAGGCAGACATGTTGTAGATTCAAAGCCGCTACGCATATCAGACTATGAGTGAATCATTTTCATCTGCAAGTAGGCTGCATTACTTAGAGGTTGCCCTCCTGAAGCAGAGTTGTTCTTCACGAGGACAATTTCGGCTCACAGATTCGGTGGGATTATACAAAAGCTGCTAAAAATCGTACTGAACATAAACGGGTAACACGCCTCTCTCGCGGTGAAGAGGTCTTCTGCTGACGCTGTTCTGTTAGCACCAGTGAACACCCAAGTCACCGCCTACACAGGCACGATTCGTCTATGGATATTCACAACAGCGCAGCGGCTACGAGCAGTAGTAAAACGTTAGTGCGCCTTTTCTCGATCGTTAATACAGAGAGATTCGCTAAATATAACAATGTATATATATATATATATATATATATATATATGTATGTGTGTGTGTGTACAGTCAACAGCTCATTGCCGTGTCTCCGTGGCGTGCGTACCACGGTTGGCTGTCTCCGGTGATGCTTTGGCTTGCCTTCGTTGGGCGACTGACAAACAACGGCACACACTATATTGTCTATGGTGTCATGGGAGCAGCGTGATGGCTCGACCCAGCCCACACCAATGGCTCGGATGTGCCAAATATAATATACTGCCTACAACACTATATCTGTTTGGCAGGTTGCTCCATTTTGTTGCTTATTCCATTTACGTTTGCTGCCACTATTGCTAGCAAAGTCATAACCGTAAGCGACGACGATCGTAATCGCCGCGGAGACCTTCTGCATTCTGCTGTTTACGCTGGGGTTTGTCGGACGGCGACAGTGACTGCGAGATGATCGTGCTCTTCCATGTGGAAGCTTCTGTTCCCGTAGTTCAGCGTTAGTACGTCAATGTGTGCTACTTCGCCGGTCACCGTCGGTTCTGCCAACGCAGGCGACACCGCCCGAGTAAGTATTGCCGCTACTCGAATGCTGCTGCTGCTGCTGCTGTTATGGCTGATATTGCTGTCTCTGTGCTGTGGCAGCCACACGAATCTCAGAAGCTATCTGTCTACGTATGCGAGTTCTGCTGGGGCCCCCTGAATCTGTTGATGTCCGTATTTTCGGCTTCATCCGCTTTCGACGCGCTCCACTGTATAATCCTTCGCCATTGGCATTGCCACCGCCGCCGCCGTCAATCTGCGACTGCGCGGTCGTCATCGTCGTTGTCGTCATCAGCAACAGCAACAGCGGAAATGGCCAGCAACCAGGCAAGCTGGCGGGCGTCGCCCGCTGGCGTGTGGCGTTCGAGGTGCGGTGACGTCGCTCGAACAGCTACCACTATGTAGATTTACAAAGGCACAGGATACCAGTAGTACAGGGACACGAGCGAACTACGGTAACCGCTCCAGTGAAATACACCGTGGCTTGAATATGGCCAGCTGATCGTATGGCGAGCGAGTGTGAGCGTCGTCACCACCCAAAAAAAATAACAAGACGCTACCCCCAACACGTTTCGTATAGCATCTCGATTGGGGAAGGTATTAGGGTGGGAATTTCTCGTGAAGAGAAAACATTGTTACAACCTACGTCTCTGCCCTCCTCGGAAACAAAACGAAGTCACTGTTCGCCCTTATAGTTAGTCATTGCCTGGCGTACAGTAGCGATACCGAGAGCGAGGCAGGAACATTAGCGACAGCGAGCGAGAACATTCTGCGGCTGGTCACGGCTACTCGGGGCCTCTTCACTTCGGAACGACTGAGGAAGGCCGACTGAAGTCTTAACCTTAAGTGCCCTACGATATTCTCTCTACTTGAAGTTTGGCGACACACGATTACCGCTCTCGTTTAGAGCATCTATAGCCTCGTTAGCATTAGACGTATCTGCGTATAGTAATTGCGTACGGGCAGGGTAGCATAGAAATATTCATATTTGATGTTTCAACCAACGGCGTCCATTGGGTGTTTTGGCGTCGATAGAGAAGTGAAGGGTTGGGAAGCGATATTAATTTGTGTTCTTTGCTACTCTCGGCTTCATTAAGTAGTTTAGTTATAAGTCATTTAAGTTAAAGCTTGCTCTACTGAAAACATCAGCGGACATTGTGACAACGGTCAGCGTTTGATTGGACAGGATGGAGTGAGTTGGCCAGTGTTTACTTTACGTATTTGGCCCCATGAATTGTGGCTGCCTTTTGCTGTGCTTTTTTTACCCTATAAAACCTACTCAGCTCGACTCAAACTCTGCACACACGACTCAGGTACACCTAGGTCGTTGTTAAGGATTTTGATTCAACCATATTCCGACCCAAAGGTTGAGTTATGTTCGAATATTCCTCTCACAATTCGAATAGGTGTTTCCCATTCTACGAAAGAGAGCTTCGATCATTGGCATTGCCTCAAGTTCTTAACAAACAGCTATCACGGAACGATATATTTACTATATATATATATATCCGGGTGGGGATGGCAAACAAAACGTGCGATGATATTTATTTCACCCTAGGCACTATTTGTTAAGTTTGTCTTTCTCCACCGTTCATCAATTGCCTTGAACGTATTGGTCCAATTATTTGTTATTGCTGATAATCAGGAGCTGTGCGTTTGGTTTCACTCACTGTTTCGTGCCAATGTAACGTAAACGATGATTAATCATAATTGCGCTGCGTAAGCCTGTTTACAATTGTAATCCTTAGTGCAGCAAATCGTGTAAACAACAAACCCTGAAAATGGTTTCTTGTGCTGTTGCTGCTGCTGCTGCTGTGAACTCCGTCAGATTGGCCCTGGTGAACACATTTTGGTAAGCTGATCAATGGACAATTCGCGAGCATATTGAGTTGGGCCAGTATTCATGCACAACTTTGACCTTGAAGGTACGCGCCGAACCAGAGACGCGCTAATCGAATCGGGGGCACAATCGCCTCATAATTCGTTTCAATAGTTCTTAGTAGATAATTCCTTTTCGATAACTGACCCTCTGCGCTATGTATGTCTTTTCTATGAGAGGCTGCTAAACCACTTTGTAACCGCATTGCTTCAAGGATCTGTCAGCCGAGGGGGCTCATAGAGAGCGGTTGTAGTACAGCCTGGAGTAGATATTATTTATCGCTATTTTTTTAATATATTCGAATGTGATCCTTAATAGGGCTGTCGGTCGTTCAAGACTATAACATATGTATCCTGAAAGGCACGGTCAATCCTTAGCTTCGACGTGGTTTAATTTTCATTTTACGCACCAAATACTAACCAAATCGGATTCATACGGACGTCGATCCAGCTAGCTTTCATTTGATCAGTAACATCTCGTTGTGTGTGAATCATCGAACCATTTCTCTTCGCCACAGCGAATCGAACCGAAACTAACCAAGCATGCAGAACGAGGCGTTGCCTGCCCGCGTTACAGATTGTTGCGTTCTCAGACCTCTCTCTCTTTCTCTCTCTCTAGAAAACGCGCTGGTCTGTAACCCAGTGATAAAGGCAAAAATATCTACTCTGTGCTGCCTTCAAGTCTGTCGTCTCTGAAGACGGGGCGATGGGGTATTATTTCATTCAGTCCATTGCTCAGCACTCCGTTGGCAGGCATCATGGTGCATATATCGTCTGTCAAGAAATAGCTCAATGAATCATCTCGTATCAGAACCACAGTGACGCTGATGTGTCCGAGAGGTAAGCTGTCACCGATATCGCGACGAAGAATGGCGGACATCGTTAGTAAGAGGAGGAGATTCTACGACATCTCTTCGACTCTCTCTCTCTCTCTGTCTCTTTTTCATTGAGTAAGAGAAAAGTGAAGTGTTGTTTTTCAGCAGCACCGATCTGAGATGGTGCAAATAGATCTAACGCGACATTCGGCGGGGATCGTTGTTTTATTTATTCAGAGCGGAACTATTTAATAATGTGGATCCGTGGATTAAGTTAAGTTCATCTGTCCTCGATGCGCCTTTCAAATTGCCATTGAGGTGACAACATCAGTCGAGCCCGGTGGCCTGGTGGTGCATACGTGTGCGCCTTGCAATCGGAGGAGACACGTAGGTGCACGGCTTCGATCCCCACCCGTTGCACATTTGCATTTAGGGGTCCGTCTAACGAAGCAATGCTAGAAGCAGTTGTACCGTTGACGTTAAATGTTGGCTGAGAGTCAGCCCGAAAACCTTTAGGTGACAACATCTATGGATATTTGAGCTGTAATAAGTGAGATGTATTGAATGCGCCTCAACTGCCTTTGCAGGCGATGAATTAGTTCATTTAGGGTGAAATGCCACATCTTTATTCGACTTAACAGACAAGCGATTCATTGTAAGCTAAGCACGTATGCAAAATATACAAAATCTAACGCTTAGAAACAAAAAAGCCGATTAAGATGTTTATCACTGCGGAAACACCGTTGGCGCAGTTCATTGTCTTGATATTCCACGTGTTCCTAGAGCCTGCCATATAATGCGCGTTTAGATAAAAAATAAGTAAATAAATACATTTGTGTCTGTGTTCGTCTTGTGGGAGTCGCTCGGTAACAGTATTGCTTCGTCATCATAAATGGAGATCTTTCTCCAACTAATTGCAACATTATAACCGTTATATTTAGACAGTTTGAAAAAAACGACACCCGCAGCCACAACAGCAGCAGCAGCAGCGGCGGCAGTCGCGTTGTTGCACCAGAAGAAACATTAACAACAGCGAATGACTATGGCAATAATATTAATAATAATAATAGTAATATATAAATAAATATAATAAATAAATTGCATCTCATGGCAGTTGCTGCAAGCGATTCACCCGATCCGGCCGAATTCGATAGATCCATCCATCCATCCGTGGACATAATCAGAAGCGCAGAAGTAAGCGACCAGTCACGAGGCTAAACGATCAGTCAGTCAATCAGATGGTCTGTCGATGAGACAGAAATAAGCGGGGGGCGGGGGGGTATGTTCCTGCCTAGTATCATCCAGTATCATGCAGCTGCTATGTTTTGATAGTTCCAAAAAATCTAAACTAAGACTCGGGTGGTGGTCATGAAGCTATCCCAATGATGATGATGGTGATAATGATGAGAATGGCTGCTATGATGGCTCGAAGCACGTACGCGGAACACGTGCGTTCATTTTATTCTGCTCTTGAGGCAAACCTGGACGGGACGATCGGATGATGGTGCTGCTGCTGGTCGATCTGAAAGCAAAGTGGGAAATATACCGGACATAACACGGACATGGAAGCACCAACAGACAGCATCGAATGCAGAAAAAGCACATCTACAGAAATAAACATTCTCTATCTAAATATATGTAAGCATACACATAGGCAGGTAGACATGTAGGCGAGATATTATTACAACAGCAACAACAACAGCAGCAGCAGGAGTAATAATAAGGACCTGAGAGATTCCTCTCCTGTTGAATTTGTCTTTTGGGACGCATTGAAGTGAGGAAGAACCCGGTGGATTTGTAAATCAAAATCCAAATGGGACCAGACCGCTCCGGGTGGCAACAGGGTGAACCTGCCATGAAATGTTCGCATAGAAACAACGGAACAGACGGCAGCGTTCAGGCACCGAGACAGCGTTTTGAACACACAGCAAAAATCATCGTCATTCTAGTAGCTGTTGTTGTCGTTGCTGTTGTTGTCGTTGTTGTTGTTGTTGTGGTAGCAACACCAAAGCCACGGGCACAACATCCTGGTCCATTGACGCCCGCTATCTCTCTCTCGCCCTGGCACAGTTTGGCACCGACTGACGACTACATGTGCCCTATGCTGCGATGATGATGATGGTGGCCGTCGTTGTTGTCCATAGCGCGAAACAAACAGACAGAGATCGGCGGAGAGATATATACACATATATAGAGACAAACACGAATGATGATGGTGCCGATGGCGGTGGTGATCATGATGATGATGATGATGATGACTCGAATGGCAGAGTTATCGGTGTGAACGGCGGGGATGGGGGCGGAGAGAAGCTGAGGCAGATTTTGATGCAGGTATATGTGTGTGTGTGCCTGTGTATCTGTGTCTGTTCGATTGTCGGCCTATTCGTTTTGTGTTGGCTTTTATTTCCTTTTTCTGTTTGCTTCGCTCTTGTTGTTGTTATTACTTTGCCAGCTACCGGGTGACAACGAACGCGTTTGTTGTCCATAGTTTAGTTGATGGTCGAGTCACACTTTATAAGCAGGAAATGATTGATACACCTGTTTACGGTCCCTAACAACTTGATGGCTCTTTATACATATATATATATATATATATATCTATATACTACCAAAGCATAGTCTCAAACAGGACAGTGACTCAACGAAGCTAATCAACAGACCTGTTATGGGGATCCATATAACCGTTCATGTAAAAACTGGCAAGATGCAACGACGACAAATGGTGTTTCTGGCTAACACAGATTAGAAATACAGACCGAGACAGAGAGAGAGTAGCTAGCAGTACCTATCATACCTAATCAAATCACTTTTACGAACACAATATGCCTTGTACTATTCGATATAGATGTGTATCTATAATATTATACATGAAACGTTTGGCCTCTCAGCCAAATGCATAAACACAACAACAACTCGATAACCAGTTGTAATTAATCTCATTCTCATTAGCTGATTTTTGCACTACGTCGCTGACTAATTGAAACACATGGCGCGACAAAACGAACTTGGTTGAAACAGGCAGACATTTTTTGTTGCTGCTGCTGCTGCTGTTGTTGTTGTGATTCATCTTCCACTTCTTCCGCACGCGTTAATTGTGTCTCTGGCGACACTGTTTCCTGTCAAAATATTATAATTAAATGGCATGGCTAAATGGCTACAGGCAATTGCACCAGAGCTGTTGCCGTTATTGGCGATGATTATGATGATTGCAATGCTGTTGTTGTTGTTGTTGATATGATGTGAAAGTGGCTATTTGAATTTTTTTGCTAGAATCCGATTAGTTCCAATGGATGTTTCCTCGTAGCGAAATGCAGGTAACATGTTCGCACTGACCAAAGTGGGCTGTACGCGATGGATGAACATTGATGACAGTCATCATATGCAAATAGCCTACATAGTCAACCTCATATAGAATTTTTATTTTCCAATCGAATACAACGCGTCAGCTTCCAACCACTTGCTCTATGGAACATCCGCCAGTAGAGTTTCACAATAGCAGCAATATTTAATGGTTTGTTAATCTCTTCTAATTGATTTGCATTTTAATCAGTCGATGTAATGATGCAGTATGATAACGTGTGGAGAAACACCTTTCGACATTTGCTGCGTCATCGGTATCGTGTTAGGTATAACATGTACGACTTGCGTGAACCGTAGACAGCCTGAATGAGCAGGTTTCAATGATTCAAACAAAAGCTATTTCATTTGGAAATTTCACTTCACACCCGAACTAACAGGGCAAGAAAGTCGAGATGTACATATAGACATGTACGGGCGATCATTTATATAGGGATATTATTTACTCACACATGAACAACCACTAATATTTATGTCTCGGGCATTTATTGATTCGCCATTGATTGGGGGGGTGGGGGGGTTGTCGCTTATACCACTCGATATTGGGATTGCGATCAGGCCGGTGGCTAAGTCGCTAGCTGTAAAAAGGTCAGAGGCCACTGGTTCGAGTCCCTTGACTTGACATATATAATAAAAGAACTTGAGCATTGTGAAATTGAAAATCCATTGTAATCCTTTAATAAACCAGTAAGCCCGTCCCTTACCTAACCTTACCGTTACGTGTTTATGTCGTAGTTGAGACTTGCGGCAGCCAACTGTGCCAATCTGAGGCGTTGAAGCAGCTAGACCTTAAAAGTTGTAATTATTTTTGGCTTACCCTGTAGCACAGGTAGTCGTGCCATGTGTTCTTCATTCCCTCTGTTCTCAGGACATAATCGAGAGGATTATAAGATGCAGACCCGGGCAAATTCGTAGCTGTTATTATTATTGAACGCATCACAATTAGCTGTTCTCCTCCCCGCAAAAATGAAAAGATCAGCATTACAATGTACCTTTAGGATCGGGGGGCTAGTAATTGCCGTTGGCTAGTAATAGCAGCTTCTTCCGAGCTAGTCGTATTAAAGTACAGCAAGTCGTCAATCAACTCAGTGACAATCCAGTTTCACTCGGAAGTGTCAAAAGAGAGCCTTCGTTACAAGCTGTACAAGGTGGATACGTATTATAATTATAAAAATAATATATATTATATATATTTTTTTATTTATTATTGTAACACTTATAATAAAAATTATTATTATTATCTAGACGTCAAAAAGCAATCCTCACAATGTTGATGTGTACGACCACAGGTGGAGTGACCCATTCCACTCCTTATTGTGTTGTTCGTTTCGCTTTCAGGAGGGCCGCACCCCTCTACATATGGCGTGTGCCAATGGCTTCGTGGACGCCGCCAGGAGTCTTATCCTCTCCGGAGGAGCAAAGATCAACCAGCTTGATGCGGTCAGTATTAATCCCTGATTTATTTTGACTATTTCTCTTCTCTTCTTTTGCTGATTCGTTCGCGATGCGAGAACGTAGCCCTGATAAAGATCATGACCATCCTCGACATGACATCATTACTACTATATCTACATTTCGTATATATATATATATATATATATAAGAAATGGCGGATTTAATTTGTTGCTGAAGCCTGCCAGCTTTCCTGCACGAAGCGTATGAGGCGTCATGCATCTCGTTTTGAAATGGGATTTGGCGCTTTTTCAACTAATCCCGAAATTACGCCAGACATTGAACGTTCGTGTTGTGTGTGCCATTACAATCGGTGCTTGTGTTCAATTGCTGGATATCATTGCTGATTCTTAGATTTCTGATATCCTACGAATGAGTGAGTGGTAAACTATATCAGCATCAGTGATGGCGATGCTAAGATCGGTGGTGTGCTACCATGAGTTTGTCCGAGGTTTGTTTGTTATCTAACCCTAGCCAAAGGCAAAATAAGAACTGAACAAACAGCGACGTTTACATGTATGTGGTACTGATAGAGCTCTGATGTATAGTGCATACGGCTTCATCTTTGACGCTGAGAAAACCAACAAACAAATAAATACATTCGTTTGTCGTCGTTACCGTCGGTATAGTCGACCGCAGATGTAGCATAACCCTCTTCCCCCCGCGCCCCCGCGGTAACCCTATTGATCTTCTCGTAGATAGCCTATATCGTTTAGAAATTTCTTGCGTTTTCGGCCCTGCGAACAATCTCTGACCAGCCCCCACACCCTGGTGTATGGGTCGGAGCGCCACGGCGCCGCCGCCGCCACCGCCGCCGAAAGCAGCACATGTGATTGGACCGGTGAAGGATAAACTCTGTCTGAAAATTCTGTCAACTCATTCGAGATTGTGGCTGGAGCGCACGGCGAGTGTAGTCAGATCGTTGAGCGCGATCAGTAGCCGATTCTTCGGCTCCGTCACTGAGCGGCTGTCGAACGTCACCGGCGAATCATCGCCGCGACTCACGAGTCAGAGAGGCGACAAATGCTCTTTGAGCTTACCCTCCCCTCACCGACGATTCACTCCGTATTATCTAATATATCCGTACTTCAACCGGCTGCCGCTGTCCGTCGGAACAGTCGCCGCAGCAGCAATGCAATGACGCTCCAGCCGCGGCACGAGACCATCATCTCATGCTGATGTTTGCCCTGAAGATTCCCATCGCCCTCCCCTGCCCGCTCTTGGATTTAATAGCTCGTCTTCAAGTCCCTGTTCGCCAGAAACTCTCTGATGCGGCTGCGGCGTCAGCAAGCGATTTGCTCTGGCCGAAGCCGGCTACACGCTCGTGGCTACGGTGGCTATCACATCTCATCGTCGGACGCCGTGTGCTGCGTACACCAAGCGCCACTGGCGTCACATCCGGCGGCGGCGGCGGCGGCGGCGGTGGTTGTACGTCGTCGTTGGTCTCTGGTTACACTGTAAGCGGTGGTGGCGGCGGCGGCGGCGGCGACGGCATCGAGTCGTCGGCAGCAGAGACCATTAGCCAGCCTCACTCATGACTTCGTTTCTGCGTTCTTCGTTCTTCTTTTCTTGTTGTCTGCGAGCGCCCGAGCGCCAGCCTCCACTCATCTCTCGTCCGCTTTCACCTCATCCAGGATTGTAGCGATTTGTGCTGCTCCGCCATTGGTTAGATCACCGGCCGGACGTCGCTGGCCACTGTAGATGGCCGCTGCGATGTTGGCTTGGCGATCGTCCGACGACGACTGAGCTGGCCAGCAGCATTCGGCCACTATGACGATGACGGCGGTTGCTGTTCGTTGCAGTTACCCCTCGTCGTTGTTGCTGTCTGTCTGTCTGTCTGGTTGGTGGTGGTGGTGGTAGTGTTGTTGCCGTGTGCGGCCCGGCCAGACCCGCCCCATGTCAGTTCGGTCTGCTCAGCGGCTGCCAGCAGGCGGCCGCTTACTCGTTCTGGTCATGGCGTGTCCGACTCTTGGGCAGTATCAGCAGCAGCAGCAGCACCACCATCGCTGTCGAGTCAGCTTCAGTTGAGCTTTCTACAGCCCGCTGTGCGCTTTCCCACTTCTTGGACCAAAGGCGATCTACGCGAACGCCAGCCAACCTGCCGGCGGCGCGCTCGCTTCCACTAACCTGACCAACGGTGCGTATGCCGCCAGTGCCACCTAACCGACAACAAGCGGTGAACGACGTGACGAAGCTCTCCTTCTCTGATCTCCCTCTGATCTTCATCTTCGCCGTCTCCTCGATCGCTGTCGGGAGAGAACCACGATTCAGCTATTGCCACGAGCAATAGCCAACAGACACGAACGGGACAGAGAACGGACACGGCCTCCGATATTCCCTGCCACAACGGAAGGATCCACCAAAGCTCTTCTCCGCGCCACTGCCAACGGCGCCGCTATATCTGAGAGCCACGTCGTACTCCCACTGAGCAGCATTCAATAGCACTGGTCGTAATGGTAGCTGGGTCCGACCACTCGTCTACCTTGATCCCCGAGGTGGCCATTTGCCTCTGAGCCTCGACTACTTCTTTACGGAGTTGGCGCTCTGAACGATGGAAGATACGGTTGAAGGGAATTAAGGGGTAGACCGAGAAGGTTTTGTTGTATCGCCGTCCACTCCACTTCTGGCTACCCGAGCAAACACTGTGTGTGTTTGTCGGTCGCGTGGCATATTCAGAGATTTGTCCCAGACCTATGGTTAAGTACATGTATTGAGAGATCTTCGCAGCATCAGGTGCATATATATATATGTAGCAAACGGCAGTGTTATGCGCCGAAGGGCGGCAGCGCTATGAGATGGGCTGCTGTGGTATGAATTTGTCGTTCATTGCTGTTGTTTGTTCTGTCCATTGCTCGGAGGTGTATGCTCAGATAAGCCATGAAACGTCGAGACGGACAGACATGCCTTCCTGCCTGCCTGCCTGTATGTATGAATGAATGAACGGTGTACGATGAGGGTGATGCCGTCCGCGATCCCTATCGTCGTCTATGCTGCTACTGCCGTTGCAACAGCGCAGCGACGACGAATGTGGCTCGTATTCCGGATGGTGCCCTGACCGGTTCTGAGCGAACGCAGTTCAACAGACAAACAGCTGAAGGATAAAGAACAAAGGAAAGCTGGTGAACGTTTCTGATCAAAGAAGCAGACAAGAGCGCGAAAAGATCGAGAGACCGATTACGTCAACTGGTGGCGTGTACCAACTGCACAGCAAGCTGATGACTAGCTGTCGGCGGCCAGCTCGAGATAGCGGCGGCGGTGGCGGCGAGATTCTGCTCAGTCTCTGGGCCCACTGTCGATGATGGCGAGTCGATGTTTTGTCGACGGATTGCTGCCGCGCAGCCGTCGCTACCTGACGCACGCCGCGGGCAGAAACAGAGATGCGCGTAAACTCGAGATGCGTTGGAACGATGCGATGAGATCGCGGTGACGCTGCTGCTGCTGCTGTTGCTGGTGGTGACGGCATCCGCGTCGACGTCGCGGTGTGAGTCGATACAGTACACCTATATATATATATATATGTGCACGTGCGTCTCCTGGAGCTGTTTGGTAACAGCATTGGCAGGACAACATCGCTGTCGTTGATCAATCGATCTATCCATTTATTTGTCGACCGGTAGGCAGGTCAGTCCGTCAGAGCGTGTGTCATTCCGTTGCCTTCTAACGATGACCGATTGCTCGTCGAACCGCAAAAAACAGAGAATACCGCCTGACGAATGCTGTCCAGGCGGTCATCAGTAACTTGTTGCAACAGTGAGAAACTCCCCCGAATTCAATCTAGGTCGACATCGCGCCATCTCTCCAGCATCTCGTGACTGCATAGCATTGCACACATGTAGAAGTTATTCACTCGCAACAAAAGAGTGTTCGATCACACTGACGACGCTTCAGTGACGGGTTGAGGGCTGGGAAGCCGTCGTTCACGTTGCCTTCAACTGCGAGGTGGTATGCAAAAGAGTTAAGCAATTGGCAACCGTTGCTGAAGTTCGGCGTCACATTGTCTCAATGGCGGACGGGGTTTGGGGGGTTGCCGTATGCCAACTGAATAATCAGTAGGTCATCAGTAAAATCAATTAGTTAAATCGACGGACACCATTGTGTCTAGTAGTGAGTATTCACGTGCGTACAATAGCAATAATATATTCTAGCCTAAATATTCGAATAATAATAATAATTGCTCGAACTCGTAGTGGATGGCCGAAGAAAAGCTAAAATGTACAAGACATTGTTTGAAGTTAAGAAGTGCCATTTTTAACGTTTGATTCGTCTGTGACACGAGTTACATATTACTAGTTCAAATGGTCTCGTGTAATGCTGCGTATTTATCAAGGTTCCAAGGTGGTTTCTGCCGCGATGTTACTGTACATTAGTGGGCACTAATTGTGCAAAGAAGGATCAATTGATTAGTCAATTGAACGTTGAGCTTGACCGAATGATCACCTTAAGGAATGGTAGCATATCATCTAGGGTAGTATATATATGTATATATATGCCAGTCTTGTATTTGAGATACCAGCAACGGTGTCGTGATGCTAATTAACTGCTAAATAATAATAATAATTAGTAGCGGTGGAAACTAAGCTCCGTATATCTTCCTTGCCTCATTTTCATAAAACGGATCGATTGCTCATTTTAGTATTTCTAATCATGGACACAATAGACGATACTCACCTCGTGTGTCTTAACTCGAAACTGATAATAACGTCACCTCTATAAATAACGATAATCACCGTCGTATCAAAGCGTCTCGCTGTCAACGCTCACTCACATCGATCCATCCCGAGATAACACGGATTACAATGCGTCTGTCCATCTATGTATACTGAGTAAAGTAGATGATCGCTATCAATATCTTTCTGCCGGCAATGTTCGTGTTTGCCCCGGGGCAGCGTTCGGCCTTAAGTAGGCCGGAGATAGACGGGCAGGACGGGAACGTCACCCAACTTTTGTTGTCGAGCAGAGAGCGCTCGATTTTTATCTGATTTCTATCTGCGTTGTTCATCGCTGGCGCACCTCACCGCGAGGGTCAGTCCTCGATGTCGTCGGTGAGACTCACGTGTGATCTCAAGATCAGGCCAAATGTGTGCTAAGCTTCGGTGGCGTCGTCTTTGACATTCGGGAGAAGGATTACAGGGGTTACCTCTGAGAGTTGTGTCGGCTGGATGGGGTAAATGTACCTACTACCTGCTTGTGCCTGTGGGGAGCTGGCTTTTTTTAGGTTTGAACAAACCAACAAATAGTCGGGTGGTTTCAGATTTATTCGCCGTCGACAATTAGTTACAAACATGGGAAGATTACAAAGTTCTGAGTTCACACTTTCGTTCATAATTTTTTTGCCCATTAAGCGGACGCGTGTATCCATCAAGTGAGAGTCTTGGGTACAAAATTTCGAGGCGACAGAATCCAGGTTCACCATATCGTTAATAGAGTGCGGCTAGACCGTATGAAAGTCCACACTGAGAGTTGCATGTTCTTGTAGCAAGATACAATGATTTGTGAGTTTCTAGCAATGACATAGACGTCGAACTGTTCCCAACCCCTACAAGTAACAAGGACCACTTGGGGTTGTGTAAATCAACCATTATAAATACTGATCCGATAAACATAGACAACGATAACAACAACAGCAACAGCAGCAAACATATTGAAGCAACTAACGATAACTCCTAAATCCTGCTATTTAAAGCAACGAGAGAATTTTCTTTTTTAGTGTTATATATATATATATATATATATATATATACACATTAACAGACAAAAGCTCGTTTATACCTGATCACAATTCAGTCATCTCAGATGCTCAGCGTTCATTGACCGTCGCCGCCGCCGCCCGCGTTCGATGCCCGACTCGGGATAGATGAGGGGAGGTCCACGACGATCTGAGACGATAAATAGGAGGAGCAGGAGGGATCTCCTTGCATCTTCGATTGGGCTGTGTGTCCATGTGATGGAACAATTTGTCCGTGCTGAAACCCGTGCTGTCCGTGTTGGCGTAGCCCTCATTAGTCTCGGTTCCTCCAGCCAGCGCTTGTCGCACTGGTGCCACTCCCAGAGTTAAGCGTCCACAGTGGCTAGCGTGGGTCATATCATCTCACGATAGGATATCGTGAGGGCGAATGGCTTGAAGCCTCTTGGAAAGAAAGTTTTTTGTTCAGCTCGCCTTCGCTTCGTTTTCTGTTGTTGTCGTCTGAGTTTAGCTTTCCGATTGCTTCAATTTCTTCTCATTTGGCGCTCTCTTTGAGAAGATGACAGCGCACTGGCCGATAGCGATTTCACAGCATCACTATCGAAACTGAATAGGACTCGTATCATTTGCACAACGTATATATATATATACGTATGTGTGAATGAATGGGCGGACGAATAGATATCCTGTTACAATGTTATTTAGCGGAATGACCGATAGCTGTGCCAGCCACCCCCTGCGCCAACGCAATCCTCACACGCCGATATATATATATATATATATATATATGCAACAGTTCTATAGGATATAATCAGTTCGTCAGTCGCTCGCTGTATGCATTATCATATTTTAGCCAAATTTTAGTCCTCCGGCCTGTCGACTCGCCCAAGAAGAGTGATTTATCCAGACTAGAGTTCGCCTGTTTCCCAGCTTATTCTTCTCGCGGGGATACCAGAATTTTTTAAATTAAATTTCCCCTCTTACTAAAAAATAATGCCTTTGTTGTCGCTCGACACTCGCACGAGATAGACAAGATGAATACGAATGTTTGTTTGCAAGCAATGCGTCCCCCTTTGACGAATACAAAAGCCAATTAGATTAGATAGTCACTAAATTAGGCAACATAGATATGCCTAATTATTCGTAAGCTGTGTGCCAGTATTCTGTGCCGTGCCACACATGGCACATTCATGCGCTCGTGTATATGCGTGTTTCGTATTGGTGATACTCGAAGCTGAGGAAGGCTACAGTTATTTGCAGTTAGTTGTGAGGACCAACGACACTTGGTAAAAACACGACATACTAGGCACAGGACACGCAACCGGAGAGATGACAGTCATGGCTGCAGCCCTCCTTAGAGATCGGCTAGATCCTTCGAACTAGCTAAAAACTTCGCCGCTGAGTCGATCGAAGCCAAGGACCTCGCTGCTGCCCGTCAGCGAGCTTGGTAATAGTCTGTAGTCCGACAGATCCCGAAGAAATGACTTCGACAGTCGGTCCCGTGATCGAAGTGTACCCCTATTTTCTCAATAAAAAAAAAGGCACAGGACTATGAGAGAAAGCAGAATATGCATTTTGTTTATACACAAAACTGATGAGGGTTTGCACATTTCACTCTGGTGAGCATTTCTCGGTGTGCTATATGGTGCCCGACAATGGTAACTATAATATTAAAATCTGCAAATTTTCATCCCCACGCCCCAAGCTCATAATTAGCTTACGAGACTGAAATATACGAGACCCGTACACAGTATGGTACGGAAAAAACGCCATCGTACGATCATCACGAGAAAGCTCCAGCCGTAGCAAGACCGAAAACAACGTAGACGTTACACAAGGTTAATTTTCGAATTACTGCATTATCGGTCATTACTCAAAATTATGTTGGCCCTAAAAACACCATGATCTGCTGATACCTAATCACTTTTGCACCTCCAACTGAAGAACACAGTAAAAATATCTGATTGCCTTTGAATGCAATCACAATAACCTTAGAACGTCTAAGCTATTTCTCCCCGCTATTATTCTGCTTGCTAAAGCATTCAGGTAATAAGTCTCTGGCGAACACCGAACGGCTCAGTTCATGGTTCACTGAACATTAATAGATTTTAAGATTCATAGAAGCGTATCAAAATCCGACATCACGATATAATGTCAGCGTATACATTTGGCCGTGTGTACGTATCCCTGAACAACATCCACCCGGCGAATTTCTCTTTGTTTCTTGTGTTTTATTTCACTCTATCTGTGTGCCTGCTGCTCATCTATTTATTAGTTGATTATAACATCGGCGCACAGGCAGGGTTTGACTCTAATCTGGACGCGCTCGAACATTGTTCCGCCTCATTTACCATCATGTTGTTATATGATTATTATTATTAATAATCATTTGCTTTTATTATTCGTATTTATTATGTCAATTGCAACTATCACAATCATTATCACCATAAACATTGCCATCGCCATCCGACGAATCTGATGCGTCGGTGTATACTTTAGCCATCAGTGATTGAATCGACCAACTCAAACTAGATAATTAATAAGCGGTATCCGTCTTTCAGATGGGCTTATGTTAGCTGCCCGTAGCACACATTGATGGAGGCCTTGAGTTATCCCGTAATGAGTTATCCCACGTTGAATGTGTTTTTTTTACACAATTAAGCCCCCGCTTCGTTATTGATATCAGACTCCTCGCTTCGTTGGTTAAACAGACGAATTCATGAAATATCGTATAATCAATACTTGCGTAACATGCTGCGCTCTATTATGTCGGATATAGATAGAACATTACGGATATCCCGACACTATCTGCATAATCCTCAATATTAATATTGACTAAAGGTCAGCACGAGCCGTGCCTTCGACGCAAAGTCACCAATCTCCTGTACAGGCGACCGATATACGCCGAATGGTGTCTTTATCTGAATAGCAACTATCGTAACTAAGCACATTATCCAATATGAAGCGTTTCAATGGAACGTCTCTTGAACGTCTTCGCCGTCACCTGCTGCTTCTGTTATCCGATAACGTCGAGCATTTGAAGGGAGCGTACTGTCAACAATTGGCCATATCGAACCTTGTTGAATTGATGATCTACTCGAATAATCTCAACGACAAATGAAATACGCCGTCCGAACTACCACCAGCTAAGCTGGCATCGACCCGATCTCGAGTGTGGTACACACACGTCTGTGGCGTACCTCGAGTCATCGACAGGATTCTAAACACATCGTCATATAGTCATCATTGCCATAATCATCGGCTTCGCAATCGTCGACGTCTATGTGGCGGACACCCCTCTGACCCACGTGATCAGCAGCACTGCCGTTGTTTGAGCGGATCAAATGCATTTCGCGTCAGCGTACGTTGATCAGCACTCTACCCCCCCCCCCCCTACTTCGATGTGTCGCGATGTTGAATCAATGTGAAGTCCTCGGCATCTTCATCTCGTTCCTCCTCATCTTCTTCTGCGCTCCTTTGCAGTCTGTCACTCTAACCAGTGTACCACTTCAGATCAACCATCGACGACATGGCGCAAACAGGACACAACGACCACACGAATCTGTGGGGTTCTCTAGTCTTTTCTCTTGACGACCCTCCTCCCCCCTACCCCTATCCGCTTTATGCTTTACCTATGTCATTCTCTCTCTCCCTCTCTCTTTCTCCATATATACATATATATATATATATATATATATATATGTATATGCCTTGTTCGTCAGCGCATTCGACTACTCTCCGGCAGATCCTCTGTCTCCGTCGATGAAGAGCACAAGGATCTGTAACAGAGAGGAAAGACTGAAAAGAGAACGAAGACCACGACCACGAAGAGCAGCAGCAGCAGCAGCAACAAGAGCTGTCATTTCCAAAAGGAATCCCTCCTTTTCATTTCTGTGTTCCGTTTCTATGCATTTGTATCGCGTCGTCCGTCATCGTTCGTTCAATCGTACACACCACGTAATGTGCTTACGTGCGCGTATGTGTCTATCTGGCCGTCTGCCAGCCTGCATAGTGTTTGCAAATCTATGCACTCCCATATGAGACGTCTTCCAGCGAAAGGGCGCACCGCCCGTTGAGCAGCAGCAGCAGCCGCGGCCGCTTCGTTCGGCCCAGCAGCTAAAAAGATTGCGGCGGCGGCGGCGGCGGCGGCAGCATGAGGGGGGACCAGTTGAAACGAGAACCACGAGGCGAAGCTGGGCGCCGGGATGAAATCAAGCAAATGTTATATCAAAGAAAACGTATGGGTGTAGCTCCCTCGTCGTCTCCTGCTTCTGCTGCTGTTGCTGGCGACCGTCGGGACTGTGTGCAAGCGACGCAGGATCTATGCCATCGTTCGCCCGCGCCGCCGAGATCCGGGGCCTTCGCCTTCACCGCGTCGGGGCTTCGTCGCGAAGTAGCACCGCCGTACGAAGTCGGTTTAATTATGTTTTGCCAGCTAAACTGGAGCGTCGGCTGCTGCGCGGTGGCCAGAGTCGCTGTCGGCCTCCACTTACGGATTTGCGACCGAGCGCGAGTCTCCGCGCCGGATACATTCTGGCTATTGCTTGCACTTCTTGCTCGTGTCTCTGCTGCTTCGGGTGGCGCTAATCCACGAGCACCGCCAGTGATTATGGTGATATCCAGTGGTTGTGGATGATGTCGATGTTGTTGTTGTTATTGTTGTCGATTTCCTTCGGCTCATCTTTTATCATAATCGCGGCGTTCGTCGCTGCTGCTGAGCAGCGAACGACAACAACGAGATGGGCGGGCCAGGGCGCGGTGCAAGTTCGGCAATGGAAGAGGTGGGAGGTCGACAATGACCAAAGACATACCCAGCTGATCTGATGAGGACCAGAAGACAGACAGTGAGTGACTGAGTGCAAATGATGGTGCGGACATTGAGGGTGTCCCATTGACAATTTGGTTGTCATTGTCCCGTGTCCACAGTGCAGAGACTATATCAGAATGCCTGCACATTCTAATGTCATCTGCTAATTAGGTTCGATTGGTCACGAAGCTGTCACATGGTGGTCATGGTTTGCGAGGCTGGTGAGCGGCAGCTTGCACGAGACAGCAACGGCAACAACAATGGGCTCCTGTGATGACAATAGTTGCGATTTATGCTTTCCGAGTTGTAGATCTACTGGAATGAAATGATCCGTTTTGCGCCATTGCCGCCTCTGGATCCGTTGTAACGGGTATATATGTGTATATAGATATATCGTTCGCATCAGTATATACTCAGATAAACGTTAATCGTTAGTTCTCTCATGAATAGAACCATTAAAGAAGAGATCTGTGTCCCTCAACGCTGTTGCATGTAAGCTCATAGAAAGTATCATTTGCAAAGATATCTACAATAACGCTAATACTTAAGGCGTAATCTCGAATGGCCAATTCAGCTATCAGCCAGGCAGAAACACAACTTTAAAACTACTAGATACGCAATTCGCAGGTGATTACGTCAACCCCTTTAAAATACACTGAGCATGTCACGGATATTGTGCTCCGTGCAACATAACGTGCCAACTGGTTGGTACGCTCTTTTGTGCTCAACGAGCCAGCGCTATTTGCTAAATTATTCACGATAAATGTACAATCAATGATGACGTATGCCGCACCAGTGTGATACACCTAGGTTGAACTAGGTTAAGGCGTGGCAAAGACAGCTTGCAAAAAACGGAGTCCGCGTTCGCCAGAAAAATGGCTTGTGCATACGATAAGCTAACATATTCTTGTATAAATAGACATCTACCCAGCACCCTAATAAACACTATGTTTGATTTGATTGTAACGAATGCCAGAGTTGGTGTGAATGTTATACCCAAAGTTGTTGCGAACAAGAATCGGGTTAATGATCTCTTCCCGTGGAGAATCTCCCGGGCCCAGCGGACAGGACCTTAGTCGTAATATCTGGAACGTACATGGTCGACAATGCTCTACTGAACAGCCAAAAAACACCTCTTTCACCTTGAATAATGTTTGTATTTTCGAGTCTACGCATGAGTCTGTGTCTAGTCGCTAAAGTTCGTTAAGGACATAAACAATTTCTCTCTCTCATTATCTTGCTCTATCTTAGTTCATTGTGTCTCATTCGATCAAAGTGGATCATCACACGAAGACGTTGTCAGTTTCCCTAAACAACACCTGTTATTGGCGATTGTTGGCGATCGTTGGCCGACGCTGTCCTCCTGTTCATAGGCAATTACCCAGATGCATCTGGCATGCATCTGGATGTTACAGAGAAAAATTAAGTTGCAAAGAAAAATTGTAACGCCAGGTTCTACCGTTCTGTCCACGTAGCGAGGCAATCGTTGTCCCATCGAGTAATCAGGACCAATGGAATTTCGGAGTTCCGCACACTCAGCTAACGCAAGATGACACAGGCAGCCGCTGAGAGGCTGTATGGACGAATCGACATTGATTACGGACTTGCATTCGATTTCGTCTGCAATTATTACGTTTAAACACCGGCACAGAGATTGTGATGTTGTCATTACGAGCCAAGTGACTATGCTGAGGGATTATTTGAGATTTAATTGGACCGGGATTGAATGCAGCATGTCAACCCTAGTGACGAATGATTCCTCGAAAAAGTCAATGCACTCACACTCCGAGAAACGAGACAGGTCGACCTCAATGAACTTAAGACCTCAATGAAGGCCTTACCTCAGAGACTCGAATATGAGAACGTCGTTTTTCACGAGCTTCGTTGTGACTCATGGATTGTCGCCATTGTAACAAGGTGGAGTTGTTATTTTTGCACCAATTGGTTTCCTCTGAGGAGGCCAGGAAATTCGTAATCGGTAGTTACAGAGGCAGTGGCAATAGGCACAGGACCAATTATCATAGTACACACCACTCCTTGATCGAAATGCCATCCAAAAACTAGCACGGAATCGGTTGGACAGACCAACCCTCTGTCGCGTTCGAAGCACGAAACTAGCGTATGAAGACTCCCGGTATCGAGTCTTGAGCAGTAGCGTCAATAAATACAGCGAACTAAAGAAGTGAAAACGCTCCAGAAGCGGAGCGTTTTCTTCCATTTTATATAAATATATACTACACATATATATATATATATATATATATCCACACAAACACACCTGCAGACTCACTGACTGACCGGCGTGAATCGGAGGCGGCCATCTGGAACGAGACGAGCGGAGCAAACCCTTGTAGGGGTGCGCGTTCAACCTCGCCAGGGTCGCCATTTCTTCATCTGCTGCTGCTGCAGTAGCCATTACCACCACCACCACCACCACCACCACCACCACCACCACATGGCTCATCATCGCCAGCGTTCAGTTCGTCATCTCCAGTGTCTAAGTGCGAGTGTGTGTTTGTGTGTTCGCGCGCGATGTTACAGTTAGAAGAACGTTGCAACGGCCGGCAAATCTCAGAACAGCGCATAAGGGCCGGCGCAGAAAGGCAGAGAGTAGAGAACGATCGCGAGATATATATATATATATATATATATATATATATAATATATGTATATATATAGAAAGAGGGAGAGAAAGAGAGAGAACGCTTTGGAACAGTTTGGAACAGTTTTTCTGTTCGTCGTCTACTCAGTGGAGACGCTCGTAGCCACCGAAGTATGAGACAACAGCATAATCATCACCATCGACATCACTATCATTCGGCTCGCTTCCACACGACCACCATACGTGTAACAGGCAACATCAGATGAAGAGGACATGACAACGGAACAGATACCTGCGAGGCTGTTGTTGTGTCGTGCTAGGGACAGCAACAGCAGCAGATGGGGCTACGAAGATAGATTCTCGCTTCGTAGATAGTTCAGCTACAGCTGTCGTTGTAGTAGCAGCAGCAGTAGAGGTAGCAACTGCAACAGTACCATATATTACGATGCGGGGGTGGGTAGTCACTTGGGACTATAATAATGTAGTGTGGGAGCTGGGTATCTACGACGTTTAGGGACGCCAAACGGTCCAACCGATTGGGCACAGACAAAATGCTGACAACCGAATGACAGCCACTCTGACACCTGAGACAGACACCTTACCGGCCATTTTGACGCATATATCGGTTCGGGTCGTTCGAGGGGTCTCTTTTTACAGGGTTGATGTTACTGATAGTACCAACTGAGGTGGTAGAGCGACAGCTGCTGCTGCTGCTGGCGGGGCCGAATTGCAGCCTAACGATTCTTGGCAACGATTCAAAGGGAGGGAGGGATCTTACAACTTAGCGCTTACCCCGCTTATTCCTTCACCACATCTCTCCCCATTTCTCCGTCGCTGCCTCCGATCGTTTGGGGCACAAAAAGGGAGTATCCAGGAGAAGAAGAAAAAAATAAAGAGAAATAAAAGAAGAGGAGTAATGCATCATTTCTGCTGTAGCTTCTGTTGTTGGCAATTTTTTCCTTCACTCAGCTGCGTAATTCCTGATGCTGCTGTCGCGATCGGCTCGAGTCGACCCTCGGAGCGGATGAATATCAGCATCTCTCTCTCCCTCTCTCTCCCCTCTTCTCTGTCGTTGGCTGAGTGTCCATCCGCGATGAGAGCGATGACAATGAAGACGACGATTGTTGTATGTTCGGGCCCGAATTGTCTCTATTCTCTCTATCCGATATTCAGCTTTGCCCGATCGCGTTGGTGTGAAATACTGGTTGGAGCGAAGCGTTGAAAGCGAACAACAACAACAACAACGAGATCGAGGAGATGCAACGAAGGAAACAGTTCAAGAAACGTTGATCGTTTTGTTCTTCCCGACGACGGCTACTACTACTGTGCGGCTACTACGACTACTACTAAAGCTACAGTCGCAGAGTCTTTATTGCACCGGACATCATCATGATATTGCTAGTCATTTCTTCTACGCGTATATAAAGCTTTAATATATATATATATAAATTGACTGACTGGGCCTTTTTCCATTTCGATCGTCTGCATCCATAGCCAGTAGACCCTAAATATGTCTAAATAGTCGAATTGCAACGTGATCAGCCCATATATCGATCAGACAAAATAACTTCAGATAACTATCGAATCTGAGTAATAGACCTCATCCGGTAAGTGTCGTTCGGAACAGTACAAAACAAGCCCGGTTGCCTGGTGGTGCATTCGTGTGGGCACGTGTTGCAATCAGAGGAGAGACTAGATTCCCACCGTTGCACACCTGCATTTAAAAGGGTCCGCCTTATGAAGCAATGCCGAAAGCAGTTCTACCGTGAACTGAGTTAACTGTTGGCTGCGAGTCAGCTCAGAAGCATTTACTTTACTATTAGCATAGGACAAGCATACAATACGTCAAAAAATTAGTGACACCGCCATCGGGCAATATGAGCCTCACAAACAACCGCTTGCTCAAAAAAAATGAGGCATTCTGTAGAGGCATTCGCCGCGGTAACGAATTCAAGACTTCAGCCCGATTATTCTAACTAATTGCCAGCATACGCTGTTCAAAATGTCGACCCTCAACCTCGAAGGATTCAGCATCCGCGTTCATCATCCTGCTGTGGCCTTTCTCAGCCGAGTCAATACGCTCACACATCGAGGGAAAAGTCACATTGAAAAACAACGAAATGAAAACCTATGCGCTTCGTCTACATCATCTCCACGAAATGAATGCGATCTGCTTTATAAGCGCTGCTTTTTGAAATATCATTTTTCATGCTCTAGAACGAGAGGTCGACGCTTTTCAGGAGAAGGTGTTCGGCAGTCTGCTCAAAAAAGTCAGCCCCATCCCAGAATTGATTGAACACTGAAACATCATTATCATCACCATCGTTTTGTAGTTCGATCGGCGTACGCTTGACTTCAGCGTGGGAAACATTTTGAATTTGCATCGCGCGGGTCGTCTATCTGCGACGACCCTAACGCGGAACTGGATGATCGGCAAAATTGTTTAACAGTTGACAATGCGAATTGTCTATGCGGTCTGGTCTCGGATCTTCTGTCGACAGTATTCTGTCTCCGATTGGAAATCTTATTGGTCAGCCGTTGTGCGAGCTCTCTCTCTCACGCACTGTCAGATCAGTTCCATCAACCGTCTATCGATCTAAAAAGCAAATTCATTCGAATGATCCTGATCTTCAATCTTCGTATGTTTGTTGTCGTTGCTGCTGCCGCTGCTGCTGTTCCTCGGACATTGCTTTCGTTGCTGTCTCCTCAAAGTTGTTGCTCTTGTTGTCGGCGACCCCCTTCAAATCGATCACCATTGTTTCTCGCTTTCGTTTAGACTCTGAATTATATCAGGCAGTCCAGCAGCAGCAGCAACATTATCATATTATAATCGAAGATGGAAATAATCCGCACAGATAGATCGGCTATATTCGCTTGAGGTTAGACTATAGTTGGTGGACAGTTCCGTGCATGAATCATCCGCATTCATGCTTCACGTATATATACTATTCAATGATTTGTATCTATATAAAAATAAGCAAACAAATCGATGTTACCGTCGATGTAAGGAACAGAGAACTGGAGGGCGATGTACCATAGAATCTCGTTAGCGCTAATTAATGATTACTATACATTAATTACTACGATTTACGTCGTAACAGAACAGAGAAGGAGCGACAGAGAGAGAGAGTGTGGAGATCAGGAGTCGATCGCTATTGTGGTGTGTTGCTATTAAAAATTGTATCAAAAGCATGAACGTTTCGTCAACACATATTTCTGCCCTGGCCACATCTGGTACACGTCTGCACATTCTAGCTTATTGACAATCCTAACAACTCAACCGTTAGATAAATAATGACGCCGTTATTCGGGTTAGACGAACGCTTTCTTAACGAAACTATCAATTTCATCGACGTGAGCTACCGGGGGCTACCGTTGGCTTTGATCAGTTTACACGAGATGCTCCACACAGGATCTCTATCATATTCTCAGTAGAACGTGAATACTCGCAATGAATAATATGCTGAAAGATGGCAATAATAATAATACTTAGGATGCTGTAGCTTATATAATAATTCAATTGTCGTTGTGTTTCTCAATTGCAGTGTGGATATACGCCGCTTCACCAGGCGGTAATGGATGGCCACGTGGAGGTGCTGCGATTGCTGGCGAAGCACGGAGGAGCGCTCAACATGCAGGAACGTCTGTCGGGAAATACGGCTCTACATGAAGCAGCGTGGAGAGGTTTCAGCAAAAGTGTCGAGGTAAGTCTATAAAGCAAAGTTAGATAACATAAGATAAACTAAATTAAATAGTTCATTATCATAAGAGTATAGTTATATAGCTTATATACCACTACGGCACTGCGCCTCTGGGTTTTTTCGTTATTAGCATATTGCTGTTGAAATGACAAACACCTATGAACGGAGGGTTTTCGTTCTCTGTGTTGTATGCGGTTCATATGATTTGTCTGTCGTTACATGATTTTTATTAATTAATCAATCGCACTCCTCTCGCTGTGAGCAATCAACCAATGCAATGTCGTCTCGAGTGGACGCATTCGCGTATTGGCCACGTCACCCCGGTGTTTCATATCTAACGAAGACACAAGTCATCTTCATAGACACGAACTGCTGTGCATATGACTGCACAGTTCAGCTCTCAAACCGAAAAACGTGCTCTCGTCTGGTGAGGTATTGTAAATGTATTGGGGATCGATTTCCATATGCATTGTTCTGGCGACAATATTGGTTAGATATATATATATATATATTGACGAGGGAGTTGTAACAGTTCCATTTGTGAGCAATACATCTTCTGCCGACGGCGGCGACGCATTTCGCCAACATCGTTCCGTTTAGACGCACACAGCTCGTTACAAATACTGACACGCTCTGCAGATAAGCTACGCACCAGGTAAGCGCATAGAGCGCACGCTCAACGTGCGTTCTGCACGCTTGTGTCTGCGTGTATGTGTGTGTGTGTGCGTTCGTTCGTTCATTTAAATAACAAAGAAGAGAAACACGGCCCCGCTGGAGCAGCATTTTCATGTGAGCAACGAAAACGTTTGATTTCAAGTGGCGTTGTTTTGTAACTTGTCCGTCATGGACAAGCTTGCTGTGTCTCATACGCAACCAGTG
The DNA here is from genome assembly GCA_019614645.1 of Stratiolaelaps scimitus. NCBI lineage: Eukaryota > Metazoa > Arthropoda > Arachnida > Mesostigmata > Laelapidae > Stratiolaelaps > Stratiolaelaps scimitus. The sequence continues at coordinate 5,491,858 of JABWDB010000020.1, read as the reverse complement.
AACCCTACTCAGATAGTGACATAGCGCTCAACACGACACAGCGGTAACAAGCAACAGCAACCGCTTATATAGCGTTTCGCGGTGTCAAATGTGTTTAGCTCTGTGGAGCGAGTGCTGTCACGCAGGCGATTTAGACGACGGCAACAAAGACCTGCTGCAGCGTCGCAGCGGAATACGCTCTATTCTATATCCAATGACAACTATGAAGTGTCTTCAGCAGCTGTCCCTGCTGCTGCTGCTGCTGCTGCTGCTGCTGCTGCTGCTGCTGCTGCTGCTACCACGCTGGCAACGGGGGAGGCGGCGGCGGCGGCGGTGGTGGCAGAGCCACACGGTAAAGGCTTTGGTCCTTGACAATACGCCCGGTCCTACTTGCTCCATCCAGGCTCATTTCCCGAGTTTCTCTCGGTCTTGTCTCTCACACACACACCGCGACTTGACACAATACAATCTTGATTCACTTATCAGCGCAAGTGCGACAGAGTTAGGCATCATAATCACAATAACAATAATGATAATAACAACAATGACTACTATATCGCTCGTTGCCGCTTTACGTGTTTTCTTATTTTTTAAACCAATTGACTGGCTGAGCCACTCTGACAGAGCGACCAGTTTTCACATATGTCACCACCGGCCGCTGTCCGCTCTCTTCCTGACCGGAACAGCGTCGTCCTCGGCGCGGGTCGACTCTTCAATGGGTCTTCAGTAGCTCTCGCCGTCGCGGGGTCTTCAGCTGTCGTTCGTTACCGAATCCGCTGCCGGTCGGTCGGTCGTCCAGCAGCGGACGTTCGGCCAGGCGAGGCGGACTTCGGCGTATTGATGCAATTACGTTGCATTTCCTGCTTTGAACTAAGCGCCGCCGTTCGAGTACGAAGCTGGTGGCTGTCTGTCTGTGTGTACCACCGCCTGCGTCCCCGTCCAACGTTGATTGGTATGGCACATCAGCGCATCAACACCAGCAGCCGTAGTTGGAACAAAGCGCTTGCTCACCACCGTCACCGTCATATATTGTTCTCGGCGCTGCTTCAGCGCTGTACCCCCCCTATTGAGTGCATTCATCGGTTGTTGAAAATTTCTCGTTGAAACAATATCTAATTATATCGCACGCGCGTCGCGGCGTTCGCTCCTGCATCCGCGGAACGAAGGCAAGATATATTATTTATGGCGCCTTCTACAAAGGGATAGCATTGCTCGTTAGTTGTTGGCACCGTTACTTAACGGTTATCACTATCCACTATCATCGATGTCGACGCAAATACGATTCGTCCATATATATATATATATATATATATGTGTGTGTGTGTGTGTATGCGGCCGACGAATGTACGAGATTGACCATGAGGGCAATGCAACGGTTTTAGAATGCGAGGAAAACAAATGGGGGCGGTGCTTATTAACGGTCGTCATGTGGCAGTGTAGTTACTAATGTGTTATACCTACCGTGCTGTAACAGACGAACAAGGGGCAAACGATACAAACAACAACAACAACAAAACAAGCAACAACAACAAAAGAACAACAACAACAGCAGCAACAACAATGAAGAAGACGAAGAAGAAGAACAATGAGGAACAAATGACGACAATAATGCAAAAGATGTTGAGGATCTTAGCGTAGGATGAGAGCGGTAGTCGCGGATTAGTGATTAGATAATGATGATCATAACAATGATGTCGATGAAAAGAAAAAACGAGATGAATGAATAACTCATTGACGAATGCGCTCGCAAAGAATTACAACCATTCTGGTGGAGTGGTCGAGTACAATTGCAATTTAAGTCGGCTCGATCGTCGTGGCGATTGTGCAGCTGACGTTTACAAACGGCGCTGCGTTGAAACTGAGAGGCTGCGCGCTCAGGTTGCGGTTATCGCAGACCGAGACGGGGTCTAAGATGTTGATAATGTTTGTTTCAGCAGTATTTAATACATTCTGGGATTTCTCATACGCGACCATTTTGTGGACTTTGATTTTTGTTTTTGGGAGGCTAATTTCAACGTGTCACAGGTGTGTTTGTGTGTGTCTAACTGGTCAGCGTGCTTATTTAAAGAGGCGGTATAGATTAATGACTATATAATGATGTGTACGTTAATTTCTGTGTACCATAATATTAATGATGATCTGTGCGCCCAACAGGTGTTAGCGAAAGCCCACGCAAATCTCTACGTCAAAAACAAATCGGGATTTACGGCTCTTCATCTCGCGGCCCAGAACGGCCATAACCAGAGCAGTCGCGTACTCCTCATGGAAGGCTGTGGACCTGACGTGAAAAATAACGTAAGTGTTCCAATATGAACCTTGTTATGTGCCAATATCAAACATAGTATTTATGTGATCTCACACAGGACATACACATAATACGAAATGGGTGACGTTTTCTCTCCTAGAATTGTGCATACATTTACCATGCAAATCTGATAGCAGGACGTGCTGCTTGCTAATTATCATAATAGAATATCTAGAAGAATAAACAGGATCGCTTGATTTATAAATAAATCGATAGCGACCCATAGGAGCGCGCGCGCGCGCTAACTAATAGTTTCCATCGTGTGTATCGGGTACATCCGTATGTAGCTTGTGTATACCTGTCGATCTATAATATCTGACTGTATGCCTGTTCAAGCACGTAACTATGGTACTCGTAGAAGCCGACTGCAGAAATAACTATATCAGGTGCTGTCTACCATGGTGATGTACACAGGAATTATGTAGTCTTGCTGCGTTGTTGCCCAAGCTGACATATATTGCTGCTCACGCTGTGATTTTTCGATTCCAAAGCTTCGGCATCGGCACCGGCTCATTCAGCTGTGTTCATTGTTACTGTTTAGGCCGGGATCGGGCCAGCTTTTCCGTATACTCATTTTTTTTCCTCTGAATTCTCTCCAATCCGCTCCTATGTCACGGTATCATCGTCTTCATCATCGACTGTGTATCTATTTAAATAGATACTGGCGATGTCCCAGTGTGATCTTATTTTCTCCCTTCTTCATCATCGCCTTCATCATTATTATTACTATGGCGACAGAAGTCCGCAATCCGTGAAAGTGGTGGTACAGGAATGAACAGCCGAAGCTGAACCGCAACAAGCGACGGCTCAACGATGGCTTCTCATCTCTCGGCGGTGGCTGATCTTCGGGCGAACTTCACTGTCCGTGGTGGCTATTATTTTTTTTTGTTGGCATCTCCTGTACTGCTTGAGGTGGATGTGCTCGCTCCTTTTACCATGGCAATTCTGCCAATCTCCCTGTGTGCCCATAACTCTTGTCATGATGAGATCAGCTCATTATTATCACCATCTTCATGAAGATCATCAAAGTCGCCATCATCATCGCCGCCAACAACAACAACAACAGCGAAGATCATCTCTTCCGTCATCGCGAGTTGACGTCGATGACGACGACGACGACGCCAACGACCCTCGACTCAATTCATTCATTCTTCTCTGTTATTGGCACATAACCTTCCGCTGGTTCGTGAATCCCATCGTTCAGAGGGGACGGATTTACGTAAAGTGTCAAGGCGTTTATTGTCATTAACCACCATCGCCGCAGAAGTCTTCGATACGGCAGATATACGGTTACGGAAAGAGGTGCGTAGGAGCGGGAGAGAGAGTGAGGGGTTGAGTTGGTGTTGTCCATCCTGCTAGGCATGAGAACTTAAAAATCATCGATTTGAAGACAAATAGCCGAAGGGGAAATAAAAGCCTTGACAGCCGGTTGACTATGCTGTGTTAGTTATCCTCTTGCTTAGGTAGCTATGCTGGAGTGATAATAATTTCACATCAACATCTAGTAGCGTTATTCCTTTGGATAGGAAACAATCAGACCTTCACCACGAGTCGCCGCGAAAGGCTCGACCCAATCTTACCTCTCATATATATATATATATATATATGTGAATATACCTGGCTCGCCTGTGATGTTAAGGCAATGTACTGTTTGCACGTTCTGTTGGCATCTTGCCGCTGCCACTGCCGAACAATTCTATGCTGGTGGCATGTCACTACACCTGCGTAGAATTTTGAGCAGTCACTTAATCCCCACCCAATGCATCTAATAGCTGTCTGTCGTCAAGGTCTACAAGTGGAAACCACTACTTAGACTTAGTGATTAGGTCATCAGCGTCGTCGACGATGCTACTTTGCTGGTTTGCCGTCCAGAGCCATCCGCTCGCATCCTGCCAGCGAGAGGAGTGATGTCGAATGACGGTCGAGACATGTTCGCGGTCGCGACCACGCGCAATGCAGAGCAGCTCATGAGAAGCTTGTTATGATAGCATTCGTGTCATTCGAGGGCCAATTGGGTGATGACAAAGGCTGGGACAAAGGCGTTGCTCGCAACGTGAGCGACGCAATGAGCCGACCAAAGAGAGATCATGTCACTCACGTTCGTTTGAATGAAACGCGGCCGAATCGTCATCGCTGCTATAACTGTAACCACTGGCTGCGGATCCCGCATGAAACTGCAGCGGGGTTCGGAGCGTCCTTTAGATCGTGGTTCCTCTTCACAAGCTAGAATGACTAGCTTGCTTCGTGTATTATATATATATATATATATATAGTATTTATAACACGCGATTCCGGCCAGATACATCGGTGGTCCAACTTACTCTCGTATTACGTGATCGTCTCGACATCCAAGTGTAACGCTCACACGCGTTCGTACCATAGTAGTTGCTGGTGCTGTGTCCAGGGTATATTCAAAATCAGATGCTGTGTTCGCGTCCTGTTTTTCTCCGATGAAACGGGCGACATCCGGAAAAACAGACAAGTGGACCGAACAGGCCAATTGACGCTGAGATAACAGCCGCAGCAGCAGCCGCCGCAGCAGCAGCAGCAGCAACAACCAGCATCAACACAAAGAAGCTGGCGGCTGGGCTGTCGCTCAAAAATGAAAGCGCAGCAAAAATCACACGGCGACGAACAAAATGGGAGGTGGCTACAATTTCGGCGCTAAGTGGTTTCTTTTACGTCGCCGGCAGAGGTTCCATGCGACGTCGTCCATGACGTTCTCGCTAACTCGGGCACACACACACACACACACGGAGTCGGTCGGTAGGCGCTGTGAAAACAGGAGCGAGCGACGAAACTGTACAAAAGAGGAAAGAAAAAACCCATCTCGCGAATGGCAGCGACGGACGGCCCCGCGCGGACGGACACCCGGGGGACAGCTTCAACAACAAAAAAATCGAGTACAGAGTAGTGTGATTTAAATAGAGCATGTTTGCTGCTGCTGCTGCTGCGCGGAAATATAAATGGAGGGATAGGGGAGTCAACGGCTTGAAAGGTGCGCAAGGTGCTCCTCGAAGATGACTTGTTATTGTTGTTGTTGCTGCTGCTGGTGCCGTTGTTGATGGCGTAGGTACGGAATTGAGTGCTATTACAAATGAGTTGTCGGACAGCGGTGAAGAAGCCGGCAGCAGATGCAACAAGCAAACGCCGAGAGGCGGGAGGGGAACCTCTTCTATGTGAATTTTCATTCGTAAAACCGAACGAGCCAATAGTTTGCTGCTGCTGCTGCTACTGGTCATACTGTGGCGGCCCTGTTTTTCAAAATGGCAGAATGACAACTCGCTGCTGCTGCTGCTGCTCAACTCGACGCTGTCTTCTGTTCCTGTAGAACATGTGCGCGCTCGCAGCCAGTGACGACAGCGGTGGTGGCGTGTCGTTCGCACGATTGCCTGCCTGCCCGCGAGATGAGGAGACTCGAATGATGGACAGGACACATTGAGCGGTGAGAAAACACAAGCTGACACCAGCCGCCGCTAGTGCCGAACACCTGCCTGATAGCGAACTAGATCAAATTGCCAGCACGAATGAATACGGCCAGCGTGGAAGGATATGATTAAGAAGAAAGCCACAAGTCGAAGCTTCAAGTTGGATCTCAGAAGCGAGCAGCGACAGTTATACCGAACAATCAATCTATTGCGCTGATTTTTTTTTGTCTTGTTATGTGTCATAATGAGAGTTTCAATATTCTCCACATATGAGTGAAATGACTAAGTAACGTCTACACATCGTATGTATGAGTTCATTCACACAGGATCTAACAGCTTTGTTAGTTGTCACGGATAATAACGGTTAACGAATTACAACGAAGGATAGCTGTACATATATATATAAAAATGGAACTAACTGAACTTGTTTTCTTGTAACATTTGTTTCAGTATGGTGACACACCACTACATACCGCTACACGATATGGACACGCTGGAGTTGTTCGTATCCTTGTTTCCGCCTTTTGCAATGTGCAGGAAACTAACCGAGTGAGTAGATTATGAAGAAGTTCATTACCTTATATATATATATATATATATATATATATATATATATATTGTACAACAAGAATACACAAACGCCGCCAGTGACGTGACGATTCGTGTAGTCGTGCATCAGATCGACTACTGATAGTGGTAGTCGACTGTTTGAAGATATATAATAATATCCTGTGCATACAGCAAGTGATTAAGTCAAATCGTAGCCAATCGATTAAGGTTTTTTCCGCCCTGCGGAAAATTCCCTAATCTGATACTACAATCGTAAGTTGGGCTATGAAACACTATGTCGATACAGCACCTATTGTATCGAGGGTCTCGGTAAACGTACCCTGTAAACACACACACACACACACAAAATAATATTACATCTTACACGCTGACGCATGACTACCCGCGTAGGTCGAAAACCGATGCACAAACAAAACGAGAGCGCCACCGCTGGCACCCCTGGACAAGAGTAACGGCGACGCCAACGAGACAGACTTCCCTTGAAGATGGAAATTTTGAATATTTTTGTTTAAAATCTCTTTTGACGGACAAGCATACACATTGTCTGAATGTGACAGTATACGGATGTAAAAAATAATTACACGCCCATCAGTTGCCTGACATGATGGTGTCTCGATGAATGCAGCCACAGTGCGTTGTCTCTGAGCGGCGTTTTGATGTGTTTACAACTGTGTGTGTGTGTGTGGGTAGAAATTATATTTGTAAAGACAAACATTGAACATGGTCAACATCTAGCACATGCTATCTATCACAGTGCTGAGGTCCGATGCGTCGTTACGCAGACTAATGATCTTAGCTAATGACAGTAATAAGATAATAATTATTGTGATTTTGCCACAAAAACTAATGCTTCATGTGTGGGTGACAATGGATGTGTATATATATATATATATATGTATACAAATTTCTTTGGTATAGAAGAGTTTACCATATAATAGTTGCGTATCGTTGTTTCTCGCAATAGTGGGCAGTTCGTGCATTTCCAATCTATGATGAGTTGAAATCTCTAATAGAACGTTAAGTGTTTAAAGATTTATTATTGCCGAACAGGCTGGCTCTGCGACTCATATGCTTGTCGTCTCAAAGTATGAATCAGCTGCTCGAGGTCAATGCATATTTATTTATACAGCAGGATGTGCTGTGCAGCTTTCAAGAGCGTGTTCATGATCACTTGAATACTCTAAGTTTTATTTCGGTTAGTGGCGGGATTGATGAAGAAGCCACCAATGACAGCCGACCGCTCTGGTCGGAGTTTGTATAGAGCTAATTAATTAAGCACCAACCACAATGAGTTACCTTCATGGATCGTTTCGTTCAACAATGGAACACATTTTGTCGCGCCTCTCATCACATTAATAGTATAGTGTACAGTGCGAGTATCATCGTCGTTGATACCAAGCTAGCTCGATGATTTAAGTCTCATCCCTCCGACATAACTCTTCTGTTAAACTTGTAATTAATTTACACCAAATATTGAACTGGTATCGAGGCGAGGTTGCCCCCCGAAGTAGCATCTATGCTCAATAAAATCAATCATGCGAGATCAACTAGAGCGCCTTGCATGTACGCGCGCATATTCGATTGATTTCTATGACATTTGGCTACGAGAGATCATAGCCATGGTGAAGATTACAAACGGTTGTCATTACGCTGATTTGATTCCAGACGAAATCGCTCCTTCAAAGGCACTTTGTCCAGTTCCTGAGCGTGTTTCCGCGTCTCACGGCAATATATCCACAACCACAAATGAATGATAAACAATAATAGATGATTATTGTTGTTGTACACATCTGCAACGAATTGTTCATTTACATTCTCTGTGTGTCGTTTCGGGAGAGAGGGCTCCGCTAATGGATTTCGACATCGTTAGAATAATTTGCACACCACAGCGTTGCTCCATGCCGTATGACCTCAGCCGGGTCTTCAAGTGCAACAGCAACCACCGATACAACTACCACTACTACTGCTGCCGCTATTAGATTTAATTAATTCCATCAATTTAATTATCATTATGGGTTGACGCGTACCAGGAGCTCCATACACGCCTGTTGCTAATTTCACGACGACATATCACACGGTTACATTTAAGTGAGAATCTCGGGAACACCGCTCGAGCCATCGGGTTTCGTATCCAAATAAATCAATCGGTTGTCTTCATTCTTTGCCTCGGAAAACCGAAATCGCTAGACAATAGTTTTGCTTGTTAATTCAATCACTTCGAGTAAAGCCAACCAGCATCATGCCGAGGATTTCCTTCGTGCCGTTTTAAATCATCGTTAATTAACCAGTGCACTGACGCATAATAAGTCAAGGGAAAGAAACGATGCGCCAAGCGATGATGGTAACGAAGAACGTCGTGTAGTAAACGGGCCCGTTCACTTTTCCATATCTACAACACAAGTATTTGTTTGCCCAGTTTATTCATGCCCCTCAAGCAGAGATAACACCCTCACACACACACACACACACACGTGCACATATGCCCATACATTTATTATACTCAGATACACATCAGCTGACCGAGTGACTCTCTGCCTAGACGGACATCCACGGAGTCCGCCACAATCCATCGCCTGCCTATGTAACTCGCTGTCTGTGGCCGCCTCTGTGTATACGTGTGATGACTTGTTTGTCTTTTCCGCTTGACGTAACCGTGCTCCCCGTGTATTATATACTTGGCTGATTCGCTGCATCACCGCGGCGACAACGGTGACTCCTCAGCAGCAGCAGCGGCGGCGGCTGTTGTCATTATTATTCGTTGTGGTTCGCCCAATATTTTGCTTCGTCACCATCAGCAGCGTCATTATCAGCATTGCCAGCCACATTGGCCCGCCGTAGCAGCAGCAGCAGCAGGAGCAGCAGCATTGTCTGTTGGCGTGATGCTGACACGGGCCGCTGTTTTACGCTGTTCGACTTATATGATCGCTGTCTCTACTTCTTTGTTTGTTGCTTTTCGGCCATGTGTTGTTGCTGTTGATGCTGCTGCTGCTGCTGCTGTACTTCTTGTTCCTGTTGTTGTTGCTGTTGTTGCTGTTGTTGATGTGCATGCACCTTCCCGTTCGCCTATTTGTACCTTCGCTAAGACAACGTTGCTCAGGGGTAGAGGGAGAGGCTGGATCCGTCTGATTAGAATTTGATCGAACGTTGATTGTTCCTTTGCTATCGTTTCGCCAGTGGTTGTTGTTGCTGCTGCTGGTGCTGCTGTTGTTGCTGATACTGTGGCCGACACAGCGACGATGTGCGATCAGAGGGGTGCATGTCTTGAAGCCAACGCCAGGCTGCTTCGTCACCGGTCGACGCAACAGTGTGCGGTGCGCGGTTGGTCACCGGCATCCAAGCGTTGGCACGAACGCTGCAACGGCAATTCCGGCGAGCGTTGTTATGCCGGCGTTAAGGCGGGACCCGACAGGGTGGGGTGCTGAGAAGCTGTCTATTGTGGCCACCGGTCGACGTCGGTGACATTACAATTCGGCGGCAATTATTTGAGAATTGCCTGCCGCTCCCTCGGCGACGCACCGCTACTCCACGATTCTATACTATGCGTTGCTGTTAATTCGCCGAATAGGGGGGGCTGGGGGGGGGGTGGTTCATGTTAGTATTATCATCATTATGATTATTATTACTACAATCACCATGATTATTCATCCAAGAAGGAAAAAATCGGTGAATTATTTTATTTGATTGATGCGTCCTCCGGCTAGATAGAATGCCAACCCTGAATAGTGATGATGCGTACTCAGCACTGTTCAGGGTTGGCGTTCGTCTTCGACTAATAAAAAAACAAAATAGTGATCACTTGCTTACTATTTTCGTTCGATTCGTGGTAATCACTTACGGCGTGCTGCATCTCTCTCTATATAGAATCGACATATATGAATTGACCCCCTTGGACTAATTCAACGATGTGTTTCCAGCTCACGACAGTAGCGTCAGAAACTGTTGGCGGTCAATGAAGTCACACCTCGATCGAGGTGCTCCCGACCGAGACCCTCACAGGATGCTCTTGTTCGACCCCCCCCCCCTGTGTTGCTTCAATCATCGACTGGCATAGAAGCTAGTTAGTTAGCGCGCTTCTTCACTGCCTCAGTAATGCATCGATGAGTCCAGTTGAAATGGAGCCTAAACGAAGTTGTTCGTATTTTTTTTAAGGATGTCGACTGATCGTCGTAGTCCTCAGTAAACCCGGTCGTTTTAGAAACCTTTGTCCCTAACGAGACGCTAGGTTGCACACAGAAGAGTCGATAAAAAGACGCGGTGGAGTTGAGTGAATAGGCTATTTTTAAGCTACCTATGAACGCATGTGTGGCCACTTATGTTGAACTGTCTTGAATAATGGCAGCTATTGTTGATAGCGAAACACGGAGTGATGTAACGATTATTGCTGAGTCCGTATACGTGTTATAGCACACGATTCGTGTGAAGTGCAGCAGAGATTTACAAAAAGTGGGATTTGCAACTGATAATGGCCGTTGACAATTCGGCGTCAATTATTTTGAGACTTGCTGACAGTACACACAGAGTTAATTCACGTCCATGGGTATCAAAAGCATCCCAGCGTGGGTTGACATCAAGTTCAATGATTCCTCAAAGATTCAAAGAGGTATCCGACTCACGATTCCACTGCGATCATGTAAGTTCATCGGTGGTGTAGAAATGCACAGTAACCTATTTATATAACCATACATGTACACGCCATAATGTACTGCTGTGTTGCATAACAACACAACCGGTATAGTGTACACATATTTTATCAGATGGTATCAGGTGGCTATTCGAGAGCCTCAGAAGGCGAAATTTCACCAGATCGAATAATCGGAAGTTCCGCACTTTTACAGGTTAAACTCTAGATGAAGTTGTTGACCAGCAATAAATGTTTCGTTTGAGTTATCATTTCCTTTTGTTAGGTCAACGCTTGAACAGTTGAAACAGTTTAAACCAAGAACAGAATTTTTTTTGTCCGTGTTGAAAAACATCGGACAAATGTACACAAAAGTCAGTTGCATCCCATTCTTATTATAGTTATTTAGTTATTATCTAGGATAGATCAACAATATACTGCATTGATCGTAGTTAGCTGAATTAGTGTCCGCCTGCTATATCATCTTTCGAAAGTCGTGTGTGTATTTATTATTGTCGATACTGGAGGCGCAAGCAGATTCGTCCGAACGGGGGGAATAAAGCCTTAGGATTTTCGGGCTGACTCTCAGCCAACATTTAGCGTCCACGGTACTGCTGCAGCAGAGCAGATTCGTCAGACAAACTTCTGTTATCGTCCGCTGCCAATGTGCGGTCTCACCATTAATGACCATGGTCATCCGCGGTCTCCGTTCGGCCGGCACGAGAGCAGCAAATTGCCACTGATTTTAGTAATCATCGCATGATTATTTGCGGGGAGTTGCGCAGAGCCAATACAACTGACACTCACTGGCAGGCAAGCGGACAAACAAGTCAACAAGCCAGCAGCCACCCACGCGGGCCACAATCGTGTGATCATCATTGTCTTTATCACGCACCGAATCTCGCTCAGTTGTCGTCTCTCCGATCTTTGACGACGTTGATCATGTTGCCCTATCTCAGTATCTCATCTCCTCATCAACCGAATGCTCCCCTTCGCCCCTGACTTCGTTCAAACCCTAGATTCGTTAAGTTGCGGGCGCCGCCGCCGCCGCCACCGCCGCCAGCTCTATCACAGTTCGTATCTTTCTTCGTAGTCTACGATATCTCTCTATCGTCCATCTCAATTGCTCAGCGAACTCGGTGGCGATGAGTCCGATCCAATTTTCAGGCTCGTCAATGATACGACCTGCTTCTCTCGTCTGCAAATTCCACTCCTGGTGGTGCTCCTTCCAATCGCTCTTTCCCTATCTGACATTGTCATTGTTGCTATTGTTGCTCTTTTTCAGTTGTTTGTTGTTGTTAGATTGTTGTTGACGTCCTATCGACGACACAATTCTCATTTCTCTTTTCATTGGCATCGTTTCCCTCACTTACCTACTCAGTCACTCAGTATCTATCCATGTATCTATCGATCTGTCTGTCTGGACCCCCCGCTCTCTCACGTCACATAACCCCCTCCCCCCCGTATATGTTCATATGTGTATATTGATCCGCGTGTTTCTGCTGCTGCTGCATATCGGGGCGTTGAACATCGTTGTCGATCTTCGACGACGGCGAGAAAGCAAACTTCACCGTTTTTCTGGCCGGCGTTAACAGGCCACTGCCAATTCACTTCCCCTCGCTTTTGGGTTGACTGGACAACGACAACAGGAGCAACAGCAGCCGCAGCAGCAGCAGCAGCACTTCCAACAGCGATCATGATGGCAGCAGTAGCAGCAGCAGCACTAGCTGTTTAGCCGCCAGCATTTTTGCTGTTCGCGCCGTTGTTGTTGCTGTCCCTGAGGCAGCGAGAGGAACAACATTCACGTTGTTGTCGTTATGTCGCCGTGGCTGTGTCGTGACTAAGCCATCCTCGGCAACAGCAGCAGCAGCAACAACAACAGCAACAGACGTTGGATGCTGGTTCAGTTGTGCCAGCGAATTTCGATGTCCTTCGGCTTTTTCCGCCCGTTCATCCACTGCCACCACCACCGCCACGACCCGTCGATGATAGAAACGAGGTTCAACGATGAATCAGCATCAGCTCGAACGAGCCGAACGGAGGAGCGACAGCTACAGGGGTCTGTTTCGTGGAGAGCGAAATCCATCGGTATAAGCGACAAGAGCGTCCTGTCCAATCTGTCGCTAGTTCCCATGTCCACCGTTCGCCCCGCCATGGGACAATGGCAAAGCTCGACACAACGGATGTATTGAGACCAGATGACAGAAGGGTAGCATGGGTAGACAACAGGGTCCAGCCGCCGGACCCTGTGCGGCCGGCCGAACGAAAAAGCAAGCGAGTACAGAAAATACGCCACAAGAAAAAAAAGAACCAGAAATGCAGCGACGAGACATGAGCCAAAAATGATCAAAAAGGAACCAACTTTCGACGATTTTCAGTCATTATTATTATTATTGTTATTATTTTTTATTTTTGTAGATACATTTCTCTGCTTCTTCACATCCGCTGCTGCGGTTACACAATGCCGATGTCGTAGTGCAGAATAGCGGTAGTATAAATACTACCATAGCATTATGATTTATGACCCGACATGTTTGACAGAAGTGGGCTATATTGAAGTGCGTCTGGCTTGTGAGCGGGCTGTCAGCGGTGGCGACCGGGCAGTGGTGCAACTGTACCGGTGGGGTGGTGCAATCAGAGAGAGGCAATATGTGCACGAAAGTTGTGATAACATGCAGAGAAAACTAGTTCCATTATATTTCCGTATTCGACTACGCATAGAAATTGATTCGCTGAGATTCGCTTCGGGAAGGCGAATCCAGAGTGCCCCTGTTTGCTGTTAGAATGTCTCGAATGTTTTGCCTCGAACGAACGGCATACATCAAACAAATGCATTGGATGCGTTTCTATAGTTTGTGACGGCTTAATGTATCTCAATGTACAAATGAATTATCATGGTGACGAAGTGGCGGTGACAAACGTTGAATACTGTTGATGATTAAAAGGCCTGCACTCAATAGGTGCTTTACGCGAATACAGATTTTGTCATGTTAATCATCCACAGAGTACACAACTATTATTGCACTTATAAAATAATAACTATAGTATTATTATTATTATGGCAGTAACCTTCAGTCGATCTCTGATTCATTAAAAAAAAACGCGATTGAATCGCTTCTATGAATATTGTTGACTTTGCAATAACAATTAATACTTTAAATAGCGTTTGGCTCACACCAGTATACTGTTTAGAATGCCACGCGTCTCAATGTTTTTTGTGTTTATTCCAAAGCCGTCTATCCCTCACTGAATTTGTGTACATCCGCAATTTGTACAATACGTTTTTGTTTAGACGGTTGCCGTTTCTACTATTTTTCCATTTTTTGTCTCCGACGGATTTGCTTGGCCTCTCTTGATGTCTCAGAGCGACGATTCAGACGGACGTAACACACACAGTTCTCTGTTATTTCTACCGCCGCTATCGTACACTACACGGCTTCAGAGCCGCTCTAGCAGCAGCAGCAGCAGCAGCGGTAGCAACAACAGCAAATTCAGTCTTCTCCAATCGTAACAAGCATTTAGAAAATATTGCTGTAGCCCTCCGAAAGCGGCACTCCCACCTTTCGGAAGAATCGGCAAAACGAGCAGAAAATTAAAAAAAAACAACAACAACAACAACTATGGAGTCCGTCTTAAGAGGCAATGCAAAAAGGAACACCGTGGACGTCCAATCTTGGCCCGTCAACAGTCAGAATCTTGGCCCGTCATTAGCATAACGCTATGTCAGTATATTTGCCGTGCCGACCAAGCACGGAGCACAATGTGCACCAAAAAATAGCTTAGGTACAATGTTGATCGTGGTAACAGTGCCATGTGATATCAACGCAACTTGTTTTCCGAGCGCTGTCGGGAAAATAGAAACATTTCTAAATTATGGAATCGAATTCGATCATCAGTTGGTATCTATTTCTCGGCATTGTTGAGATTTGTCGATGGACATCTTAAGGTCATATATACAGGTTATATACAGTTCACACCCAGTCAATCTTTACGAAGCGGAAAATATCGTTTACATAACGCACAAAGAAAGAGTTCAGTGCTGAAAAACGTTCAGTGCACCACAAAAGGTGTGGCGAAGATATATATACAAGACACCCCTTCCAACTGCACTAATTATATATTAAAACACAATAATATAAAATTAATAGTGAAGTATCTAGATCTAAGACTCGGCTATCTTGAATCACAAAGTGAGAACCGCTCATTTCCGGTAGACGACACAGTTCAGTGATGCCGGTCAGCAAAACAGTGTAAGGTGCTCCAATTGTGATAGACGAGGTCGGTGATCGAACCGAACGATTTGAACGGCAAAAATACGATATCATTTATTATTACTTTTATTATTATTATTATTATTATTATAGTGGCAGAAATAGGACTAAATGGATACTTGTATCTATGTACATATTGAATAAGTATTATTGCTGCTGTGCCGTAATTATTAATACTGAGCATTCTAACAAATTGCATAGCGTTGTATTCCAACGGACACATGAAGACATTACCCATCGACTATGGTCGAAGCGGCAATTGGCGCAATCTGCTTCGTCAAATCGATGCTGTCCACTTCTCATTACGACTGCGAGAGGGCTCTTTCTTTGAGCGCACAGCGGTTGTCAGGATGCCACAACCGTCCTCCATTTAAAACAAATCGGCTGATTCGTGTGGTCGTCTCTGGCTGATGTTCTATTTTGCAGCTGAACGTAAAAGACGCGCAAACTCATCATCTCTCTCGGATATATGAAATTCAATAAGTAGCCGCTAAAATAATAATCTAATTATGTGTTTGCTGTCGATGAATTGAGCCGTCCACCGCTGGGGTGGACGATGAAATCCTGTCACTCATACATCCAGTAAGCCTTACGTAGTATTTCTACCCTGATTCCATATATATATATATATATATATATATATATATATATACAGAAAGAGTATATATATATATATATACATACATATAAGAGGTCTTCATTAGACGACGCCATTCTTCTATGGTAATCCTACCGCTGAAGTTCGACGCAGCGGATGAAGACTCTCATTTTCTACTACGCGCTGACTAAAATCATCACTAGTAACAATACGCTGTTTTGGCTCGCGTATGATGTAATTTACTTCTTATTATATGTAAGCCTGGAATAAGTGACGACACTTGGCCACTGTCGTAGGGTTTATCCGAAGCTTACATGGAATTATGTAAGCCTCATCAACATAAACCTGAATTCGGTTGGAAAGTTTAAGAGACAATTTGAAGAGTATTCTCTACATTGTGCATATGGATGGCTAAGCATAGCACATTACCTGTAGGTGATATGGTTTCATTCGAGCTCAAAACTACTACGCTTATCGTGAGATGTTCACCAATGGCATTATTAAACTGATTTAATGTAATTAGTATAGTCGATAACTAGTTGCGGTACCGACAATCAATGGAACTACAATGCGCATTGCGTATTTCGTGTTTGCAGTCATTCCGATATCAGGTCGAGAGAAGAAGAGAAATTAATCGAATGTTCATGTTGATTAATATATATCTAGCTAATTAAGTCGTTTCCTCTCCTTGCTCTCGTTACAGAATGGCGATACGGCATTGCATATATCGGTGGCGATGAGAAAAAGAAAGTTAACGAAAATCCTTCTTGAGTCCGGAGCAGCGGTTCACGCCAAAAACGAACAGGTTTGTCATTGAATAAGAATTACGGTGTAAATTCTGAGCAATTATCATTATTGATTTGTTTTACAGTCCACTCGAGCCGAACGTTGGTTTGCTATAACACACTGGGCAACCGGCCAGAAACGCTAAAAACACACATGTCATATGCATAATACAACGAAACAATTGAGCAATGCTGAATACGAGGAAAACTACAACCTCTGAACGATTAATCAATGGTTCAAGATTAATTATAAGAACAGTAGTAATCATCACATTGACCAATCTGATTGCGCAATCATTCACATGTGTGCCCTGTGCGATTTGAAGGGGATGTCGTATGCTACCCTGTCCTTCACATAACCCCGACGCCGAACAGACATAGCCATAGCGAGTTTGTCAAAATAAACGCCCGAATCCTCAATGTCCATTTACAGGGTGAATCCGCGTTGGATATCGCGCGCCGAAAGCAGTTCCCCGAGTTGGAAGAGATGCTCCTCGATCCACCAAAGAAGCCAGCGGTAATCGAGGCCGATCGAGACGAGCGTGATGGCAAAGGCCGAAAACGTGAGAAGGACCCAAATACGTCGACGAGTAGTGGGAAGCCGGGGGGCAATAACAGCGCTAGTAGACGCAAAAAGAAGGTATGGATTTGCGTACAGACACGTTAAGGCGTGTACACACGTTAAGGCATTGGACAGGCATTGTTTCTCTCATTCAGATTCATTCATTCAGATTGAGGCTTGTTCATGGAACTGCGTTTTGTGCACTGCTCACTGTCGTTTCTCAAAGAAGAAGAAATGTTGAATTGTAAGGAATCATGTCATTTAGGTCAGGTTCATCGCCTATGGATAGCGCAGCGAGGCCTATTTAGAGCCAGTATATTCGATGAGCCAAATAATCGTATGCCACAACTGGCTCTGCCAAGCTATTCACAATGACACCCTATAATTACATGGAGTACGTGTCTAACATGATTGTACACACATTTGATTTGCAAGATATAAACTACAAAGTAAAAATTTGCGTTAATAACACACAAGTACGACTTTTCTGTATTTGCCATTATTATGATTATTGTGGTCGCGGTGATACAATCGTACTCGGATGTATAGAGCCTTTGCTGTAAGAGTACCAGAATCTTTTCCCAGTTAGGCATGTCTGTAAAGTGAAGGTCTTTGATACAACTTGTTGACGACAATATGACTTGGATGCCATCTTTCTCTTTCTCTCTCTCGCTCTCTCTCTCCACTTTCTTTACTTTATGTTTTAAGATATCATTGGTGGAAGGCACCTATGAATCGGAAGTTTTTTTAGTCAGCTAAAAGTCAAGCATCCTTTAACATGAGCAATCCGACTGAAATTTCAGACCAAGACGAAAAACGATTCTGGAGTGATCGGCATCATGCAGCGCTCGAAGAGTCTACCACACGCCCTCCCCGTTGGACCATATGGTTGTCCACATTCGCCGCACGATATGGCGGGTTTTCCCACGCCGAAAATCGAGACATTGCCTGCTGATCCCCTGGCTAAGGGCGAGCAATACTATCTAGATTTGGCAGGCAATATTCGTAAGGGGCCTGTGGGCCGAGGATATAGCTGTTATTGCGTACCATTTTTTAAGAACTTTGAGAAAAAGCTAGAAGCTGATAAACAAGAGCTCAACGAGAAGATTGGCGAGTCGAAACAGGTAACTGGTCCAATGTTTGCTGTTGTTTTTGCCCGTTTTTTCCTGCTTGATTGCGCTTTCATACATATGTGTAGCTGTTTAGCTATGTTACGATACTGTCCTAGCTACAATCTGATGTTTATCTTTGACATTACTCTATGACACTTACTGCGTTGATGAAGCACAAACAATAGGCAGGTTTCTCCCATTCGATGATTTGCTTGTCCTAGTTCTTCATAGCATTCTGTGTTCTCTGAAACCTTGCAGGACCTCGAGAAAAAACTTCGGACATTGGAGAGAAACACTATCTCACAGCTTCAGTCGCTAGACCTGATGCCAAAAGACGCCAACGGCAACACCGACGATCACCAGGCCAACGAGAGAGCCGATGACGACAATGCTGACCATTCTCTTGAGGCGTTCGCCGAATCGAAAATTGGACGAAGAACAAGTCCATTGGGACGGAGTTCACCTCCAGCACAGATACAGTGAGTTCGCCTACATAATAACGACACCTCCGTAGAGGGACCTCAACCTGCCCAGCGTTATCGAATAGTACAATAATGGGCTACTTGCTTCGACAATCGTTTCACGTTTTGAGTTCAGAAGGCTCTTCACTTAAGAGACGTTCACCCTTCTTAAAGTTCGATCATCTTGTCCACCTACCGCCCATAGGCATGCAGAGAATTCGAGCACCGTAGGCGAATCCCGGTGGTCAAAGCTCATGGAGTGCCGCGCCACTCTCGGTCTGAAGCTTGACGAATCTTCTGGCGAGTCATCCGATGATGACGAGGACGATGCCGATCGGCGGCCTGGCAGCCTCGAGCCGATTTCCGTACAGCCAATGCCGGTTCTTCTTCATCGGACACGACCCCTTTCATCCAGCTACCTTCAGTTGCCTAACGCCAACGTCAACGAGATTGGCCTCCCACCACCAAACAGTGTTGATGTATCAGCACGAACGCTGAGCCGAATGGAGCGACGTCCTGTTTCATCGTTCGGTACTCGGGAGCCGGCCGCAGGTCGAAGCCCCTCGCTTTTGGACAGCAATGGCACCCCGCCGCCGTCAACAATCGGCATGAGTATTCCCCCCGATGATCCCGGCGTCAGAAAACCCTTTTGCAGACCACCGTGTCCTCCGTCGTACCAAACACACATGGAGAGGTACGACTGGCTTTGTTTTATTGCGTCACTGAGCTAATTATCTTTGATTTTCTAATGACTTTCGGTGGCTTCACTTATACTGATTTTTTTCAGATTTTTCTTGATTTTCTAGCAAACAAATGATCTACCTACCTACCTCTACATGATCAGTATATTACATGGAATATATCAATCGAATCGAGTCGGTCAATGTTGATTCCTTTCTTGCAGGGTGTTTCGCCCAGGTCAGCCGGTCGCTCAGCCGCTCTCTGCTACCTTTGGCTCACAGCCGCGTCCGGCGTCAACGCCACCAAAAGGTCCAGCTCCCGCACAGATTGCTTCGCCTAACCATGACGCCAATCTTCCATCCCATAGCACTGTCCATAACGGTATATCTATGCTCAACAATGGCACCGTATCGAATACGCTTATGCGTAAGCAATCGATCGGAGGTCTTGGTGGACCAACAGAGATGAGAACCTCAATGCAGAATCTAACCGCTTACGTGCCCAGTGGATTGCCCCAGCAACCATTTAGCTATACGGACAAGGCTGTCACCCCACATCCCTCACTAAACGTCAGCTCTCAAAGCAACATAAATCTTAATATAAGTTCTCAAACGCTGAATGGCAATAACGTCACAATCGACAAGGCACCAGTAAGTCAATCAGCTGTGAGTAGTCCACGAACGCAGAGATACATCATGTCGAGCGAAGTGTAGGGAGACTGAAGTTTCCAATACACCAGTTTCTCTTTGTCTCTCTCTCTCCCTCTGTGTTTGCTGCAAAAACAGGCGTTCGTTCTTCAGCCCATTGATCTGACGTGACGAAGAATCGATGCCATTGATGCCAGATGGTCATCAATCATTGAGGTTGAATGATGCCTTGATTGATGCCTTCATTCCAGAGCTATGGTCATTTCGCAGCGTACTATTCGCACAATTTCGTCGTTGTAAATGGCAACATTGCTCATATGTGTCATTGAATTCTCGTCAACTCTCACCTGTTAATGTCATCTCTCCTATCATCCGACATCTTCATCGTCGTTCTTATGAATTCCCATGAAAGACCTCATCACCGCTGCCATCATTATTTAAAGCAGCCGCCTCCCGCGGCGACGGACACTTTGCCAAATATCACGGAGTCAGCCATACTTCCTCAATGGGAGTATTCAGCGGATGATCTCCGGGCGATGATATTGTTGACCGTGTCGGCACGGCCTGAGGTTCTGCCATTGATCTAGTGTCCCACAATAAGTCTAGTCAGTTTTGGTGCTATAATCATTGACAGTGATTCAGAAGACGGATTCATGCCCGCTAGCGCGTGCAGACCGTTGGTTTCCGACTGTTGAGGTCGTAACGACAGCACAGGACATACGCCATCTGGGGATTATCAAGCGCGATGTGCCGAATGCCTACTCGGTATGCTTGCACGTTATGCGAATCGCACACAATCCCTTCGCGCAGCCGCGTAGATAGGGGAAACAGTCCTCAGGAAACAACAATATATGGGAGAGCGGAGTGCGGCCAAGCGCTGACTAGACCCAGTGTCTAGACCTCAGCTTGACCAATGGGCAAAGCAAGCATCCTCATCATCACCATTCACCGTTCATGGCTGGAATCATCAGGACGCCACAGTTGGCGTGCGGCGCCTTGCTCATCGTACATTGTCACTATTTCGATGTAAAGATTCATAATGTCATCATGAGTTTTCGACTGTTGTCAATGTCGACGACATGGACGTAACCGAAAATATCCGAGTCCACCGAGAGTGTTAAGAAAGCCTATAAATTCATGGACTCCCGTACATATAATCGATTTAGTGATCGACAGAAGATTCACAATCACCTAGAGCAGGAGACGCAACAACATGTGTATATATGCCACATAGAGATACATACATATATAGAAGGTATAAAAGAGGTACCAATGTGGAGACTAAATTATATATATATATATATATACCGGTGATGACAAAATAGAATGAATAATGTAATAATAATAATAACAATAATAATAAAACAACATATAAGAGTGGATTTATTTGTGCTCCTTATAGGTACCGAAAACATGGGGCCACTCGGGAGAGTGGGTCGATATCTCGTCTCAGTAGTGTGCTTTTGATCGAACTGACTTTCGAAATGATGTGCAATGTGCAATGATTACTGAACCCGTTGTTGGATTAGTTCAACTACATGCGCTAATTAGGAAAATTAAAGTAAATAAAGTACATATGAATATACAGGTATAACACAATATGTAGTGCTACCATTGGTACTTATGATTTACTTTGAGTTTTAGCATGCGATATGCTTTGTGACGTGGCTACGGACAGCTCATTGATGACCATGCTACCTGGCGTATTATCTTTCGGAAGTTAACGAAACTGTCTTGTACCTTATAGTGAACAGATTGAGACTACAAACGTATCTGGGACACGCAGCAGCTAGATTTGCTTTAGTTGAACAGGATTTACAGAACGAACACACCCTACAGGAGACTAGCCGTTGTAATAGTTTCAAACAGAGAAATAGAGAGAGCGAAAGAGTTTTACACATTTTCCTTTTTGCTATTCATACATATGATGACTATTATTTTTACTATTAATTAGCACCTATGCATAGCCAACGATGTACCAAGGGCAAATGGTTCGACAGAACTTGATGTTAGAAAATATATCAATTTGTTTAGCTTGCCCCAGGATTGCGTCACAGTATATATAGGTTCTATATGTCAATCAAGATCTGCTCTATAAGAGATTACTATTCATGTTATAAGCGCCTGCTGAACACCTACCGTTAGCACCTAGACAATGAATGTGGGTCAATGCGGAACGCCCAAGCCGAGATGGCTTCATCAGAATATGGTACTAGTCGGAAACTTATTCGCCTGCCAAAATAATGTAACAACCGAGGTTCCGAAGTGTGGCAACAGGCTGACTAAAATCCAGGAAATAGTCAAGGAAGAATTATATTTGAGACTAATAGAATTGTTCCAATATCGCTAGAAATGGCGACTTGCGAGGCCTCACAGACCGGATGATCGTGTGCGTTCTCGTCATAAAGCCCATTCATCTTCGTTTCTATTCAACCACGATATAATGGGGATTGCGGGGGGAAATTTTTCATCTTTCTAATGTTCATTTCTCTTGCCGCCTAGTGAACTAAAAACGTAGCTAAAACTTCAGAATGTAATGAACGACCAGAGTGCCGCAACGGAAACATATCGAAGATTTGGCCTTGGGAAACCCTTTCAAAATTAGCCAATAGCCGAGTAGTCATCATTTCACTTTGACAAAAACCAATATTTATCTAAGAGGAATACCTCCCCCTATTCGCTCATACAGCGTCCAACCAAAAAGGAAAAATTGCAAACGGACGCCACTCGATTTCCGAGCCTACGTGTGGTGTCGGTCTCGAGAGTGCATCTCCAACGCAGAACTGTTTCAACGAGAGGAAACTACACTTTGTTAATCACATTTCCCCACTCTCTCCCATGAATTGGACGGGATCTTTGACGTCACCCTTGCCGTAGGATGTTGGCAACTTTGACTTAGGATGTTCCAATCACTTAATGTTAACTGAACATCCTATTTTTTAGTTCAATGAATAATTATCGCCGAAGCAAACCTGAAACGTGTCGGTGAATTATATCAAGGAAGAAAAAAAGACACGCACAAAATTACACATTAAAACATTGCACATGTCTGTATATTGATATAGGAATAAAATGTACGTTTTTTTTGTTGTTATCTTCACATACAAATTGCATATATCTCATGTTCACTTCAGTTTGATTTGATTCTCGTCGTGGATTCTGTTCTGTTGAAACCTTTGATTCCTCCTCTATGGAACCATCTCTCCTTTTGCCTATGATCAGCATCACCACCATTAATCAACACACTCGCTTATTTAATTTATGTGCGTGCGTATGCAAAGTATAAATCACTCTGAGTCTAGCACAGACTTCAAACAGTCGTTTGCTCGAACGGTTTCTCAGCGAAGCTTACGATTTTCGCTCTTACGTGACACGCATCCAGAAATCGATCATCATCGTCACATCATCAATCAATCAATCAAGCAATCATCAATTCCGTCTCTCAATTTCATTATTTCATTAGCATACACACACACAGACGACACACCCATCCCCATGAACATCGACACATCTGGGTGCTGAGTTCATAGATGGATCGATCGGTTCATATTGCCGATGTCCACACGAATGGGTCTGTTATTTGGCAGCGCTAGGTACCCGAGAGATATCGTTCGTGACAGGATAGAGAGACACCTCATGCATCTCAACAGACATCCCCACCCAAACGTCCGGTGGCTCTTAACTTAGCTTAGCTCATCTCAACGATCAACGACGTCGTGTTTACACACTAAGTATCTATATGTATAATAAATTAGCGTTCTTATAAGTACGCACTGCTCTATGTTCAGCACTCACCATCAGAGCAACTAACCGCTAACCATACCGAGCATAATAATAAAAAGGACATTTCCCGATGGATAACGTCGGATAACGCCACCGGCAGACAACACACGTTGGCGGGCTGCGTAGCGTCGCTGCTGCTGTTGGTCAAACTAAACACGATATAATGAAATCATACGAGATCGTCAGTCGACATATTGACGTACGCATAACAATCAACACTTTACTATATATAAGCAAATTGTACAGTTGTAATAAAGAGGTGTACATAGCATCACACGATTGATTATGAATGAACAGATTATGCCACCAGTTCGGGCGTGATATTGACGAAAATAAAACCGTGTGCTTTGTCAGTTTTTGCGGGGCAAAATATGCCGAACGCAAGGAACGATATATCACAAATGTAACGGATGTCCACTACAATCGTCATAAGAATCAAGATAATTATCGGCCTCTTGATGCCGATTGAGGTCAAACCAACGACGCAGGAAAAAAAATACACTGGTAGAATTCCCGAGGAGAAGGGTCACGGTCAGCGTTATCCCCGGCAGACTAGCGTGAGTAGGTATCGGTAGAATGGTTTGGAGACGCCTGTCATTCATAACAGCTAATATCGAAGATCATGCAATGGATGTCAACGTCTGAACGATGGCAAAAATAAAGCGTGAATAGTTTTTTGTGTGTCCTATTTTTCAGCTGGCCAAATCCATTGACGTCTCAGTGGCGATCGATCTTCACCGGCTGTAGGTTGTTTTAAATTACATCTACTCACATATATAGATGGTGATGTCAAAAGCATCTGTGCAGTTGAGAAACTCACCTGCGATCGTTTCGTTCAACTAGACAATTAGTGGCCAATCACAGACTGAGAGAAAAAAAGCCGTAGATGACTAATAACCACGTTTAGGTGTCTGCAAATTGTTAGAGTTTGGAATTATCATTTTTGATTCCTCTTATAAAATAGTACGTCGTCCTTTTCATCCAACACAAAGTCAAACAAGATGAAAAATTATGTTCATGAATGTCCCGTTTTGTCAACTGGCAGGTCCTGGCTTATTGCACGGAGCTGGACGATTCAATTTCAGCGAGCCGAAGCATGAACGTGTTGAAACACTCCATTTCCTTCTCTAGAGTTGAATCGAGGTAGTCATCTGTCTCGTCACTAACGAATCTGTAGAAATTCACAGCAGCAGAGAGAACAACAAGAGAGAGGCAGAGGATGAACTAATTTATCTTTCTGAATCTCGATGCAAACAGAGGTTGAACGATTTAGGTGGAACTTTTCACAATACGTACCGGAATAACGGGAATCTGCGTTTTCAAGAAACGTGCACATTTGTGCGTGCGTGTTTATAAATATATAATTCATATAAAATACAATACATTTCCATCAAGGGGATGCAAACTGCTCGAGGATTATGTAAGTACTTGCTGTGAAGTCTAGGGTCCCTAAGCACGACGAGGTTAGTCTTCTTGTTCAGCAAATTCGAGCTGTGAAGGTTACTCGAATCACCAATAATACTAATAATAAAAATAATAATGTGAGAAGAAATTAGAAGACACGAGGTCACAGCAATCATTCGAAGCAGGTTTGAATCAAAGGAGATTTCGGTTTCGACAATTTCGATACATTTTTAGCTAGCGGCCAATAATTTACGATAAACTTTAACGAACTAAATTCATGTAACACCTCATAAATATTGATACGTGCCTTCTCAGGTCGGACATCATTTTGTCCAATCTCGATCCCTCTGGATCCGTCCCGGTGAGTAGGAAATTTTCCGCAGCATCCAAATCACCCTAAAGTAGTACACCCCATAATAACATATTTATTAATGAATAATCACATACTACAACGATAAAGCAAACGCCGCAAAAAGAACACCGATAGCCAAGCGTATCCATCACACTATATATTGACATAGACGCGAGACTAAGAAAACAAATCCGACCATCTATCATCCGCCGAGTGATAACTATAATGAATCTATTGGGCTCTCACACATCTCGGGGCAGACTGGCAAAGCTGGAAATTCATGCGACGTTTCAGGTGCAGATCGCATGACGGAGGATGATTACATTATCGGCGATAGTGTTAGCCAGTCTAGTGATTCAAATCCTAGCCGGAGCATTGATTCATTTAGAAACGAATTACTGGCCCCGCTGTTAAGTGTGCCCCCAGCAAAGTGGCAATTAGAATTCAATCTATAATTTAATCTATAATACTCGCGCACCTTAAAGTATTCGAGGATGTATTTTGCGCTCTCCTCTGATTCTCCCATGGCCACAATGTGAGCGATGTGTCCCGGGTGCGGGGTCGAGCAATCTTTACTAGTCGAAGAGTTGGCAGTAGGGGCCAATGATCTGTCGGCGGACCAAATAACCAAATAATGTTAACAAACATAAGCGTATACTGGTTAAATCCGCAAATATATATATATATATACTCTGTGCAGAATTAAAATCATAGTTGAACTTTAATTGCGCACTGCGTCAATTTAATTTATAGCAAATGATTTATAACCAACGCATGCTCTACAGTTGCACGAGGCCATAAACGAAACGAATCTAGCGAACGAGCTTTACGTATCATATGGCCAGTTCGTAGTGTTAACAGAAACGTGTACAAAGTATCTAAACACTATTACCCAGTGCGCTTTTGAGCCGCCTCCTCACGTCGCCTCCGTTTCGCTTGCCGATCATTTTCCATTTCAATGGCCAATGCCTCCGCGCTATATAGGAACACGAGAAAAAAATGGAGAATTAGTAGATAAAATCATTAATAAATATACGCTATGTATAATTATAAAGAAACGTGTACTTGAGTCTTGGCTCCTGGGCGCACTATTAAATATACTTGTGTCAGAGTGGACCTTTAGTCAAAAGTCAGTCAGAGGCAGAATCGATTATGACAAAGAAATTTCAAATAATATCATTTTATGCGTACACATAAAGTTCGATCTTGAGACGCGGTGATTTAACGACAGTTATATAGTTATGTTCCGATGGATACTTAACAAAATTACATATTATTATTATTATCATAGGAGCTGTAAACTCGACATGTTCGTCGAGTAGAGGTTTGTTTTGATAATACAGTTACCTTCTGTAATCGTTTCCTGTATCGAGTAGAGCCCTCCTTGCCACATGAGCAGCCACTCCAAGGTCAGATAGCAGCCGCTCGTACAGTTCCCGATTTATCCCCTGAAGAGGTTAACACCAGCAGAACGCGCGGGCAACGCCACACAAAAACAAATATTAATTAGGGTCGAGAAAGAGAGAGCGCGCGCTGTGGGCCGGTGGGAGTGTATTTGGTTGGTGGCGATACCTAATCCTAGCCACTCTTGTTTTTGCATACACATCTGTGTGCAACTTCTCGAAGCGTACTGAGGTGTAGCTTACAAACGGACGTACATGGAGGGCGATCACGATTGACGATCAGGTATCGCAGAAATAACAATTAGTCATAATAATAATAATAATAATAATGTGGTAACATTTTGAATCGAACAGAAATACACGTTTATTAACACCATTATCGCCTAAATGTATACGGTAGATTGTGTCAAGCTTCGAACACAACTGCCTATAGCACAATAGAGTTTTCTAGACAATTTTCTATGTCCTTAAAGAGGGTAGGGGGGGTAGCTCACCTTGAGGTGTTTGTCCCTTTGTTCATCTTCCCATCGTTGCTGCTCGAGAGCACGTTGCTCTTGCTTGTTCAATAGCAGATTCATAGCTAACTCGATGTCATTGTTAGCCTGCCGAAGGGCTAGCCGTGCCTCCTGTACCGTATAGCCCATGCCAACTAAGCTCGATATGCTTCCTTCATCGACATGCAGTACTTGCATATACCCGTTGGCCTGGACATGAAGTTAATGATGCCAAACACAATGTTAGAAAAGCTCAGGCCATCCTGCCGGTTCATGTAGATCGCTGCCCCGTCTCGTCTAAGAGAGTTAACGAAATCACATGGCAATCGTTCCCAAGAAGCATTTCTCTCCAAAAATCCAGCCAGCAAACATTGCCATTCCCTGACATAACGACAGGGACATTTATTAAACTCAAGACGTAGCTAAGGCGTTGCCAGCAATACACGACCGGCGCTCGGATACCTACGATGCTGTGGTCATCTGCCTGAGGCAATTTCACTATTCGCGGTGTTTGATATACGTGTACCTTATCGAAACATGATTTCGCCTCCGCATAGGAAGCCTTATAGAAGGCTGCCACTCCTTTGAGAAGCTGAAGTCGTGTCAACTGCGTGAGCTCATTCGTTGCGTTTCCCTTGACTTTTAGAACCTGCAAAATGTGAGTGTTCATGGGTCACGTATGGAGGCAAGGTAATGCCATCGACATCCTCACTGCATCAGGGTTTGTTTTATGTTTTTAAGCTAGTCGTCTACAACCTAACAAAATAAATTCCACGGGCCAAGAATCATGGGTAGGGCCATCAAGAACAACTAATTCGGGAATTCTCACGAACTTGGGATGCCGTAACAGAGGTGTTTATTGTAGATATTCAGGTGAATAGACGCTAGAACACTGAGAAAGAAGATGCAAGAAAGTACTGATGAAGTATATGAAGGGACACATAGGATATATTTCCAGTAGAATTAACTTCCTCCTCAAGCAACGTAACGAATACCTTCTCTAGATTAGCGCCATACACTTCGTCGAGGCCACGTTCAGCAAGGCGGAGGCGTTTCTCCGCATCTCCGAGATGCGCCAATGAGCCGATCTCGAGGAAGCACCATACAATGTCCAGCTGAAGTTGTGCAATGTTACCTGAACTCGAAAGCAGATCGGGTGCGTGGTCCTGCACGCTACTGAACAACCTTCGAGAATGATGATAAGAACACCAATAATCATCAGCATTCATTTCTGTACTGTTCGTGGCAAGTTACTAATAGTACATACAGGATGACAACGGTAAGTCGATGTAAGATTCACCACAGTCACGTTGATTTTGTAAAAATATAGCTTCATCCAATCGACTATATCGTTATTTATTTATCTTAAGCTTACCAAGAGAGAGGGAGAGAACTAATTAGAATTTCGATTTATTGTCAAAGCCTCGTCCCCAACAGGAGCCTAGCCGGCAACCGAACTGTCACCAAAAAGATAAACTTACATTTCAGCTTCCATAAGAAAAGCGAGGGCATCATGGGGCTTCCCTTTATTTATGGCGTGTCGTGCTTTATTAGAGAGTGCCAAACCGGCCGTTAGCTCCATCCGAATTTGTTCTGGAACATTTATCTTAAAGGCAGAGGCAATGAACAATGGAAGATAAAGTCGTTACTTGTTCGATTTCTCTCAGATGAACATCGGCTCATTGCGCGAACGTTGCCACACATAAAGTAAATACAACTCCTACAGCCGCAGGACTAAGCAAGTCCTAGACGCTGTCATATTGATAGATCGGTTCTTGAATAGATGTTGAAAGGGGTTTATATGTATATATATATATATATAGGTAAGCAGGTGTAATCACAGGTAAACATTTTAACATGAACGATTATTACCTGTATTTAGTTAGGACTGCTATCGACACCCAGCTCCGACAAAAGCATATATATATATATATATATACTTCCTTACCTTCACGCCAAACTGGTTCGTAATTTCGCATTGTCCCATGGCGGCTGCCATCGTAGCAGCCTTCCGCGCTCCCTCGGTATCCTTTTTGCGACGATTCAAAGCGATCTCCTCCGCTAAGGATGAGTCCACATCTTTACTCACCATCAGTGCAGTCATCTTCGCGTTTTGTTTAACCTAGAATATATATGTCGCGATTGTTATATACAGTAGTTAATTTTCCTCTGTGGTCTCGAATGTCCCCGAGCATACATCGAGTGATATACATACAGCCATTAGCACACACACACACACACACACAAACACTGTCATATAACATAACATAACATTTGCGGTTTATTTCCGGAACTGCAATTTTACAATGCTTAAGTTCTCGATTAAAAAATAGGGTAAAAGTAAGAGTGTATTATCACCAAATTGTTCATGCAATTACGATTTCACAATTATAATAGAGGAGGAGGTTAGGTGTGTTTTCGCACACGAGGCTGACAAGAGCCGATAAAATAATCTCAATGTAGTGTCTCAAATAAATGATGTGAAGCTATATGAAATCAAGGGGTTATTCTACACAGGTTGTCATGCTGCTGGTTCGGTAGCAGGCAAGAGTAACGTCGGCCTGGAAACGTCCACTAATTCGTCCAGTCGATTCAAGTGTATTCTTTTAACTGGGAAACTAGATTATTTATATTGCAACTGAATAACTAATAAATCGAATAGAAATCGTCTACAACATATCTGGTCAAGTTCAAGTTGACAACATACTGTACTCAGTTCTACCTATTATTTTTCAATGGTTATTCCCAGCCATATTAATTACACTGACCAATGCAGCACAGGAACCTAAATGCTAATACAGACATATTGTACTATATATTACAATATTATACAAGTGAGTGCGTGTCACTAACTAATGTTTCATGTGGATCCATCCAGAACATATTGATCAGATCCTTGATGCAAAATTCCAGATGAGCCGGATCTGGAAACGATCTCGTTACCACGATATCTCATATTGATACTTACGTTATACACGCAGAGAGGCATCGAATCATTGGGTAGCATTTTGCCCTGATGTATGAGTCGTACAGCACAAGATTTCGAGCCACTTAACGTCGCCACTTCATCGAACAGCTTCGAGCTTGATTCAGTTTCGGAAATACGTACGGTATGCTCGACTCGACCGACTTTAACCCGAATCGTCAACAGCTGAAAGACAGTGTGAACCGACCATCATTGAGACGCTACACAACTTCGTATTTGCTTTTATACTCGGAGACGTTATTGTATAGTGAAATTGACACTTATCAATGTTAGTATACCTTCAGCTCGCTGTACAGCTCGTTCTCCTTGCGCCGTTCAGTAGCGTGCTGCTGCAGCTGTATTAAGATAGGCACGATGATCTGAAATTACATACGAATATCATTTACCTGAATTGAATAGAGATCAACTGCTCTATGGGACGCACTGTATATCTCATTGAGATTGTTGTTAGCTAATACGGAACTCGATAATATGGAATAATATCACTTCGTGTATGCATACATGAGTGTCCTGAGAGATATTCTACGATTAGAAACGCCTCATGGGTCTGAAGAGAAGTTCTGTCGAGTATCTCTAGGTTTGTTCTCAAAAATGAAAAAATCGAGATGGACAAAACACTTGGCTTTGCTGGCCACGATAGGATATCTTACCTCAGCGGACAGATGGCACTCGGCAACGATGGCATCGATCAGTTCCTGGGAGATGTTTGGTTGTCCGTCTCGCATGTACGGCTCCTCCCATAGTGGAATTTTGTTGTCACGCAAATATTTCGTGATCTGGCTGACCCGAGGGTCTGATTCTTGCTCCTTAAAAGTCATCCAAAATGTAATGGCAATTGGGTGGCCATTAATAGTAGCCGTGATAATATAATAAAAGTAAGCTTTTATTCAAACATTCAATAATTAGGAATTCTTTTTAGGGATATTTGGGGGGTGATAATATTAATAATAGATATAAATTGTCTTGATTTTACCCACAGTGTACTGTGCGAGACACAGCGTGGACTTCAATCCTAAACTTTTTCACGACTATATGACGATCAACGAGGTCACCTCACATGAAACAGAGATAAATACCTTATAGCAAGCATTAAAAGGGGTCCGTTGACGATAAATGCATTGCGAGCTCGCAGTGGAAGGAAGACATAGATTATTTTGTGGAAGGAAGACGTGAGACTATTTTCCGCAATAATAGTATTGTTGTCAATTTTTGTAGCTGTTCTCATGGAATACACCGTCGCTTGGACGGCTAAGTATCTGGCTGTTGAAAGCCAGAGGCGGCGGGTTCGAGCCCCGCTGCGTGATGACATATAAGAGAGCTTAAGCATTGTGAAATTGCGGCTCGTTAAATAAACCAATAAAGCTTTACCTTTAGCTCGAGCCATCTGAGATATGCTTTGCTCATTCTAAGGATCAACAAAATTACGGTGTACTCGGTCAAATCGTCGGGGGGCCATAGGCCAACTTTGAACGATAGTTTAACTGGATTTCCAGCTGAGTTTGTGGAGTCGGGACATTGTCGGATTGAGGGCAACACAAGTTGGATCTCGCTATTCGCTTAGAACTTGTACTGCCTAGGTGTGAAGCATGTGGTTCGTTCAATCATTTGAAGCTGAAGAATGTCGCGAACACATAATAATAATATAATTATTGTTAGTACTTTTATAAGGGCTTAAGCGTTCAAAACTGTATCGTTTAGTTGTAAAGCGAAGTTTTATATCGTAATATAGTACTGTATTGTATTTTGGTTGAGCGGTTTTTGACATCACAATCCTGCCTGTTTAACATGACAATCCTTTTCGAACTGATCGCAATTCACGACTATTATGTAAATATTGGATCGTTCTTGTTAGATGTTATGGATATTCAAAGAGTCAAATCATTTGCGGTTTCATATCGGATATTTTCTGATGTAACTGGCAGACAGCAGATGAAGTACAGACATTTAATATTGACACCTTTGACAATCTCTGTCTAGTTGTTTCGATTGTGCGTTTAGAGCTGTTGGGTCTACGGTTATTTCTCAATGCCCATCCGTTCGTTGTCATGCAATTCGATTGGTACACGCAAAGCTGTCGGAGAAAAAAGCCCATTTTACTACAGCCTCTCATGAGAGCTGCATTGTTTTTCGAACAAAAAATCGGTGTAGGTTCATACAGCTGTCGAGACCTTGTGGACTAGTCTAGACGCGAATTTCGACAATGGGTTTTAAGGAACAAATTCAAACGTCAATTTCCCTGGAAGGACATCGATGTAATTCATGAAATGCGAAGCAGTTGAACCGAGAGGCTCCGTCCGCGAGAAGGGTGCCGAAATGGTGTGCGAAGTTTACGGCAGAAGAGACCAAAGTATAACTGGAGCTCATAGGAACGATGCTCAAAAAGCAACAATGAGCAGTGGACAAATCGAAAGTGTGTGTTTCCAGTGATCGAACCGCTGGTCCCTACGCTCAGATGCAATCGACACAGAAGTGTCACACTCCATGGTTCAGTGCATCATCAAGGACTATCTGTGCATGAACGAGATTCGGCCCGATGGGCGCTAATTGGAAATTGCGACAGGAACAGAGAGAAACTCTGCCTTCTGCCTTCTCGTCTAGATATTTTAATGCTACCCATTTTATGTCCTACTATTCCCATTTCTCCAAAGCACAGATAAAGCATTTTACAAATTATTTCGAGAGGGTCGATACCTCGGAGTTGGTACAGACGATTGATCTTAGACGTGCATGCGTCGAGTGTAAGATTCGAATCATTCTCATACGTCGTTTTCAAGAATATATACAACTGATCGGCAGGTTATGACGAAACAATATATGTAAATACGTCATGCCGCCTGCGAGATCCACCTCGGCTTAAAGTCTACCGAATATATGATCGAAGTACTTCGGCCGTTTTCAATTAGCACGTCTTAAGTAAATTTAAAAAGTGTTCTACTACTGTTCGAATACATTTACGCCATAAACTCGGCAAAAGCTCTGTATGTTAAATACATTCTTCCACCTAATTTACATGCATTCACACGTCGTTTGGTTGAGCACCAGATCCCTTGTTTAGACTAATTTGTATCAAGCTGCATAAGAAACCCTCACGCGTATAGGCGCATTATAGATATGCACTGTCAGTGCCTTGTCAAATCCCGGATAGCAGACACACACAAATGTATATATGTACACATATATTTGTGATCAATCAACTTTCATTTCAAATTGAGGTTTAAGGTCGCAATTGCAATTTTATAAACTGTCTTGTTAGGGATGAACAAATATCAAATCATAGTTTATATTTCACATTGTGTAGTATATATGTATTTATACTATGCGCGCATATGTATTTATACCATAAGATGTGAAATGGAAACTCATACCTCATATTTTTATAGATGTATATGGATATTTATATGTACGCGCACGACACTCAAAGCAATACATATATATATATA
The DNA here is from genome assembly GCA_019614645.1 of Stratiolaelaps scimitus. Taxonomy (NCBI): domain Eukaryota; kingdom Metazoa; phylum Arthropoda; class Arachnida; order Mesostigmata; family Laelapidae; genus Stratiolaelaps; species Stratiolaelaps scimitus. Next base: position 5,457,979 of record JABWDB010000020.1, on the reverse strand, counting down.
TCTCTTTTTATTCACACGAGTTGTGTAATATTATAATATACCTATTTTACAAACATATATATATAATATATATATAGAAAGAGAGAGAGAGAGATCTATACAGACTCGAATGCAACTAGGAATTTGGCAGTGCGCTGATTGTGTCATTTTCACAGCTGTAGTTCACCAACCTTATTATACTCAAAGCAAATACAGGGATGATATTTACATGATGCATCATTAAATTCGCACCCATTTAGGGTTCATTATTTGAATGGGGACTTTACTAAGAGCAGATAACTTTCTTTGTTCAATTATTCATGTTGAGTATATGCGACATGACTAAGCTGAGCAGCATCCGCACAAAACTCACACTCATTGTGTCCCTTTAAATATGTTTGAAGTATATTTGCTTTAAAAACATTTCAACGGTATTCGTCAATCTAAAACATATACGAAAGTTATACGGGCATTTTCCTTAACTCTACGAGAAATTAGCAGCTTACAAAGTTCATCTGGACGCGAAAAAGTAGCCAACGTGAATTCACTTCGTCTGTCCGATTCGTCGTAGTAGTTTGGTTATTGGAGAAATTGTGTCTACTGCTCGGAGCGCATCGCAACAATATCAACAACACGGCGCGAAGGCGATGATAGTCCGTCTGCTCGAAAGGCGGCTTGGCGGGCAAAATCTGGTGGAGAAACAAACGCGCTCGTATGATCACTCGATTTCATCCTAATATTGATATTACTATTATTATTATTATTATTATTATTATTATTATTAGCATTACACTGTGATTCTCGCTTAGATTCTAGTAAGCAAACAGTTTCCCTTCGCAGCAGCCCGGGGCCCGCGACAGGAAGCTACAGTAACGCAAATTCAAGCGGGAGGGAGGGCTGTTTGAGCTCACCTAGAATAGTAAACCCGCAAACGTAACGAAACGACACGAACGGCATATGGAATGAATGCATACAGCATTATATAATCATAGTGGAATCTGGTGTAAGAGAAATTGTGGCACTGTCATGAATAGTATAAAATTACTCCGTAATAATAAGCAACTTTGTTAGTGACATGTTCTGACAGCATTAGTGGGACCTGAGGCCGCAAGATTTACATAGAGCGTGGGGTTCGTAGGGCAACACGACAATGCTGGGATACGGCGTTCGACGGTTTTGATCCCCTAAAGTATAACCAATGCATAGAGGACCTCATTGGTCGTCTATGTATTGGTTATACTTTAGGTCTGCTGTCCCTACGATACAAAGACAGTGGATGCCATTTACTGGCTAGTGTTCAGAGCGGCCCTTGAACCATTATGAATATCTACCACAATACTATCGACTGAGACACCACAATAAGTGTCATTATTATAAAGCTCTTATTAATGTGTCAGCTCGACACTATCCAGATATCAGATAACACTGGTAAGGATCGACGGAAAGGTGTGGTGCTCGTGGCTGGGCTTGTACACATCTCACCGCCGCCCTTACTGAACAATGCGCTAAGCGATACCGGGAAGGGTGGTGCTGTTGAACATCGTCAATAGTTCCATAGGGGGGGGTCATGGTGTAGTCATGCATCATCATGCCAAGACCCCTCCTTAAAATTAAAAAAAGATAAATATCCCTACAGATACCACCAAGTGTCGAGCCCGGTGTCCTGGTGGTGCATTCGTGTGCGCCTTGCAGTCGGAGGAGACAGCGAGGTGCACTGTTTCGATCCTCAGTGTTGCACATTCGCATTTTATGAATCAGCCCGAAAAATGTATTTAGTTAACACGCAGGTGTAAATTCTGCCGTGATCCCAGGGGGTGTCGACCCCTTCTGCCCGTTACATCTCGTAGTAACACGGCCATACGGATCAGTGTGAAAGGCCAATTCGATTGGAGAGGATGAAGACTGGGGAGGAGACAGCTGCTAATGAAAGCTTTTAAAGACACCACAAGGTGTACCTACGAAGGTTAAGGTGTGATTGGTTACGAAGGTCAAGGAGGTCCAGAAGTTGAAGGATAGCCTGGTAGGAGCGGCAGCAAGAGAAATTGCCTACCTAAAGTTTGAGCTCCAGTAGCGTGAGGTGGCGGTGACGCTGACCTAGACTACGTTCGGACAGTGAGTGGCCGGTGAAAAGGGTTAACTGTACCAGAGCTAACAAATCTGCGCCAAGAACAACTTTTACTCAAAACTACGTGTAACCTCTTTTTTCTAGAAAGAGAGACTTGATACGAGAAATGTGCAGCTGATCCCAAGGTAAAGATTGATCGGTTTATCAAAGGAACAGCAATTTTTGGAATGCTCACGTTCTCTTAGATGTCTTCGTCACCAGGCCGCGGGGCTCAAATCTGCGGTCTCCCGCTTTTTACGTGTCCGAGACTTAACCTACCAGTTAACTTCCCGTCTACTTAGCTTTAAGTGCGAGCAGCTCTTTTGGGTTTGATGAACCCTACTTGAGACAAACGGATAACGCCGGGTACTACCAAACATCTCCTCTATTTGACTACATTCATACGGTCTTCCACGAATGTGCTCGATATTGTGCGCATACATGCCCTTCGACACGGTGTAACAAGTCACGTATTGGCCACGGGTATGAATTGTTCTGTGTTGCGACCGCATTGCGGAGAGTGTACTGACCAACCGGAACTGACCAACTGAGCCATAGCAATGAACTCCTCTAGCAAGCCTCGTTGAAACGACATGCGCATGTTGGAGAAGGAAACTGCTGTGTCATTATGCGGCGAGGTTCTTTAGGAAAATATCCGAGTGTCGAGCTGGCGTGCTCGGAAAAACGACGACCTTTCCGTGTAGACGAATGAGGATAGAACTTCTCTAGAAGATAATGGTGATGAAGCCAACTTTCTTTGGGAAAACTTCGAGAAAATCTCTTTTGACTATTTAGTGGCTTTTTGCCCTCGTGACACTGAACACGTTCACGATAGCAACTTATCTAATGAAAAAAGCGGTTTATCGACGCTATTAAGAAGCATTAGGTCAGACGGCCAGCAACAATCTCGAGCGATTGCCGGTAATGTCCTTCTTCAAATTCGCTTTTGGTCTTGCTCAATCGATAATTGTTTCATTTTTTTCAGCAGTCACTTGCTGAATTGTGGATGCCCACAATATAGTCAAACTTCTGTGTACAAACCGCCAGACCAAATCGAAGCCAGTTGAACCGATTGATTTTTCCCATGGGCCACCTGTGCCTTCCACTTCCGATAGTAGATCATACGCCAAATAACCGTTCAGTCGCGACAAGTGACAACGACAATGTCGACAAGACGGCAAAAGCAATACAATCGGAATATGAACAGAAACGGCGGACGAGCTGAACGCCCCACACATCTGGGTCAAAATCGGGACACGTACCACACAGGTCACATGCAGTTGCAATGTTTGCCCGCGCCGCTGCTGGTGCCAGTGTTGAATAGCTAACACGACGATGCAGAAGGAATTATTGACGACAGTCCCCCTGACCTGACTCTGTGCAGCAGTAACACTGTGGGTCAACGCTCTCCTCAAAGCAGAAGGTTTGGAATCGCGGCAAAAAAGCAACAACAGCGACCACACACAAAGATAAACAGGGTGTCTACGAATACTATATAATACCACGTAATATTAGGCAACATTTTCAGAGAGAATGAAAAACAAATAAAACAAATGGGTCTACCCGCTTTGCCGATAGGTATACATGCGATATATAGTGTACGACGATATTACGTGCTCGCTTGCTTGGTGGCAAAATATCCGTTGAGCAACGCGACCAGCCGGTGATGCCCGGTGACGGTGTCGACGATGACGTTTTGTGAACGTTGAACGTTGTCCAGCTGGACGTAAGTTCGTATGATTTGTCGCCTGACATACAAAGGCGGGGGTGGTGGCCATGGTGGCTGCGGTGGCGAGAGTCGCTGATGGCCTCCAATTGTATCTATCTATCTGTCTTTATTCTTTACTAAACCGTACACGCCCATCAGTCAGCCGCGGGCACATGGCTGCGATCGGCAATCGACGCTGCTGGAGAAGTTGTCTATGACCGATTTCGCTAGGTTGTCCATAGTCGTCTGATCTAGCTCCCTTGCGTCCACTTAGTAGTGTACGTATATATCGTGGAGCGAGGAACGACTTCCGCGTTTGACAATATGTTTTTTTTTCTATTTCAGTTATTACGTCCGCCACCAACTCGCCCGAAGACATTGCGACAAATGCGACCCGCTACTGACAACAAATGAACATTTTCACTACGCAGAGGGGCACACAGACCGACGGGATAGACCGAGGCACATACGTGCACACCACCTACACCAGATATAAATATGCGCGGCCCAGTATCAGGCGCGGCGGCGGCGTCAGCTGCAGTCGCACCAAAACTACCACTTCCATCATCACCATCACCACTACTAAAACTATAATACTACAGCTACTATTGCTGTTATAGACGCCCCCCCCCCCAGCTTCGGGGGAGCTAGGAGGTTTTACGTTGATGATCGTGCTTTGTGCAAACTTACACAGCAGAATGCCGCAACCGTGACGGCCACCTCTACCTTCAGCTACGTGTGGACGCCACGACACACGAATGAGTTACTGGCATCAGCTGCAAAACTGTTCTACTCCACTACCAGTTGCGGAATGGGGGTGATGGGGGTGGTAGCAGCCAATAGGTGAGCAGAAATCCGGATAGAAAGGCTGAAACAGGAGGCTCTCCTAGCCCGCCGAAGGGTCACGAGTGGCTGGATCTCATACCTCCTGCGCGAGTGGGTCAGCCCCGCAGAGTGTCTCCAATGCCAGAAGGCAGAGCACTTCGAGAGAGAGAGAGAGAGAGACAGAGAGAGATAGAGACTGCCAAAGGCAAAAGGCCGAGCAGATAAGATGCCACTCAATAACCATGATGATCAACGACGACATCTCACCTACGTTCGAATGCGCCCAACGAAGACAAGGAAGGATCGGAAGAAACTCAAGAAGGAGTCGTAACGGGTCGTGTAAGGAAAACCATGCGCGATAGTCATGGACAAGCTAAGGAAGCTACAATCTCCCGAAGGAACTGGCAGAAGGAGCGGTGAGGAAACTGATTCTAAATCAGCTAGACCGAGTGCAGAGGACCGAACATCAAGGGAACTATGCGCAGTGGTCGTCCTTGAAATACGCAACACTTTGACACGCCGCCATGGCACTCAAGCGAAACGGGTTCATATCATTAGCCTGGACACGCCACCTCATCAGGTACGCGAAGAAATGGGTAGCCGTGGACCACGCATGATGAGACATGACCACATAATGAGGAGAACTAGTGGAGACTAGTACGGAAGCCCGCCCCCGCAAATATTCACTGATGTGATACCTATCCCTATTGGTATCGGTGGATATAAAAACCAACTATGAAAAAAGCAGCCAATAGATATCAATCTGTCTGCTACCCTATGAATGTCCGTGGGGCTGTGCCTCTGTGGAAACCGCAGAGGCACAGTGTCTGCAATCTTCGATGCGACCTTCAACACTCCGTCATTTTCCTCGTTGTCGTCAATTTGACTAGAATCATAACAGCTCTGTAGTCAGCAGCGAGCGCGTCGCAGAATCGCGTTTGCTTGCCGTCGCGTGAAAGAGATTGAGAGTCCGGTTCCGTGGGGGGAGTGGAGGTCAACAAAAAAAACAAGGGGGTTCGTCAGTCACGTGCGTTGTTATATCGGTGGCCGTGGTGATAGATTTGGGCTACCTGCTACGCGTCTGACAAGACTTCAAACTTGGCCACCCCCCGCTCGTACCGGTGCTCCTGAGCCGACCGGCCTCTTCTGGGAAAGAAGAAGAAGACGTGTTTTTTCCATCTCTGGTCAATGCCCCATGTCAGCATGGGAACGGTAGCGCTTCAGCTTTTCGTGTGAATTATTCGATATTCTCTCACGCTGATTGACGAAATCGGTAAGAGGCGGTGCAGACAATTGAAACTATACAACTTCTACTAAAAGGTTAAATCAATTACGGGAGTAGCCACGTGTCAAGTTCACACACCAGCCTTGGGGAATTCGATCTCAAACTCAATGTATTATAGAATGCCAGAGGAATAGTTCCGCAATCAGGTTTAACGAATGTGTCATGAGTTACAGGGAAAGACCGTCAACTAATTCGCCAATGTTTAAAGTTGTATATACGTATATAATAGAATCGTTTTAATGAACACTCTACCATTTGTTAATTCGTTTTAGGTAGCTTTCTTACCCAATGAATTGTGTAAGAGACTTTGACCGACAAAACAGGCGGAATTACCAGCAAGGGAAAACGCCATAGTAAACACCACATCACTTTGGTAAGTCCCTCTCTTCAATGGCAGATACAATGGGACTCCATCAAAATACTAAATCGATGAATCATGTAACCAAATTTGAAAGTGAATTATATCCCACCGTTTAAGAAGCGGTCAAAGTAACAATTACCTCGAAAAACACCATACTCCCAGCCAGTAAAATATTTAAACTTGATCCCGCCCTGTCTCGCCATTACCAGCTACTGTGGATTCAAGCCGGTAGATACAAGCCGTCACAAAATCCTAAAGTGCTTCGGATAGGTCCTTATAGTAATACCTAAAGGTTAAGAGCTGAGACCTGTCAGATAGGGGAACATCTGACGGTCAGCTCGAAAAACAATTAAAGTCCTTTGGATGTCTGTGTAGTCGATGTCAAATCGTCATTGCGTGCGCACCGAACATGGACTCCCCGCATTTTTTTCGACGATGTCACATTTGATCGCGTGTTGTTCCCGGCGAAATTTTGCAAGTCAAACACGACAATCGATCACCACTTCGCCCAAAGGCAGCATTCGGACGTATATCTGCGGGAACAACAACAATTGAGCTATTTATAATGGTCTCGCGTGAAACATGACGACATCAGTGCAATGCCGATGCACCTATTTCGCATACGCAGCGGGGCCCGGGAGCATCATACAATGGATGAAATGATTACAACAGATCTTACGACAGAATTCATCTGGACAGACCGTCGCTACTACTACTACCACTGCTTTTGTTCCTATGGCAAAGTCCTCATACGGCTGCCTCTGTTACATCCGATCTCCAGATCATTCAGCTTTATGGAACCGCCCTGTCGATCGACTCTCTCTCTCTCTCTCTCGATCTTTCTCATAGAACCGATTTGTACCACCGGTACAGAATAAGTGATAAATATCGAATTGTCTAAAGCCAGCCCATTCGATGCGCTGCGAGCTGATTGCTTACGCGCCATTGTGGTTGCGTTATGGCTTCGTCGAGGCATATGGACATGCGGGGTCGATCCAGACGGTCGAGGAAGGAGGTTCTTTGCTTGGTTGGCGATCCGCGATCTTCTGCGCGTCAAGCGAGCCGAACCGCGTACCAACAATTTGACCAACATTGAAATGGCGCTGAAAAGCACGAAAGCAGTTCGACTCCTACGAATTGCGACGCTGTAATAATGTACACATATATATATATATGTATATATGCCCGCATGCTGTCAACCAGCCCTTCCGTAAACGCACTCACGTGCAGGCGTGGCTGATGGTGTCGGTGTTTTACTTTTTGTCACAAAGAGCAATGTATCGTGATGACGAAGAGGGTAGAGCGCAGAAACTGGACAATGAACATGGAACTGCTATTATCAATGTACAAGCGAAACACTTTGGATATATATATATATATGTGTGTGTGTGTGTCGATTAGATAATATAATTGTTATAATTATAATTTCATTATATAAATTAAATATATGTATAATTATAGAATACATAAGTTATAGTTCTTACATGTGTGCAAACTAGTTGTCAGAGCATTTTAACTATTTGCATTTAACCGGCTGGCAGTCTTTCTTGTAACAATTTCGAGAAGTGGTGGCGAAAAAAAATCGAACTCGTTGTTCATCTCACGATACGGAAAACGTGATCAATGAATGCCGATCGAGTTACAACAATAGCGAACGTGTCTGGCATTTACTTACGACACGTATCAGAACTGCGTCATATATGCAGCTGTGATCGATACACCTGATCGATATTCGTATTTCACGTTCGATCGTGCGCCTCGTTCAATATGCACGCCCGTAGCTCTTCTTGCGGCAGATTAGTACCCTTAGTTTTTCTTGTTGTAATAACAAAATAATGAGTTCTATATATGTATATCTACTTAGCCGAGTGGCACTCTGGTGTTCACCACTGAATTATGGCTGCATCTATTTTTTTTCTACCAACACGTAGAGTCCCAGTGAAATTGTGTGGTTCAAGCCAAGCGCAGCCCTCAAATGATTCCACATTTCACTTCAATAGTTGTCGGGTCAATCTACTATTACGTATATTCTGAACCATATATTCTCAGTTGAGCGTTGTCCGCTGCGTGGACTTCCTGTCACTGTAACGCGAAGCGAATATTGCCTATTGGCGACAAAGGGCGTTTTTCGGTCAGCCCTGATAAATTTCTTTGGTCAGAACGGTGCCCGATACCTCCCCCGCTAAGATAGCAAGCATTCAGGTGCACTATTTGCTGTCGTCTCCGAGCAAACTACAGCTACAATATCTACGTCGACTCCCTAACGGGCGCAGCAGAAACAGAATGAACAGAAACCATATCATATATAGAGCATAACGCGTACATGTTATGTGATACGTGGAGGCGTACAGCATACTGGGTGGTCGATGTGATTTGTTTACGGTGAACACCACAGTGGCCGTGTGATTCTTGTTCCCGTCGAACGCCGACCGACCGACCGACTGAATGACAGCGTAACACCGTAACTACCGACACCACCACCACCACTGGTGACTACTTACAACCAGCGTGAGGACAGTACAAGGCCAAACACAAGACCAGCCCTTTGCATTCACTTACAATTTGCCGCCTCGGAACGAACGTAATCGAACGAGAGCTGTGGCGTCGTCTGTCGCAGCCAGGCAGAGCGCCATTGGTCGATCGTTTGCACGGAGAAATGGCCGCGACCAGGCGATCAGGTGCTGCCCATAGGCTCTCTCTGCAAACTATTAAGCCACGACAGTTCATTACGGCCATGCCACGGCCACCGGAGCTGCCACCGCTACCATAACAAGATATGGTGATATTTACGTGAAGGCAACATCCACTGCTGCTGCCGCTGCAGGAACGCATCGTCGATCTGACATCGAGCACTCGCTCGCTTAGCTAATGACGGCTACATAATCTTCATACGTCGCGCTGCTGCAACGCTAAAGATAGAATTTATTCTATAGTATCCGTCAATGGCGCTGTTGATATAACTAGCCTCTCAGCATTATAACGATTATATATATCTGCTCTAGTATAGTGTAAATTTGTTTGACTGATATATCATCCGCTGTACCGAACCGCTCATTTATAGGGCTTGATCTGCGAGTTCATCTCAAATGCATGTTCCTTTATGGCATGGACGGGAAGGATCTCTACATCTCTCTCTCGAAGAACTTATTGTGTTCGGGCGAACACATCGACACCTTTGTGCCCATCTTCGCCAACCACATGGAAATCACGTGGTTGGCGAAGTTTTGGTTTTGACACACTGAAATCAATCTAATTATCTAAATATAAATAGTAGAATCCGTCATGTGTTCACCTCAGCCGTTAACTCGCAACAATCACGATCCGTGGACACAGTACCACGGATGCTAGAGCTGCAGTGGTAATGGCAGCGGTGCTCCTGCAATAGTCAGCAAACGTTGACGGCTCCATTGACTGCTACATCGGTCAGATCGGGTGGGGTCTGTGCCAAGGCACATGGACCATGTGAGGCCGATTGGCGAAACAGCAGCCAAGGAAGGCAATTCCGTCCGTTGGCCACCGACTTGTTGGCCGAGTCTCGTTGTGGTCTAACCAACCGCAGCGGGTCTCGTTAGTATTCGGCCGTTTCGGCGATAATCGCGCGTGTTTAAATGTTTTTCGCACTGTGCTTAATTGGCGATAGTCGGAGCAAACGTGTAGTTAGTACGGCAGGCCGCCAGCGGCTGTATACCGGAAATGAAGTGCGCCGCTATTAGATAACAGAAAAACATGACTATATATTTTCAGTAGTTTTGTTATTATTGCTACTCTTATTCGTGTTATTATTATTATTATTAAACACTGTTAGTCGCTGCGTATTTCTGCGCCCAGCGGATTCATCCGGTTTCAGTGAACAGATATAAATAATATATCAGTCAATCACACGGCATTCGTTTTTCTGAGCTGTTCAACTTTGGAGCCGGTTTTTCATTGTGTTGACTGATAGTTTATTACGATATTATATCAGGAGGCGCAGACCACATCGATGTATATATGTGAAGTATAATTAATTTCATGACGATCACAGCGATTTTCAACATTTAATTTCTCTTGTTTAATAATAACAAACACTTTATTCAAAGGTATAATATATAATTGCTACAAGTCTCGCTTATGTGCATTTTCAATTTTGGCACGTTGCGTGCCCGTGATGTGCGCGTGATAGTCTCCAGGGGAATAAATCATTTACACATTTTTTCGTGGCTATAAATTTTGGGAGTATATTCCTTCTGGATCTTGTCGTAGTTTCGACAATATCAAATATTTTTGCAGCCATCGTCGGTTGATTCAACATCATTTTTGTTTGTTAACCATTTTGAGCAAGGTCTGAGTATGGTGCTTTTTTTTTATCAGCTTGCTTGCAGTGCTTATACAACATGAGAGCTTTCATTTATCGCTATAGCGTTTTGGTTAGGACAAGGTGTGCGTCGATCTTGAATTATATGGCAGCCACTTTCTATCGTATGGGGTATCGATGTAAAATGTTTGTAAAAAACCTGCTGCAAATATAAGGGGGGCAAATTCGAAATGTCGTTTGCGAATGTTTCTTGACCAATAGTTGACTCTAATTCTCTACCGTTAACGCTATAATTATTTCAAATAAAATCATCATATTCGCGTTACGGAACTGAGCGAGGACAGGCGCAGGTACATGGTAGGGAAGGACATTCAACCCTGTATACTTATCCTGGCAGCAAATTGATAACGATTTCGTTGTCAGTCCTCTCCATTGAATCATTGTGTGGCCGTCGGTTACTGCGCTTCGTTTGCGATAGAAGATGCGTTCAACACATTGCATCCAGGTGGAGTTTATTTTAAAGCATCCGGTATAAGATACCAAGTGTTGGTATCTTATACCGGATGCTTTAAAATAAAGTCCACCGAATTCTGACTTCAACGGGCTGAATCATTCGCCATTCATCTACGTCTCGTGAGTAAACATGTGACACATTATGAGGTTGCAGGCCGGTGCAGTGACGCCGATCATCAGACGAGATCAAAAAAATCGAAGCAGTTCGTTTGTCATATTTATTGGAGTAAGCAACACCAACCTGATCAGCATGCCGACGCATTTCGTGGGATTACGATTTTTTTAGCGATTTTTTGTCGTGGGATTACGATTAAAAAACAAAGCAGTTCTATCTTATTGTTCTTTATAGAAATCGACGTACTACTGGGAGTTTCGTTTGCCCGTACACACGGGGCAAGGAACGTACCGTTTAAGAGAACGTGTAAGATCGATCCGCATTGTGAGCTCGATTCTGAGGAAGCGGTGTTCTATAGTCAAGCATACATTTAACACACACACACAATACGCAACTGTATTAGGAACAAACAAGATTTCCCAATTCGGAGTTATCTTAGAGTTGGGCATCACTGGTTGTTATTATTTCCGCAGCTATCTTCCTTATAGCTGACTGCGATGGACTTCGATGCACTATGCTGGCCGTTGGAACGGTCCGCTCGGACAGTATGTAATTTAGAATGGTAGCTGAATGGAGCGTCGCCAACTTCGCGGTCTGGGACACATCACTGTAGATCTGTGCGGTGTGGCTATTGTCTGATCAAGGGCGAAGAGTGGTGAATTTCAAGTCCAAATCTATTTGTGTGTGTATATATGTTATTTTTAATATTACTCTTAGATTATAGAAATATATTGAGCTTTTCCGCTTGATATTTAATCGAAGTGATGCGACAACGGCGAGCTAATCCCCGAAGACAGATGTGTGAGAAATCCTCGTAGAATTCATCTCCGAAGTCGTTTTCATATAGCCGAATATATAGCTCTCTATTACACAAACTGTACAAACGTGTTGGTCAATGTCAAATGTTATCCGCACTTTTACATATATATATTATATATACGTATAAATAAATATATATATATATATATGTGAGTGTTTTATTTTTGCGTTGATATTTCAGTTCCAGCCGGTCCCACCATGTGCGGCTATAGAATACGGGACCCACCTATTAAATTGTGGTATACCATCCAAGAGCAATATTTAGAAGCGCATCGTAAGCCGTTAGTTTATGGAATACATGTTTGTTTGGTGGTAAAAATCTGTCGATAGGTCTAATTTGAGCATATTTCTGTGAATAGAATCGGCACATATATAACAACAACCGTAGCAGTCAAGGAACTACTGATACTTTTCTGGGAAAAATATTCGCGCCTCTTTGAAATCTGTTGAAGTCTTTTTCAGCGTAAGAGCTGCTCATTGTCCTTACACATTGTCGGATGGCGCACACGTTCGCTGTAGGTCCAATTGTTTCGGAAGTAAAATGCATGAATAAAAATTTCGGATTATATCTTGTCCAAATCGTGACCGCGTCCGATCTGTGGGATTCCATGTTCATTCTGCATGTGCATATACTTTGTCGCCGATAGTCATGCCACCGAGTATTCGATTGTGACCTTTGGCTGAGTGGTGATACTTAGTTCTGTCGAAATCGTGTTTCGTCGAATACAGTCGAGCAACTTTTGCCGATCGCTTCTCAGCCCTACTGCTCAGGAACGGCTGTAAGTGTCGCACTTAAGTTCGAATAATTTACATGGCTCATGCGGTTCTCACATCTTGGACAACAATGTGAAATTCACGTAAAAGGATTCTCCCGCTGTTAGCCGAGTCCTCATGTGGTCATATTTACTTTCGAAATACTCTATGAGGTCTAAACGCTGAAAAGTGCTTTTTGTCAAGTGGCTTTCCTGCACGCGCTGAGCCACTAACGATACGTCAGAGACAAAGAGAGCGAGAGAGAGAGAGACAATATCAGGGGCTGGACAATTTTAGACGGATGAAGTTCAATGCGACCCTGGCAGTTTCGTGCATCGTCCACTTCGGACGACAGTCGCACAATGTCGAACGCATTGTCACGAGTCTAGGTTCAACGATTTGACTTGAACTGACCACCCACCGCTGGCCGCATTATCGTCGCTGTCTGCGCGTGACCGCCTGTTAGTCGGGCAAAAAATTCATAATCAGATTAAAGATCGTCGTAAAAACGGTCATATACAGTTCGCAATCTTTGTTGGAATCAGTTCGTTAAAGACTTGTTGAATTCTTTGAAAGTTAGCGATTTATTTATGTTTAGTACACTTTCACATAGTCTTAATAAACATTCATATAACACATATAGTTGCTAGTTTTGCACCATTACGTGTCTCTTATAGCAGAGCTTCGGCGGGGACGCTCTTCCTCTTGGCTCATTTGTGATCGAATTTGTTTCCCGTACCCTCACACCTACGGGGGTCAATTTAAAGCGCAAACAATCACGATTAATAATAATACGGGAACATCTCAGTGAATCGAAGCTGGATACATTAGTGAATCTTGCCAACAAAAAAACAAATCCAAAAATAAAGGAAAATTGCAAACTATGTAAATAGTTCTCCAACACAGGTTTTGTAACATATTTGCCTGTTCGACACAGCCCGAACATGGCATTAATAATAATAAACCACTCATATTATATAATAGTAACCTACTGAGATTGGCGACAGCTAATAATGCCGGTCGACGCGGCTGATATCCTTAGCTAAAGTTGAACCAATCGCAATTGTGTAATGATGATTCGATATTCTGGCTATGCGAGCAGATGACCTCTGGCCGCAATCGCAAGGGAATAAAGTATAGTTTTTTCCTCTTGGTCGTAGTGCGCTCATCGTGCGGTTAAGAGCAGGGAATCTTTTCAGGGTTTCACACCACCCAAGTCTTTCTCATCGTAAATAATCACTTTGATCATAGTGAACAAAACGTGTAGTAAATGCATTCATGCTTGTACATGATTAATGTAGCAACATAGCTTGTAACAGAGAGATCACATTCTCATATGAAGTCTGCGTAGAAATGAAGTCACCGGGCAGATACGAACAAAAACACCCCGAAAGCAAAGGTCAAAAGCAGCGACGTTTACAGAGACCTTTATCAACTTGGCCGGCTTCAATCAGACAGATTGGAACAACAGCAATCCATATATATATATATATATTTGAAAAGCAAAAGGGTGCAGGCATAGTGTACTGCATCGGCGAGATTGTGATTGGAGGGATCCGAAACGCAGCCGGCGGCCGTCCTGTTTTCTACTGATAATAACGCCAACGAACGAACGAATCAACCAACCATACGTAAGCCCTGTCAAGCTAGCCGCAACTAAGATTAACAGGCTGTTGCCTGACCAGCGTTTGTCTACACGCACACAACGAGAAATCAATACGTCGACAACAGATCACCGCTTTGGCCCTACCGCTCAAATGACTTCGATAGAAGAAAACCGAGAAAAAAAAAGAACTGTTTGTTAAGTCGATCCGTGAAGTGTTCATTATCTTCTGGAAACACACCCACCCCACCCATATGGTAAAGCCTCGCTAGAGCTTGCGTCTGTAGTTTCTGTTTCGCCAGCAATGCGTAAGCGATCGCAAGCCGGCGGTATCAAGACACACACACACGCAGACCACAGTAGCCGTAGACAGGTGGATGACAAAGCAATATGGCGAGCACCTTCATCTTGCCTGAATATCGCTATTTGTCTCATTTCGTCACGCACGTTTACTGCGGTGTTTTTATATATATATATATATATACATATATATAGATTTAGCTTCCGCAAGTGGCTCCTAATGAGTGGGGAAGGAGGGTAATTTGAATATGCCATCTTCTTCTCGATGTGAGCACGCTCCTTGTGTATGTGAAAGCGTGTCTTTACGTACGACGTCGAATTTCATGAAGGGTTTTGAGGTTGGCTGGTTGTGTTTAGAAAATCGTGTTCGAAAGACGGAATTTTTGTTACGGTTGAGAAAACAGAGAAACAGAGCAATTGATCGTAAAGGCTGTCAATGAACAGGATAATGTAAACGGATGCAGGCGACTGCTAATACACTTGTTTACGATGGAGGTTACGAAGAGATTATATCTACTTAATTTATGTAGCTGTCTGACGGGCTCGCCCTGACACCCAGCTATCCTCAACTGCGTCACTAATTACCAATACGCATTAAACGCACAATAAATATTATAGCAAATATGGTGTCTTCTACAACTATTCTGTGAGTTTCGTTTACTGGGAATTTGTCGGCACAAACTCAACTGTTTCGGAAAAAGGTTTGAACGCAACTTCTTCACCCTTCAATGGCTTGGGCCCCGCCTGGATATATTCATTGGTATACCACCTGTTAGAAATGTAGATAAAACCTTCATTAACAACGTTGAACTTGATGATCTCATAGGCGGCTCAGCCAATGGACGGGTTAAAAGTTGGCCAATGGTGAAAACAGTATCTCCGCTAGGAGAGAACTCTCATAGACGGATAGTGTACCAAAAAGGCATACGATCACGTAATAAATACGCCTACTATGTATCGAATCGTCTTGAATATTGCGTTGCAACAGATTGAACTGTAAATTACAAAGAAATTACTGAAGTATTTCCTCACTATAACACTGCCAAGGCCAAGTGCGGCAAGACGACGTAGTTGAAAAACGTAAAAAGTCGACCAGTATTGAAACGAGTATCTCCACTAGAAGAGATAACTCTCTGTTCATATTACCAGATGACTGGCATAGTCGATGGTTGAGTCTTGTTTTTTTTTTATTGAAATCGGTAACGATAAATATAAACGAATTGACAACGACAGCGGCATCATTCTCGACAACCCACCGTCCCCCCGCACAATACAAAGTTTCCGTATTGATGTACTAAAGACACAACCGTCGCATTCGGCTGTTGTCAATAGCCCACGAATTTTCAATTAATAAAGTCTATGCTAATATGTCATATTCATTTGAACACTTGTCGCTAGATGCGAGAGATCAATTTGGCTGAAAATGATACCTGCTCAAGTCTATTTATATAGTCTCCTCTTCCCCGAGCTGTTGAGCAATTATCAGACTATCGTACTTCAAACAAGGGATTTTTTTCCGTACACTAGTGCAAACACAACAGGAAGCAGAAATGTCCAACGACAAGGAACTGGGCGCCATTTTTAACATCGCGACAGGACGATGCTGTTTTAGAAATACGAGGCGCACTGCGCATAGGCAATTTCTGTACTTCTCACCAAAATTATGGCAACCATTGGATTTGAATGAATCGATATTTCAAACAGAATGATATCTCCCTGCAGTATATATGTATGTGTGTATATGATAAAAGGGATAGGATATGCGTATTTAATTCTGATTAATTTGGAAGTTTCACACAGTCGTCATTTACAGACAATTATCGATTGAATGTCGAATATAAATCAAAATGCAAATTAAGCCAATTTCGAACTCAAGCAAATCGTCTGGTTTGGTTTCATATGAGGCGCGATTTTCGGTCAGAACACATTTCTCCATCAATCTAAATCCTCGGCAGGGTATATGTGGACAATGGCTACACGGGCTGAGTAGTTTGCCTGTGTTTAAAAGCAGCTCCTATAATGTTATATCTGCTATATCTGTATACCGCAATTTCCTTTCAAATTTTATAGGCAGGAAGTTACCCAAGATAACACTGCACAAAACTAAGATGCCTTTTGTTATATGGCAAGTTGAAAAGCTACCAGAATATCTCGTCCCCTTTTCGCCGCTTATTTCTTTACTTTAAGAAGACTACTATCGCACATTAGTAGATGACTTATTTGCGGGCAAATATCTTATTTTAATTAATTTATTTCTATATCACTTATTGTACGATTGATTTCGAGAAGTGACAACGTCATGATTCGATAACCGTAGACAAGCTTTCGCGGAGTTAAAGCTGCAAGTTTGCGCGAAAGGACGATTAATAATGGAAGAAATTAATTGCGGATTAATTCTTGGTGAGTGCTGTGCAACATTTACTGAATACCAAGTCTCTGTGTGCCACGCTCCAATTGGTATCTTACGATTAATCTGTGATGGCGTTACAGTTGATAGGGTTAACTATTCCATGGTTGATTGTTGCGGTGGCGGGCCAGATCCAGACTAAGTTAGCCAATGGTTTTTAGTGTTCTTCCAGTTGATAAGCCTTAGTTTTGCGGGAAATCGTGCCGTACTTACGAATCTGCAGTGGGATGCCTTTAACTCTGTTTAACAACTACGAAATACACAAAATGCCAGCTTACCTAGATAATTGGGAAAAATGATGATTTGCACAATCAAAAAATATCGACTATTTCCAAAAGCAACAACCATTCTCACGTACTGCTTTGATTTCGCCACCACTCGGATCGGCGAACTTAAACAGCGTTATAAGTGCGTCGTGCCTATTGTTCAATTCGTATTATACTAGATCGGATTGCATTAAGCAAACATGATCCAGTGTCTCTTGTAAGAATCACTGTATAAGGGAATCTAGAAAATAAAATATTCGTTAAATTCGTTACCTTTATTTGACGCAACGCGTGCGCCGTGTATATGCTGTGTTGGCGAATTTCAACAAGCGATCGCTGTCTTTGGTCAGCCAACGTCTTTGTTGTCCAAGCCACCACTGTCAAGGGCTAAAAATCAATGATCTATATAGTATAGTGTACCTCAGGACTTTCGGTAGAGTTATTTTATTTCTATTATGTTAAAATCAAGCATATTACCACATTGGCCCTAAGTACTGCTGACTGCAACTGGGTCCCGGCATATGTTTTAACCAACTCCCAATGTTGGTATCGGTATACCAGTCCAGCCTAACCGTCATCGTAACCATCATGCATCAAGCTCTTGCCCGCGAAGTCAACGACAAATTTGTATACTTTTGAAAAAAATGTAGTCTTATACTAAATAAACAGTCTGATACGATAGAAGCTTTGTAGGGGGATCAAGGGTGTCCCTACCCGCCCTGTATTTTCTGTACCTGCAGAGCAAAAGTCTGCCTTCACCTTGCTATCGCAACTTGGATACTGTGAAGGTGAGGGGGAGCCTCAATGCAACTTACAATGGATGTTTACGCTGCTTTATCGACGAGGTGAAATGAAAGATGTAAGCATTTGTTGGGAGCAAATAATAATAATAATACTGATAATAATAACAACAGTAATAATGATCACAACAACAATAATGATAATAATAATAATAAATGCAAGGAGAACGATCCCGGAGCTATTATCTAGCGAATTCAGCTCGGAAGTACGAGAACAAACCACTTTCACAATGTTCACAGTGTTCCGGTGAAAGTTTCGACATTTCCATGACGAGAATAAGAACGAATGGACGGTTGCTATTATAGGACGATTTCGCCGTCTGCATTCGTCTATCTAAGTATTATCTGCTACGTCACTGAACTGATCCATGATGACCGCGGTGAGCATACGTACATATGGACAGATCCACCTCGTACGTGCTTATAGACTATTGTCATTAAAATGAAGCCTTCATGTGGGCCAGTCTATCGTTGTATATATATATATATATATAGATTATGATAGTGTCGAATATAGTCGATTGTCTTTTCCAGGACTCTCACTCTCCTTTCTATTATAAGGTGGGTATCATTAGACTTCTCGGCTTGAAGTTCGGCAAAGACCGATATTAGTGTAGCGATTATACCACGCACATGTGAGTTTGTAATATCTTATTATTATTATTTAGAGCCTGTACATAATGTATTTCAATACCAAATCGTCCTATAGTTAAACCCTAGGTCAACAACACGACCTCAGCATGCGAAGTTCTACAAACTGAGGTCGAACAAACAAGCATCGATAGAAGGTTCCATATCATGCTTAATCAGCGTATTCCATAGGTTGAGATAGAAGCTGAACATGGCTGAATATTGCTTTGGATATCCTCGCGAATAATATTTCCCAGTGGCAAAAACTGTGGAGGATCGTCTGATTGTCGAGGTAAATCATTGTTAGCTTAATAACAATTCGTTGTTTATTTCCACAATGTATGTGTGTATATATTCTACGCATACGGTTCAATGCATATATCTTCCTTCTATTATCTCTGCTAGCTCGGGCTGCTTAATCGAATAGCGTTTGAATTAGATTTGCAACGCGTAGGCTAGTCCTAAAGTCAATCAGCTATAATTTTTCTTGATATATTTATGGATGATTATTAATGGCTCCGGGCAGATATTTATACTAAGCAATAATGAATCTAAAAAATAGCGTCGTTCCTATATCACCCTGTTTACATGATTAGCTTGTTTTCAGGGATAGTTTAAATACTTCATAAGTATTCAGTAAATATTGAATACTTAAATACAATCAATTCAATATTGTCCAGCTAATGTTAATTGATCGGTCCCTGTACTGCTTCAAGTGTCACTAATATTCCTTTAAAATATTTAATGGATAATGTGTCATATAAATAGAGAGAGAGAGAGAGAGATAGGAAGGTAGCCGCTTCGACCATTTGGCGTAAACTCACGCGTACAATATATTGTGTCGAAGAAGAAAATAAATACATTCATTTATAACTAATAAGTGTTGTATTCCGAACAGATGCCTCAGTAACGGAATGTCCAGAAAATTATAATTGCGTAAGACACAACAACAACAACAACAGGAACAACACAGCCACTGTCGAGATATCGACAGTAGGCAGCTCCGTATCGATCTCGAATACTGTGTATATATAAATGTGTGTGAGTGTATGCATTAGCAGGGGAGGCCGTGTGCCTTTGACAAGATGATATCTATATTATTACTGCAAATTATAAGAGATTGTAGTTTTGCCAGAACTATTATAGCACGGACATGAATAGGGACACGCGTTGATTCGACTTAACAATAAGTCAAATGATATAAGATGATGTTCTATTTCTTGCTTTTTTTTGCTTGCTTCGGGAAGTGATACCTTTGAACGAATGGTAAGAATAAATCATCTTCTCATACAGCTGCGTATCAAGCGATTCTGAATAGCAAAATCATTTGGACACCTGGTGGTTAATGATCGGTCGTCGTTAATTCTGTTAGCAGGTACGTTACTGATCGACACCGTTGATTGATTGATCGATGATTAATTGATTGATCGATGCTTAACAGTCTATGCGGCTCATCTGTTGAATGTGTAGTTCACCCACACGCTATCCTAGAATTACAAGCACGATGCGATAGTGGCCCGTTGTGAACATTTCGGGCCGATCTCTGGATGACTAACCTATAGTCGGTTACAGCCCAGTATTTCGAGTTTCTCACCGAAGTCACGACTTATGACGATTGTCTCTCTGCAATCACCATCTAAACATTACCTGATACTTATGAATATTACCCATAAATTTCTGATTCCGTATGATCGCAAAAAGCCGAGAGTCATTTCTATGCAAAACGACTCATCACAGTAGTTATCGCACAATTGTAATCTTTTTTTTTGCACTTCAGCTCAAAAACACAATTATATTTGTCTAGTTTCCACAAAAGGTACAGACCGTACAATTCAATGGCCATCTCTCACGTGTTGTGTACGACACATTTCACAGACTCGTGTGAATCAGCAGAGACGACACAAATAATGCTTCATTGTGGCTACGTCGCGGCCTGTCTATCTTTGCCTACGATGTGGATAGGCCCTTTCGATAATCCGTCCATCTTATCTATAACGTTAAATCGATCAGGACGCAGGCCCCCAGAAGATAGATGATTGCACACGCACATGGCTCCCTTCGGCTGCAACATTACGGCTGGCGCATCACACGTTGTGTACGACATTTATAGAATGGTATTATCTTCTTTATCCAATTTTGAGGTCGGTGTCTTTGTCAGTTAAGTTCACCTGTGTTGTCACATATGACCGTTCATTACTTTAATTGTGAATATGATGTGAATACCTACCTATGAGACACTGCTGCGAGAATGGATTTGTCTATACATATATATAGGGTGTTCGGAAAGTCAAGCAACACAACGGTGATCGATAAAATATCGCACCCTACCATAGGCATCCCATGCAAAGAGTTCCAAGAAGTCTACCTACCAATGGTTTTGCCACTATGATCATTTCGAACCGTTCGAAAAAATTATGCAACTATATGGTGCTATGTTCTTCATTGAACGTGTTCAAAAATAGCTTTTTGTTTTAGACAAATATCTTATCGCTCACTGAAGGGAGTTCCCTTTGTTTACAATATTACTTACGCGTTCTTCAATCGTTTCGTGTTGTTTCGCTGCCATATCTGAAATGCTTTCCAAATGACCACCCCCATTTATACTGTAATTATTATCGCCCTATACTTTGTCAGCGCGAAACTCGATACTTCTATTTAGATTACCCTGTTGTTTTATCTCTATATTACCGCACAGACGGACACCTTCGATCATGGTTGTTATTATTATTACACGTCAATAATAATTTCTCAATTAGCCTCAACACAGTCACTCGTACTCCGCCGTCTCTTCGCCGTTCACTATCACCTATTTCAACCTGTTCCGCAGTTCGAGTTGTCACAAACTCGATAAAGTAATAATAACTGATAACTCCTCGTTCTCTAAAAACGCCCACTGCTATTTCTTTGATGCCCGACCTGGTAGAGCATTTCTAATTCGTTGTATAATGATAATTTGAAGCTGAGGCAACAGATCAGCAGCAGACATACAAATTCAAATATTCGCACGTCTCGTTGTTTTGAGGAAGGGCAACACTTACTTCATTGTTATTGCATTATTATACAATAACAATGAGGTAAGTGATAAATAATAATAATAATTAATAATAATAATAATAATAATAATAATAATAATAATAATAATAATAATAATAATAATAATAATAATAATAATAATAATAATAATAAATAATAATAATAAATAGAAACATAGAGCAATAATAAATAGAAGCAGGTTAGATTGACCAGACTGACCATATTGGATCGTGGCACTACCCCGTCATCATTTTGCAGGATTTCTTCGGCAATTCCGAATATGACCTAAACAAATTATACCATCCATCAGCAATATGATTATCATTAGTGTAGAAAGCGCGATGTTCGTCTATGGCTATTCGCTTCTGGCCTGATATTGACATCCCCACCTCTATATCGCGTTTTGCCTTGACATCGGCAGGGTTGCATTCAACGGTGTGTGAACGTGAGGGTACCGTGGACGTTAAATGTTGGCTGTGGGTCAGCCCGGAAAATTTATAAGGGTGTGTGAATAGTGAAATGTTTCTTTCAAGATGATTTGCTCGCAAGGCGACAGTAGGCGCCATGATCAATCTCTGTTGACCGGCTAATTCGGTAGCTGTCCGCTGAACGCGCGAGCAATCGCCTGCGTCGGTAATAGCTAGCAAATGAATACGCCCTATAGCCAATAATTTCACTCACTCCGTTTCCGAAACGTCATTTTTCGGATTGGCTTTCCCAGCTGGCAAATGCATTTAACCCTTAAAAAGATTGACTGACATCATTTTTATATTTTTAGTTAGACAATATAGTTATTATTTTCCTATTCACAGTAGCTTCGAAGTTTGAATTGCCCTAGAGAAACATAGCACTGTCGAGATTTGGGAACATTCATAGCGAGACGATGAGCATATGCTTTACACACGCTGTTTTTTGAGCTCCCTTCAAACGTTTTTGTAGTCTTGTCCGTCTATGCTGGTACGGCTACTCCGCGGGCGTTTAGCCAACTTGTTGCACATGTCCAGCTTTGTAGCTATTGGCGGTCGAAGACGCCGTTGTCTTTCTTGTTTGACGATTTGAACCCCTATCAGGGAGCGAACAAGCTTAGCGTATTATATCCAACACGGTGTAACTGTGCGGCAGATGTTATTGCATTCATGGTAACTTGAGTTGAGAGCCTTGTTTTCGTTCAAAATCGTGATTAGGTTTTTCATATTGAATCATTGTCTCCAGCAATACTCTCCTCGCTTTGGGGCTGTGTGGGAAGCGGGCCCTCTCGAATATTCTATTAAGGATATATATATATATATATATATATATAATAGAAGAGGCTGTTGTTAGATGTATTTCACGTTCGGCGGATAGTACAATTGTCGCCGACTTTTATAATTACATCAATTTTAACTCGTTCTCCATCTCCGAGAGCGAGCAATCGATAATCGAGCAAGGAACGAGATGGCCCACGATGAAACCCGCGTCTAAGCGACGACAATGCGGTGCGTTTCGGTCAGATGGAGATACGCCAAAATGCTTCAAAGGGCGGGCTGATGTACAGATGACAAAAAAACGAACGATAATAATGACAACAAGATAAGCAGGACAGGACGAATCGACGCTGACACGACTTCGGCGAGAGTTACCTAATGTTTGGTTTGTTGAGTCCGCGTTAGACAACCTCGTTAGACGTTAGCTACTTCCTCTGTGGTTCTGCCGGTTCGTGAAGCGGGTAGAAGTTTTGGCACAGGGCATGTACAATAGTAGATCCGCAGATCTCAGGGACATCCCGAGAGACATCATCTTACTGAAAAGAACGAAATGTTTCCCAGAAGTGTCAATAACTCAGTGGAAGTAGTAAGCAATCTGTGTCAAATATCGGCAGCAACCTTCGGTTGAGTCCGTGTGTACTGGATATCCTCCTTCATAGAACGATGTGAAAAGTGTGCAGCGAGCGTTTCATTTGGGTGTGTATTCCTTACTTATGTTCTACTTTATCATTCATTGAACTATTAATATGTGGAATATTGCGCCATTGGCCAAGTTAGTGGGTTTTAGTAGGGATTCAGTGAGGCACAAGCATTCAGCCGGATTGACGATATCAATCGTTGTGAAGTACTAAATGCTGATCCGCAAAAGTGAACATACCGTTTTTTTTTTAATATAGAGTGTTTTCTAATCGAAGAAACGTGTTAATTGACATTAATTTATAGCGGATATAGATAATAATTTAATAATGTTTCGAGTTACAAGTTACTAATATGTTAAGTTCATGAAGAAATCGTTATCGCTAGGCAAAAAAAACTGAACCAATAGTGTGTTCGTATCATAAGTCCGCGATTTATTTCAAGATCAAGTAAACAGTCCGGCGATAGATGATGCTCGTTCCTCGAGATGAAGATTGATGGTCTTGTCAGAGATACTGATCCCCTCGGGAGCTCTGGCCACTCGGCAGAAAATGAGAAATGATTGAAAATTCCGTAGTGGTAACTGCGTCACCGCACGCATTTGTTAGACCGACCTTGCGACTCATTCGAACGCCGAGAAATGGACCCTTTGAGGTCGCCTTGCTCACAGTTGAGTTGTTGAGATAAACTTCAACTGACAATGAGTGAGAAAGATACCATTTCTAGTTCTCCAACGTGCGATGATCATACATATACATGCATAGAAAAAAAAGAACATCTTGAAGAAAAAAATCCAGAAGAAAGAGAGAAGAATTGCTTTTTTCATCACTGAATGTTCACGTTGAATTAGTGACATGCTCCAGCATCTGGTAGCATCTCTACGCAAGAGTCTTGAAAACTTCCCCTCGGCCTTTTCAATGTTGCGGCGCGGCTCGATCTGGTAAAGACGGGGGTGGAAAATCGAGCGATGCAGTCAAGTCGCACGCCAAATGGCTGCTTGCAATGAATGCACTTAAATCATTGTGTCACTGTAGTGGCCTCTGTAGTCGAGCCTCTCGGAAATATAGAGAAAGATTAACGTGTGATAACAGCATGACAACGAACTCGCTGACATTGATAGCACCTATCTAGTGGACTTTCCGGGCAGACTCTCAGCCAACACCCAGTCGAATCTAAACATCCGTTACCTTTCTTGCAATAAAGGTAAAAATGGTAAAATAGTAAAGGTTTATTGGTTTATTAAAGGAACTGCAGTTACGATAATATAATAAGATAATACGAAGGATGAACCCCCACGCTACCCCCACGTATCCGTCTCCTAATTCCTCTCAACTGTCCTTAGGTTAGTCTCTGACAGGCAAGCGTTTGTTCGAAGTGAGGAACTTGAGTAGCTATTTGCACCAACAGCTTCTTCGGGCTCATAGTGAGCCGTCGTTGTTCTCTACAGAAACCACGGGAGAGATACCTTTGCGGAGTTCTGCAGGGCAGGGCTGTCGATAGCCATCGAAAAAAAAAACTAGAACTCGTTTGTCAAACGGTCAGAAGTTCTCGAGATAAATATTCTCTGCTCTCATTGGCAGGCTGACAGTGTATGTATTGCATATCGAATGACATAAAACAGAAATACATCATGTCGAGGACGAATATGTACTGGGACAGCCACCAGATTGGCGCGACTTGACTGAGATCGATTCGTCCTTGACAGTAGTTTCTTCTTGGCGATTTCGCGAAACGAATATGCCAGAGTATTTGCTGACACGGTGACCGTCAAGACGAAATGTTCAGAATAAGCATGTATGTATGGTACGTATATAGGTGCGTGTGATTGTATGCAGCCGCTAATGAATAGAGACACTCATTGGTGGGCAATGAGGTGTGAAGTTGTCGAAGCCGCTGGTCGATAAACGCTATTAGTTGGTCAGCGTATCTGGATATATATTCCGCCGCATAGAGCTCATCTCCATGAAATTTCGAGAAATTCCCCCTCAACAAATCAAGGCACCTAGTATTTGTCGTTATTTTGTTTATTAGCCCTGATCAAGAGAAATTTCCTTTCAAAAGTCAACTAAGGACAAAGAGAACGTTGGTTGTAAGTGAACTGATTACTGTCCGGTTGATATTAGAGCCGCATAACGCCGTGACGGGTTGGTGCAGGCATGATATAGCATATTGATATGATTCTTCCTATGGTTATTCAGCGACACAGTGCGGAATCAGACTAGTTAATGGCAAGCGCCATGTCTAACTGGTTTTGTGTTATTCTACGAAGCAACTGCGCCTTTTTTGCGACGGGCAAGGGAACTGCCGAAACAGCGCTTCGTGGTATAACGTGGTATAACTACTCAAAGAGAGTTCTGCCGCGTCTAGAATATAAATGAATGATGAAATATTCTCTAAACTGTAAATCAGAGAAGAACACTAAAATGCTTTAGAATGAATTTTGTCGTGTGGCGTTCATTAAACATATTCATCGAGGAGCAACTGACAATTGCATTAGGCAACTAAATTAACATTGAATAAGTGTAGGGAGGATATTAAAGATCAGTTAGATGTATGGATCGTCACGGCAATTCTGAAGATAAGATACGGCAGTTCCGAAGAGAGACAGAGAGAGAGAGACCCATTGTGGTTACGGCGAGCTTTCATGATGAAATGAACAAATATGTCACGCCCATAATAATAATATACCAGATGAACGGTGGACGAAAAGTCTACTCCAAAAGAAGTCTAGACCTACCCGACGATACATCACCGGAGATTATTATATTTTTTGGTATCGAAGTGGACACCCTATGTGGATATAATCAAACACATGAATAATGTGTGCAAACCATCTGAAAGGTAGGGGTGTTCCGAAGGAAGCGTGCGTGATTATGTCACCGATTGAACAGGTCCTGAGAGTGCTACCCTCAATTTTCACAGTAAAAACCAAACAATATTGTTGCGACAATAACAATAACAATAATAATGGTAATTCATCTGTTCGTAGAGAACTGCGAGAGATGACCCTGTTCTGCAGCGTTTGTCTTCATCGTTCCCCTGAAACTCCAAGGAGGTAATCCTTTGGTCAATACGCACTTTCCAGCCAGCACGGCCGCCCCCCCCCTATCGCCGTCGTCCTGAGCTTCTCCGCCATTGATTGTCTTTACTATATAGTACAACACCCAGCTATCCAAGGACGCGTGGACACAGCATCGCGCGCCACGACACGAGCGGACATTTCTTCGATGTCGCTGATGTGTAAATGTCTGCATGGACGTATTTGTGTCCGGGGATAAATTCTGTCAATTCTCGAATGAACAGAGAACGACTGAATCGAATGTGGTGAATGCTACAACCGACTACCGGATGACGACGGGCCCCGCCGAATGTTCGGTCTGTCCAGCGGCGAACATATCTTGCAGCGGACGATGTGGAACGCGCGCCGCGTTTGCGTTCATTTTAGTTGTGTTCACTGGTTTGGTCACTGGTCAGAGTGAGTCCGTTCGTCTACGTCCCTTCATCGAATCGTTCGCTCGATACTTGCGTGAATGTGCGCGAGAACGCGGCTCGAAGTGACAGCCGCTCAGTCGTATGCGGCTGCAGAACATGCATCATGTGGCGTACACGTACTGTCGACCGACGCGATAGGGGCGTCCAGGCGTCTTCTTGCTCCGTAGGGCCGCAACGGCCTCCCCCACCTGACGCTGGATGTTGACTTCGCACGCTGTGGCCACAGCAGCCAGAAAGTCGAAAACCGAAAGCCGCGCGTTCAACGATCGTCGAACGTTCGAACAGACGACAACGACGACGACGTCAACGAACACGACAGGAACGAACAGCTCACCTGATCAAATTAACTCGACACTCAACAAGTGTCGACTATGAACAGGGAGGGGAGGGAGGGCGGGCGGGGGTCGACAGTTGCGTGCTGCCTGCCGCTGCCTGAGGCTGAGGAGGGTGCGGGCGACCCGGTGACGAACGTCAGTAATACGTCCTGTATAGCGGTAGCAGCAAACAAACACGGCGAAATAAAACAGAAGATGGAACCGGGCAGCAGCGGCACCAGCAGCAGCGGCGCCAGCAGCAGCAGCAGCAACGTCCCACGGAATAACGGGCGCGCAATTAGCTATGTGTTGGCATGATAGTATCACTCGTAGATGCTGACAGACAGAGAAGAGTAGTTGACAGTGTCGTTGAGCAGCTCCATGGTGTGAACAGGTTAGCCACCGCGTGGCTCATTACCAGTTCAGCTTTGCGTGTCGGAGTCACGGAGCAAGGAGGTTGGAGGGTTGGCCTTAGCAGACCGAGAGGCCGATAAGCATTGCATAGGGTTCGTGCTGATAGGATATAACTGATGGGGCCGTCGTCTGATCTCTGATCAGAATGATGAACGAACAGATGCTGTAACAGATCAGAGTAACAGTGAACTTTCATGAGGCTATTCTTCTTCATCTCCGCCTACTGAATAGATCAATGTATATCCGTGTGTGTGTGTGCATGTGATCTTATATGTCTATATCAGGATATAAGCATTATTGTACGGGTCTTATTCAAACAAATCAATATAAATTCAACATTATATTATATCATGTGTACGAGCTATGGCACTGAGGCGGACGGGTAGCCGAGAAAAATTAATACCATTCTGGGTCAAATGAGACGATGTGGACATACAAACAAGATGCTGACCAATAACAACCTCCTGGCATTTTAAGGAGCTGAATTTGCCAATTGATTACCAAGTATACTCCGCACCGACGAATCGGTAAGGATCCTCGATAGGATACGATTTCCAAGTTGAAACGACCCGATCAAGAATCGACATTGAAGCCCGAGTTCTCGAAACGATAATAACTCGCGTTAATTAGTTAACTGCACTCTCGTCTAGACCAAAACGGGCTGTTAACAATCATGGTAATATTTAGCGGCTATCACTTTTTTTTTGGCTAATCCATTGTCACATAAATGAGTTGCAGCTTAGATTTAATTTCGCTATGGTAAAAGTGTGGGACCGAGAGGTTGGCTGAAGATCCGCTTTCATTGTCAGCTATGGTCGATCTGGTGAAATTTATGCTTGATGGCCAACACCTCGAATAGCTAGATAACGAAACATGCCAATTGTTTTTGTGCTTAATTTGTTAACATAAATACTCTCAATTGGCAATACTCTCAAGTTGCACTTAAACCGCTAGGAAAAATTAACTCGGAAATATGTAATAGAAGATTTAGGCTCAGATAGAGAAGATCTGCATTCTGGCTTACTCCCAGCTCTGCCTCCCAGCAGATATTCCCCTACACTTATCCATATGCTATTACCACGAGAAATATCGGCATATACACATCGATTATGATCCACTACACTGCATCATTGTATTGCTTAAATTAACGGTATCCACTCCTCGTGGTTGTAACGCTTAGGTGTCAGATGCATTTAGGTGAGACCGGATCCTGCTCAGTGGACGATTCGAACCCAACCACCGTCGGACGCGGCGGGGGGGGGGGAGGTGGACAAAAAGCATAAAATACCCCCAAAAGACAGCAATAAAGGTAACGACGAATGCAACAGGCAATCACCCCCTGCTCGAAGCTATCAATCAACAAATATATGGAGTCCCACTCCACGTTCCTTCAACCCCGCTGTACGAGCTCTGCTCCGCGCGAAGCCAATGGATACCCCCGACTGATCGATCTCTGGCTGCATCAGGATACACTTTCGTATACGAATACATAACACAACATCAGCAGCCGGTGTTATATATAACGGTGTTCGAGCTGTAACGCATACAACAGTTATTTTACTGCGATGCCTGTATATTTGATTTTTGGCATGAAACACGACGTATTCGACACACTGATATTATTATTATTATCGATGACGGCTATACCTGTTCATGTCACCAGAGGCAGGCATCAATAAGGAGCAAGTGAGATTCTGGTAACTCTGCCAATGAGGCATAATTTCGATGGCGATGACTCGATGTGCCAAATGTGTCCAAAAATATAATTAAACTAAATTAATTACATACACGCTGCTCTTATAGGTATATATATATATATATATATATATATATATATATATGTTATCTGTCCAAGATGTAATTTTCGCAAGTTGGCCGGAAGTCCACGAGTATACGATGGAAGTTGTGCCCACCGCAACCGCCGAATACTTCACTCGTAGATAGTTTAATCTACCGAACAAGTATTTGAGCATTGCTTACCCAGCAAAAACCTCGTAAAAACGGCGCCTCAAAATCAATGAATCTTAAATGACCCCTCTCGTGTTTCGTTAACTTCCCTTAGGGCTAACGTCTGATCTCATTTCGTTGAAAATCGATTTCGTTTTTGTTTCCTCCGACGCCTCTTACCCTTCAAATCTGTTGACGTCCAGCAGCCACGTTCGCCGGTCCATGTAGTCCAACCTATGCTAGGCAAATTTACGTTTCAAAGCGGCAGTCATCGTCGAGAAATCTGTACAGATGCAAAGCTAGCCTAAACTGTCCTCTACGACGCTTATCACCGAGAAAAAGAAGCAGGCAAAAAATCATCGATTCGGCATTGAACATCTCTATGGACACGTGGTTCAATTCTCGTAATGTAACTACAAATAGGCGGGAGTCCACGCGATTGACCTTTACGCTCATCCGCGGGGGCGTCCAAACCTTGTCTATGGATGCCTTGTGACTGTGCGCACAGACTGTGCGCACAAGTAAATCAATGTATACATCCATTGATTGTGTATTGTTTAGCAATTTTCGAAGCTATCCAACGAACGCGCACATATATCCGAGTACAATGTGTATTGGCGGCGTCAAGGGTATATGACTCACCCTGAATGGCGACGTCGACGACGACAACAACACATCGAATTAGTAAGGTCAGCCTACGCGTTTTCTGCACACCCGTATCGCGTGATAGCAGCAATATTTCAAATGTACACCGATCGCTGTATACGCACGTTTCAGGTATTGTGCGTTTTTTCGTGCTTTATTAATTCGTTTACTTCGGATCAGGCGGCAAGTAGTACACGGCTGAGTGAGTGAATAAAGTCGAAAGGGATTCGAAAACTTCAAATTGGCCGAGACCTTTGTCAAATAATTGCTAGACAATTGTTGTTGTTCTTCTCTGCACCGACTCTCCGCAAACAACGCCAATCCGACCCCCACGATATAGGCTGGTAGCGTTATTTTCTCATACACTCACAGGTCATCCTAGAGTGCTTTATTGCATGCTGACCACTCGCACCACACGCCGCACTGTGTCCACGTTCACGATGATGATCGTGCCAACACGAACCTATACGTTTCTAGCGGGTCGCTTCGAGCCCCCTGTACGCCAAAGCGTATTCACCAATTTCCATTCCGAGGCAAAGCTGCCTGTCGTTGATGCTGAAGGGCGAATTCATTCAATTCGTTTTTGTATTCGAAAATAGCGATTGTGCATTGACGCCCGCCGTTCATATATCGATCCTTCTCTTCTCTGCAGCTCTTAATCCTGATCTTTTCATTTTTTTTTGTCTTATCTCGGCGTCTCCATATTTCTCTGATAATTTGCTGTACACCATTTACATAATTAGCAGCGAAATATGTTGTAATTCGCTGAAGGTGTGATATCACTGATACGGTCGAAACACGATTGACAATTACTGCGCAATGACAATGGTCATATCGCTGTCAGCTGCCCGCTACCGGCAGACATATCGTTTCGCCGACTTCAACGAACAAACAGACAATGGATGCTTGAATGTGGTTTGAGCTTGAGTGTGTGGGTGCAACCCGTTGAATTGTAGGATGCATTTGATTGTTAATTATAAGAAATATAACCTGGAGCAAATCACACTGTTTCAGGATATAATCTTATCGAATACTATGCAATGTGCTGTATCTGAGAGAGGCAATATTGTACGTTGAATAGTCTAGGCTCAATCGTCTTCGAAATAGCTGAGTCGTAATTGTCCAGTTGAAGAAACTAATTAATGTCATTAGATAAAGCTAAGGTAAAGATAAAGTTTACTGGTTTACTAAAGGAACTGCAATTGCGCGATGCGGTTTTAGTTCATTTATATATATATCCTGATCACGCAGCGCGGCTCGAACTTGCGGTCTCTGGCTTTTAAAGCCAGAGACCACTTAGTCGCCGTCCAAGATGAACTATGTTTGCTTCGTGCGAGCCTGAACCATCCCCCATTGATTCTCTCCTACCGTTGAAGCCTATTGCCCGTTGCGAGATGTTGGCAAAATCAAACATATTGCCTAGAGAGGTTCACTGTGATATTCGCACTGATCACACGTTACTGCGCTATGAGTGAATATTAATGACTTTCTTTATTTCACACCCATACAGACAAATGGTGCTCCCTGTGCTCCTGGTTTTACATGTTCCAAACAATTTAGAAAACTTGAACTGAATCACCTTGAACCTCATCTAACTATTATACTACTGAACTCGTGGTTCAGTAGTATAATAGTTACTGAACCATGTTACTGGGTGGTTCGTTACCACCCAGTTGCGGTGGTAACGAACCGCCCAGCGGTTCTGTGGGCGGCATTGTCTGCGATGCCGACTGGGCTCGAGTTGAAGCGAGTGCCTTCTATACGAGTAGGGAGACGCATTCAAAGGATAATTGCCGATGTCCGATGTGTATTAAGTGTACACGAGCTCAAAGAGCTTTCCATAAGGGTCGCGATCCAGTTTTCGTCTTCGCATACGGACCACGAGATGTACGAAGCTAACGGTGTAAATTGACCTGTCAGAGCAGATTTTTTTGTGATAGAATTACGGTCTATCGTACGGCTTAAGCCAGTGCAGACTCTGAGCACAGTTGTTCAATGCGATGGCATCGAAGCTGAAAGAAGTGTCATACATTTGCATGAGTTGGATACTTTGGATAGTTTAGACACCCTCCTCCTGTCGAGGTCATGCCAAGTGTAAAGACAAAACTCTAGGGAAGAGGCAAACTCTCAACAGAGGAGAGGTTTTAGCAGGTGGAGGCGTCTTGTCATCCACGTCAACCCTTCACTGGACTGGCCCAGTGAAGGTTGGAGCTTCACTTGGAGGTTGGAATGGCTGGTGTTCATGCGTTTGAAAACAGTTTCCTCTGCGAAAAGAAACGCCCTCAGTTACCCGCTTCTCAACGATTTGTTTCAGTGCCGACAGACCGTGCTCATCACACATCCTCGACTCAGCAGAGTCTTTGACTGATGATCCTGCCCGCTCTCTGAGACGTGAAGGGTATTTCTTTATGAGCGTGTATACCATTTTGGTGCTAGTTTTCCCCACGCTAATTGGTAAGCCTCTGGGCCCCGTTAGGATCGATCCGCTTTTATTCTAGCTCGAGATACGTCAATCATATATGCATCAAAACCTCAACGGTCATACATGTACACTACCAAATACTCGAGTTAGCGTTTCGTTTGCTGTGAAGTTGTTCTTCCACGTATTCTTCAACGAAACCACTTTGCCAACAGCCAGTTCGGCTGACGCAGCTCCAGGCGACCGCTGTCAGAAAACTCCAAAGAACGAGTTGCAGTTTCCGCCGCCGTTACTGACCACAGCAGCGGCAGCTGTTGATACCAATTTGCGATCGATTGCGATCGGGGGAACCCCTGGCAATGAAGTTGTTGCACCAGTACAGACAGACAGACAGATGTACAGACGGACAGACAAACCGACCGACAGACAGACGGACGGCCAATTGCTAAAGCTGTTGGTTGATTGTTGGCAGCCCCCCCTGCGCGAGTGAGTGAGAATCACACGCGCCAACACCCGCTCACCCCTTACCATCTGCCGCTGCCAACATAGCGGTTCTCTTGCACGCAGCAGCAGCCACTGTCGCCGCCGCCACCTCTGCTGCTGCTGCGGCTGCCCCGCAACGGCCGCCGCCGCAGCCACCACCACCGCCGCTGTTGCTGCCTTTGTCTGTCTGCTCGCGGCTGAGGAAACGGAGCCCCGTTGGTGGCGTCGATGGACGCGAGGGGGGAGGTTGCTCTGGGCTGGGTTGCGTTGGGTTGCCAGCTCGACGGAACGCTCACTATTCCAGCAGCATCAGAGCAGTTGCCAGAGCAGCTGTCTCGCTACGACTAGACGTTTACCGGAGCCAGCAACGAGCGCCGCTACTGCTGCTGTTGTTGTTGTTGCTGCTGCTGCTGCTGCTGCCGGAGCGGCCAGATCCGCAGTTGCAGCTGTCCTGGATACGACGTCCACTGGCATTCGCTTCGAATCGCGCTGACGCGCGCCCTGCAACCCCTCTCACCTCAGTCGAGTATCAGCGACGCACAGGACGCGTATACTAACTGCGGCCTTTGAGAAACAAGTTGTTATCGCCTATCGCGGCGGTCAGTTGCCCAGTCGGCGGTGCTATTTCGCTGCGTACAGTGCAGGACGCATTGGCCTGCCATATCGCCGAGGTGCTCAGCGACTTCCAAGGGAATTGTGTGGAGTACCGACACACAATACGCAACACGCCGTGTGCGACGATACCTCCATGTCGAGTGTCAGGTGTGGGAGCCCGCCAGTGCTAGCGACATAGATGATCAGTGTTTGAAACGAGGGAACGATCCGCGCACCACTTTGGACTAACAACCTGGTTTACACCCGGCCCCAGTATTTCGATCACGCGTGGAAAACGCCCGGAAAACACTAAACCATTATGAAACCATTAATTTGGTAAGTGTTCGCAATTTCAGCTATGCAGCGATTATACAATGTGTTTGTAAATAACTATAAAAAAAGAAGGCAACAACGCACTGCACACCAGTCGACGTTACCTGCAGTAGTGATCTTAAGTGCTCGATTCGCTGAATGCCAACTGCCTCCGATATAATGCTCAAGCTGACACCGCTCGACCAATGACTGTGTACAACAGCAGATGCGTCTAGATGTGTATACGCGTGTACTATTATTTAGTATAATGACGTACAGCCAACGCCCGATAGCGTTCTTCTCATCGGGGTAGCCTTCCGTTATTCTGGATGACAACTTTTCTCGGCAGTGTTTCATGTGAACACTCCTAACAAGCCCCCTGCGTCCTGTGTACCCTTTGCCGCGGCACGGTTAACCTAGCCAAGAACAACTATAATGAGTTCTAATTAATACTATAGACAATGATTTCGCCTCATCATGTTTCATGCTACTAGAAATGCTACTTTTCCTCGCAGCACGCATGTACTTGCTTAGAATTTCTGAGACGTTCCTTATGTTTAAATGGTGCTCAACATGTCGTTTCGCGGGACATCGTAACGCGAACGAAATCCATTCTCTGGGCACGGCCGTCAATTGCGACCACTTTCTTCATGGATTTCCACTCTATGCGCTTGCCATTATTAGAAACTTACCTTTACATCGCATCGCACGTATGAATTGTATCCGAAGTTGAAGTTGAACTTGAAGTCATCATCACAAGCTCCCGCCGCTCAAACAGCTTCTGTCTGTTACTGACCAGCCCATTGGAACCGATAGAACATTCACCTTTCATTCGTTCAACTGAACTTTCTCGTTGTTAACTTTCCCATCTCGCTGCCACGCGATGGCCGCCGACCTCCGCCACGACAAGTCATTGTCCACCACCTCATTGTACTTCGATGTCGTTCGTTGTCGACTTCAACGAATATACGGATACTATAATAGTGAAAAAAAATGAACTCACCTTTCAATCAATCGTCTTTTACAACTCTGCCAATAGCGAGGCGCGAATTCAATTCGGCCCGCCCTAGGAAAAACGGAATAAGTACGACTATGCTGTTGTTATCGTAATTTTGAAGATGGTAAAACACAGTCGGTGAGCGCAATCGTTTTAAAAGAATACAGTAATTATCATCACCGATAACAACCACCAGAAAGGTATTATCTGCTCTTGTTTGACGTTCATAGGCTCAGTTGAGTGAATCTTGGTTTAATCTCGCAGATGATTGGTTGCAGCTTCGATTAGTAGGTGACCCGAAGGACTATATATATATATATATATATATATATACATATGTATAACAAAGTCATAAATCATAAACATGCATAGCATCAACGAAGGGTTCCTGCAAGAAGGGTTCAGCTCGAATATGACGGCAATCCACAATGACATCACCCGCTTGAAGACGAAAGCTTCTCATCACGTTCTATCCGTGGGTTGGCGTTTATCTTCTACGCGTAAAACAACACACAAAAGCCAACTCAATCCTTTTATCGGGAATGTGGCTCTTAGTTAGCGTTCCAACGACGACGCCACTATTGGATCTTAACCCTTTCAACGGTTCTCTGCTAACAACGACAACATCGCAATAGATTTGTGCAGCTCGGCAGACTGCAACAGCTGCTGTCACCGACAACAGCAGCAGCAGCAAAAGCCATCGCGACAGCGTTTGCTGTCAGGGGAACTGCGAAGATGTTGCTCGCTTTGTAGTTTTTTTTCTTTCCATTTGCCGACCCGGCAACTATTCCGACCTTGCCATCCAGAGCAGGTAATGATGATTGTGCTGGCGATGATTGTCGCTAACGGGTCGGTAGCAAGCGGCAAATGAGTCCGACATTGTCAACTGGCCAGCAGCAGCAGCAGCAGCGATGGCGCACATATACGGTTCAAACAGCAGCAGCAGCAACAGCAACTAGTGCAGGACAGCACGACGAGCGTCGTCGACAGCGAGACCCATGAATAATAGTAATTCCTCTTTTAGACGGCTGGACTGCACGACACGACTCCAGCTTATGATCATGACCACGATGATCATGACGGCGTTGACTTTAGCGGCTACGGTGGCGGCGGCGGCGGTGGCGTTCATGGTGACGACTATGATGACGACCACGTTGTCGACGATCCACATCATCAATTTATCTATTCGCCTATACCTGTCTATTTATCTATAATTCGATCCGTTGCGCTCGTGTTGTTTGTTGTTTGTATTATCATGTTGCATTGTGTGTGTGTGTGTGTGTCTTGCCAGTCTGCTGTCGCCAGCCTGCCTTCGTTCACCTTAGTCGTGGGGGTAGTGCTACGGGAACCGCAGTTTCGGCAGCAGCTAGCACTCGCCCCCTTGGCGCCGTGACGTTTGCATCTCGTGTAATGCCCATGCAGACTGTCGCCTGGCGATGGCCGCTGCCATATGTCTGTTGTGTCTGTCTGGCCGTCGGATAAACCGTGAACTTGTAGGGTTCAGTTCACATGAGGGACGGGAGTCCAGGCATGAGGGACGGGGTAAGACGAAGAAGAATGACAAAATGACACCAAGTACAACTGCTTAGTGAACTGCTCGTGAAGCTCACGACCTTCGTTGACGACGTCGATGATGATGATGACGACGACGACGACCATCATTATCATCACTCTGATCATGGTGACGTTGGTGACAGTGGGCAGAGGAGGGCAGAGAGCCCAGTGGGATGTCTGACCATGTCCCGTCTGATAGTTGTGTCGAAGCGACGGACAATGAATGTGACGTTGTGTGCGACAATGTCGTCATTAGCATCATCGTAATGCCCCCAGGTGTAATTATCGTGTCGTCGTCTATGGCTTGTGTGTACATCGCTACGGCGTATGTGGAAGGTATTATAGATGTGCAATGATGGTCACCCGTCCGCCCGCCTATTCAATTAACTAACTGTCGTTGCTAGTCCATGAACGCACACCGATTCACAGAGACAACGAGCGTGCGAGGGTATAGCGAGAGCAGACCTCGGTGTTGTGCGTTGATATTGTGAGTCGGTGTTTTTGAGATGGGATCTAACAAAAATGATTAGAATTCATCATCACTTCGTGTTGTTGCTTTTTTCTGTAACAGCGAAATATCCGACGGTCGCAGTGTATCTGGTTGAATGTGCTGTTTCTCCATGTGCTGCTAAATAAATGAGGGTTACCATATGTAAAGTTCAAACGAATTGCAATTTCAATTCAATCATAACATAATGAGCAGCTAAGTCAAAATCATTGCCGTAGTGAAATAAGCTATGATTTGGCAACCAATTGGCAAAGTTCACGAATTTCGTGTAACGAAAGGTTTAATTGTCGAATCAGCAGATTCACAATTTGGCGGATTTCGGATAAAACTTCCGCAGTTAAAGTAATTCATATTTTCAGCATATCTTACGCAATACAGATAGATACATTGCTACCCACAAAATTATACATACACACCCACATGTCCACTGACGTACTTGTAACACGTCCATAAGTATCTAGGTATAATTTTATGTGCAGCAGTATATTCATACGAATTGCGAGTGTAGATTGCTGGGAAAATGGGCCACTTTAACTGCGAAGGTTTTGCCTGAGGCCCGCCAACTCGTGTTAATGACAAACAAGGCCTTAATCTCGAAAAGCAAAATCGCTGCTCGTCACGGCAAGCTAGTATGTAGAGATCGCAGCATAGGGATTATAACGTTGTTATTATCACAATTCTCAGCGAAATTACTACTGTTTAGGGTGTCATCCATACTATTGTAAATATATACATAAATATTGGATGTCAATCTATGTAGATTGTGTATGTCACTCATTTCGTATACGATCTCGCAATAGGCGTTACAAAAATTCTCACGTAAACCGTTAACACATTGACTACAACTTCACGGATTTACTATAACTGGCTTACTTAAGCAGCGTTCACTCACACACCTCCGGCGCTATTAGATATATACACATATATATATATATATATATATACATATATATATTCTGTTGCGAGTGGCCGATCGCGAAATCATTGTTACATACAAACACGGCGACGAACAGTGAGAAATTTGGCAATCGCTCTAGCAGCGAATCATCTACAGAAACTCGCATATTTTTCGTTGATTGACGATTTAGCGATCCATTAGTGGATGGCGACTAATTTAGAGAGAAAAAAGAAATAAGTGAGACGCATAGTCCCACTCGCCGGTCGTCACTAATACGACCATAACGTCACTGTTGGCCATGAGACTTGGGAAAAAACGACTAATTTTCATGCTGCACGCCATCCGTCCGCGGCGCCATTGAGCGCTCGGGTCTAGAGTAGTTGTGCTTTGTAAGCGTCACGTAGATAAGAATAGCCATATTTCTGTAAGGGAGCTAACGTATGGCGGAGCGAGCGACGCCGCAATTTTCCTAACCTCACCATAGTACACTATGCTGCATGCTGTTTCTACACAGAAACTAGAGAAAATTTCGTAGGCTTTTTATGCCGTTCTGATCTTGGCCCCAACGAACGAACGAACGTCGAAATGCTCCATTGAAATATTCCAGTCCGTTCCTTTCGCCGTTGAGCCGCTGTGCACCGACGGATTTTCGAGTTGAAGATTGAAGTATCTAATTCGTCGGTGATTGGTGTTCCCACAGAACTGATGCCATCCCGCTTATTCACGCTGTTGACTTGTAGACTGAATTCGAAAGTTGTGTTGCTTACGGTGCCATGAAGTGGACTGGTGTCGACCAGGAGGAAATTGCTGCCATGAAACAGAGCTCAAGAGCAAGCGCATACGGCAAGATAGCTAAGGTAGAATTGACGACAACTGTCCTGCAAGAAGTGCAGTTGTGGTCATTTATTGATTCAGGTGGTGCATTTGAGGCGGGCGCGGGGGGGCTAACGGCTAAAAATGTCGAATGCAGTCAGATGAACTGCATGATTTGGTCCAGCCAATTGCGTACAGAGATCATTTGTATCGGGCGTCGCCGCGGATTCACAAAGTGAGATCATGCTTCGACCGTCGTCGGAAACGATGGCGGACGGATCTGTGGCAATAGACACTCAGATGAAATTCGTGGATCCTGTTGACCAACTGTAGCAGACCATGTGGCCATGAGAGAAGGGAGTTCTGCCGACCTTTGTCGCGGTGCTGATTATAATGGAAGGCAAGTTCAGGGTTGGTCCAATCACGTGTGTCCATCTGAAAGTACGCCACCTTGTCTACATTACAGTATCTCTATCATTAAGGACCTCGACAAACGTTCTGGATATTGACGGTTGACGAAACGCACAATTCCTGCTATTTCTGGTGTCTCAAAGCGAGTGCTACCCTTTTAGCGCTATGCTGGGGACGGATTTGTTAACGACAATGGGATCTGCTACGGGTTGAATTTGTACCCAAAGACCTCGTCTTATCTTTAGCTAGAACCACCCATCACTGTGCTGAGCATCGTCCATTGTTTTCATGAAAGACATGACTCGTCATATTATATATATACATATACATAAGTTCGTGGTACGCACGAAACGGGGCGCCCTCTGTGTGCAGATGAATCAGTCGTAAAATCGAAACGGATTTACACGTTTGAATACGGCCAGATAAATCTATGTGGTCTATGCGCACTGGCTCTGTGATGGCGTAGCGCCGTACAGGCACTATGTATTTTATCGTTTAATGTAAAATAAATATAATTTTACATGAACTGATTTCCCAATACTCAAAAGCACAATATGTGAGAGCGACTTTTTAAGAAGTCCCCTTCAACATTGCTAAAAATTCTACCACAATTTTCAGCATTGTCAACTAAAAAATTCAGCAATTTATCAATATCCAAAAAATTCAGCGCAAGCGTTATTAACATCTAAATATCATCGACATGTCTTGTTAAACGTGAGTTCGTCCTGATGTGCTCTAATATACCGAAGCTTGACGATGACAGTATGGAAAAAATTCTCGAGCGGAGCCCACGGTGCAAATCTACAGTCACATGCAGCTCCTTTGTGACTATTTGTCGACTCGACAAATGTTACTATATAGCAGCGCTCCGTTACGGCAGCCGAACATGACCGTAAAAGCGTTATTTCTCTAATTACATTGTCCGCTGGTTTTCTGGTCCACTGTACACCCTCCCTGAGTGCATCGTCTCGTACAGAGCACGGACAAGTTGCACTATTAAACGTCTATGGGAAAAAATATTTCGCTTGTGGAATCCATGTATGATAATGCCGATTGGACTAGAGAAGGCTCACTGAGTTTTGAAATACTAAGCGGTGCCAAGAGCAGTTAAACCGTGAAATGTTGGCTGGGCATCTGCCCGGAAATATTTACTCCACTCTACTGATATTATACATATGTATATATTGCGATACGTTAATTAACCTAGTACTGTACTAAGGTATATTTTAGTAATGACCTATGATTTGTGATCTCACTGTGCATCGTGACACAAGATTATTCGCACAGCTGAGAGCATTTTGGTGACAAATAACAAGAATACTTCGAATAATATCTAACGAATTTCACAGTGCGCTTGGTTTATTAATTCACGGAGATACAAACGTATATAGGTTTTGATTACCGTGAGTTTATATATATATATATATATATATTGTCATCGAATTAGACAACATAAGGATCGTTGAAATCAATTTACGAAATCGTCTCCTATTTCGAGAGATGCTAACGGCTCTTTTTTTAAATAGACATTACTATTGTAAGCAAAATCATTTTTAATTCATCACTCGTTTGCAAAACCTTGACGCAATTTTAGTTTCGTTTGATCCCCCCCTATAATGGAATATGCACATGGAATGGCGTCTACCGTTGGCAATTGCATGCATGGGCAACCGCTCGGTCTAATATCTCCAGCTGTGTTTTTTCGTTCTTACTTTCAATGTGATTTCAGTTTATTAGCAGTGGCTTCTCTGGTCATAGGAGGAGGAAACGCGTTACCAGACAATTGTGCGCTCGTCATATCCGCAAAGGCTGTCACAGACGTGTAAGTAGCCTGTCTAAGGTACTTCGCGGTGATTTCATAACAGATTTCAATATACACCTTCGACAAGATAACTGCTACATCACCATGAGTGTTGCAGGAATCCATCTCGGATGTGTTACTTGCTCGTGTTCCTGTCGGAAGACATAATAAACATCTTCGAAATATTTGTCGGAAACGATTCCTCGAAGTCAGCTGGTCATCTTGCAGGCCAAACTACTCAAACGGCCCAGATATATTTTATACAGGTTTTAAATGCTAAAAGCGAATGTTTGTGTGTGTGTTTCTTCAGAGCCCAATTTTACCGCACAGAGAGATACACACAGACACACACAGACACACGCAATGAATGAAACGCCTCTTTAAACGGCGTAGTGATCAAGGACAGTCAAACTACTACAGATTGAATTCATCAGACCGTTCGCAAGGCGAAGCAGTTGACAGCTGAATCTAATAGTTAGTTATCTTTTTGGCACCGCACCCGACGGTTATGTCTTTTAAACTAATGGAAGCCAAATATTGAGATCGCCCCATCGGCAGTGGTACACCAAAATTCGAAATAATCCCATATCTCGTTGAGTGAATCTCGGCGGTCCTGACGTATCTTTTTCAATCTGGGGGTCTAAATTGGCTTCTCGACATTGGTCAGCCTCCAGAAAGCTTATATATTTGGCTTGTCTATTCTGAATACGTGTAGAAATAAAGTTAAACATGTGTTATGAAACATGTACAAGCTGTATAGATGGTGTGTCTTGTGACGGAAGAAATTTGCAGAAACAGAGAGCCGTGCTGGATGGGAGTGTTCAATGGAACATATAACATAATAAAAGGGTAATAATAATAATACTAGTAACAATAAACGTTGGCATACGATATGTGTCTGTTCACAGAGGCGTCGGGGTACAGAAGTGTATTACGTACGATGACGTCAATGCCGCGGTCGCCGAGGCAAAAGACAAATTTTCAGGTGGGCATGTTCCTCCAGAAATCTATGAGTTGACGTCCGACACTCCTACCGCTGAGCACGTCACCATCCCGGCTGAAATTGGTATGTACACTTGAGTTAGCCCTGTCGAATTAGTTAGATCAGCATAACTGGCACGAGGGGTGGAATTGAAACAGAGAAGCTTAGACAGATTCAAAGTAACTGTACAATGTTCAATGGAGAACTCGAAATAGCCCGATATGATGGTATGTGGACAAGGTACAAATCTCTAATATGTTTAGCGATGGAGTTAAATGACGATCAAGCGGGAGACACTTATAATATAATAATTAGATTCCTGCACGATCCATCAATTCATACCCTCTCTTTCCCTCTCAGTGGCTGTCTCTCGCTATCGTCACCAATATGAATGATACTATTTGTTTCCTCATTATGATAACACAACTCATAGGCCCATTGAGCCCAGGTACTAACATTGTGTTTCATATGTTCAGTACTGGAAGCCACCAAAATTTTGGCGAAGCGGTTCCATCTGTCGTATCAAGAGATCGTGTTCGGTCTTCCCAAAATTGACACCTCCCGCACGATCATCAATGACATCTGTCCCACGTTCCTGAAACCCATCAAATGTGAGGTGTCCCGCTACAGGTTGGTTGCAACGGCGAACTGTGACCTTTATTCACGATATGCATGTGAACTTGAACGCTCTCTGACTCAAGACTCAAAATGATCCCATTTAATAAGCTCGTCTTCTGGGATATCTTGGTCCCCCAATATATATATATACATATATATATATATATACAACATCTGTTACAAAAATCCCCAATATATATATATATATATATATTGGGGATTTTTGTAACAGATGTTGTAAAAACCAGTTCAGCAGTTCGAAAAAACGTAACTAGCTTCCTAGCGGACTAACCGGAACCATATGTTTTGTAGAACTCTATCCGGGCAGTGCAACAATTTGGAAAACCCGTCATGGGGCTCTACACGTTCCGCCATGGTTCGCTTCATGCCACCCGCATACACAGATGGCATCTCGGAACCACGTCGGGCACGCGATGGAGGCGAGCTCCCCAATCCCAGAATGGTGTCATTCGTCATTCATCACGATGTATCTGAAAAAGATAAACGCATCCGAAATATCCTCGTCGCTTTCGGTCAGCTGCTTGACCATGACCTTACCCTCGCCGCGCCAACGCTCGACCATGAGAAACAGGATATCATCTGCTGTCCGTTAGTATGCTGCGTATGCCGTGTATTAGATATTTGACATTTGGATCGTCCGATGTTTGTCAATGATTATTCTCGACCATTGTTTGAGTCGGACGTTATACAGGCTAACGGCAGGGAGGGGATGGCATTGTTGTGTGGATAGATGAATTTCGAGGGTTCCGATTTCCTTGGCGTGTTGAAGATTATGGGTTGTCTTGGCGTATAGCTGATACCTAGCAGTATGTTCGTGATTTGTCGGCATGCCAATCTGTACATTGTTGATCAATAGTGTTCGGAGATACATACATCTAGGCATAGAGTCCTTTATAAGCTAAAATACATACATAACGAATGTTGTATGTACA
Source organism: Stratiolaelaps scimitus (assembly GCA_019614645.1). Classification (NCBI taxonomy): domain Eukaryota; kingdom Metazoa; phylum Arthropoda; class Arachnida; order Mesostigmata; family Laelapidae; genus Stratiolaelaps; species Stratiolaelaps scimitus. Next base: position 5,414,149 of record JABWDB010000020.1, on the reverse strand, counting down.
ATTGAATTGGTGAAGGCAACCAGTACAGCTACGGGTTCGGGGCGAAAATCAATTACATTGAAAGCTGAACGTGTCAATGAGATGATCGTTTCTCCCAAGGAAAATAGTCGATCAGCGTAACATTAGTAACGAATTTCTCCTATGTGCCCCTCGTATTTTCCAGTACACCTCCGGAGAAGCGGCACCCGAACTGTATGCCAATCAGGATTCCTGACGACGATCCCTTCTACAAGTTCTTCGATCGCAAGTGTCTTGAATTTGCTCGCCTACTATCTTCACTTCGCCCAGGCTGCACCCTCGGACCACGATCACCGTCGAACACGCTTTCAGCCTTCATTGATGCCGGCTTCTTGTACGGCTCCACTGCGGAGGTGGGCTCCCGTCTAAGGACGTACAAGAATGGCATCCTCAAGTCCACGAAACTCTACAAGGATCTTGGATTGAAAGACCTGCTGCCGATGAAAACGGTCGAATCTGATGTTGGCTGTATGTCTCGTCCCCGTAACCTCTACTGTTTTGATGCTGGAGACGAGCGTGTTAATGAACAGCTGGCACTGGCCGTGATGCACACCCTCTGGATGCGCGAGCATAACAAAATTGCCGGTATCCTACAGAAGACCAACCCTCATTGGGATGACGAGACTGTTTTCCAGGAGACTCGTCACCTTGTGACCGCTCAGGTGCAACACGTTGTCATCAACGAATGGTTGCCCATGATCATTGGGCCTGATGCCATTCGAAAGTATGGCCTCGAGCCTGCTAAGGACGGATATTATCACGGCTATGATCCCAAGGTATGAACACAGATAGGTGAAATATCATTATTACATTAGACATATGGTAACATTTCTCTTGAAATGGTTATATATATATATATGAACAAATCGCTTCTCAGCTGTGAGCGCGGTGGCTTGGACGGTTAAGTGGTCTCTGGCTGTAAAAAGCCAGCGGCGGTAGGTTCGAGTCCCGTTGCGTGATGAGGACATATATAGATAGGCCTGTCAAATGAGGGAGGAGCTGAGGGTTAAATAAAAAAAATTGAAAATTTAATTCGCTTCACAATGTAGCTAACACTGTGAGTTAAGATGGCGTATACAGATTGATTCAGGGGTTCAGGTACGCAGGTAGTTCGTTCCTTCAGATGGAATTATCGCTTCAACTCGTAGAATATTTTTTATAAGTATGTCATACTGACTATTATGTCAGATGGTAACGATATCATGAAGATGCTGATGATGATATATATATATACATGTTTGTCACGACATATTTTAGATTTTATTATCCTTGCTGACCAACGAACACTAAATATCCTGGCGTGATTCCCGTTTCATTCGTGTCTTACGCTCTTATTATATTTATCATTATTATTATATTTATTATTATTATTATTATTATTATTGATGTTCGTATTCGCAGGTTAACGCGGCTATTAGACAGGAGTTCCAGTCGGCCGCTTTCCGCTTCGGACACACACTGCTGCCTGATGTTACGGATCGGTACAACAAGTTCCACGAGAAGATCGGTGAGTTACATCGAGTTGCAATAGATGATGCGCTGTTTTGTTAACTAGCCAACGTCGTGATTGCTAGCTCGCAAGAACTATTTGGGTAGATGACTCTAATGCGCGCTATGATGCATATTTCCAGAATCTATCCGCCTGTCGCGTCTTATTCGTCAACCTTACGACCTGTACAAGCCTGGAGTAATCGATACTTTCATTCTGGGCATGGTGAATCAACAGGCCAATCGCGTGGACCATGAGGTTACCACCGAGGTAAGATGACGACCTCGAATCATGGTGGCGATTTCTAAGATTTCTTCAATATCTGCTTGTGTTGTTGAAAAACGATTCAGGATGAGATACATCAACATGAGTTCGTTCCTGCAGCAAATATCGGTATTCGTTTGCTTTTGCAGGTTACGAACCATCTATTTGAGAAGCTTGGCGATGGCTTCGGTATGGACCTTGTTGCGTTGAATCTCCAGCGTGGTCGGGAAACTGGCGTGCCGGGCTACAACGATTTCCGTGAATACTGCGGTTTGCCTCGTTGCAAAGAGTTCTGGGACCTCACTGGTTTTATGTCCAATAAGACAATCCACCGTTTCTCGCAACTGTACAAGTGAGCACTATCTGCGTATTTCATTTTCCAATCAATATGAATCGAAAATGGATAACCAACTCTTTGATCTATTACAGCTCTCTCTCTCTCTTTGTTTATTTGTGAGTAGTATATTTATTAAATTGAGCCTATGCTGAATATCTGGAGTCTGAAAGAACATTCGCAATTGACCAAGAAACATCACCACGAACATATTTGTCTGCATCAAGGGTTAGCCCGACTAGGTGGTCTCCACACTCAACAAAGTAGAATCTATTGTATTTATTATGACTTTATTAACGAATCCAACAGGATGGACACACAAATAGCGATGTTATTCAGTATGCATTAGTACATACAGGTACGCGTCATTTCTCGAAATCACGATCAACCCATGCATAATCAGTGAGTCGTTGTTAGCTTTTAAATTGAACACCTCAAAATCTGAACTTTCACCCAGCCAGCTCCGCACTCTGGCATTGCCTTGTTAATATACTTTGCTGTACTCAATTTGAGATACATTCTTGCTGAATCATGGGATGCTTTACACAAGGGTGCAATGACTTTTTTACGCGACACTGAAACTGGTAACTCATCATTATCTTAATTAGCTGTGTCATTCGGTTCATATCACTGTAATCTCATTTGTTTGCCTATAACCTTCATTCCTTAGGCACCCTGATGATCTGGACCTGTGGTCTGCTGGCGTAGGCGAGTTCCCTGTCCCAGGTGGAATCCTTGGCCCGACATTCAGTTGCCTCATCGGCGAGCAGTTTGCAAACATTCGTCGCGGTGACCGTTTCTGGTGAGTGCCGCCGCCTCCTCATTGGCTTGCTGATAGCCTCCGTAGAGCATCGTCTCGCGTCGTACATTTCTTGAGAGATACCTGCATTTATTCTAATTTTTATTACTGCAACAATCCCTATCGGTGATGGCTTTGTCTCACCTTGCGCCACTTGCAGTATTATTATGATTATTGTAATTCTTATTTTCATGTGATGAGGCGTATTGCCTTGCATCACATAGACGTTCAATGCTTATGCCGCTACAACAGAACTAGTAGCGCTGTATAACGGCGACACGGGATAAAATAATTATGTCAACAACGGGCAATTTGGCGGGACCGCGCTATCACCTCGATCCGCTTCCACGATTGGTAGTGGGCTTTCAGTGGAACATTATTATTATTATATCTGAGCTCGTATTTTCTGCGTGCAATTGAGGGGCTGTTATCGCACACCATCAATTCTAGTATAATAGATGTACGTATTTAGTGCAATGGTACAACAACTAACTGAACAGCGGTGGTCGTTTTTGCACCAACTATGACTTGCATTCACATTGAGGTAAATGCATTGGCGAGGCCTTCAACGGCTGTTGGCAGTGCTAATGAAAGCCGATCACGCATGTATTCGTAGTCCCGTTTTTCCGACTACATTTTGAGCTGAACACGATGAAGCATGAAGCTCGATGATATGAGGAAACGCAACAGAAGTTGGACACGGCCCAGTTTGACTCTAAGCCAATGCCAATCAAATTATACTAGAGCTAACAGATAACTGTTCAGAAGAACGACACAATCAGGCTGACATTATCCATGTTCATGTTAATATCTGTTCGTTTCATAGGGAACAGTGCACACGGATATAGATCATTCAGCTCGTATGTATCGTTATCGTCGCTTATCGTGCCTGTTTTCTATTAGGGTGTTTGGTTCAAACTGTCGCCTCTTTAAATGACAATAACTTTTGAACTAAATGAGTTAGAACTAAGATCTTTTGGTATGAGTTATAGGTACTGTCCTGCTTTATTGACACACCGATGATACAGCGCTCTGGGAGTTTTGAGATAGCCAAATATTTACCATTTGCATTTATAATTTCGTTATCTATTGCTTCTTTGAATAAGTCGACGTTTGCATATATAATAGAATCCCACCTATTGCCCTTTTTAATGCATGGTAACAACCATAATCACATGGGCTTAAATCAGGAGAATATGGGGGTTGATGCCATCGCTCAATATTGTTCTCCTCCATCCAGGCCGTAATTTCAGCAGTGCGGTGAGGTCTTGCATTGTCGTCGAGTATCCACACTCGGTGCTGTCGATCCCCACGCCATTTGTTCATCAATCCCTTAAAGAAGTCGAGATATCGGGGAGCATTGAATTTTTCTTTTGCTGCTAATATTTCGTAATACTCGCAACACCCTTGATATCCAGGGCGAGTATCATCAACACCTTTCGTCCGAATCTATCTGGCATTGCCACAGACGCTGCTGCTTCACTCTGTCGGAGCCACTGTTTTGCTTGGTCCTTCTCAGGGGGTCTATGCAGGCTAACCCATGTCTCGTTTATCGACACCGTGTGTTCTAAGCGACTGGTTTGTTGCGCGTAAGTCTTCAAATGTCGAACCCTGTACACGCATTTTCATCTGGTCAGCACTCAGTGTTTGGGGAACCCATTTTGCATTGATTTTCTTCATCTTCAGTATATTGGTGATAATTCTATGACACGTCACCTGAGGAATCCCAGTTTCAGCCGACAAAGACTCCATGGACCAAGCTCTCTAGTTTGCATAAGAACTGCCTTGATTCTGTCAATCCGTTCGTCCCTTGTCGCACCTGATTTCTGGTCCCCACCTTGGTGGTCATCGGTGTCCAAATTTGCACTGTTAACTCTCTCGCACCAACGTCGCACCGTTCGCTGGCATAAGGCAGAGCTGCTGTACGCGTTCACTAAGTGCCGATGGATTTCAGCTGGAGGAAAAACGTGATGATTTCCCGTTGAGGGAATTTGCACTCTGTGCTACAGTGTCCATCTTTCTGATCGTATCGAAACCACTCAGTGTTCGAAAGGAAGCCGCGTTCCTGCCGTACGAAGGCATTGTGTCGCGTCGTGCAGACTGTGCGCCATTCGATAGAGCGGACAGTTCGAATGAAATGCCCTAATATATATATATATATATAAATATATATACCGAAAGAGAGAGAGAGAATCTTGGAGTTTGCAGTCATCTTTTCCGAAACGAATGAGCTGGTCATGCTTATACGACTAAGTAATATATTACTAGGGCACATGGCTTTACCACATCTGGGAGCTGTTCTAATTTATCCCATTTTATATGGGATGCTCTTTCCTCGCCACACGCTAAACCTTGCGCCAACAATTGATTCCGAATAGTAACTTTGTTCTGTTGCTCGCGGAAGCTTATGAGTGATAACGCACCATGTTAACGGCAGTGATCTAGACAAAGAAACTTATCTGGGACAGCCGTATTGAAACTGATCATATACTGACAACATGATCAGTCATGAGACATTAATGATGGCACTAGGCTGAAAAAACGAATGACAGATGGGTCTTCGACAGTCATGAGCCGTATCTCGAAATAGTCATAATAATGATAATAATAATAATAATACAATTCATCCTTTTTTCTGTGACGGAGAACGCCCGTGAAAGATCAGGCCTCACCCGTGTCGTTATATTGTTAGGTGGGACTCCTGGCTGATGTACTGACACACGTGTCTACATCACTCAGGCGTCCCGCAGTATATTTTATGATACTTGTACGCAACTCTTCGATTCGTCTATCTGTTTCCATACATGTATACTTGATATTTACCATGCGATAGTGCTAATGGTGGTGATGATGATGATAATAATAATAATGTTAATTTACAGCGAGTCATGACAATACATTTGATATTTTCATCATCGACAATTGATGGTAGATATTACAATTAATTTTGGCTTTTCAATTGCTCGATCTCGTTATATTTTGCATGAGCATTTCGGTGTTTATTTATATTTTCCCACCGATCCTTCCATAGTAAATTTTTTTTGTACATATAAAGTTGTTGACTGAATGCTGTACTTGCGATATTGTTCATTGTTTTCTCGCTTACGCAAAATAGGTTCGAGAATCATGGCTGGCCTTCATCGTTCACCCTTGAGCAGTTAGCTGAAATTCGTAAGTTCTCGCTGGCCCGGCTCATCTGCGACAACTCGGACGATATGCACGACATGCAGCTGAACGTATTTGAAAAAGCTACCTCTGATGGGAATCCCCGGTACGTGCTATATCCCTTCCGTAGATATGAATGATTTAATTAATGAATGAACACCAAAAGGCAGTTTAATGTTTTTCAAACTTCAACGTAAAAGCACCCCCTAGAAGTATCAGAGACGATTTTCAATATTGGACAGAACAATAGTATTGGATCGTGTAATTGTATCTATTGAAGAGTATAACTGTATCTGTTGCAGTGTACAACTTTATGTTACATTGTGAAAATATTCTTCCGTTAGCCAACGCATGTGGGGTTAATGACGGCCTATGATAATATCCGTGAAAGTTATATTCTCGAAATTATCGAGCTCGTATTTTACAGATCACCACCAAACATTTGACTACCTGTCAAATTCGTACACATTCTGATATCGTTCTGCTGTACCTTTGTTGTTGCAGATATGGATGCACTTCGGACCGTATGCCTAGTATGGACCTGAGCAAATGGAAGGACATTAAGTTCGCCCAAAAAAAGGCCAAATAAATTTAGCAACTCAGTTCATATGAAGTAGCGAAGACACATGTCATCATCCACCATCACCCTTCAAAAGATTATGCTATCATAAGACAACAACCGGAAACACCAGTAACATAGAAAATCGAGCCACATCCTAAGGGGTGAATACGAATTATGCTAATAGTATTTTTGAAGGATACCACTATACTTGTTTATACATGATAGTGCATTAGTGACACAACACAAGAATACCAAAAAATTGCTGTTCGAAGCACGAGAAAATCACTGTTTAAGCTTGCACCTTCTGCAGACCAAAGCAAGAAACGTACACTTACATCGCAGTTACTGTTACATTATTGGGAACGTTTTAATTAAGTTACATCAAAACAAAAAAAAATCCAATCACCACTCTATCACGCGGACACTTCGGCTGTCACACTGAGTTCAAGATTATTTTCAGGTAAATTCCGCTTATGCTGCCATACGATGCTTATTATACCTCCTTATTATCGCCTTCCGTATAATTAAAGGCACAATTATCGTTGTTAGACGCCTGATAATTAGAAATGCGTGTGAATGAACGTACCGAACAGTGTATGTAGCACAGAGTGAGCGCTGTACAACAGAATCGACAGAATCCAAAGAACCAATTGGTCGCGTTCTTGTTCCATATATATATACATATACATATATATACCTTTCCCAGCGGCTATACACTAAAATCGTGGCTGAATCGTGGATCTATACCGTTACATCCGAAGGTATTCATACATACGAGTTTGCAGAGAAGAAGGACAAAGGGAAAGACAGAAAGAGGGTGGAGGTTGTTGAGGTCGCAACGAACATCACCGACTAGGAGGAGAGGCTCATGCGGATACGGTGAATCTTCAATAGGACTATTTAAGTTAAGATAGCACTATTGCGCTGCCAAGCTAGTTTGCCATCAGTATGATGTACTGTAGTTATAATTAGTTAATTGTTAGTTAGTTAGTGGCCCTAGGTAATGGTGTTTCGAAAGAGGAGCTAGGTTCGGTATATTGATAGAGTAAGCAGGCACTAGATTAGGTATACATATAGAATGGAGCAGTATAAATACGTAGCAATCGATAGGTAGATAGGTTTGCTTAGGTATTGAGGCAACAGAAATTGTAGGTTCGAGTCTAATATTGCACTATTTCACTGTTGTTGTTTTTTTATTTTTTTTTCTAAAATTACGCTCAGAGCTTTCGTACAACGTGTTTTTTGAATACCGGCATCGTGGGATGCTTGGATCTTTGATCATCCCTGCCACTATTGTTAAATATACAAGTGTCGACTAAGTACTGAAACAGTGTCTCGCCAGATCGCTTTTGACTATTTAAAGGATGTGACATTTTTGGACGTTAATAATCTGCTGTGATCGATTGACCCTTGGTGAAAATTATTATTACGATATACAATCGTAACAGCCTGAATAAATCTCGTGTTGATCAACCAGTCAAGTGTTTTCCATTGTCATACCGATAGAATGACAGGGATCCTGTTTGAAAGATGAGTCGTCATACAGGGACTCGAACGGCTGAATCCGAAGTGGCTGCAAACCCAGAGTGTACTTGTCCGATTCAACACATTCTAACACACAGGACAGCTAAAGCTCTGGTAGACCCTCTTCATCTACGATAAACCACCCTATGAAAATAGGAACAGACCGAAGCCAAGTAGGATTGAAACAACGTAGTAAATACGAAGTTTTGCTTTCTGTTTTGCTTTTTACCGGATGTGCGGTTGAATAGACTGCATCTCTCAAAAATAAAATATGTCCATGCCTCAGAATTGATGAAAAAGTCCTGAGAGCCTGTAAACGTAACAAAAAAAATACATGACGCCCACGCGAGTTCCTGTATCTGATCCCTGAGCGAAGGGGATTTACAAATATAAAACCAATTTGCATCAGTCGCGCATAGAGCGTTTACAAAGATGACACTTGAATCTTGCATTATCTCAAATGGTCTGACTGTCTGATCAGGTAATTGCGGGCATCTTCGAGACCGAACCGCGTCGCGTAGCAGTCTAAGATTTGTGTTTCGAGCAAAAAATATACGTCACCCTTTGTTACACGGCCATCAAGGTAGAAATGGAGATCAACAGAGTACTCGGATGATATGGTCGCTGGCAAACTTGTCAAACCACTTCGTAGAGTAGTCGCTCGCGTACCCACGTTCTTGCTACAATACCCTTACAAGGAAATATCTCATATATACCTAAACACACACATGACCTAGCTTCTCCAAACTACGACACATTTAGACGCCCGATCCTGTCACTAGTGCATGTATGCTGGACAGCTGCTCATCAGTGACAATATGTGTGGAGCCACAATGGCTTCAAATTTAAAATTTACGAATAAAACTTTAACTTAACCTTCCCTATGTTTGTCCTACTCATACGAGTGATAACTAAAAATACTAAATCGTTGAGATGGTACATCCAGTGCTTACAATGCTTGAAGCACCTCCACGATCGTGTGGGCTGGACTCCGTTATGCGGCCAAGGAGATACAGTTACGTTACCTGCTGAGCCCGGTGTTTCCATCCAGAAGTGGTGGTGGTGGTGGTGGTGGTTCGGCTTACGAAACGAGTTTTCCCTCAGGCGCAGGGGTGCGCTGTCGACAAGACTCCCTGATGAGATGCGTTTCCGATCGATAACTGTTCACCCTTCACTAAGAATATCAGATCACAAGCAACAATTATCCCCCTCGCTGCCTCCTCACCTGTTCAACATCCACAAGTAACCCACGAGCGACCCCATACCTCCTGTCCGTCCAGATTAAACAATACCGATGGGATGTTGCCGTTGCAACAGCAGCAGCAGCAGCATAACTTCAATCATCGCTCAAGGCTTTCTAGGAAAAAATGAGAGACTGATGTCCTCCACACGGAGGTAGGTTGGCGATCATTGGTATCAAGCGCAACTGTTCGAATTCAAAAGGATTGAGATACTGAGATAACATAATATGAATTCTTCCATCCCCACAATCGGAAAACAGGTTTGATTGTGTCGTATACGGTATCACTAGTTATGTTCACATATTATTATTATTACTGTTGTTCACTTGTATATAGAATGCTTATAAATTGGCCAACTGATCATTTCATATGTAAGTTCGAGTTCTAAACAATCGACTTCATTATTATAATGGCCCGATTTCTGTAGCAGTAACCACATAAAATTGCATACGAGAATCCTTCAACAATTTTAATCATTGCATTCATCATAGAGATTACACACAGATGCAATTCTCCCTTTTTCTTTCACACTTTTACTAGTGGCCGATTAGCATTGTACCAGCGTTTCGACACCTCCAAGTAATAGGAAATTAGCTAATCTCAGGTTAAATTGAAAGCGAGAGAAGAGTTTGTCAAGGGGTAGCTAGAACATCACCGGGAGAATGTTGTCGATTGCGGATGTTTCACAAACCGTGTCACCGAGGGATGACAGTGGTCAACAATCGATTTCAGCCTCCGAAGAAAAGGCTACAGCGCGACAGCCGACCCACAAATCACATCTGGAAAATAGTGAAGATACTACGCTGAACTTTTGTATGTGTTGTGTCGTTGTCTGAAGGTGCTCACCGAATGATGCATCCAAAGAAATCGCCTTCATACCTTGGGCAGCATGAGACATTTGGATTTTCACTTATTCTAATTAACTATAATTTGGATATGTATATGATAGTTCTCAACCACAGAAGGATGAGGAGACTATTTACTGTTATATAATGAGCCGCTCTATCATAACGAACCAAGCTGAATACTCATACCACTGTCAGCTAATGGTTTACAAGTTAGACGAATTGCGTACATGAATATTTACATCATTTGAGTGGTTCTTCCTCCCAGGATTTCAAATATAGCTCTTCTCTACGTTAGCAGTCCAACGCTACCTTCGAAATGCCTTCGACCAATGTGATTAGAATGTAATTGTGGTGTACACAACCGTGGGAACGTTATGGTAATTACAATGTATATCAGAAAGTGCGGCGTCCGGAAAGAGAACACAGGAAATCGTAATACAAGCCGATATATTCGATTCATCGAACGTAGCCAATTGCTCTATCGGAAACCTTTTTTGCAACTCATTGGGACTCATTCCGAGGATATATAGATCGCCAAAGTTAATGTTGATTGTGCGTACTGCGAGAGAGTGAAAGAATTATTAATTGTGTCAAAGAAGTAACCGCTCAAACGTTTCGGCAGCGAATGAGATGGCCTTTATTGTCAATCAGTAATAGTTGTGGTTGAATTCGCGCATAGAGTATAGCCATTGTGGACTGTACACTGAAGGGGTAGTCACTTCACAAAATTTGTCACAAACAAATGTGTCATCCACGTATGATAAGTATCAGAGGTGCACAGGGTGTGTTTAACTCGGTAAATACTGGTAGACGTATGCCAAAATAAATAAAATTGCGTCGCTGCTGCCGGATAATTCGCAGTTAACCTTCTGGCGAAGGTTACCATCATCGAAGATCTGAGCGCCGCAAAGATCTGAGCTCGTTGTGTGCTCCGGTTCCCCATATATGCCCCATAGTGTGGCTGATGTAAAAGCGTGGGGGCCTCGGCGTCTGGGGGTCAGACTGTTGTATCGCAGCGAGCTCGCGCGGCGCTCGGAGGCGGAGCATGAGTGAAGTCGAGTTGAGTGCCTGCGGGGCTCTTGCGGTGGCCGTTCGTTAGGCCCGCCCACGGCCTGCCGATTGAACAGGCGGTAGCGGGGTGTGCCGGCTGGCCGGTGCATGCCGCCAGCCAGGTAGCTAGCTACCTTCGAAAGCAGAGGGCCCCTGAGTGCGGCGGGCGCGCGCGCGCACGCTATCAGATCGCGTGGCGGAGCACGCAATTCAAATCGTGGATGGCTGATGGATCAGGGATCAGACACAGGCACACACACCCATCCCCCCGCACACATCCTCACACCGACATAGACCTCAGACCTCAAGCACACACAGACCGACGCATACAACCCGACATTCGGAGGCATCGGTTGAGGCTCCACAGAGGAAGAGCGCGAGAGAGAGAGAGAGACAGAATGAGAGGTAGCGATCACGGCCCAGGTGCACTCTGTCGGCAACGTCAACATCAGCCAAACGAGACCAGATGAGAGTGCGCCAGGAAAGCGCGCACTGAAATAACGAGATCGCCGTGAAGCTGGCGATCTGCATCGAACACTACCGATGTGGATCGAAACGTACCGAACTGTGGACGAACTCGTAGACGTTCCCGGCCTCCTTGTTGATTACAGATCGAGTTTCAACAGCATTCATTGTTAGAAAGATGATGTTTTGTGACCTAACCGGCAATGTAACTTTTCTCTGCTTATCGGCGCAATATTGGCCTATGATTAGATTGATCAAGAGCGATGCCGACAACTCCCGGCGAGAAAGCCACAAGTAACTGTCAAGTACGAGAACTTAAGCTCAACGAAGAACTTTCAAGCGAGCGAACTCGAACAACTTCGCTCTTAGTTGTGACTTCGCACAGTTGATCGCTGACAGAGGAATACGATTTTTTCGGTTGATTACGAGAAGATCCTTACAGCGAGAAGATGGCAGAATATTGCAGGGTACAGGTATTCCAAGTGTCACCCTTAGCTCATGAGGGTTGTTGAGTTTTCCTTCTGTAGAGCTATCGTTTTAGTCGTTTGTGGTGTTCTCGGTCTTCTTCGAGATATTCGTGTGAAGCTGACCAGTGAAGAGATGAAGTTCTCACCAGTTTTGATATTGTGTCTGTTACTTGACGGTTACTCCTCATCCAGTGGTGAGTACTACTTCAACCGAGCAATTGGCAGCCCTCGAGGGATGTTATCAATATTATATAATATATGTATCGTGACAGCTTGAGGCTGTGTTGATTGCTATTTTGGTGGACTGGATACAATTTGCACTTGTTAGCCAATACCGTTAACACCGCCAACGTTAACGGAGTTCATCGAGACGGATTGAACTGTGGGTGGACGACACATCCAGTAACAATAAGCAATGTGTAAAGACACTGCGTGACATATAAGAGAGCTTAAGCATTGTGAAATTGCAGCTCCTTTAATAAACCAATAAAGCTTTACCTTTACCTTTACCTTTACACACTTCTAATCCAAAAGTACTTTGTGAGGATTTTCGAGAACTCTGCTTAGTGTTAGCTTCGTTCACATGGGTCTCTATACGGACCGTATACGATTAATTATGTGTCCAATAAAAAAGGGCAATACATCTGTTCATATGAAATTATAAATGTGGATAGATCACGTGTGACAGTGTCTTTTCGCCGTAGTTAACTTCTTCGATTGTGCGTGAATGAGGTTCTATGAACAGCAACAAACAAAGGCTAAACCAACATACAGCATGGTCAGGACAGAATTAAATTGACGTCGAAATGAATAAACGGAGTCGTTGGATCGCGAATGTGGCGGAATGCAGATTTGGAAAAATATAAACAGTATTATTGTTTTTATTTATACATTTTATACAATAACAATTTATTCTAAAATACAGCCGCTCCAGTGAACTGTGATCGAAGATAACTAACTCGGCACTCGTTGAGGAAAACATCGCATCTGTGTCACCACACCTCAATCAGAGAGACGTTTCAAACCTCCCGTAATTACATCGCGCTCTTTATTCATTTGTTTATTTGCTGCTAATTCTAACTTTATTGGAGTTTATCTCTCTTTGGAGTGCTCGTCGATCGGAACAATACTTCACTGTGAAACACAGCCGTCTATGTATTTTGTGAATACTTGCTGCTTCAGTTAGTCTGTAAGGCCCTGAATCGGCCCGTGAGAGAATGTGAATGCTACCTAATGGCTATATGTATTTACATATCCAGAATCAATGTCATTGAACAGCGAAGTATTTCGCTCTGGGACAGCTTTGTTTTTTCGGTATCGTTCGATCGTCGACCTTATTGAAGCGATATTCAAAAATTGTTCAATTCGACCGGCTCCATGATTCACTAGATTGGGCTGTTAAGGCCGATGAAGCAAGTGATCGCCAGGTCGGTTTAGCGCTGTAAGCGCATCGAAGTTTGCCAAGTTTCAATGCAACGTGCCAGAGATCGCCAGTCGCAGATAACGTACTGTTTCTGTTGGCCAAGAGGCTCATGACCTGCCACCGCAGGATTAGGTTTGACAAGGTCTGTTGGAGAGGTCGGTAAAGCTGAATGGATGGTCGATAGGTCATCATCTGGCCAAATATTTCTATCACTTCAGATTTTCTCTTTAATTAAACTCCTGTACGGTATGACCAACGAGCTCTGAACTGGCTGATTTTTGACAAGTAATATTTCGTAATTAACCTTTAGCTCGTTTATACATTGACAAGTGAATCACATCCAACACAAATCGAATTTTCGGTTTAAAAATCCGTCAATATATGCTCCCATAATGTCTCTACCTCACATAAATGTGAAGGAATCGATTCAGGAATCAGTTATGGAACTCCTTCCTTTATCTCGTAGAACTTTCCTCTGAATGCGTAAACTCGTTGTTTCGTTAACCGTCATAACGACGATTCCGCCAATTTCGAAGGGCGAACATACAATCGGGACGTTCCAAAAAAGCTCTCGGCGATTGTGTGAGAAAATCGGCACAACATCGGCACATATTGCATTACATTTTATGGGGAGCAGTAGAAATTGCATCAATTCTAACACAATATTCAGTCCGTTGACGACAACACAGAAAAGTACACTCAAACTTGTGCATAATGGTTATCAATTACTTCACATAAAAGTTGAGATATTTAGACTGATTTTTTTTTGTTTATATATTACGATAGCGCTTCGAGATCGACGTTAGGGCTACCAAGGTTAGGAGCAAGTCGACATTGGGACTTCATAGTACAATTATAGTATATCTATCGCTGTTTGCCGTCCGAAGGTCGACGAAACGAGGGCAGAATGAAGAATAAGAAGAGTGGATTGGCACCATCCAATGTAAATTTTGTAGAAAACGTATCACGTGAAATAGATGATCAATTTTATCTCGTCGGATAAGTCTGCTAGAGACATCTGTCATAAGTGAGGATTGATCGTATGTTAACTCCATGAGACGAACGTAACCTATACAAATGCTATATATGTAAATTCAATGTAGCTTCTTTATAAATGTAGCTTTTTCCGCTGCAGTCGTAGTCCGCTTCACCGGAACCATGAAAATGCCTTAGCAGTGCCAAAATATGAATTAGTTAACATCCTTTAATTAAATACGAAGGTGAAAGATATTTGTATTAGTTAAATTTTTACTCTTTGGCTAAACAAGCGGAGATCTACGATAAAAATGATCGATTTCGGCTAGTCGTTTTGGCAATTTTCAATGTTTGCTTGGGACTTTGCTTGGGACCTCGCCAAGTGAACAACACCTAAGGATGGATAGATTATGTAAAGGACGAGCTTTATTGGTTTATCAAAGAAGCTGCAATTTCACAAGGTGCCACCATATAACTGTGTTATATGGTGTGTTCCCACTGTGTTCGCGTCAGTTGGGATAGTGACTTGCGTATAAAATAAGCAACAGAGTTTGAGGATGCGGACAATACAGGAGGGTGTATCGAGTAGTACAAAGCAGATATTCTGAGCGCAAACATATTAGCGATTAACGGTACGAACAGATAAAAAAGGTTCATGTTAAATGTACGTAGGTAATAGTTTAATTAAACAAAAAACAAAATTCTACTTTATTGATGAAGTAGATCTGCGGCCATGTTATACGGCACCAATTCTGCTTGAAGGCTTCTAGAGTTTTATGGATCCACATTGATGGAGGTACCCAGATTAGGCTAAGTGATCAAACTGGATAAATAGCGTTCTTGTGAAGAATTGAATTTGTATTTTTTTACTAAACTAATTTGTAAATTGACTAAAATTCGCAACCGGTAGAATAAAATCATTGGAAGGCCAACGCGATCGATATTAATGAAGACTAAATATGAACAATGGCTATGGTGGTTATGAGGCAACGCCTGGTATAATATCAAGACATACAACCACTTGTTTCACTAAATAGATAAACATGAAGTGTTTCCGCGCAAATAACACTAAGCACACACATTATCTGAAATTGAGAAAAATGCACGTCAGTAAAAGCAAATTTCCCGAGCTGACTCACAACCAACTTTTATATATATATATATATGATGACGATATTGTGCCGGGAATAAGTTCTCATTTGGCTTAGGTAACTAACTATTGGGCCTGGCTAACCTGAACCGTTTTTCTGGGCCTGGCCCGCCAAAGGTTGGCTGTCGGTTTCATTGATAGGTGCATGAAAAGGAAGAAGCATTTAGGCCTTCTTTTAAGGGACAAAATTTTAGTCGTCGAGCAGGCGCATGTCCTGATACAGAGAACGGACTTATGGTTATTGTCTTCCCATAGTCGTAGAAGCTCTGTGAAGCATCCCAATATTATGGATATATGCAACTAGAGATAACATATGCCTAATGTTTGTTGAAGTGTTCAGATAGAGACCGAAGTGACTCCTGTTTCAACGTGATGTACCATGAGGTTGATTTCTTTCCGGTGTATACCGAGTACCAAATGAGGCAGCTTTGACACTTCACTACGCAGAATTCCTGCCGTGATAATTTTTCAATATTCATTTTATGTATCCTGCGGCTTTTAGTAGGAAACGAATGAAAAATCATTGTGTAATATATGTCTCTCTAACTGTGCTACATGCGCAAACATCGCGCATTTAGTTAGCCTACATAATTGTCAGACCACCGACAAGCTCATACGCTAACTCGCCTGTCAATTTCAATGGGCAGATATAGATACTGCAGATTGTCTGAATTAAATTCTCCTGCTCAGCATCGGAGTAGACCGTTTGCCCTTGGTCGTCTGCCGACGATCGTCTCGTTGTCCGAGAATGGCAGGTGTATCGAATCTCATTCAAACGAGCAATGGACACCTTCAGGAACGATGACTCCAGTCACCCAAACCCGCCACCTCAATAATCTGACCCCACAGTCGAACCCCCCGCCTCCATCGGCGACCCCCTGCGTAGCCTTCTGTTGAGAGCTCTACCAACGCCACCATTTGCAGGGAGCTAACTCTATCCGACTCCGATTCCCAACCCCCTGTCTCTCTCTCTCTCTCTCTGTCCTTCTCGGCCTCTTCTTCTTTTACCTCAGAGCCTGCACTTCGTGCGGCCGCTATTTCAATCCAATGCACATTCGCGAGGGCTTGCCATCCTAGTCATTTTCATCTTTGGATCGGCTCCAATTCGGAGCGTACCGCACGCGGTAAGCCACCCGCCTTGCCTCGCCCCGGCCGGCTCGTTCTAGCCAATCGGCACTTCGGAACCAGGGAGACACCGTCTATCCGACCTCACTTCCACTTCATCGTTCTCGCGCGAGAGAGAGAGAGAGATCGAGGGATAGATACAGAGGAAGTCACAGAAAGGTGGTGGTACCAATCCCTGCGAGTAGGCGAATGAATGGATGTGGAATATGTGAACTGCTCGAATCGTGCCAATGGCTCTCGTCGCATATCATATCGATACATTTCGGGGTGTACGCACGACGCGTTGATACGATATACCTGACACTTGGGGGTTGACGGCCTGGTGAGATGATTCGACGCGGGCAAATACAAAAATCGAATCAAATATCGAAGGCACACTTGTTTGTTGGGTAATAGCCTAAGTTGATTTTGTCGTCAATTGATGCTAGCCGACGAACGGCATTTGACAATGCCGGCTAGGCCAGGCCTGTCTCATACGAGTTCCCTAAAACAAAGCATGTCTTGCTTGGTTATCGGTTTGGTGCACTTTTGCATGTTGTGACTTAGATATCGAAATATTAGCAGCTCGACAGTCCGCTCAGCTCAGTCCGTAATCGAGGCCGTTACGGACATTCTCCTGATGTCACTCCCATATCCGATAGTCTATCCTCCTCGTTAGATTATTGCATGTTCCCGATTCAGTGGTTTCACCTTTATATTTTTTTCCCATAGCAAGCAGAGTGAGTTTATCGATGCTGCTGTTAGATCACTTACTAATTCAGCAAAGTAACACGATTCAAGGGGTCTCGATTCAATAAATACATTTTCGGAGCAGTTGCCGACAGCACTGTTTTGTTCAACAATGAAATCTGAGTCTAGATAAAAACCTTTTTTTTTATTTCTAATAAGGACAGTGCATTTTTATTGCGTGGGATGTTGTAGTTGGAACATGTGTCGTTGCTAATCCGTTTGCTGGGCTAACATTTGCCCAGTGCTCAGTAGTGAAATTCGCTGTTGGCATAGCCTTGATAATAGTAACGAATGAATTGATAATTATCGTTACCCATATTCCAGATTCCAACGTGGTGCTGGTCAGAAGCTCCGAGCGTTTCCAGGTGAAGTGTCCAGCCGTCCCAAATAGAAAGCGGGTTCGGGATATTGTGTGGTTCAAAGACAATCATACCCACCCCATCTACAGGTATCGTTTCCATTATTCGCCCCCGCAGATATGCCAAAAATAAAAGCAACAATCAACTGCTTATGCCTAAAGTAAGGTGAAAGATTTTTCTGCGGGAATTTGCCTCTATAAAGGAGAAAGGAAGATTTATCTAGAATATTGTCACCACGTCGAATTATGTTGATTGCATTTATTAGATGCAATTATTTAGAACATGATTTTTCAATAAAATTTCCAGATATATAGAAGATATTTGTGCTTCTATGCTCAATTGTACTTTTCATGTGACACTCCCGGAACTCTACCGTAAGAACAGATATAGCGCAGACAATGCGGTATCGTTGTACGGTCATCCGACAACGCACCAACATCAGCCACTCGAAATGTGGAAAGGTCGTGTGTTCTCATTTGTAGAGGATAAGGAACAACCCATGCTTACCATCGGCAAGGTAAGACTCACCCGATCATCACCAACGTACAAACGTATCTAATACAAAATGGCTGAATCACTCTAATCGCACGGGCAAAGTGTTCATTTACATAGAATTAGTAGTGATAGTAGTAGTAATGGCCGTCTGGTCTGAAAGCGGACTCACCATGTCAAGTTACTTCCAACATTTTGTTCGGACCCCAAAAACGGACAAATTTAATTCAAATCATCATTGGGAACGTCAATTTTCTCTGCGTAATATGAATATAGCCACAATTGTCAAAATTAAGAATAAACATTGTACCACCGCCAGAGCTCAAGTAATATTAGATGCCCCATCTTTTCGAGTATGACATCTCTCCCATCTCGTTGATACTTCCAATTTTGGTACACACACGATATTGCTAACGGCAGATGCATTTCCTTTATACGGCTACAAGTCATTATTTACATCTAGTCGTTTCTGGCGGGCTATGGGGAGTGCCACTGTTGGTATGATATTATGATGGCTTATCGGTAACTATGTCTAACAACGTCTTCCGGCAACATGTTGAACCCTCTCGTTCAATACTGGTTATCTGTAGATGACACTAAAGATTAATGAAAATGAATGGTAAGTTGTATGAACTAAAGTCTAATCGTTGTATGTTTGAATAAATAGTCACATTACATCGTAAAAGCTCACTCCAAAAAAAATACATATATATATATATGCTTTACTTTCTTTAGTTAATCACCAATGCTGAGTAGATATGTGCCATAGCTGTACAAAGCCTGAACCTGTGACCTCTGTCTTTTTAATTTAAGTACATAAAAATGTGTATCTATATTTATATATGCAGTCCCGGTCAATCAGTTATTACTGCCGGTATGACTAATCGGTAGCGGTTGACTGCAATTGGCCGTCCAGTGCAGTCGTGGCCGAGCGGTTAAGGCGATGGACTCGAAATCCATTGGGGTCTCCCCGCACAGGTTCGAATCCTGTCGGCTGCGTGATCATTTTTTGCTCACGAAGTGATCTACTACAACTGCTATTCAATAAATCAAGAAACAATATATAGATGTTTACTCACATTACTCAATTTGGCGTTATTATGTTTTTTTTCGTTTGTACCGTCATGTAGTGCTACAGTTAATTAGATTCGTAGTCGGTAACACAAATTTGACTGAGCCTTTTTGATATCGTCATATGTGTGACACGCGCTCTGAGATTATGTTTTGCCCTTTCTGAGAGATATGATGATAATCAGATACTAATATATATATATATATATAATCTTCTATCAGGGCTGTATACTGTTAGTTCTTGTTTTCTACGGGGGATCAAGAATTGCAAGGTAATTTCCTACCTAAAATTAGACATTCATCACGAAGTGATGAGCCGTTCGATGAGTCGCTCTTGACGATGCTCAATTTTTTCATGCTCAATATTTTTGCAAACGTCAGGGCATACGGGAAATGCTGGATAATCTGAATATAGATCAATATGCTTGTACCAATATTGAAGTCACATCCACCGGTGTGGTGTAGGGGTAACGTCGGTGGACTTCGAACCATACGGTTCCGTGTTCGAAACACACGAATCGATACGGTTTTTATTTGCAGATTTGTTAATAATATAATAAATGTAATATATAATATTATATTTTATTTAATTATAATAGGGAGTTAATTGTCAAATCTTCAAGTTTGCAATAAAGTTATTAATAAAAAATATATCGTATTATTATAATATTATTATTATTATTATTATTATAATTACAAAATCATATTATTATATATTAGTTATTGACTGCGAGCTACGTTTAATGGAGTTTCACAGTAGCTTCTACCCTTTTCGATTTCAGGCAAATCCAAGCGACTCAGGTGTATATGTTTGTCAGGTGACTCTCTCAGATCGGCACACGTTAGCGACATCGACAACGGTCCTGGTTGTTGGTGGGTGTCTCGTTCACAGGACAAATCAAATGACATGATATAATAGATAGCAATCGCGTTTATGAAAAGTAACTCGTTATTTCGCTAGGCTTTTTACAATTACCTATATTAGCAACAATGTCGGACATGGAACTCAAGTGAGAACGGCCACCGTGGAATGGAACGCATTTCACCATTTACGTACAGAGCTAAAAGAGAACACTTACCTAGTTAATTACCTACGAGGTAATTAATGCAGAGTGATATTAATCCTTTCTCTTGGCCGTGCACTTGTCTATTCGTCAGTCAGAGCGCGTTGTACGATTAAATCGAGTTAGGCCTCCCTGCTGGACCTGAAGAATAGCCGCCCGATTGAAGATTTGAGCACAATGCTGAGCTAAACTTGTTGTCCAATCATGTTCGGCTAAATGAAGCCATCTCGTATCCGACTGTTGGCTATTGATTTAGCTTGAAAGAGGTAATACGGTTAGTGCTCTCTCTCATCTTCTATCTGTACGAACTTATGCATAATATCAATCCGCATCAGCATTAAACGGTGAGCGGAGTTAGTGGAAGAAACTTTTAACTAACCAACCAGCCAATGGGCGGACGAACGAACGAACGATAGATCTGAATTCGATCCGGCTGCCCCAATCCACGCCGAGAGAATGAGTGGCTCTCAGTGAGTAAAAATTAGTCAACGGGATGATCCTGTGGGAGGAATCAATTACCGCAAACACGGTAATAGCACATTACCATAGTATAGGGTCGGTTCCCGCTCCCCCCAAGGACAATGTGTAAGGAACACAACAGAAAGTTGCAGCCTACTGCAGAGATCCGTGTAAGGCTGCCCCGAGGGCAGTAAACTGCACGGTAGCTCTATTCCATAGATACGTTCCTCGTTTATTGCTGAATGCAAATTGAAAACATGCAGCGCCGTCAAGTCGAGCCCCTCTCTCTCGATTGCTGATGAATATGCTCTTCGACTTAGCAGTATAATTAATTGAAGACCTGACGACCGTACAATGTTTATGCCCATCGTGTGATCGCTTGCTGTATTCGGCAACTACATATGTAACCCTTCAAAGGTAACTCAGTCAATCTTAGTGTTAGAGGTTAGCGCCGAAAAACTCTTCCAGTCGAGGCGTTGTTCCTTCACCATCGGGGTGATTTCAACTCAAATTTTTCCGCATCAAGTCAGTCACTGTTAGGGCATTCCGCGTAGAACACATTGACAACGCATCAGCAGCTCCCTTCGGGAAAAGGTATCCTGATGGACCACGAAACGAAGTAAGATCCAATCAACAACAGCAAAAAGTGTGGCTTTAACAACTCCCATTGCATAACAACCAATTAAACGGTGTTCTACGAATTCTGCCTAGGGTTAGCCGCACTTAAAAACAAGTGTAAAGGATAGGGGGTGATAATTGGACCATCTGATCTTTCATTTAGCACAACCAGCCGATCGGTCCGTAATTAGAGAAAGTTACTGTCTGGCGAGCCCGCCACGCACGGGTCGGCGTTTAATTAATCTCTGTGCCTTTCGCGAGTGAGAGATGATGCTGCGCTAATATTTGGTTCGCCGCAACCTCAGCGCGAAGTGCTGCTTTTCTAACATCCTCATATGGCCGTCCGCAATCTGCCCTTGTGTTCGAGGGCGGTAAACATTGCGCATCATGCTAACTCTTTCTGTACAGCGATTCCTCTACCTCTTGCACAGCGGATCTTCATCAGGTACTTTGATGAATTCTGTTTTTCCTCAACCACGAAGCAGCTGGAGGTAATATAAGATAGATGAATGCTATAGTGGTGGCTACCGGCTCATTCAAGATGAGATGCGGGGCATGCACTTTCGAGTACACAATGATTGTTTCTCCCTTGAGAATCCCCTTCAGGGCTAAGCTTACATAGCTGTGAAAAAGGCGCCGATGTTTTTGCTAAAGTTATGTTTCGTCAGCATTTCAATTTCGCGAATTCGGCTTTATCCTGAACGTGATAGACACATAGACTTTTTTATTGCATGGTGCAATCTGTTCCATGGAACGCAGGATCGTCCGCACCGTTGATCACCGCACCGCCATCCTCTCTCAACTGATCTGGCAGTGCTAACTTCGAGTGAATCATTGCAATCATTTAGCCAATGACAATTAGCCCTTTTTTCTCTATAATTTCCTCAGTATATCTTTTCAATGAAGTATGTATCATATTATATGCAATAACATATCGGTAATCACTGCTAAAGGCCGGCGATACGAGCAAGCAAAACCCTGCCAGAGAGGAAAGTCCACGATCAGTAGTTAGCATATAATATTATGGCCACGTACCAATCTGCCCTTTCTCTGTATGGGTGTGGTAGCCTGTATGCACGCGTAATATAGCCAAAGTACAAATATGGTGTAAGAAAATGCGTTGCGGATGAGTTGCTCGAAGTTGTCCGAAGAGAAGATATGCTTTTCTGACCCGCCCCTTTGAAGTCCCCAGGTGAGTCCCCCCTTCAAATTCCCCGCCATGGAACGCTTCTATCCGGAGGGTGGAAGTGAGTGTATAGGATCGTTGTGTGAGAATCTCGGTACGGAACACGGCTCGGCAGAGCGCTGAAACAGCCGAACGAACTCGCAGACATCAGGTAGATTGGCAGTTGAGCCCCATCTCCGCAAGTTGAGCCCTGTTACAGACCATAGACGCCGGCACGAGAGCCTTAACAAGGCTGCAGGGATGAGCTGGGTAGGACTTTGATAGGGAAAGAGGGGCACTATGGGCCTTGCTCGGTTTGATCGAAAACAGAGCGCCGCTTCGACAGCAGTTAGTTCGTCTCATCGCATCAGGCGGGCGATGGAATGAAGAACCAAAGGTTGGGCACGTTTATAACAGCAATGATCGTGGCTCACTCACTCATCATTCTTATTATTATTATTATCGTCATCGTACGCGCCCGCCCAGGTAGCGCGAGGGCAAGGGATAATAATAATAATAATAATAATATTAGACACTGAAAATGAAGAAAATCGAACCAAATTTACAGACATACCCAAGCGTTGCGAGATTGTTCATGCTGAATTCGGTTCTCCTAGATCATGAAGACAATGCTGTCAATAAAAGCAGCCAGCCTAGAATGATGTATACTTCTGATCGGTCCAACATAGTTTAGCGCAAATCTGGGTCTCTGTTTGACTCGGTACTCCTCGCGTTCGTGTCTGTTGCACTGTGACAACGGGGTATTTGCCGGCAGAAACGCGTAATCGAATATTATTCCACAGATAATCGTGATCAATTATCCAATAGCCTCCAAAGTCCGGACGGCAGGTTTGACAGCTCTGTTTATTCTAAATTGATCTTCTATACATTTATACGGGACTATTTTTCTATATATGGCCTCGTCCAGTGGGATTTCACCCGTTCGTGAATACCTGCGTTAATGCGAAGCTGGCAAAATCCATCCACAGGTTACCTGGCTTCTGGAGGATGTCCGTATGCACATTTATAAGATAGAGCTCAAGCTAAACTTTCCCTCGAGCCGCTTCGCCTCCCTTGCGATAATTCGATAATTGTCCTCTCCTGAGAACTCCCTATACCCTTGAAGCTATCTCGACCCAAGTCAGCGCGGGCTTCGAGCTTGAGAAGACCTCTCTCGGTGCATTTGATAGGCTTCGCCAGGGCAGGATCAATATGTTCTTCTCATTCATGTTCGCTATCGTGTGCTAACAGCATTAGCAGCACGTGCAAAAAAAGAATATTCAAAAAAAAGAATAGTTGTCGATTCGTATAACGCCACATGGATATTCGATCTTTAGTAAGTATTCTGTTACTATGATTTCGGATAGCGTATGTATTGTGAAGACAAGCATAAGTATGCCTAATCGAGTGAGCGTCTATTATAGACACATTTTGGAAATTCGCCAAACTCGAAACTCGATTTTATCATCAAATCGACACCAGCTGTGAAATACACTTGGTGTAGCGTGCCATGCAACGCTCGTACTGTGCATCTCGATAGTCCCGGAGAAATTACAAAAGAAAACAAACCGTTCTCCGGGGCTTCTATGG
The DNA here is from genome assembly GCA_019614645.1 of Stratiolaelaps scimitus. Classification (NCBI taxonomy): domain Eukaryota; kingdom Metazoa; phylum Arthropoda; class Arachnida; order Mesostigmata; family Laelapidae; genus Stratiolaelaps; species Stratiolaelaps scimitus. The sequence goes on along the minus strand of JABWDB010000020.1, from coordinate 5,389,703 downwards.
CGCTGAAAATCAGGGTCGTCGAGTCCAGGTCTTCGTAGGTCGATAACTTTCTAAACGTGAGTATTTTAGAAAATTGAATGGAAATAATAGGAAACGCTGCGCTTCTAATGGATACGTGCGTCTGATCGGTTCTAGGTGACTCAAATCGTCCCGAGCTATTCTATACAGAAACAGGACAACGGATCAAATCGTTTGTGGGCCCCATGGTCGAAGGTGATGATTTAAGGGTAACTTGCGTCATACAAAGAGGTAGGCACTTTGGGGAAGTTAACGCGTTCGTTAGCTTTGTGATAATTTCGTCTATACGAATGCTATTAATTGTAAAGTACGATTAACCTGGTATCGCTTCCTGTAAAGCTTGTGTACCGCAACACGCACACAGTGATTTATTAATTTTGCACTTGTTAACTTATTGTCATGAGATTTTTTAATAATTACCCACAGAGGCGTCTTCGGTTCAGGGTAGCATCCGTTTTACTGTAATAAACAGGATGCAATTGAAAACATTTTTTTGCATCAAGATGTACCGTGGCACAACAGTACCAACAATCAATTACTAATAGTCAATTGCTATTCAATAGGGTTCACTCTGCGATGGTTCCTGAACGAGCGTAAGATCCCTGAAGATTCACCGACGGCGAAAAGTGCAACGAGGGTCTCTGCTGGAGTTCGCCTTGGCGGCCCTTCGGCCAACTCGTCCGTTGTACAAAGCAAACTTTGGCTTAAGGCTCTGACTAGGTCTGGTCGAAATATATCGTTCAGTTCAATTGAAGAAAAAAACTAGCTCTAACGAATCTCAACTACTCGCACTCGTTTTAATATCAGCCCTATTTGTGGTTTTGAATATTTTTAAAATAATGAATACTATATTTATTATAATATATTAAACGTTACAATAGGTCGGAATTTCTAGGGATTATGGGGGGGGGTGAGGACGACAATGTCCCGAGGAAGGCGATGGCATTGCCTCTCTGCACAGCGAGGGACAGGCGCTGCAGGAGGAAAGAGCCAGCGCGCTTGTCCCCGGTGGCGCGGATCAACCTGTGGTAGATTGGTGGTGGTAGAATTGGTGGTGGTGGATTGGTGGTGGAATTTAAAATAATTGCAGCTAAATTCATAAAAACGAGACGAGATTGATAGAGCGGAATGCAAACAGTACTCCAGCTTACAGCGAACAAGACCCTTATAACTAAATGCGTATAATTCATGGAGAGATATATCAATTTTTAGCCTAACCTAACCCCTTTTCTCATAAGTCGTGCCAACTTCAATTCGTCGTTTTTTTTGTCTCTCATGGCGGATACAACTGTCATCTGTTTGATATGACATTGCTATTTACAGAGATATGCACGGTGCTATGTTAAAATGCGCCGCGTACAATGAGGAGCTCAACTTAACTACACCCGTTTCCGCGGCGATATCCCTGTGGAGTAAGTATTATAGAATTGACAGGTGAACATATCAATACTCGCACTGATCAATAAGCATGTGAACTCTATGGGGATATCGATACTTTTCACATCACGGTAGATGTGAAAACCGTTTCGACGTCTCAACTTGTCACTGAGATTGTCCGATTTTTTGTCAGGACTAACATCCACATGGCTTTATATGGCTCTAGCAAGCAGTGAATATGGGTAGATGGTTGAAGCATAAACGGCTTGGGCGGGTGCGTTGACGGTCCATCTCGAATGAGACTCAAACTCAATTGAACCTTCTGTAAAAGTGTTCTCTTGAGACAAACAATAGAAAGATGGAAATATATCTCAATAATCCTATTATCAACAGTTGCAGTTATTGTATTTTCTTATTTTCGTATTTTACACATTTGATAAACCTGTAGACAATCGTTGTTCCCTGTCACCATTAACACATTTGAATCATGGTGACATGTTAGTTTGCTTCGTGTTCGCACTATACAATGTATAATATATATGCAATACTAGGCCCAACGAATGAACCACAGGCATCCTGCCCCTCGGAACCGTTCACCTCGACGGCTCCCTCTGCGATATCGTCATTGGCAAAATGCTCACGCCATTTGCCAAGGGCACTAATTATAATCTTTCCACATCGGTCTCCGTTTCCCCGCTGCAAATGAGCACTGCAAGTCACCCCATCTCTCTCCAGATCCCTTCGCCTCGTCTTTCGAAATGATAATGACATAATTACATTCGGCAGGCGAGCGCGTTCCTCATTTTTACCAAGAGTACCCCCCCCTCCCTAAGGCTTGCCTTAGATCTCTAGGTTTGACGAAGATGCACTCGAATTCTCGCACATGTATTTACCCTGCAATCGATAAAATAACATCACATGCATGCGACACACAGAGGTGACTCACTAGTCACACTGGGCGCTTGCTTAGAAATTCATCTAAAAGCGGGTGCACTGTCTTGAAGAATTGAGTGCATTCGGAAAGCGCTCCGTCGAAACGTCATGCATTGTCTTGCACTTGCACGACAATTATAATCTAGGTCAGTTTTAGGTGGGTGAGTTTTGCCATTCGTTTTGTCACAATACCTACGACGTATAAATTGTACTTTCTGTGTGACTTTGATTCCCTGTGAAGCTCGTCCTGCGGAGATGCGCATCCAATCTCGAACCTTCTCCGCCGGGGTGCCGGCCAGCGTTGAATGCGAGATCGTCGGCTCCAGACCGGTTCCTGAAGTGACGTGGTTCGTATCGATATTATTATTATTATGTATAGGCACTATTATTGATGCTTATGGATATCGACGTGTCAAGAGAATTATCTTCCTCCGTCATATATATATATATATACATATATATATGCGTTTGCACTCATTCGTACGTAGATACCGTTAACTAAGCCTGCAGCTTATCGTTATTCTAGGCGTATCTCTGGCCGACCAGGACAGCTCGCTTCGACATTTACCCACGTCTCAAAAGACAATGCGATTACTACTTCCGTGGTGAGTTTAACTTGTGTTAGCGCTCGACAACAATAACACAATAATACACAATATTTCAATGATACAATAATTGATGCAACAATAATGTCGATTCGAGCTACACTTCCGTGCGAAGTACGCTAATCATGTGTTGTCTATGGCTCAGTCATCTTCGTCGGGTCCCTTGCAATTGGTGGTCACTGGTGGCCTGTTCAAACACTTCATAGTTGGGCCAAACGTACTTTCCATGTCTCAATCATACGAATAATTTATCCCTGTCGATAATTTAGCGTCTTTTCGATGCTCTGTTGACGTTCTGTTTTTTCGTTGACATCAGGTAACATTCGTGCCGACCGAAGAGGACCAGGGTAGAACTTTGATCTGTGAGGCGCGCAATCAGGCCCTGCACGATTTCCCGGGAAGTACGGCCAACCAGACGCTCGTTCTAAATGTATTCTGTAAGTTCCAGCAGTCGACCAGTTGTACATGCTCACACCCAATATGCTTCAGAAAATATATTATACAGCATGCAAGACAAACTCTCCTTTGTTCAACGGGACACGTTCCTTTTGTTATCATTAGCTATGATTAGCCTACCACCATAACATGAAGCACGTCACATTAACACGCAAGATCGAATTGTGCTATATCCGGCAGTCCAACATGGATAAACAATTAATACAAGCTCTGACATGGCTCGGTTTATCGAGCATAACAAGGCAAGGAATAATCGTTGAAATACGCAGCATGCCCAGGAGCAGCTTACGTAGGCTATGCTGCACAAGACTAGTTAGTAACAATTGGCATCAGCCGAGCTCATTTCAACTAATCTCATCACCCGGGTGCGAGTATCTCAACCTTTAAATATGTTGTTATTTATGACAATACAGGTGCATTAGTTGGTCCGTATTTAATTGGTGGGTGGCTATGTTACCGCAGTGTCATCGCCAACGACCATAATTAATTGTAAGTGTCATTAAGCGTCAAAAAATTAAGTGCATTACACGATTGTGTTACTTGTTTTCGTCTCGATTTCCGATTGCAGATAAACCAAGTGTTGAATGCCACACGACTCGGGCAGGCCCATTGGAAGAAGGAGCAACATTAGTGATTTACTGCAAATATCGTGCAAATCCAGAAACGGCTGAGATTACCTGGTAACATCGAATTGAATCTGTGTCTTGCAGACAAGCAAGACACTAATCAATATTTGTGATCCTCTCTCTCTCTCTCTCTCATTTCACCTAAGTATACAGGGTAACTAGAAGCAAAAGTAGGCTGACAGTAGAGCAAGACTCAGGTTTACAGTCCGAAGAAATCACTTATATTCTTAGACGGAAGTCAATTTTTGCCTTGCTGTGACCACCGAAACTGTTGATGCGGCACGCATAGGTATTGTGTATAAGTCTAACCATATAGTGCCAGAGTGTGGACGAGCAGGAATAGTAATATTTCTTGTCACTTTGTCAATTTTACTGAATTCCTTGGAGCCTCTAGTGTTTGATGCAGATTTTCGATATCGAGGTTTCCAGTTTGGCTTGGAAAAAGTCACATCCAAGCCGCACTGTCCGGCTGTCGACTTGAAACTACCCTGAATATCTCTGGTTACAATTCCCTGCGCCAGCGATTTTGGTTTACTTACCAAACAAAAAAGCTGGGCGATAAACTCAATTAAAAATTGTGCGCTGTGGACTTAATCAATTTCACATGAATAGCGTGCACCGTAATATAGATAATTCAATAAATACTTAGACTCCTGTCGTAGCCGTTATTACGATTGCCGCGTCGACGTTCACAGGTACAAGGATGGAGCCCGTCTTGAGCGAACGGCCCCAGTCCTAGTCGAACACTCGGTTCGAGGGAAGCACTCAGGCCGATACGCGTGCGAAGCTGTTAACGCTGAGGGCGCTGCCCGGTGCCGGGAGATTATCATTGCCGTCAACTCCGGTAATAGTTTAGCACACTATGTGCTGAGAGGTTCGCATTGACACCGTTTTGCGAACCTGAGTATCAAGTGCAGCCTTTTTGTCACATTCCCATTAGGCGTCAATCAACTGCTCCTATTGTGCATTGTGTTATATTTATCCGGTTGTTTTCTGTTTTCTTGTGCGATCATTCGTGCTAAACTGACAATACCGACGATGTTGAATGCGGTTTCATTTAATTCGTAGGATTTTTCATCAATTTTGATTTCATTTATCGGATGCACCAATCAAAAGTAACAGCCCTTTTCGTTGCTTTAACATTTCGTTTGTGGGCTCTGTTTTGGACTTGTTCGATTTCAGCACCCCAGCCAACTGCTTTGCCAGCGGCAACATCCTCTCTAGTAGTTCTTCAGATGTTTGTCATTGCCACCGTCTCGGTGGTGTCCCACTGCTCGTGTTGAGAGAATCCAGAAGAAGGACTTTCGTAGTCGCGCCAAAGTTCATCAATTTTCGTCCACCAAAGAACTTATACTCATCTCCTCCATTTAAACGATGACAAAACTAATAATAATGATGATCATATAAATAATATACTAGTATAATCGAATTATATAGCAATCTCAACATGATACTAACGCAATTCATTAATGTGAATCTAAGAGTTGGCCGTTAGCTGCCGACTGTAGGCCGAGACAATTTGTAATTATACTTAATGGATCCTATTGTCCAAATCTTTATTATGACTAGTGCAGATGTATGTTATCCTGTCTGTATATGTACAACAAAATAGTCAACTCGGTTAAATATAGAACCGGTGTCACACATCAATGGGTTTTACTTAATGAACAACCCCACAATCCTACACAAATATGGAACATCGTTAAACATTCGAATATATCATCGGTGTCAAATATGTCAAGCAGTAAATAAATAAGATTGAGTTCCAACTCCGCGTCTTAATTTAGGTTGAATATTTCTTATAAAGCGAAATGATCATTATCACTGACTTGAGTTCGTCCGATATCAATCAGAGTCCTTCTGAGATCATCAATATATATCTTCTCAGTAAACGTTATGCATTATTGCAATATGTGCACCTCGCTGATGGTTGCCGCGTTGTAGTCGACCGGTACCAGGAAGTAGATTCGTATTCAGGCGTCAGAGGGTCCCCGGTGGATGGTTGGATGAAACATCACCAACACCATCAGCATCGATAACATCAACATCTCTGAAGTCATCTTCTTTCCACGGTCCAGCTAGCCAGGTAAGCTAGCCGTAGACACCGTTGTGGTTGCTGCCAACGACAACCACTGCTTTGTTTATCCCATGGCGGCAGTGCGACGCAACGCTGGCGACCCGACCCACGATGACGGAAGGGAGGCTCTGAGAGAGAGAGAGGAGAGAGAGAGACCGCTGAAAATGCTGCTATGCGGCCCGTAGCAGCCCGTCGAACCGGTCGGTGCCTGGTCTACCCGCGGGTGGGGGGTATATATCTAGCTATCGATTATGAGGCTTTTTCGCCCGCGCTTTTCGTGTACAGCTCTGTTATAATACATCGATTGCTTGCTATTGCTACGAATGAATGTAGACTGTGGTTTGTGGCCGCTGCCGATGATATATATGTATATATCTCCCTCTTCTATTCTATTTGTGCTGGTTATCATGGATCGCAGCGCACCACATCGCGACCACCTGGGGCGGGCGCTATCAGACGAAGACATCACGGCACGAAGCGGGCCAATGAGCAATGTATTGGTGCTACAGCGGTTAGCGCGAAGTGATGGAAGTGAGGTTATTACAATATAGACCAACTTCGATTTAATGTAATAGTATGAACAATCACGGTTAGAATTGACTACGAATATGATCTATTTGAATCTAGTTGGATAATGTTAATATGTATTGAACTGTCGGCGAACGATGGTGATTCCGAGATCTGGCGTTCGTCGTCGGGTTTGTTGCGCTTCGAATCGTACGAATCGTAGTGCGTACGAATCATATTTCGGATCCCGTGTGTCGCTGAACTGATTCGACTTTCTCTAATAACCAAGTTTTCTCTACTGGCAAAGTCGAATTGCGTTATCAAAGATTTATTTGAGACTGACAGGCCGATGCCAACTGAAAATTAAATAAATTGAGAAAAAATTTAGCAGTTGCCACTTTCTCTTGCTTGGTTACTATTTTTAACCAGTCATGCGAGTCGTCTCAAATGAGCCCAATGAGTCCGTCACCCGATATGCTTGTAGACGCGGGCCTGGAACGATGCGTTATATACCTCACAGAGACAATGGTTAATCGAGAACCAATTTTCCTCATTGATAACTTGCTTGACCCTGATGTGTGTGGATGGAGATATACCGTGATATATATATATATATTTTTTTCTATTATTACTTTTATTGTCAGCCGTCAATCAGCTGGTCGCCTCTTTCTTCTCAGAGATGTCTGGTTGTCCATCTTGTATACGCGGTTGTATACAGCAGCCCACGTGGACCAATGGTGGAAATCTTCCCTGTTCTTTATCTGGTCGCCCTGTTCTTCATTCCGTTCGTGCTTCCTTTCCCTTTCTGGGAGCGGACCCCAAAATGCGGATGCACAGTTTCGCTGGGCTCATCTGCTAGCCGGGGGATTATCTTCTGTTCGTATAAAAGCTCTTCGCTCAGTGCTCAGACTCCGGGCAGCCAGACGGCGTCGAGTCGCGTCAACGTGTAGACAACGTTACCACAAAAACAAGTGGCCGACCATTCAAAAAGTGAACTGTAAGTGAAACCCAAATAGGAAACGATGAAGATTCTCCTCATGGGATTGGCTCTCGTCGGAGCGGCCTGCGCTGCACGTAAGTGTTTACCTTAGCCGTCCTTTTGTCCTAATCCAGTGTCCGGTATTTTACACAAACACCGTAGAGGAGACGATGACGCTGTTTGAATATGATGCTGCTCCATGCCATTGTTACGTTAGATTACGCTGATTATTCATTAGAATTGTCATTTTACGCATGTCAATTTCGAACGTTTTCGCATATGAATATGCGAAGATAAATGCACTCGTACCTCGCGATGCTTGTTATGCCACTATAGATGTGTTGTTCTTGGACGACAAATAGAATTATACGAATTTGTGAAATATCTAGGACACAGTGTGAGCTTATTCGTTCATAAAGTATCGAAAAGCATTAATACTCGAATTCTCAGTGCTGCAACATATAATGCCTCAGTATATCGAACAGCCTTTTGCATTTGATTATTAAATAGCCAATATCAAACACAGTACCGCATTCGTTCAAGCAGCAGCAATCATTTGTCGGTCTCATCCAGAACTCCCGGTGCCAGTCATGAAGGATGCTGTTGCCAACGAGGAGAAGAAGATGCTCCTAACTGATCTGAATGAACCTCGGGGGGTTCAGGAATCCCTGAAAAACGAAGCTGCAAAGGCAGAACTCCAAGATCCGATGGATCTAGCTTTGGAGCCAACAGCAGAGGAGTCAGCTCCGGAACCCGTCATCGTTAAAGGACCTAATATCCCCATAGATCCCGCCGATGGTGAGATTGTAAATGTTTAATAGATTAACAACCACCATATCAAGCTAAATTATTATAAATCGAAGGTCGATTCAGGTTTAAAAAATGTATCTTAGTATCTGGCTACGTTAGTCCTTCTCGGCAATGCGTATCCTTTAATCAGACTGAGAGCAGAGGGTTTGTTTCGGTGATTCTCGATCGAAATCAACAAGATCACTTGATTCCTATAAGATATTTATGTTACCGTGTTTGCAGCCTTCCCATACTCTCAGCTAGACATACCGCATATCCTATTCAATAGGTGATATCTAAATGTTGCAAGGTCATTCATATCTGTCCTGCAGGGATTTCAGCTCAAGAATATGCTCCAATTGAGGATGCTGAAATCGAAAAACTCCCCGAGCTTCCGTTTGATATAGACAGCATTCCAGAGACCAAGAACCCGGAGGATCCCTGCAGAAAGGTGAAGCCTTTTCTGAAGATCTCTTTAATAATAATAATATTATTACTATTGTAAAGAGGCAAATGGTGACATTATATCCAGGTGATTTTGATAAGCCTCCTAGAGCTCGTTGCTCTGAAATCAAGCATCAACTCATACATATTTTGATAGAATTCTCGGCGGTCGCTCTATATCCGCAGCATTTATACCGTTCTCAACAGGTATCGTCAATGCGATTATGAATCACAAACGTATAGGGTTTTTTCGAGTTCCGAAATATCACTTCTGGGAGCATTCTGCATCTTCTCAATTGAGTCTCCGGGGGAAATTTTTTTTGCAGAAAATCTAATTGGGTACGTCAACCAACGTAGGTAGCTAATGAGCAAGGGATCAGGTTTAACCGTACGGGTATGTGCATTTCTGGCCAGATCCGTGACCTCACCACTCGCTGGCGCGAGCTTGGACGCGAGATTGCCCAGCGCACGGCTGAACTTGTACGAGTGCGGGGTGATGAACGCCAAAAGGTTTGTGATTCGGAACTTATTGATGGTTGCCAGTTGAAGTGAAATTGCTGAACAACTTTATTCAACCGAAAGGACCTACATCACAAGTATTACGATTCTCTTAAAGAGGATGTGGCAATCTCCATGAAAACAGACGACTGATTTGTTTTGTTTTTTGAGCACCGTTAAGTGATTGATACTCGTTTCGCCACTTCGTGGGCTAGTTTCTGAAATATCGAAATCGTCTGAGTGCTTTCAAAAGAGATTATCACCGCACCCTTTCAGAACTGAGATCTACGTGCCATGTCGGTTGTATAGTAGCATTCAGGAACGTTAGAGGCTATCGTTTGCAAGTTATTCAAGCCGTACGAATATATTTTCAAGGCAGCAGAACTGTGTATACTAATCCCGTCTGAGGTGACTTTCTATTTTTCAAGAATGAACCTTTTAAAAAGTATACGTCGGAGGCAAAACCCTTGGGGAGCCCCGAAAGGGTGCATGCAACTGAGATACTGGCTCATTTTTATCTGAAAGGCCTCTCCTTTCAAAAAGTTCCAGTAATGCTCACGAGTTGCATAGGAATACACCGCCCTTTAGTAAATCGTTGTATTGGCAATTATAAACAACTACACATATGAGCTGTTGATTCACTGGTACGCTAATAATTACTGCTGCTATTTTCGAGCAGGTTCGTGACCAGATCAGGAGAATCCGTGAGGATATGGGAAAGACCAATACGCTCATTCGAGAGAATACCCGAGAATGTGCACGCACACGACGACCAACGCTTCGGCCGACAACGCCGGAGGTCTAACGAATTGCAGTTCCCATCCCAGGCACGTTATCGTCCCTACCTCGTAATCAGAGTTTGAGATGACTATCGCACGCTTCAGGAAGTATTTATCTCTGCGCTATAGCTCTGCCGAGTCTGATACCGGAGATTGTAGGTACCTCGCCATTTTTCATTTTGAGTAAGTTATTCACCGTATGTAATTAATAAATATTTATAATGATGTGCTTTAGCGTCCAGTCATTGTAGGTACTGGGGAAATGTATAATACCACTTCTTATCACTGGTAGCGAATTAGGCAGCACGGTTAGACTGTTATAGCGTAACTTGGAACTTACATTTTGTGCTTGATTCATAGCGGGGAGATACTCTTACTGAAATCAGCATCGTCGATGATAGGGCCAAATTACAGCAAGTGCTATAATGAATCCTCATCCGGATGGAAGACAATCAACTGCAAGATGCAATAAGGACAAAACGGACCTGGTCGGCGAAATATCATAAAGATATTAACATTCTTATATATATATATATATATATGTCATGCACACTACTGGAGGAATATTGGGACTAATAGCTTTCAGTGATTAAATATGCAAGATGTGGCAAGAATAGAAACATACATGCATGTTTAACTAATCGAAAATAACAATAAGATACGTACATATAATACATATATAATATATATGTGTTTGTGTTGGAAAATATAAAATATTACTTGGTATGCCACATACATGCCCTTAGAAATATGGCCTCGTTTAGTAATATAATATGTCTCTGTAATAATTATGCAGATACTGTCTGTGCATCCACGACAAAAGTCGTTGTAATTCGTATTTCTGCCAACGTGGCCATAATGCTACGTCTACGCTATTAACGAGGGTATAGGCTTAGATATTTTCGTACGGAGAGGCGAGGTGTAACGAATGGTGTTGTTAAAGCATTCTCGATCACCCTATCTACCTAGTGACTCGATTAGTGAACTAGGTGGTTTCTTGTCCAGCCCATCCCAGAAATTGAGCCAAGGTGACTTACTAGATGCCTTAGCAGGTTACTTTCTCTATGGTTCAATTAGCGTCTTATTTGATTTTAATTTTGGAACCGGAGAACTGACCAAACGGACGCACTCCTGACTAACGTTTTATTGAGAGATTAGTGTCAACGTTGGTCAGGTACAACAAAAATTAGTTAAGTAAGTCAGTTCGTGTCGTTAGTTAGTAGTTAGTGTCGTTAGTTAAGTAAGTCGTTCTCTAAACAACCACTGGATCAGTTTCACTTCCTTAATGTATTTCTTTATACGGCAGGTTTATTCTGAATGCGATACTGTTATGGTAGCCACTACGCAACTACTCGAAACCTATACGTGACAAAGCTTCTTAACGAGTAAACGTCTACCGAAAGCATTACACAGGTCTAACCGATGCGTACAGCTTAGAACTGGATCTTATTTGCTCTGAAGTAAGAACTAAAAACGAAGTAATTTTTTTAAATAGTCATGCGTAATTTATTCTTGAATTACTCTCATCGATAGTGTCAATATATACATAAGTTGCACTGCAACCACCTGCTGTGGTTGGAGGGAATGAACTATATACAAAGGAACATACACACATCAAATGGGGGGCAAGGCTGGCGCGTGGAGTTTGTATACGGGAACGTCACGCGCCATGTTAAACTCTCCATCCGTGGGTGTAGATAGATGAGTCATAGTATAGGTGTATATCAATCCATCTCTGTCCAATTCGTGAACGGGACGCCAGCGCCCTCGTTATCATTATCATTATCCGTCTACTGCCATCCACCGTGGCCACCTCCGCCATCGCCTCCTTCCCAGGGACCTCCACCGTGGCCACCTCCTCCTCCTCCATGGCCACCAGCACCGCCACCGTGGGCCTCTTGAACATTAATCGACAGCACGGCTACCCCCTTAGCGTCACCATGGCCGCCACCGCCACCGTGACCTCCTCCGCCGCCGTGTGCTTCCTCGGTGTGTACTGCCTGGCCAATCGGGATCTTCTGCACGGAGTCAGCGACAGACACTGCGGGATCCGGATAGGCGGCATCAGGTCCCGCTTCGATAGCTTGTGCGTGACCTCCACCGAAGCCGCCTCCGCCACCAAATCCGCCTCCACCGTGACCGCCGTCAAATCCACCGCCGCCGTGACCACCCCCGCCACCGTATCCTCCTCCATCATGACCACCTCCGTCGATTTCCTTCACAATGACGGACTCGCCCCCGCCGCCGTGACCGCCTCCGAAGCCGCCACCGCCGCCGTGACCACCTCCGTAGCCGCCACCGCCGCCGTGGCCACCTCCAAAGCCGCCGCCGTGACCACCCCCGAAGCCGCCACCGTGGCCACCTCCGAAGCCGCCACCGCCGCCGCCGCCGCCGTGAACTTCTTGAATCTGAACCGCGGTAGCTCCGGAGCTCTCAGCCTTCGGGATGCCATGAGGGAACGTGACTTTGGGCCCGGGTAAGTTGGCAGCGATCTTGATCGGTTCAACCAACGAGATTGGGTGTGTCGACGTCACGAGGCCCTGCTTGTACTTGATAGGAATGGGGGTCTTGTCAATTTGAGCGGTGTATTTGTGGCCGCCGCCGCCGCCACCACCACCACCATGGCCACCGCCACCGCCGCCGTAGCCGCCTCCGCCACCATAACCGCCTCCGCCACCGTAACCGCCTCCGCCGTGGCCGCCGGCATCTTGAACCTGGACGATTTGCACATCTCCGCCATGTCCACCACCGCCATAACCACCACCGCCATGGCCGCCTCCACCAAAACCACCTCCGCCGTGGCCGCCTCCACCAAAACCACCTCCGCCATGACCTCCGTCAAAGCCACCACCCCCGTAGCCACCGCCTCCATGTCCATCCTCAATCTCTTTGACGATGATGGCTTCACCACCGCCTCCTCCGTGACCACCACCACCACCTCCGTGACCTCCGGCGAGCACTCGTGACCCTAATAGAGCCACCGCGCTCACCACTACCACGGCTAGCCACTGGAAAGATTGAACATTAACACAACAACAATAACAACAAAAAATTAATTCATGAATGAATGAGAGAGAGAGAGAAGGCAAACAAGCAGAGCTAAGGTTCATCTCAAAATGATAACTAATCGGTTAATAATCAAATCGATGCATGGTGAACCATAAAGGTAACCTATGAAGAATGCATCTTATTCTCTTATTTCTCTGACATTGCTGCTGATACAGCGGAAGTTTGCTGTACTGCGCATCACTAAGATAGTGCTTCTGCAAAGCACGCAAAACCTTCGCATGTACCTGGCTTTGGCGGGAACTAACAAAGGTCAAGAGATGTAACACAAGGCTGTTTGCTGTACGTAAAGTTAATCTTTGTTGACTTATTTTTTCTTTAGCTAAATCCGTCTCCTTCCCTATCTGAAAAGGCCTCAGCATTTAACTGTTAGGTATAACTATGAGGACGTGTCATGTTCGTCGACTTGTGTTACTTTTTCGTGCACAAATACTCCTAACTATCGGCTGTACGTATCACCCGCCGACTCGAAAACAAACAAAAAAAAATAGGCCACTGCGCAAACAATCCAGTCACAGCTACAGGGCAACGTTGAAGAAGGCCGTCGACGCTTGACGACGGTCCCTACATCGGTCACGAGCCTGAGCGCACGATTTCACATAAGGACGAGTTGTTTGTTGTTGTTGTTGTTTCACAATATCAAGGGGCCGGGTATCAATCTCAGAGCTGCTGGTGGGTAACCTCTTGGTTTCTCTGCGAATCGAAGCTCTGCACAACCTCTAGCAGGTTTCGTGTGTCACAAATACCGACCTTTGCCATTTCGGCGGGCTCGGCTAGTAACTCCGCTGCTACTCTGTTATCGCTGCTGCTGCTGCTGCTCAAGTCCCGAAGGAGCCCGACGCTATCGGACGGTCCAGCCGTTTTATATCTGTTCCTCTCTGGCGGCTGCTCTGTTATCCCCCCTTGCCATCAGCTGTGGTCCATTGGCAGGGAGGCGTGAGACGCTCCCTTGACTCGCCATTGCACCACCGGCACACCACGACTCGAGCGGCAACGGCTGGTGAGCCCCATCCAGCCCCCGGGGACCGACCCCGTACCAACCGACCCATCAATATCTTCATCCATCGAGCGGTTCGTCGCGTCCGTTGCCTTCAACGACGTCCGCGCGCGCGACCGCGAGCGAGCAAACGGACGACTATTCGTGCGTCCATCCGTCTGTCTCGATCCCCCCTTCCATTCAGCCATGCGCGGCCGCCTGCCTTGACAACAACAATACCAGAGCAGAGCAGGGAGACTGGCGGTGGCCGCATGCAGTCAGCCAAGCAAGCAAGCAACAGTAACTGTTGTGGCAGCAGACGGTGCTGCTGCTGCTGCTGCTGCGACAATGGTCGCCGACAGCCACTGATATAGTCGGATACTAAATGAAGCAGCTGCGGTTCGGACGTCTATCGAATCATTGTCCACAGTGGGCAAATGAGAGACATCACCATTATTTTGCTTCAATCTGGCCAACAGCAATACCGCGATCGTACGCGGCGCGGTGCGTTCACGGTAGCGTCAGCTGCATCAGCAGTGGCGGCGGCAGCATATGTCGATAACATGCCGTCCTGAAGCATTCGGCTGTGCAGCTACGGCACCTGCAGCGATGGGGACGCCGGCGACAACGTCTAACCAACAGACTAACGGACCCGGCATCGCTTTGGTATAGGCGTATGTCTGTGGCTGTGTGTGTGTGTGTTTCGTGTGCGTCTGTGTGATTTATTTGAAGATGCGTGTGCACGACCGGTGACCGCTGACCCGTTCCTCAACTGCTGTTGCTACGTAAACTATATATACATTCAAATCTAGAAAAAAAACATATATATATATATATATATATATTGATAGATAAATCGAAAGCTCACGGTAATCGTCGCTGACGAATATAGCTTCCGCCCTCCAGAACCGCGCTACAACAACATCGTGAACTACCCATCGCGGCAGCTATCAGACCGCACTTCGAAGCTGGGATTGGTGTTGACCTACGAGGAAGCTGGGCCCGTACCAGCAATATCGCCAGGAACGGAGAGATCAAGACAAGAATAATCTACCATAGGAGTTCATCAGGGTAACACCTTCAGAAATCTGAAGAATACAAGCACATACGGATTTTATCAGCCAGACAGATGATACCATCGTCAATGATTCTATCGTTTGGGAGAACTCCATTAGATACTCCATTGTCCATTGTCCTTTGCAGCTAGAATCGCTGGATCTGAGACCCGTGGTTCTACTCGTTAATTCCGTGTGGGCTGTCGGTCGGGTTCTTTTTCCGCCAAATAACGACTTCCGGGCACAGACTAGTTCACATGGGCAATTGACCAATATGCCATCTGCGTTCGTTAACTCAGAGATACATGGTCTGCTCATTATCTGGATAGAGAAAATAGTACGAAGTAATGCCATTGAGCAGTGGCATGTCGTGGAGCCTGCTTTAAAGTTTGAATTGAATATTTATAGCGTCTACCGTGTCCATATAATATATTATTATAAATAGTTATTTACCTGATTTCAGTAAATCGCTCCTCTTCTATGAAACTCCATGTCCTCTAGAAATCAAATTAATTATCAACTGTAGCCAGACCTGCTGTGGGGCCAGCTTAGCTTTTTTCTATGAGGTGTTTCCCAGACCAGATCCACCAGAGCCGGCTCACGCCTTGTTTATTCTACCCTCGTCAATCTTAGCTAATCACTACTAAAGTGCGTTGGACACGATACTAGAATAACCGAGATGATCAGTGACGTTGTTCTCATCTGAGTTGGCATGAATGTTTGAAATTACGATGTGAACACAGTCGTAATTCGCTGAGGGCGTCGAGGGTCACACCGAGACACAAGGCAAGATGTGATAAAAGTCAAGCTACAGCATGATATCACCTGGCAGAGCTGGCCCGGGAACCCGGGAAAATGCCCGGAACCCACCCGCTGCGGCTGGGCGGGAGGGTTCGCCCCAGAGGAGGAACTGAGGGATAGGACATGGTTGGAATCAACTGCCGGTCCCTGCAATGCATTGACTAATAAGTAATACTTTTGACAGTGCCGATAAACGCCCAAGCCAAATCGGGGTTTAGTCAGTAAGAGTCTGACACTACCAGGCAAATATCTTAGCTGTGAGGCCTGCTGTCCATGCAGAGTTTACTTTTAACCTCTTAAGAAAAAGCATAATATCACCTGTATCAGGTATATATGCACCGACGGCTGCGAAGTATCGTCACTAAGCAGAGTCTTCGAATTTATCTGATTTCATTCGTTCACCTGTTGTAATGATGACCCTTAGATTATAACACATGCATCCTTGTTTTACGGCATCCTATGAGGGTAGTATCCCCATAGTAACTATCATTTGCGTAACTTCGCCCCGTTGGGACTCCTCCATTAACGTCCAGCCCTTAAATGACGTCAAATTGTTGATATGTATGTGTACATTTATGTAACAGTTATCGACACATACGCCCAGATGCCTACAATAAACATTTTACCCAGACATTTATTGAATGTCCACACCGCTCCGGGAATTCGTGTGTGCAATACCTCTCCGGGACTTCATACCGGTGTTGGCTTGAATGCCGGTGCAGCTACTTCGATTACTCACCCCAAGGTTGCTGTCGCCTATACCGATTCAACCTTCCTGCCGATTTATTTTAAAGCAAGCCGAATAGCACGCGGGGGTAACGAAACAAGTCGATTTCTCGTACTATCCAATATGTCTCGTGCTATGTAATAGGCAAATGCAGCATATGTTGATTTTTTTTTAACTTGACGAGGCACGGCTTGATTCGCCTTACAAGAAAAAGAAGACGTGACCGATTCTATCGGAAGATCAATTCTACGTTGTAATAAATACAGAACACTTGTAGATATAGATTTATCTCAAAAGGCTATTCTGAGGAGAGACCTGAAGTATATATATTTCCAGGTTGACTCACAGCCTTAAACAGTTATCTCAGTCCACGCTACAACTGCTATCGGCACTGCTTCCTAAGGTGGACCCCCATTTAAGTGCAAAGATGCAACGGTGGAGATCGAATCCGCGCACCTACGCGTCTCCTCTGATTGCAAGATGTGCGCACACGAATGCACCACCAGGCCACCGGGCTCGACCTACCATGCAGTAAGATGTCTACAATCGGTGCCTACTCATACTAATCACCTATCACTATTAGCTATAATAGATCAATGTCAGTTAGATTAGTCACCATTGATGAGCAATTACCGAAATTCGAGACTAATCAACAAAGATGACCACGAACGAGTAGCAGATCAACCTCGAGGAAATACTCCGCGCCGTTTTCGGTATAGCATACTTTCTAGCAAACATAACCCCCAGACCGGAGAAGGCCTCTTTCAATACTGATTATTATGCGATGAATGCATGTGACCATAGAACAAATCCGTGTATCTACGATTACATCATACGAAATAGCGCTTCTATTCTTAATACATCATGCCATCGGCATTTATGATGAACTTGGCATTCGTTTCGCCAAAAATACACCTGCAACTACACCGGTCGATGTCGAATATTACCACGAATAGCACCATCCTTCGAAGTTAGATCTATCTATAATAGATGATTGAGAACGAATATCAGTGTTCATGGCGATAAATCTATGTCACCTTACTCAAGGTCTAGCATCTCAGCACTGACGGCGGCTGCCTCGTGCGCTGAGGTTCGACTTGACAAAATCGTGCGTTATTTAGAAATCGGAGGAAGAGAACAATTATGCCTGTCCAATCTCAGCCATCTGTAAGCACGGATAGCTGTCCGAGCATCGACCAAAAAGTCCATCTTGGTCTAAGGGGTTTAGGCGAATCGCCTCGCTTGAAGAAGTCAAGCGCAGGTTTTGTTGCGACAGGTCGCTCTGGAGGTCGCCCCGGAGGAAATCAGGATGGTCCTCGTCTACCGAACATCGCACCGGCACAACCAGCTGTGGAACTCTCCGTCCTCCTATGGATTCATGTTGTCATGGTGTACATCTCGTCTATGAGTAACAACCGCTGCTGTCCTCAGTAGATCACAGCCAACAGTGGTCAATTGAGAACGTTAAGGAACAACTAAAGACTTGAAGACATTTCATTCATAGTTTAAGGCATATTGCCGTTAACGACCCGACCGAACCAAACATGATACACATGCGACTTAGATTCGACTCGGTCTATGACAGGAATATTCGCGAGTGCCAGCTGTGCCCCATTGTACCCACCGTCAACATAGCTGGAACATTATACACACATTGAAGATGCAATATGAATGCAACGAATCAATGCACGGCCGAGCAGGCCCCATCAAAAATCACCCAGCAATCAGCCACAAATGCCGCTGGAACCACATCGCATAGCTGTTGTTGTTGTCGTCTGCGGTTGTTGTTGTTGTCTGCTGTCGTCGTCGTTGTTGTTGTTGTTGTGACAGATGCGATCGCTGGCGCAAAGACGAAAAACGAAGTCACCTCGGCGACGCTCACCGCCGTCTTCGTTGTGTCCGCTGCCACCACGGGAGCGATCGGATCGCAATGGACCTCTGCTGACGTCTGTCTGCCCGACGTGCGGCGGCGGCGGCAGCGGGTGCTGCAGCGATCAGATGACCACGGATCGCGGCAGCAGCGGCGGCGGCGGCAGGCGTCGCCCGCGATGGCGACTTGCGCCGCGATGAGGTAATACCACCGTGGCGTCGGGCACGCTAGCCATCGACCAAATGAAGCGGTCGCAGCAGTTGGATGGACTGGCATTATTTTCGTTTTTTTTTTCTTTATGCCATAGCGTAACGTCTGTAACGTAGCTGCCTTGCAGCCAAATCGGACAGCCGAGTCAGCAGAGGCACAACAGAGCGCGAGTGGCCAACCATAAGAAGAGTACCAGGAACCATAGCCAATATGTATTGGATCAGCAGAGCGGCAAACGTATGACTGTGGAACGGAACGGTGAGATGCAGCCTGCATATAGAGACGTGCCATTGCGGAGCAGAGCGTTCTTCGTTGCCGTTACCACCGGGATTGGCAGACAGACCACCAGCACCGGACAAACAGAGGGACAGACGAATGGATGGATGGATTGATGAATAAACAAACGGACGGACTCACTGACTCCTCACTCACTCATTCATTCATTCATTCAACGATGGCCGATGAACAGCGAGAGGAACTGGCGTCAAAGCTCGGCCGATCCAACCCGGCACACGCATCGCCCAACACACGACCCGGCTGATGCTGCGGCGGTGACGCCGGCGCTGGAATGATCACGAACATCGGCAATAGAGCAGCAGTAACAACGGCAGCAGCGATGTCAGGGGACGCGAGCAAGGGCCGCGGTACGCATCTACGATGCGCCATATTCAATGTAGCGCACGGACACCCACCGACATTATTTCTACGATACAACGACTCAAACTGTGCCGTTGTTGCTGCCGCTGTGACAGCGCCGAACTAACAGCGAGACACCTACAGCAAAGCACGAACCAGAGACAGATATGAACGATACAACAGTTAGCAGGAACGACGACGACAACATGGCACAAGATCGAGAAAATAGATACACACCCATATTGGGCATCTTCGGCGACGCCGAACGAAGGTGTCCAGTCCCGGCCGCTGGACAACGGCTCGACACGGCTGGGCGCGGCATCAGCGCCATGGTGTTTGTATGATGGACAGACAGGGAGGCAAATGGACAAATACAAAAGGACGATGCATAAAGATGGAGCGAATGCGGTGGCCGACCGAGTGCTCTATGTGAGCGTCCACAAAGGAACACGCGTAGAGATACACAGGAACCAAGTCGAAGGCTTTCCTAAGGTCGGAGAAGGACAAGCGGTCGGAAAAGATTATACGGCAGCCCTGTCGATGACCCGGCTCGGTGTGGACACTCCGCCACGATCGTGGTAACTAAAGAAATAAAGGACATCCACAGATGGATAACAAGCTGTCATCAAGCAGCGTGCTGACTATCGTCGGCAGGCTGTTACCGTTGTTGCAGCAAAAATAATACACACACACATATATATATATATATATGTGTGTGTGTCTGGATATATATATGTGTGTGTGTGTCTATATATATATATATATATATATATATATATATATATATATAGAATATATAAACTGTTGATTTCATTCGTTCGTTAGACGAATGGACTAAGGCACACCCCGGCGGGGGCAGGCCTGCGATAGTGCAAGCGTCTCTTTGGACGCCCCCTGGGGCGGGCGCCATCCCATCTCCGGCTTATCGCCAACATGACATCGTCACGATCGTCTGGCGATTGATGACGAGCAATGACAGTATGAGTAGCAATGGTTGTATTAGCGGTAGAGGCCGCGATATCGCATCTTACACGGAACGATAAATTGTCACACAGGGCTGAGTAGATGAGTTTCCATCTTGACGATGACACACGCGAGCTGTACGAGACAGGACAAACAACGACATGAGCACTGATACAATGACGATAACAGGAGCGACACCGGCAGCAGTGATAGCACCACCAGCTGATTGTGAGGTAGTGATGGCAACCAAAAGTATCGGGTCATCTGTTCGAGTGATACTTTGACGATGATGATAACGAGCGGAAAGAATGAAGACAATGACTGGACGAGGGCTTATGATTTGTAGAGTATCATCCGCCCTTTTGTCGCTATTTATTATGTTCTTTTTGTGTTGTCGCGCCGCTTACGTGCATGCGCGGACAGGTTGTTTATGGATCCGCTAATGATGTTTTACGTATCGCACAAACGCACACACACAAACACACAGTATTATTAGGTGGTCTAATGCATATGTATTTCGGTGAGGGAGTGTTTACCTCTGAGGTGTATAAGACAGTGAACTGTTTCTTCGCGTTCATCTTTGTTCCTATTGTCAATGGGCGAAGACGCTGTGGAAGCGAGAATTCTGCTTGGCCTTCAATACGCGACCTGGTCCTTGATCATAACTAGATCTTCTATCGTGTATCGTTATTATTATCATTATTATTAATAGTATCTCGCACATGTTGAATGCCAATAATAGAAGCACTTCCGACATCGGCGACAATAGGCTTCTTTGTGACAAGTGCAGATATCACAGAGCTTTCGCGGGGAGTGTTTGAAACAGGCGACTCATAACGAGCATCCCACTTCACTTACCTTTATCCCAATGAGCTTCCATCAATTCGGTAGCAATTCGGCTGTATTTGCATAAAGGCCTTGTATTGTAATTGGATGGCATGATGCTCTAAATGTTTTTGGTTGATACGTCTAGACTTAGCACGGCCTATTTCCTGGGTATAAGGATTTGTCCTTTTCTGTTCACAATATTGAAGTCTTCGACAAGCCAACCAGCCATTAATATAGATTTATATACAATCTATTTATAAATTGATAAACTATACTATAAATAGATTGCCTTAATAATTAGTAGAGCGCACCCCTATAGTTAGTAAATAGAGCCACGAATAATGTACAGATGTCTAAACTCAGTTTATCAACCACTGAAGCTTAATCCCGTTGTGTTCTCCATAAAATAAACTGGAAAATTGCGACGAAGAAAAAGTGCACCTAGAAAATAAATTCAGTTGTGGACTGATGTGAAATAGCCACTGAGCAGTGAATGTACGCTAATAACATTTATCAGTTAAACAAAATGTAAATATTCAATAATTGGAAACTCAATTTCATTTGATGCTCGCCTCCCTCACTGAAGGGTTAGGTAAGTGACCTGCGATTATTACCTAAGGCAAGTACACGTCTGAATTGTGGGCTCGTCATGCTGGCTAGTCAGCATGCCTGTACTAAAAATACCCAGGTGTGATACGATTAAAAGAGAGAATTACTACTTCCATAGTTTCAAAAAAAGTGCATGTTTAAAAAATGGTATATATGTTCAGACGTAAAGGTAAAGCTTCATTGGTTTATTACAGGAACTGCAATTTGACAATGCTTAAGTTCCCTTATATGTCACGTAGAAAGTTAGAAAAAAAAACTCATATATTTCAGTGGAAAATAGTATTAATAGCTGATTGTTCTTGTTCACTTAGGACAGTTGCGACATTATGAAATGAAGAGTCTTCAACACTATGCACTTTACAGCCTATATCAATCCCATAACAAGAACGGATACTTCATACGTATGTCAGTTATTCGGCTTTCCGTGTAAACGATTATTACTATTATTACTATTATACTGCATCGAACAAGATCGCATACTGCCAACAATGGCAATGAGGAGAGAGGGAGATTCACCACCGTTGCGACAATACAGCTGTTCCACAGTGTTCAACTAATGATGACTGGTGCATAGTCATTGTTGGGGTGTGGTCTTTTTTTTAAAATTGCGTTGGTGCAGTTTTAATTTAAAGCATTACCTTTGTGATAGGTTTGCAGTTTACGTTACATGTTAACTGCGCCGTTCCTATGGCGCAGTTAACCTACGGCTGACAATTGGGTAAAATTGCCTGGGGCCACAACGGGGTTCCAAATTGACTGTGAAAAGATATTGATGATCAGTAGAGTAGGCTTACGATCTATTTAGCCGATCTCAAAGGCATACTAGTTTCTAAGGATTATGTTATAAAGCTCTATTGAACATATGTTCACTGTAAATGTTCATAGAGCTGTCATGTATATACGTATACGTTCAAGGCTGTTCGTAGAGTGATGGCTATTTAGAATAGTCAAATGAACAGCTCGCACCTGAGGTCAGTGTCTTGCAGGCGAGCTTCATAATGTCTATCGATTACAATTCGCTTTTGACTTTAAAGTCCCGTTAACTTGAAAAGAACGTCTCCTCGTCAAACGAGGTGATCATTGTAGGCAACAATTCAGCACAATTCAACATCAGCCTTAGCGAGTTCGAGGTAACACTAGAACAAAAGCTGGTGAACGTTATCGTAATCATTTATAGTGTTTGGCAGGATACCCGTGTGGTCACACTGATTATTATTGCGGTCATGTAAATTGTGGCAGCTCGTACGTCTGAGCAAATATGCACCTGCTATGAACTCAAGCACTTGCTTGGGAGATTAACCTTATATATATATGACATCAGACAAATCCATAGACCGATCAGACATTGAAGCTTTTAGACATCAGCGCTGCCAAAAAAAAAATGAAAACAACAAATAGAACGAACACAAAACAAATACACGTCATCAAGCATCGTTCCAGCAGTTCACTACTGTTCGAAGTAAACACAATATAGTGACTTGTCGTTAATTGATCGTCGAGATATTTTTTCTGGGGAGCCCTAGCCACTTATGAGCGTCTGTAGTAATCGAAGATCTCACTACTGCTACTGCCACTACGACAAGTAACTTGTTTGTTCCTGAAATGGTTTTTGCCTGCACTCCGTCAGCTGAGCTACGTGAGAGAGCGGCCTCGTGGCGTGTATTGTAAAATTGTATTGCAATCAATCAGGAAAACGCGAGCAAATGTTCCACCAGAACCGTTGCGTACACGTACCAACTACTGGCTGAGTAAACGTCAATCATTGAACATAAATATGGTAGGAGACGGCGAACGGCTGCAGGCGCGCACGCACTGAAAACTAAGCGGGCCGAACGAGGCATTACATATTTATTGTTTGTATAATAACAAACGGAGAAAAGGTTGCTCTATGCTGCAATGGCGTTTGTGGATTACGGTGACCTTTCGCCACGCATTACAGATTGTTCCATCAGGCATTACCCTGACTTACGCGAATTTTGTATGCATATATATATATATATATATATATATATATATATGGATCTATTTGCTTAGGACGCGTGACGCACGGTGGCCACTGTTCGAAGTGGTTATATCTCCATATATCGATTGTATAATAATAATAATAATAAAAATAATAATAACAACAGCAGCAGGGCCATGTCCACCTTTTTCTCTTTACGAATTCGTCTGTGTCTCTGCCTGATCGTGTTTATTTGAAATGAGAGCGTCTTTGCAAACGTTGCCCGCGAATACCGCTGCCGGTGCGTCTCAGCTAACGACCGCTGGATTTCAATTGAAAGTCATTGCATTTCGTTCTGGGCTATCAAGTCTTGATATGTTCTATCTCATAGGCGAACAACAGCAGCAGCAGCAACAACAACATCAACAACATCAACAGCAGCAGCAACAACAACAGCAACAATAACAACAGCAACAAGAAAACAACGACGAGTTGACGATTGTTGTGGACGAACGCGCAAAATAGCTGAGAAGTAGTCGTTCCCTGTTCATGTTATACTATGGTAATAATGACAGCGGTATGTGTATAGGTAATTTTGACAGATTATCCAACTATTGTGACATCAATCTGTATTTACGTGCTCGCGGCGTAACTGTTTATTTTGCAAGATGCTCAATAAAGGGGCCTCCTCGTGGTATCACCGAACCAAACCAATTGGCTGCTGAACCGGCCAACGGGTTCAGCATTTATTTGCTTTCTTATCGCGCGCGAGCAAAATAATAATAATAATAACAACAAGTAAGTTCACCTCATCGGTCTGGTCACATTCAAGCAGAAACTTGGAGAAAATTTACATCATCTATATGAGCTGAAATTGTTCTAGTGTTAGAACACAAGGTTTCCGTTTTGTGTTTTTCATTTTTTCCGAATTTTAGCCTTTGTCGAAAAGACCTATGTACTTGATCAATGATACCATAGAGAGAACTAAGACGTGGGTTATAGTCACGGTCGCAATAACATGAGGAGCATCCAAAAATTGGTGTATACTATGTGTTGCATAAATAATCGAGTTGAAAATGTTTCATATTTGAGCGATTCAACTTAGAGTGTGAAGTGCGCGCACAGAATATAAGCTCAACGATTTCGATTATATAGTAAGGCAGAGCACGGCCTCTTAACACAACAAATCGTCGGTATCGGCTCTCGACGTTGTTGTCAGTCCCATCCGCTTCGGTGTTCCGAGGGCGGCCACCCATGAAACCTCGTATATATTCTGGTAGGAGGTGATAATACTCAGAGCATGACGAGCCGACTCGAGCGGCAATCTTCCACGTGTGTTTGTCATTCATCGTTTCGCACATGTCCCTTATACTCATGCTGGTCCAGCTCAACGTTGCTACCGGCTGCCTTGTCTCCACAACAGAACCGCCGGTACTTTATACTGGGACCAACAGTCAGAACTAATGCGAACATGTGCGTTCCAGCTACAACTTCCGCTTAGGCCGCACACACATGACGCCTCGCGCAGCGACGAACCACTCGTAGCGAGGTTGGGAACCCTCTCGATTGCTATATAGCGCTGCGTACACAGGTCAAAACGGCAAAACGAGCCTGCCATCGACACAAGGGTGCGATGAACAGGCGTGGGAACAACCACTGTTCAAATAACAACAAGTCAACCTTTCGTCTTAGACATAACTATCTAGTTGGTTCTTTAGTGGAACTATGCCGGGGACTGAACAAAAATCTGCTCATTTCATAGACATGGTCTTGTGTTCAATGATTGCAGATGAGAACACAGCAGCAGCACGAAATACTGCACAGGCTAGACGAACGGTGCTTTTTTGAATCGTATTGAGCAATAGTTTCCACCTGAAGGGCCATGGGGATGCTGAATCCGTACAAAAAATACATAGGTCTCATTATTGAAGATACCACGGACATTTTAGGTATACGTGCTTAATGCTATGCTATCAACGTGCACTACGTGCCTCTGATGTGATATATTGAAAGGGGATTGATTGCAGAGGAAGAGTCCACGAGCTCCAATGATATTTCTATTGTCCTTCAGTCAGTATCAAGTCATAGGTTCCTTTATTGAGTAAATGGGATTACAAAGTATCCCTTTGATTATATTATTACATAATATTACATATTATTACGACAACGATAATATAGCACTCTTAGGGAGCAAAACGATTGTCTCAAAGCGGGCGTCGGATTCACTAGTCACAAATTCAAATCGCACAATAATAACACAACATGAAAATCATGTGCGCGTAGTCCTTGTAAATTCTATCACCATAGGGTGCTATGATTTTGCTGCGCACTGGTTGACCCAGGCGAACTGGAGACGGACACAAGTTCCCGACACCAGACGATGGGAAGGATTCGAAAATCATGATCCCGAGTGTGGGGGACACTGACGCCCAACGCTACCATCAGATCTTCACTTCAGCGAGCTGTTTCTTCTTGTTTCTTCGTAGTATCCCTTCGTGAGCTTGCTGTGTCTATTCTATTTGCTTTAGACAAACAGAACTCCGTCGAAAATGTCCACCATTTTGCTTCGTCTTCGAATTTTGTATTCCTTCCATTCGGCCGTCGCCGATCACCCCGAGCGACTCGACAGCTATCGAGGTGCGAAGTCAAGCGAAGCCTTGACATCGGGCTCTCAGTTCAGCGGTACTAGTGCCGGCAGATTCACTGATCGTCGATCTGAAACTGCGAAGGCTGCGCGATGTAGTGTAGTATGATTGTAAAATAGCGTTTCATCGAAATGGTGCCTTTTTGCTGAATTCCATATTGTCCGCGATTCAATATTCAACACGTGAGCCTCGATCGTTCCATCCCAAACGATATATATATATATATATATCTACGAGCACCAATCTCCCGCCGAGTGTTCATTTCGATTTAAATGAACGACCCTTTGCGATGGCATGTGTACTACAAATCGAATCTAACAAAATGACTGCATAGATGAACCATCGAAATGTTTTATACGTTTACACGTACGCGTTTGTACTATTGGCGACATTATGTCATATCTTGTGTTTCGTAGACTTTCGTGGTGAAATGTTGATTCGACCAGACGAATTTGGCCAGCCGGCCACCAACTGAATTTGGCCAAAAGCCTGTGCTGGGTGCATGCTTGTTCCTGTCTATGTGTCCTAATATTATTTATATATTTCACGTGATTCCTTTTGAGAAATTCAGAACGTAAAAACAGCTGCAGGATGACGCGGCCAATGCTGAAACGGCCAGAAAAATAAAGCCACTCGCAAATCGCAAAAATACACAAGGAATGAATATCGCGGTCGCCCCCCCCCCCCTCCCCAATGTCCTCACTCGAAATATATTTTATTATATAACAATAAAGGTATATATATAAATATACATATATATTCGTTTTTTCTCTGCCTTAAACATTTAACAAACAAACAAACACTTTATTCAAACTAGCACGGTTGTCGGCATTGGTCCGTAAGACGGACCCCTTTCTAAATACAAATGTGCAACGGTGGTGATATAATCCGTGCACCTACCTGTCTCTTCCGACGGCTATCGTTATCTAGCGAGGTGCCGAAGAAACCGTGATACCCTAACATTTTTCGCGTTGAACAATTTCGCCGTCATGTCGTTATTGTCCGTCATTGAACATTGACGATAGCGACACAGGCTAAGGAAGTTTTGAGTTTAAACACGTAATTCCTACTACGACAAAGATCGAACACTCGTTGATTTCCAACAATGCATGAACATGTACATGCATCATTGCTGATATTTCTCCATGCGTGTCACTGTACGCTATTCTGCCTGCAGAGTGGGAAAATACCCACAACTTAGAGGGAAGACGGCTGTTACACTCGAACAAAATGATCTGTGCTATTTAACTGGTCTTCCTAAGGCGGACGCGACTTTTAACCACGCAGGTGTTCGACGCATTTTATACGCCGATCATAGCGTATTCGATTGGTTAGAGTAAGGACGAACCGGCTCTTACGTAACGGCCGGCCCCTTCAATGCGCAGGCCAAATAAACTCCGTCTACGGAAGGACGACGCTAGCCAGTCCCTTACGCGTTAGGATCTTCGACGCATTTAGGACGCCGCTTGGCTCAGACGCGTATTGACTTCTAGCCATGACAGCTAAATCCCCACTAACCGCTGTTTCGGCTAGTAGTTGGTAGCAGCGTTTTTATGGAGCTCCTGTTGCGAAGCATTCATTTTTAGCAGATATTTGAAGGCCAGCAAACGTATCCAATGTTTTAATGAGCTAGCCTATTTCGCTCGAGGGTGACGTCGAAGTAATCTTAATCTTGTGTTAGTCGATTTATCTAAGACGATGCTACAGACGTCTTTCAACTTCTCTTCAAAATGTTAACCTAGCTAGCATATATTAATGGACCCACGCTCGTTTAGGACAGTTATTCATTCAAACCATATCGTTTCTACAACGCGGAGACTTCGCTTATTCTCTGCACTTCTGCTGCGGCTCCCTCATCCCCTGCGTCGTTCTATAGTGCTATTTAAATTACTAAAAACTATTTAAATGTCCTCGTCGTGTACCCGTCTCAATATGCGTTGCCTTCGATTCTTAAAATACATACACGTTGTCCCGAAAGCCACCGCCAAACAGTGTGATGTACATGTTCCTAACGTAGGCAAAGACGCTTGATACTATCGGTTAGATTTGTCCACTTGATCATTCTTTCCGTCGCGCCTCGTCGATTATTGTAGTGCCGCCATCACGATGCGAAAACAACACCTGGCCTTCTCCGTCGATTCTCACCGATGCGTCATGAAGTGCTTCAACTCTTAGCCGAGACTCCTCGACGACTTCGTTCAATGCCTCAGGGTGAAGGCGAGCTGCTCCTGCTGCTACTGCAGAACCTCGCACTGCCAAAGCGCCACTGTCACCCCATGGTTGAAACGCGCGCGTATACGCTCGCAGCTCAGAGAGGTAACATCTTGGACAGCGAAATAAAGCATCCCAAGATACGCCGTTAGCCGGACCCATCATGCTGGCGACGAGTTGGCTCCTTCAACGATGCATCTATCCAGGTATTACAATATAATAATAAAATGGAGTGATATCGCCTTGTGCGTTGAAGTGGTTCCCTTTCCGTCGGAGGTTACCCAACATCGCCGCGCGAGATGAAGAGAGGTCATCTTGTGGCAGCATTGTGCCGGACTTAAGGCGATTATTATGTATAAAATACTTCATAGGGCCTGTTGATGATACGAATACAACTAGCATTGTGCTTGCAGTCAAGACAATGCGAACGTAAATTTCGGTATAAGTCTGCCGACTTCGTGAAGAGGACCGTGAAAGCGATCAAAAAAGTTGTTGAGTAAATCTGCCCCTTTTGCCAGATACGAGACATAGCACTTGTATGAACAAGTTCTTGTTTATTATTGAATATATCGCATTTGTCTCCATCCATAAGGATTACACATGCACACACACACACACGGCTGGTCCAGCTTCGAGATAAGCGTGTACCCCACGAAATTGTCTCATTGTTGAAATCCTTGTGCATTTGTCGATGTCGCAATCGACGGCAAACCCCAGCCCGACCCGACCGATAAAGTGGTCTCAACAGCTCAGTTTGGCTACTCTGCTCAAATTTGTCGCTTACGAAATTTGTGCAATGCGCCTAAATTGTATAAAACGTCAAAGACAAGAGACAGTGTTGAAAAGCTTTTCTTTCGAAAAAGTATCTTTGCTATCGGAATTGCCTTCAAGACATCGGCGTCGGGAGATGATCCCCAAGTAAATTAGCGCTGGTCTATATTTGCTGTGAGCTTCGTTCTATTCCTCGTTTTTCGTCGACAATTAAATTTCAACATTAATTACTCGAAGGTTTTATTCTTCTAGAAGGAATTAAACAAAAACATAGAAACTGCAACGGAAGCTGATACCAAAAGTCGAATTTTAGAAACATATTAATGGCGAGCAACGAGATGCATCTCACCAGCGAAGGGCGAATTTCAAAGGTATAGAAATTCGTTAGTTCGAGGTAGGATTCAGTAGGTATACAGACAACGTGTGTTGATGGGGCATCATTGTGTTAAAAAGATATGTGTATTATTATTATTATTATTTATGACAAAATTCCAACAGCTAACTCATTGATCAAACCAAGTGTTCTGTTTGAAAATAAAATCACACCCACCCGAAATTCAAAATGATCTCCATCAGGAGGTGCACTCATCTACGTCGATCGCTACATATGTCTAGCACAACACTGAGTACAAAACGAAAACTTCGCGGTTGACTGCCTTCGCTTCCGTCGACCAACGAACAGATTCTTCAGGCTGGAGAACAAATTCTCTCTATCTCCGTATGCTTTTACCTACAATTACTGCTGAAGCAGAGTATCTTATTTATCTTGATCGGACCTGCTTAGTATTGTTGTGCACCAGCATGGAGCATGCGATCCGAAGACGAAGGCCTTACTACATATATCCCCACAATGATCTGTAGTAATCTAGTACTGTATGTATATATGTGTTTCTGTTGGATTTGCCAGTTTATCGCGTAAGCCGTTATTGAACTGAGAACCTGATGTTACAATTAAACATCATCCAGGTCTAAAAAAAAGTTGAAACAGGTAATACTGTAGCTATTATTTTAAGTTTATATTATATATATATATATATAATATGTGACTGTTTATATCTATTTTTATAATGAATATGTACAATATATTATAATTGTTAAATCGTACTCGCATGATCAATTTGGGGATAATACACTGTTACTCTTATTCATTTTTTAACGTGAACTTGAGCATTGTTATAACTGTAGTTCAGTAAATAAACCGCAAATATTATGTTATGTTGTATATGTATACATATATATATATATATATATATATATATATATATATGTAATGTAGCATTTTGTTTCGACACTCGAAACAAGCACGAAATTGTTGCTCACTGTTGAATTAGCCGCATTGTGTATTTTCTAGTGGTCAGTGCTCCTTAGCTTATCTGTGCTGTCGATAAGACCTGTTTTCTGACTTAGCAACGATTACTTACGAGCTATTGCCGACCAACTCAGCTTTTCCGA
This sequence comes from Stratiolaelaps scimitus, assembly GCA_019614645.1. Lineage (NCBI taxonomy): Eukaryota > Metazoa > Arthropoda > Arachnida > Mesostigmata > Laelapidae > Stratiolaelaps > Stratiolaelaps scimitus. The sequence continues at coordinate 5,358,853 of JABWDB010000020.1, read as the reverse complement.
CCCTCATCGAATCTGTGGTGTTCCCTTTTAGCTCTGCTTGCTATATCCTATACAATATTAGATGCTTGAGTTGTTACTGTGGCGTAGGCCGCTGCTGCTGCTACCCTTTGCCGGTCTGCGCGTCGACGTCCAACACAACACTGATGGTTGTGAATCCCCCCTCCATACAACAAAGTGCTGTACAATGTCTGACCTCCGCCAACCGCCGAGCACCTAACCTAGTGGCTACCTCGTCCATCGCGGCTGCAGCCGCGACGGTCGCCGCTGCCTTCATGGTCGCCACGAAAAAAGGCCGTTCGCTACCTGTCGTCTGCTGAATGTGAACGCTGAATGCGCCTCCCAGTGGACGTTACCCAGGTCGTCTTTTCCCTGTTGTTCTTGTTACTGCTGCTCTTCAACGTTGTGCAGAGGTTTCTCCCTAACGGTGTACCAGCCAGCCAAGCAACGCACCCGCCGATATCTGTCTATGTGTTTGCCTGCATGTTCATCCGCCCGCCCGTCAGTATACCCTCGATCGTCTGTTCGGCTGTAGCCGCCGATGTTTGGACGCTCGCGCAACGTAGCGCACTCATAATACCTGAGCTTGCGTGATCGACACTTGGCGCCGGCGGATCTTCGGATGGGTCGGGCCTCTCCTCGTTGTTCGTGTCTCTCGTCTCGACTAGCTATTGCCTTTTCGTCTGCGAACTGACAGAGCGCAGCTTAAGGGACAGCGGAATCGAACACAACACGAAGCCCGGTGGACGCAGGAACTACATACATACTCATTCGTTCATAGCGAGTTCACTCGCTACAAACGCTAGTCTATGAGCGACCGGTCGGACGATGATATCGGAGGAGGAACTCGCTCTGTTGCTGTATGCTCGATCTTAAATCTGGTCCGATTACAACACGGTGCAGCAGACAAAAGCCTAAACTGATGACACCAACACTAACACTACTATGGTGACGGCGGTGGCCGCGGCGGTGAGAAACAACGCCGTCGTTGTGAGAGGTGCGGTGAATGAAAAACCCGTTTATGGGTCTGGTTTTCAGCACTTTTCAGTTTACGACGACTGCGGGCCTCGCAGGCTGACATTGTAACCAAGCGTATCCACATGGCCATGCGCATTTCTTCAAGGGAGATTCGCAGAGAAACTGGAGCAACTGGCGGAGCTGTTCAATTTATGTTACTGAACAAGCCAGGCGTATTTAATCACCTTCAACTATCTGCATAGGAAATTATTGAAAAGAGCACGCCGAACGGGAAGTTAGAAAGAATTTATTGAAAGAGTACGATATTTCCACATTGCTGTGATCTCTGATGTTTCCAATTGATTCAGGACATCAAATCCAGTACATGACAAACTGTCCAATACGGATGGCACCAAGCGTACACAATGTTATGCCGAGAGAAACATAGTAATACTATGTAATACAATATTCGAAAATAATACAAAGAAAACAGAAGTTATCATTGGGCAAATCTCACTAATTTTTGTGGTTCGACTGACAAACAGTAGATGGGTGCTTGTTGTCAATTTGTACTATTATATTCAGGGGTACGAGTTATGCAAGGTGGTCTCCCGCCATTCGTAGGACGAGCTGTAATCCCACCCGAACCGCGATAATTATTCAGGACAGCCACCCAAGAGGTCAAGCGTACACACACCTCCCCACAGAGCCGCTCGAAAATACCATCCCACGGTGAACGCGTACGCGGCCTTTTTACGCGGCCTCTTTTAGCTGTTTGCCGAAAGCCTTCGAGGCGATAGCCCGCATCCAGCAACAGCAGCAGCAGCGTCCCACTGATTTTGACTTCCGCAGCGAATCAACCCACCACCACCCACTGGATGGGTGAACAGACGAACGTACACCAGGGACCAAATGAGTGAGTGACTATTTTTGAAATCTTCAACATTGTTGATAGCGTATAGGCTATCTGCAGGTGAGAATCAGCTGGCCGAGTAGTTTGCTAGATTTATGGGCTCGTTTGAGTCCTGAACGACGTAGAGAATCGACTCATAGCTCTTAACAGGCGCCGCCTATTCAATATTCCTCGGCATAGTCCGCGTCTCTGTTTTGAAAGAGATCATGCAAATGATGTTAAATAAAATGTATATATGTATATATATATATATTTTTTTTTTTTTATATATATATATATAAACAGAGCATATGAACAGATATATTGTATAATTCTGTGTTTCCTACTGGATGGGGCATCTGTGTGAGTACTATCCTTAGGACTCCTCCATTTCTTTCTTTCATTATATTCTCTGTCATCTGCGGAGCTCAAAGTTAATTAGTCAAAGTGATTGAAATGGAAACAATATACATCCAGCTGAGTTCTCTGTAACAACAACAACAAAATCTATTAAGTTGGACTTCGCAGACAGTATATCATACGATTTCTTAAAATGTTTATCCAATATACAGTCAGCACGCAGTCATTATATATAATCACTCATGTTGAGTAGGCAAGTATCTATATTAGTGTAGAAACACTTACATATCGGTATTAGAGAGGAAATAAAATTATTACAAAGTTGTAAGACAAAGTTGTACAAAGTTATAACATCATACAACGTTGCAATATCTCAAGCACAAAATCTAGCTGACACCTTATACTCTTTATCTACGTATCCATTTTCTATTTGTACAGAAAATCCAATATATTAACAAACCCAAAAGTAAAACAGTGCAGCTGGACTGTCTGTCGAGCTCAGTTCGCCGTACGAAGGCCAGAGCCGCATGGGGCCGAAATTCCCGCATCCGTTACTGCTATACGTATATCCTCAGTTACGAAAATGCGCCACCAACACAGAACGTTATCATAACCAATATAAGCAGCAGCAGCAGCAGCCTCACTATGCGAAATGGTATTTTAATGAACGTTCAAAAGCAGCTCGCTGTTGTAGAGACGCACTATTGGGCCGTCACGACTCACCACGGGAGATCTTCTATTCTACATCCTGAGCTCGAGCGAGAAAACGCGACCGAATTAGCGAGATTCAACCTTTGAAATCTACACATGGCTGATACGGGCTGAATTTCCTCGCGAACAATACGAGCGCTTAGCAGTCTTGCCTCGACGAGCATTTGAGGACCAAACTATTCGATAGTTTGTTCTCGCTCCTTAGAAATATAAATACATTAGTGCTTTACTCTTTTCTCTCTCTCTCTCTCTCTTTTTGTCTCTGAAAGGATATAATGGTTACTCTATTTAGGTACAGCGGCGTTCTATCATGTACAAGGGGGCTTCTTTGGGGGCCGCATTCGGCCTGCTTCAATCACGCGGCGCTGACATGAACACGAAGTTAAGCGTACGTGGGTTTGTCGAACGTGTTTAGCTGTCTTTGACAGCCGTATATGACGTCACGCATATATATATATATATATATGTAGTACTTGGTACCATCCCGAGCGTGAAACGCCTCAAGCCAACATACGTCGTTGTGGGTGATAAATAAATAAATGAATGTAGACGAATATGATCGACGCGAAATAGATTAGGTGTGTCGGCGAGTAAAATAGAATAAATAAATTATTAAATAAGGAATAAACAATTCAATGTTGATTGTGAATGGGGCCCTGGAACATCTGGTGTCGATACATGTTGCCCTACAGGATGCTTTAAAAACACAGACACAGACACACACACACACACATACGAGAAGACGACAATAAAATAAATCTTCACAAGCTTGTGCGCGCATATTTTATCGTTGAGCAGACCATGAAGTAATTGAGGATTACTTCGCAAAGAATGTAAATTTAGGCCAGAGATATCAGATGATTTTTATTGTATTCCAATCACTTGCTACGCTTAGCAATATTATTATACTATGTATTATACTTCTCAAGGAGGCCAGATTCAGCAGGCTTTGGGTTCAATTCGTAAATGTTAGTATCTGTGTAAGTATAACACTACTACATTCTGTAGCTTGCTACGATGTTAAGTAATATTAACACACTTAGATTATAATTATCATTATATAATCCGTCATAGCGGAGACACGGCCAGATCAGACTTGTGCGTCCGATCCTCTGTTATACTCGTTACAGTGCAAATTTCGCTCTCAACAATCGACGTTGCCGGATCATCAGGGGACAAGCAAATTACTCTATAGATCTAAGCACATCGAATATACGAACACACACACACAGACCCAGCGATCACTTTGTGTGTTCGTGTTTTATATTTTCATTTGGCGAAGGCGACAAACCAGCAGATCCCGTACTCAACTCAATCACCGACGTTCCTGTGAGGAAAATAGACATACGCTAATCTTCTACGTCGCTATTATATATATATATATATATATATATATAATATGATTATCTTAATATACTAAGGTATACTAAAATAACCATATTATAGTGACATAATTTTATGCGAATCTCAGTTCACCGTTAACAAGCAGTAAAAATAAGCTACATCTTCAGTCACACTAGCCACAAGAGCAAAGAAGAATTGACATGGGACAATACAAACCCGTGTTGTATAATGGACGCTCACACTCGTATATATATATATATATATATATATATACATACGAGTGTGCGTTTTTCGTGTACGCTTTTGATAAACACCAATCAGACGACTTATTTTGTTTATATTGAATTCCAAGCTTGAATAACCACCATGGCGGCGTACGGCGCCCGCCCGCAGAGAAGCCGCAGAAATCGATTCAGACGAGCAAACATCCACAATGTGAAAGTGCCCTCGGAATCGAAAAAGGTTCGACTTCAGCTCCGCCAACTGAAGTTGCATCTGCTGTGACACTGTGCGAACGGTTATGTTATATGTACCTCTCGAGATATATAGCGTTGCAACAATCTGCAAACGCTGCAGAGGGAAAGTGCCATCAGACGGCGGGAAGGGTACGAATCATTCTGGAGAGGGCGAGACGTGGTTATGCTGCTGTTGAAATGCAAAAAAAAATAAAGGAAACCACGAGCATCGTTAAGACTATCACGGTAGTGGCAGCATCAGCAGCAGCAGCAACAATAATAAGAATGATGATGACGACGATGGTGATGGGCAGCAGCAACAACCCGGACGATTGCTGTCGATGCTAACGGCTGTGAAACCTTTACCACCCATTTTTATTATTATACCTATCGTCCCCTTCTGCTGCTTTCGTCGTCCAAACAACAACAACAACAGCGGTGGTAGAAACAATCACAATCGCTACCGGTAAAGTAGCCACAACAACTGAAGAGAGAGTGAGAGAGACGAGAGAGTATATGTGAAAAAAAAACTACGGATTCCACAGCCACCATAATAATAATAATAATAATAACAATAATCAGCATAACAAGGTTCATTGAAATCGATCGACGGTCGATAGACCCATTCATTGTTTATATATATATATATATATATATATATAATATATATATATATATAATAGCAAGTCAGTCTCTCACTTGCGGTCTATTCATTCATTAAACGCGTGCAGCCTCGTTCAACGGCTCATTGCAACTTCAACCTATCGTTACCATTGGGTCGGTTACCAACCCTGATGATGGCCACGTCGAAATTGGCCTCCTGAAGTGAAATCAACAAGCCGGGTTGTTGCATGATTCCTGACGACTTCAGGCGGCGGTGCTGGACGTTTTGGTAAACGCTGGGTGGGGTAAGGTGGACTGAGGGTGGTGGCCTGTGCTGATTGCCATTGACAAACAAACAGAAAGAGAGAAAGCGAGAAGCAACTTGAGGGTGGGTTCTCATGACGGGTCGGTGATTGTCGCTATAGTTGGGGGCAACACAAACGCGTTGGCCGTTGGAAAGTCATTGGCCGCTGAAATTCGGCTTCAGTTGCATTTGTAGTGATTTGTCAAAATCAATGGTCAGTTGCGTTGGGCAAAAATTAATCACAATCGACGTAATGCACCGACACGAAACAAAACGACAACGAGATTCTCGCGCAGTAAAGTTTCTCTACGAACGAGTAATGCCAGTAAAGGGGCCAATCATAATATTATCATGTTCTATTATTATAATAATATTATCATATATCATTATTGTGTGTCTTTTGATCACCAGCGGCGGCGGCGGCGGCAGCGTTTGGATATTTGTTGGGTGAGGCGGAAATGCAGCGATGTAGCACAAGAAAGTAAGGCGACAAAGAGATGCTAATTGATTTCTACGACTCTCTTGATGCGCGTGTGCAAGTCATTGATATATATATATATATATATTACCGAAAATACAAACGACTCGAAAATGGCTTAAACTCGATTATTCTTTGATTACTTTGTGGAGTTCATCGCCTGGTATGACGAGGAAGCAATTTGCTGAAAACGACATGTTTCTGTGAAAAATCATTTTCATTTTTAGAAACACAAAACAGACCATCAGTGGCTGGTGATGATGATTCTGATAATATGAAGTTGTTGTCGTTGTTGTTGATCTGGATAATCATAACATACGCCAGGGTGCGCAGTTGTAGTAAGGTACTATTTTCTCACCCATGGCAGTAGCAGCAGCCCCGTAGTGAGGAAGAAGTGAACAAGCGCAACAGAGAACGAAAATCGATTCAGAATCGGACGAGTTTTCTGAATCATTTATTTTAGGCCAGTTACAGATAGTCATGTTATGGTGCCAAGTGTATTTTGTCATGTTGACGTTGCTATGTAATTTATTTTTACATAGCAGTGTCTGCAGCAGAAACTTATAATTACTCAATTTATAATTATTTATATATATATATATATATATATAATTAATTATAAATGTCTGCGACTAAATCAAATAGATATATCCAGAAGTTTAGGTGCGTCTGAAGCGATATTTTAGTAATACCAACGCTTAAACGTGCCATGCCTGAATATATCATATTTTCCAACGCTTTTACGTAAGTCAAGATAGGATTTTAGTCATGAATTGAGTTGATGTGAATAGAGAGTTACTGGTTAAATTATCTGTTCACTAATTGAGCGCGGTACGATCATCAACTATCCTCGTATAATTGACAAATTTGTATACTGCTTACACATATTGAAATCGACATCTGTTCTAGAGAACGCACACAGCTCATATATTTAGCGAAATTGATCTCATTTTTACAACGGCTGCGAAACTATTTCTGGATATCTCATGGTATTTGCCAACTATTAACCTCTGCTATTCCACGTTTGCGATATTTATTATATATACATATATGTTATTATTATTTATTTTAAATATATGTATTAAACTTATTTAAGTTATTTAATCAATAATATGGATCAGCTATATATCACGTATCAATATTGTGCGTAAAAAGCTCTCGATGGACAATTTGAATTAACCTACCCGAAATTAGCGTTCGATCTTTAAAGAGCCTAGCTTAGTTTTTCTGCGTGCGTTAGATGAACCCAGTCTAAATATACCATCATTACAATTTGAGTGAGTATTTTTGACTTTAACGTAATCGAGGAGCTTGAGGTGTTAATTAATTCATGTTTACTTATACTAACCAGATCGTCATGATCTGGTCAGCGGTTCTATTGTCCCGCCTTCGTGCATGTGAACGACAGTGGTTAGATGTTGGACCTGTCGAAAATATCAAATGTTTCACTCCGGTTCAAGACGAGGCTGGTCAATAAGACGGAGATAAGATGTTAGAATAATGGAGAGATCCCACTTCAGGGGAGAGCCACGGGTGTTCTACGGCCACTATGGGATTAAATAAAAAAGTGTCAAAAAATCGCGTCTTCGGAATACCCAGCTCACTGGATATATAACTCATTTTAACTTTAATTATTTATCTAACTATTTATGTGTACCCTAACAATCGGAGGACAGTTCCCAAGGACGTCCGCTTGATGGTTTAACAGTGAGCCTGCTGTATTGATTAACAGGAAAATCACATGAAGCTTGAGACCAAATCCTCTCAGACGCTGAGAATTTTTCGAGTTCATTTTATCTTGATTTTTCTGTGTATTATTGCCAGGTAGGACGATGAATATTAAGATAAATTGTGAAACACAGCGATATTGATAATAACCCTTATAAGGCATGAACTTATTTCATAGAATGTATAAAAGCTTTAGTGACACAGCTGGGAATAGTTGGGTGTCGCGTCAAGGCCGTCATGGTCACCCCCCGAGAGAGGCGTATGCATTGTGAGACTGAAACTATACTTGTAACAGTTTGTCTCAACTACCGATGATTTTCACAGCGATCAATTTCAACTATCTGAAAAACGAATTCACAAATCGCTAAGATCAAGACGGCCTGCACTAATACAACAGGTGTAATGTATTATAGTCCGCATTCACAATTCATGAGTTTGGCGCGAGTAATGTCGGCCGCTTCAATTGAAACAGTAACCTAACCTCAGAGTTGGTTGAAATCATAGCCGCCAAGGGTCGAGCTTCAGATAATGGCAGTCTAACGGTGTGGTCGAGATAATTATTCTCAAAGCAATCAAGCTAAAGAAGTTTGGGGCCACCACCGATATGTTTCAAAGCCACCGCCGCCCGGTCCAAGGGTCACGCTCCGGTTGAATTCTCCTTCATTCATGGACAAACATCATCAGTGAGTGCCGCGATGTCTACCCACGAACTTCTTTACGAGGACGTTTTTCGCAGTCAATTTTCCCAATTTTCTCACCAAGACACTAAGCATTCACCATGAACGAGCAACTTGGGGATTCTGGCAGAGGTATTCCTTTCATATATAATAAAAAAGCCGGACATCGGCGGATGACTGTTTATGTGGTCACTTACCGACGAGGAGAGGAGACCTTTACTGTCATATTCACTGGCAATTTGCCCTCCCTGAACCAGTAACGACTGTATCAGTCGACAATGAACCTCGATTTCATTCTTCCCATGATTGTCAACGCTTAGAATCTCTCTACTGCACACCTCTGTGACCTATTCATCATGGGCCAAGTCAAACGCGGTAAGCCTTGCTGGGAGTCAGGTGAATGGATTCTGAATCTTTGCGGTTCAAAACATTGACACGATGTGCTCAATGCTCAACGGTCAAAGCATAAACGGGGCCACTATTGTGAATCATTGCCAGCCTATATCAGCCACATATGTGATTTATTAATTAGGTCTTAGGTTTCAACAACACACGGACACACACACACACATGATTCACGCTGTGTGGCATTTACAAACAATTGAAGTTTATTGAAATAAAATTGTACTAAGGTTTGTCGACCGATGCATTGGGTCAATATAATTTAAAAGGGGAATGCCAAATTGATATAGTACCTTCCTTATGAGGAGAACCAGTCACTTTTTTTGCAGGTGCAAGGTCAAGGTCGTATCATACTCGGGGATGCTCGACCCTATGTGAGCACGGTGCCGCGGGCAACGTCAAAAACTGAAGAAAAATATCATCACCTGGTCATCTAAAACCGCTGTACACAAATACCCTTCTAGATGTTCGTGTCTCACTCGCAATGAATGTAAATAGTCCAAAGTGAAAAGAAATATAAGAGATCAACGGTCGACTTGGACACGTGCGTGTCTAGGGACGGGATATAAGTGAGGATGGCTTAAATTAGTCAGACCGAAATGAAATGATGGCAGGGTGTCAACATTGCTGAAATGCACTTTCTTTACCCCGGTAACTTAATCAGATATAATCAGTGAGGTATGTGGGTGGTACAATCGTCTACGACATCCGGAGAGCTCAGTCAGCTGGAGCCGGCAACTTTTGCAAATTTCTTGTATTCGCAAATTGCAGCTCACCGCGAGTTACGTTTTGCTGCAGGCTGGCGAGAGTTACTAATCATTCCCTACAGGCAGCCGATCCCTTGAGATCCCTTCCCTACAGGCTTGTTGGTGCGGTGCATATGGTGGTCAATAATCTGAAAATTACTGAATAATTGGCCATCGTAATTGCATTATTTGTAGCCAAAAATATGCGGCTACCCTGTTTACGTTGGAAAGCATCAATTATGGTTTATTGTCACGTTATCTTACTTCTTCGTACAATGAAAATTAAATGTGTGCTGATGATCACTAAATTGACGAATTTGACCAGGTACAAAGCACCAGCGTCCGGATATCCATCTAGCGGCCCTGCTTGGAACAGAGAACATTCCAAGTCTTCACCGTTGACTGGCCAAACTATACAAGCGCATAGAATTATAATCACATCTCAGCCAGCCTTAACAACTTGCAAGCTTCAACAGCGTGTGCATCACCTTTACCTTTTTTCCGCTCGCTTCTGTTCACGCGCCAAAACTCGATTCAAATGGCTCCAATTCCAGCGGCGGCGGCGGCTGTTACTTCGTCGTCTTCTTCTTCTTCTTCGTCTTGTCGTCTTGTAGCGCCACTGTTAGTACTTCAAGCATTCGTTCGTGTTACATTCGCCCGACGTAACGGTGCCCTCTCCACCGGGGGAGCTGCCCCTACCGCGACGCGAGCGCCACCGCCGACGCGATCTGGGAGAGGAGATAAACATTGTGAGGAGCGAGTGACTGAGGAAGGGAAGATCACAGTTCTTCTGCTTGCTCTAGCTCGTTCTGCTCGAAGCGAACGACCGCCCGCTCGCCCGCCCGCCCGCCTCCCCGTCTGCCCGCTGTGTCTGGGGCGATCAAGCTACTCAGCCACGAATGGAGCTGCACTAGCAGCCAGCTTAAGGATAGCCTAGCTCGCTCTCGTGGAGTGGCCGATACAGGACAGGTCGGGCCTTTGAGCCGGCCAAGAGTGTGGGGCCAGCGAGCACTAATGAGCGCTCTTGCTCGTCTCACTGTTGTTGCTGGCGCTGCCTTACTGCACTGACTGACACACAGGCGAGATGGCTGGCAAGCGGACGACCGACTGACTGACTACCCATCAGCGAGCCGTGAGCCAGGGTGGCTTGGCCGTTTGTTGTCTACACAGAGTGTGCGCTCGTGGCTGCGTGTGAGTGTCTCTCGACGGTCGGTAACGGCAACTGAGCAGTTCGGGCGCGCCACAACGGCTTCACAAGCGGATGGGAAGATACAAGAGCGCTGGCCAACAAACAGCAGCAGCAGCAGCAACAATAACGACGGTAGCAGCAGCAACAGCAGCAGAAGCGGAGGCAGAGGCACAGAGGCCGTGCTCGGTCAGATCACCCCGCTGGCCTGCAACAGCTCCGCCGTGGACGCAGTCGCCGTCGCCACTCAGACTCATACCGGAATCGAGAACGAAAATAGTCAGAGATTACCGAAGTCGAATTCGAAGAGAAGACCTGCTGTTGCTGCTGCTGGTCCAATGTGAACTAATACTACTATCACAGCTATAACTGCTCCTTGTAAGAATCCCCCCACGATCGCAGGCGTTGTTGTCGTCGTCGTCGTTTGCGATCTTCGTCGATAACAACAACAACAACAGCAACAAGAGAGGCGATCTCCCGGACATTTCCGTCGAGGTTGGATATAGTGGGATAGTACGACTGAACAAATAGGCCAACCGAAGCTTGACGCGCCTGTCGAACCGACAGTATACCCTTGTGGCCTATGAGGGAGCACTCCCGAAATCATGTAAAAGCAGACTGCGATTCGTCCGGGCTCGGTACCTGTTCCACCCTCAATGTGCCTCCTAACCCAGTGTGGTCACGCTCTCCGCCGTTGCACACGGTCGTATGAAAGATGTGAGCGCTTGAGCCTGGAGAGTTTGCTGGAACCCGAATGAACTCGAGAGTGGGGGTCTGCTGCCGTTGGCCGGCATTCGGTTGTTGTTTGGGTCTTTGTTGTTGTAGTTGTCGTTGTCATTGTTATTCTGTCCCTTAGGGGGTGTGCTGCAGCGTGTTCTACGTTAGTTGGTCTCGTTCGTGTCGTCATGTGTCGTCGTGTGTGAGTCCACTAAAGCGAGAACGAAAACAAAGTCGATTTCACCGAAGTGAAGAGACGGACAAGAGCGAAGTGGTCGAGGTCGCTTGATTATTGTCTCGTTGAGTTTACCCATTCGTGAATCATTGTAAATTCTATAGAACCTCGAACACAGAACCATTCACCCTACGCAACGAATCACTACGGCTACTTCTAATATACCTTCAGCTGCGAATGGACGAAATCAGAGATCTCTCAGAGGTATAGCAAAATCCGATCTGGCGTTGCCAGCACCATCTTCCTTTAGCAGTTTTCTGAATCAGCTACAAACAAATCGGAATACTCGGCGGAGTGGCTGTGGAGTGTGCCTGTGGCCTGAATGAGTGAAATACATTCAGTGCGTGTGTGTGTGTATGCTGTGCGTTGTGTTCGTTGTTGTGTCTCTCTCTGATGCAGTCCAGGGGTTAATTCTACCACTGAATCTGCTGTACGCGCTATCTGCCCCAGCTCTGGTCGTGCTTTGTGTCAATGTCGAAGCGCGTGTTTGTCGGTGTGTGTGTGTTTGAAATCTACCGGAATAACTAAAACGTCTGCAAGCAACGACTGTAGACAACACAGGCATGCGTTATTATCGTGGCCATCAACACCATCATTAATCATCATCACCATTATCATCATCATATATCGCCGTGATGATGTGACCAGCAGGCACTGGCTTGTTATTCATTCGTCTATTACGAACAAACATCTCGTCAGTTCAAGTATACTACTCGTCTCTGACCCGTCGACACAGATCATTCCGGCTCAACTGTACACGAATTCGAGCCTTTCAACTCGCAACAGCAGCAGCAGCAGAGAATCATCAGCCACGGGAAGAGGCCAACATCGAAGCGATTATTAGAACGATTACGTTACAATACTGCTGCCACTACTACTTGAAGGGAGAGCGTGGTGGTAGAGGGTTGTTGAGGTTGTTGTGAGTCCGTGTGAGTGTAAAGTTGCCCTCAGGTTAGCCCTCACCAACTGGAAGGCCCACGGGAAACAGCAGTAGCGACAACAACAACAACAGTGCGAGCGGCAGGCATTAAGGTAGCAGCCTACCCACGGCGACCTGATGTAGAAGACGAAGCAACAACAACAACAACAGCAGCGGTGGCGATGCGGCGCCGAGTGGAGCCATGGAGATTGACGCAGTCGACTTGACTCTATATATGAATGCGCATGAAGACGGCGATGCCGTTCGGCTGTTCTCGTCTTGTTGGTGTTCGATGTTGTGAATCAATTCTACGTGTGCTGTTGCGGGTGGACACCCGACAATCGATGTCGACCTGTTGACGCGTTCGTCGTTATTCTGTCTTGTTCTGCTTCACTTGTTGGCTGTTGGTTGTCGTCATCGTCCCTAACGCGGAGGAAAAGTTCTCGTTGATTATTGTTATTGTTGTTGCTGCTGCTGCTATCGCCTATACCGCTACTGCTCTGTTATAATCGACTGACCTTATCGACGATCTACGCACCATCCCCAACACACCGACGGCTCCCTAAGCACCCTCGTGTCGTTGTTGTCCTGTGGAGCTAGCAGTCGTCAAGCGTGACAGGTCACAGGAATATAATATATATATATATACATACATATAAATATATCGAGGCAAAGAAGGCCGTACACAATGGGGTGCTGTTGTTGCTGCTCGGGAAGAGCCTTCATGATTGGCGTATGCGTCCTGCAGTTGGTAAGTACAGCGAGTGTACAGCACCATAGCTAGATGTATTTATATACATATATTGCACAATAATGACATATTAAACCTATCCCCAATGAAATTGTGTCCTTCCTGCAAACCACGGTTGTGTCGATTTGTTTAAGTTAACTGTAATATAATATCACAAAAGATTCGAATATGACCTTTATCATGTCTAATAACTACCCGATAATATTGTCATCATGATCAGTATCATGAATCGTCGAAGGGATCCAGAAGAAGGTCTCAATGCTACTATTCCAATAGTCAATGCGTTGAAATCGATTTTTCTACATCAACTGATTAGAGATGTTCGTCTCTTTGACCAGGAATTGGTCCCGTTGTCTAAGGCTCACAATGACTCTTGGTCTTGTAAAACCAAGACGAAGTCGACGACGCTCCACTAAATTTTTTCACCGCGAACGGATCAGCCAAATCATCTAATCATTAGAGATCCGATCAACGATGTCTCCTAATGAGTCGAACAAAACCGTACCATCAGAAAATTGAATACCGCGAGAATTAACCCCACCTCCGCCCGTTGCTGCTCACTGCGTTATAAAATCACTATTTTGTTACGCGCGTAATCGCTCACCGAGTACAGCCACTTTTCGTAAGCCACTCCTCGTCGCCAACAAATATCTAGATATTAGCACTGCTCCCAAACCATACGATGAGACAGATAATACAGGTAGCTAGAGAATGTGTCGAAAGTTAGAGAGCGCCGGAAAGAGAGAGAAAGAGAGAGATACAGAGGGAATGATGTCGTTGGCCATGTTGACGATGTGAGTTCTTAATTTAGATTAGGTGGGATGCGATGAAATAGGTGGATACTGATGGTCGTTGCAGCGATGATGCCCTCTCGACGTTTTTATCAGGCCTTCCCCCTCTTCATCGTCCGGGCTCGTAGATCTCCGTCGCTCCATTGTGTTTCTCATTGCCGCCAGCCCCTCACCGAGCAGCCGAAGCGAATGAGTGAACGTTCGTCGAGTGAAGACAAAAAGGCGAACATTTGCAATTGTTGACTTCGGGCTCCTCCTCCTTCTATTTCTGCAGCTGTTGGTTGTCTCGGGCGACGTCGTCGCCGTCGTTCAGAAGCCGTCCGACGGCCGCTACAGGGTTGCCTCGTTGGCGAAATGAAACAGACCGGAGATTTTCGTTCAACTCATCAGCAGCATTTGTCATGCTCACGGATCTTGCCAGCTTCGGTGCTAGGTAACGTTGGCTGTCAGCGGCCCGTGCACTTTTCTCTGTATCCACCAGAAGAGCGTTCCCTCATTCACTGGGTTACCTGCCAAGTCGACGGCACTATGGTCCGGCCTTGTAGCACTTCGCGCATCTCATTTTCTTATGGTACCTTCTCTTTTCTTCATAGGATTATTATTATTATTATTACTATGAGCAGGGTCATTATTACGGGACAAAAAGACATCGGTCGTCGGTGCCAGTGCCACCGCAGCCACGGATGTTCAGTCTTAGGGACTTAGACGTAGATGAAGGGTTTGCATGTCAAGAACAGCCTCCCTATAGCTAGTCATCGTCGTATATGACTTCCTCACATCTGCGATGTGAGGCCTTACCCCAGACCCCCCACCCGCCCCAAGTCAGTGTCAATTTTAGTTCATCTTCCTACAAAATTTCCTTTATTTGTCCTATATTTTTTCTTTACTTCTGATACTCTAAGTGCTTCTCGCCAAAAGCAAAGGGAGGATATATGGGAACAGATCGTTATAATATATGAGACAGGGTATATCCCTTTGAAGTAAAAGGTACTATTGTATTCTAACCCTCTGAAAAATTGTTCTATGAATAAACATGATCACGACCGAAATACCACGTCGACAATGCTCCAATCCAACCAAAAATGGCTATATCGTGAAAAATGAAGAGACCACAGGCAGCGATGATGAATGCAGGCACAATGCAATGAAAACGAATTGAACGAGTGGACGATAAGACAGGAGGACGGTGGATATAAAATTCGCTCATTAAAGCACCCAAACAAAAAAAAATAAAGAAAAGGACTTCTATAACGTCGACGAATAAGAGGTCACCACCGCGAGTCTGAGAGTCGCCGATGCAATACTTGAAATAAATAAATAAAGTCAGGGCGATGAACCATCGAGCAGCCACACAGCCTCAGATCAACCTCACAAACAGTCACACAGAGTGCTAGCCCGTGATGTGTCTGTATACGTCTGCGTATGAATCTATGGGCGCGTTCAACTTAGCAACGTAGTAGCCGTCGTCGAGTGACGGTGACAGCGATTGTTCATCTGTTCGTCCCTTCCCGTTTGAATCATCAGCGAATAATCGTCCGTCAAAGGAACAACTAGCCGACCCTTGGAAGCGGTAGAGCTGTGTTGCCACGTATGTCAAGTGCCCTACTCTCACACTCGCCTTCATATATGATATCATAGCTTCTCAGTGGATTCAGCCCGTTGGGAGTCGACAGCTTCTTGCACGGCATGGCACAGTGCGGGAATGTCCATTCTTTAGAAATGCTGCCTCATACCTTTAGCTCTTAAGCGAGAGAAGACGCCGTATGGCGGAACGATGAACTAAGGCGAGTTAGTATTATTATTATCATTATCTATTGTATAGCGAGGATTCACTCGTTGGCGCCGGGTATGCGGCTGAGTGTCTCTCGGAGAATGATCACATTCCATATGATGATGCAGCCCGTTATATAGCTCCTGAATTATGTAGCAGATGATTTCGTGTCACTTAACAGGGATTCGCTGTTCTGTCGAAGCAGCAGAACAACAAGTAGGCATTTGTATGAGAACTAGTTTACCTGTGGATTCTAGCCAGGTACGACACACGTGAAAAAATAAGGTAAAAACCGCCCCCCGACATGTGCTCGTAGTAATACCTAAACCCGGTTCACAACCGAGGCCCGTCCCATAACAGAGGGGAACAGCTGAGGGTCAGCTCGAAGAATGTTTTTGTATCCGAACTAGTAGCGAGATTCCCAGAAGAAGCTAGAGGTGATAAAGCAAAATAGTAGAGGCTGTTCTGACTGACAGCTGTCAGGTGTCGTTTATTGCCCCTCCGAGTGTCAATGAAATTCACATCACGAACGTGAACACACCAAACGTTCTACAGATTCACCGTAGAAATGCTCATGCATGAAGTGCTCATTTACCTTGTCGTTCAGCTTGCCTGTAGACGGGATTCAACTATAATTATACCGTCAACACTTCGAACATTCTGCGAGCTGTTTCATGAAATACTTGCGCGGCCATATTAAAAATTCAAACCTTAGTTAAACGATGATAAAAACGCAACACACACACACACATTGACATGTCTTCAAATGTTAAATCTACTGGTGATCTATAGCTTACTATAAAGGCAATTATTTAGCATAACTCAAAGCAGCGGCGAAGGGGCGGCATTCCGCATCGACAGGTTGCAACTGATGCTTCTTAAATATTGGCGTCGATCGGAGAACACATGACATATAGCCTTCGACAGAAGCGCTAGACAGCCGTGGTGACAGTGGGGGCGTAGAATAAGTAGAATCACGGGCCAAGCGGAGTAGCAAGAATGATGATATTATAGTGGCCATATATATTATATATCAGGATGTTGTGAAATTGACGTAGATAGGGAACGCGTCCCGCAACGTTGAGCTGCGTAGTCAGAGTTCGAACGGCGGGTGCAAAACAGATGGATGCAATCGACGATAAAATCAACTGGCCAATGACTGTTGTTCCTTCAGCAACTGGCCGTTGACAGCGGTGACGATGAAGGCATAAGTAGTTTAAGGGATGACTGATCGATGACTCGCCCAAACAAGACAACACAATTGAAACTGACGAATCGTCACCGATCCGGCGCCAGCGTTCGTCTTCATATACTAGAAATATAGTTGCGGCGCGTTGTCTTCCGTTTCTGTTCAGGGACGTCGCCGGCTTCAGAGAGACTGTGGCGAGGGGGTCGATATCGATGCGCCTTCGTACGGCGGAAGCCGTCAAATTGATCTCATATATGCGCGGTACGAACGCGCAATACATGACGAGACGGCTGAGTATATTCACTGTACTCCAATTGAAATAATTGAATAGCTGATAACTGGTATCTGTGCCAATTCATTTATTATGTGGTTTTACTGCGTTCGATGGCGAGCCTTCAATGCAAACTGCGCTCCGTCGACAACACGCCGTACACTATTGAGATAATAGGGCCGACGTACCCTGGATTCAATGGGTAGGCCTTGCGGCCCTTAAAGACAAGAGATGAAAATATAAGGAGAGATGATCTCGCTGCTCCAATGGATGCAACCTCGCGATCCCAAATGGATGCAAAATCACGAACGACTCCGAGAGGTCAAAGCTTTTTCGAAAACACCTCCTTCAGTCTATGTACACGGTAGGAACGACGTTTTAAATATCTGCCCCTCAGCTGTATATTCCTTCTGTGGCGGGCCTCGGTTTCCCTGTGTATGCATACCGCATGCTTGAAGAACTTGTCAGGAGAAGAAGGCCTCGTGTGAGCAGTGTGTAGTGTTAGCCAGAAGTCGAGATTATTTATCACCTATTTTCCTATCATTGTCCTTATTGGACAGTCGATGGTGCTCGACATATATAATAATTGTTTTTTCGAGCTGACCCTCAGCTGTTCCTCTATCTGACAGGCCTCAGCTCTTAGCCTTTTAGGTATTACCATGAGGCGGACCTGTCGGGGCCACCTTCGCTCGGTCATATATGGGCTTCCCCAACAGACCTATTTGACGGCAAGGTAATGCTTATCAAATCCTGGCAAACGATGTTATCTGAGGATTAAGCCGATGATCGTTCGTACTTTCCAATGGTGAGTTTACCTAAGGAGATGAGTGTTAGTCACCCTGACTACGCCGTCACGTGTACCTGCAACCAATTCGAGAGAGACTTAAAGAGAATTCTCCAGGAATTTAATCTTGTGTTCAATTCAATCTTCCGAATTTTAATTATCCAGCCTTTAATCTCGGACTGTCGTTTGTCGTTGGCGTATCTCTGGAAGAGATAAATTACAAAGACCAGTCTTGTCTACAACACAGTGTGTGGCATGACGCCGAAGCGAAACATATTATCTCCAGATCTTCTTCCAACACCGTTTTCGAGCGTATTTGACCAGCTGAGTAGCATCATTGACGAGTGGACACCCATCGACTGTATACAATAGTCAATAGTTTATACCGGTGACGCACAACTGAGCCTTCTGATTGTAGATAATTATGGACAGTAATGACAGCAGAGAGCGTTGAGTCTGTATGCACGATTGGTTAGACGGTCAAGCCTCTGGCTGTGAAATGTCGGAGGTCTGCGACAGGTTCGAGGTCTGTGAGGCGACAAATACATTGAAATCAAGGGTATCTGTATCGTGTTGCGTTGAGTAATTTCAGTGAATGGTGTAAGCATATGGGGCTCTATCTCTCTAACCAAAATTGTGGCATCAACCTATCCGCTATCGGACCCTCGGGATACAGCTACATTTTGAATGATGTTGAATTGGCCATGCTCTGAATCATAACATGTCCACACGCTAACTAATGTGTAACTGGATTCTACGAGTCTTCTCAATCAGGTTCACATGTACAGACATAGAGCTCTACAGTCGAAGCTCTACATTGTTCCAGTATCAACCTATGCATACAGTGCGCCAAATTCATATTTGGCAACCCGCACCACTAGCTCACGTTGCCTAAGATCGAGGTTGGCTGCTGAAACAAATCATGACGGAGGATGAATACTGTGATGAACTTCTTGACTTCTAATGCACATATACAAGGGCTGGCCACGTAATTGGAACCAAAGCAGTTGATCCACAGTGAGAGACTAGCATACATACATCCCCGTCTCATTGTAAGACACTTATTTAGTAGGCTTGAACTAGTGGTTTAGCTAAATATATTAGATCTGTGATACATTATGAAATTGTAGTATTTCTTAATTTACTCAAGTAAACATGGTTTTCAGCCAACATACGTCTTATAGGAGACCTTTTAAATAAATAAAGCGCCCGATGCACGAAGAATCGTCCTTTTCGTCGAACATAGAATTTGACCCTCCCAAAATTTGGAACGGTGGTATGTGCTACAGGTAAAAAGTTCTGTTTCTAGGTCGACTGTTTTCTAAAGGGTAATTCATACTCATGTATCTACATCTGTATTCAGCGATTGAAACTTTACGACCTGTGGCGAGATATCAACTTGGATCATGGAAAGAGAGGTTTATATATCAGGCTAATACCACATGGCACCGACAGATGTTATTGCCCTGGGAATAGGTTAGGTTGAAGTTTTGGAAGTCTCGTTCGTCGTTCCACATTCATTACACTAAGTAGTGCTACCTCACCGAGGCATACATGAAAACTCGGCACCTGGTGCTTTAAGATAGAACCATGCAAGAGTCGGCGTCACAGCCGAATATCTCAACATTTCTGTACGAAGGTACACGAAGAGCCCATTGTTGTGTGTCACCCGCGGCCGCATCTTGTCGTATTGGTTAACTGGGCGCACGTATTCATGATACGTCTCGGCTCTGGTTCTGTTGTCGCCGATTGCAAAGCTTGCTTCGCCTTTCGTTCGCTGGCATTTACATATAATTTTCTGCAACTGGGGCAAATTACAATAAATTTATGGCTCTAAACTATCCTGCTGTCGTCAACCAGACACATGAATTGTTGCTAAACGAGATGATTGCATCTTATGTATGTATTTTACAAGCATTTATTTACAGCGTGCGTATAGTTGGCAGCAACGGGGTTGCATCGGCACATATTGAACACGCACACGACACATTCATAATACCACGCGATTTCTCCACGTCGTTGTCGCCCCTGAGCGCCCTGTTGCTTCGGTCGGTTATATGCAAACGATTGCCGGCACTGAAAGTCATTGCCGGCGGCCGTGATGTCATTTGGCTGACTGGCTCACCAGTTCACGGTGAGAACGGCGGCTGCGCTCGTGGGCGACGATCGGATTTGTTGGCTGCTTCTAGCTGTTGTCAAATGATTTCTTTTAACGTTCATCGCAAAGACAGACTTTCTTCAGGGTACACGCAAAACGCACGGTGATAGCGTTGACGCTACAGCAAACTGTTCCGCGTCAGAGAGCGAACGAGGCTCAGGGTTACCGCTGTTCGTGGTAACAGAAGTGGTAAAGTGTGATCGTACGGCATCGCGTAGTCGGTAAAATCCGCAGATTCTGTAGGATAACACATAGCGTATGTGAGTACGTATATACAAATACATATATATATATATATATGTATATATGTTTTGCAAACGTGTAATCTATGCTCTATTGTGTCTTCTGTTGTTGCCCTGATACGGACAGTAGGCTACACTTCCGTATAAAACGAGCAATTTCTAGCCTACTGTCGTTCTGTCGATCGAAAGGTCTTGGTGACCAAAACTGTCTCCATTTTGATGTGCAGTTATCGCTAAAAAATTACATCCTCAGCGCGAGTAAGGCACATAAAGCTAAGCGTGTCAAGTAAAAATAGCAAAGAGAGTCGTCGTTCTCATTCAGCGAACACCAAAAAACAACTGAAGCAACTCCTCTCTACTCTCGCTCTCCCATTGCACTATTTCTTCTGATTCGCGAGTATTCGTGAATCGTTGCCGCATAGAGTTCCCCGACGGAGATAGCCTTTATCGTTCTGCCCTTGTCAGGCTAACGCTTAGCCTCGAAGTCGGCACTTGTAGTAAGGTACTGTGTTTACTCAGTCGTTGTTGAGTGGCAGCAACTCTCTCGAAGATCGAGCATTGACGGCCAAATAGGTGGTGAATGCGAACGTTGGCTGTCGTTGGCAACAACCTATCGAGAATTGTGGCTGCTGTGTGGTCATTTCACGGAGGGCGAACGAATGCCTACCAGCATGCAAACAGTGGCCGCTGCATCGCTAACATCGTACGGTGTCATATATAGATTATATAATTATGTAATACATGTGCATATAAACGAGCTAGTAGAAGACATCGGGCTTGATCGAGAGCATCATTAGTTCGTCAGGCAACGCTTGCACAAAATGCAATACAATGACAAGGCCCAGTATCCAACCACAACAGGAACCTGCTAACTCATAATAGAGAGAGAGAGCATCCATTCTGGGATATTATTACTTCTTTATTCATAGCCGATAATTAGCTATCAGCTTTCTCGTTCCATGACAGAATAGCCTTGGAATCGGTGTGTAGCCAGGATGTGTTTAAGGACCTATTATGTCGGTCATGCTGGATTTCTTGTCTGGATTGGTGAGGTTTAAATCCGAACCTTCACAGGGAGCTGCAGAAAGATTTCAGCTCGGAAGAAATCGTATGAGGTCAGCCTGGATATTCATTGTACACATTGAGGGCTGCTTTCTCCAATTGGCGACAACGGCTCTCGCTAGTTACGTTATCTATTGCTGATTGTGCCTCTGTGGTTGGCCACGGTTTACACCGTATGTATCATCCTTATTTGAGAGGAAGAAATTATCGTCAAACGGACGGACACCACCAGAGACATCAGAATCTCCATAAAAGTGGGCCCCGATCCAGTGCAAGGGCGTTAACGTGGATGACAAAACGCCTCCACCTGCTAAAAGCGATCTCTTCACTACGATCCCCACCATTGCACATGTACATTTCACCGTCCGGCTGACGAAGCAATGCAACAATCTGTTTTGATGCATTTGTCTGCTGTTACAACGTTGTCCGCTGCTCATAGCTCTCATTAAAGATTGTTTAGATCCCCGGTCGAGCTAAAGTGCCTGCCGGGCCGCGTTGCCCCACCCGCCGCAAAGAAGGGTGTCACTTTTTTACGATGCATACAGTCGCCAGTAGTCGCCCAGCAGCGCCCACAGTCAGGATGCGCGACTACACGCTCTACTAGCATAGATATGGTGTAAAGTTATCGCTGCCTCGTCGTCGTAACCCGATAATATTATAACAGCAGCAGCAGCAGCTGAACAGGCGAACAAATATTTATGGGAAGAAAATAAGGTCGGATAGCGTTGGCGGGGCTGGCGCCCGTTGAGCAATTTGGAGAGAAGAGCGCTGCAGGTAGCTGCAGTACAGGCAGCAGGTCGTTTTGTGACCTGCTTCCGTTCCTGTAGACACTCTCCACAGTATGACACGTGGATACGGGTTGGGTTGCTGCTGCGCCAACGTTTATGACGACCACGTCGTCATATTGTCCGGCCTGTTGTCGGGAGCTGTGGCGCGCTGTTAACCGCGAAGTTGAAATTGGCTTCGCTGCTAATAATATATATGTAAGGCATATTCAACAAATATAGGGCGTCGTTTATCGCTTCGTGAGATTCGTGCGGTATTTGATTTTCCATCACGCAAAAAATATTCGCTGCTTTCAATTTTGAAGAAAGTAAACGATTAGTCGAACACTGGCTTACTACTAATTGTCATAGAAATAGGGTGAGAAATTCACCTGGAGGCACCCTAGCATGTATTCTATTTTTATATGAATACTTACAATATATATATATATATTTTTTAACCTGTCTCAATTTTGCCCTATATGTTATACTAGTCGTCACAATGAAATAGTCAGTCAGTGTCTGGGAATGCGTGCTTATATATCCGACTGATTCGAACAGGCTAATGATAATCTGACCATCTTGCAAATGAATGAGACAGCTGTAGAGAAAGGCAGTAAAAATACACCGCGTTCGGGCAGCGTCCAGGACGAGCTGGTCCCACAATGGGTCCAGCTCTGGCGTTCAACACGACCTGCTACGCGCTGTTCACAGAACGTGACTTAATATTGCTTAAACATAACTGAAGTTGCAAAATGACGCCCGAAAAGGACATAGACGCGAAATGCCGGGCTAGAAATGAACTCAAAGTTGCACCGGCATCTAAAGCTGCACCGGTGAGTGCTGTCCCGTATGGTTACAGACATGAGACGAATGAACATTGAAGTCGTAGACGATTATGGTTTAATTTGAAGCTTGATATACGAACAATCGCATACTATCGGACGAATTCAAGCGCGCTATTTGCAATATATGTTGCAGTCGAAGTCAATAGACTCAAATGGGGGCTTGCGGCCATATCTCTTAATAAAAGCGGGCATTTTACATAAATCTCTCCCATGGTAGCTAGATTCAGCCTTATAATAGCTAACGAACAATACACCTACATTGGATTAGATGGTCATCAGACACTCACGACCGAGTCTCATGTCGGCAACATCTACACGCTCTGTCGAGACGCGCTATTTGGCCAGGTGCTTCATTATGCCTTAGCGATACTTATATATATATATATATATATACAGAGTGATAATGGAGACAATGTTGGAACACAACACACAACATTATTGCGCCGCACATTAATTGGGCCGGAAGTATATTAATATCGCAGGTGTTGGTATAATATCGCGTTGCACGTTGTGACAGGATGTCGTACATTGCGAGCTCGCAATTTTATTACGATTAATATAAGACATATAATAAAATAAATGTGTCCCTAGTCTTTGTGTGTTGACTATGTTGACGATAAGTGTTATGCCATTAAATGCGATGAGGCAACGGCACCAGCAACAGACCACAGATAGACAGTGGTTGAGCAGGCTGGTTAATAAATGCAGACTGGAGTATGACAGTAGACGCTATAGCGGTGTACAACCTCAGCTTTAATGCCAAGGAATAATTAACCAATAATGTTACCAACACGCTTCCATGTAAACAGTACTATGGAGACCTACCTACGAGTAGGACTGTTCGACTAATAATAATTCATTAAGTTGTTGGTACCCGTGAATAGATAACAGTCATAATTATAATAATACGTTTGCTTTTTACTGTTGAGTCATTTAACTAAGTACCTACATTGGTATATATATATATATATATATATAACACTATGGCGTGTGAATAAATAATGCATTTTTCTAATGGGTAACAATAATAATGAATGAGTTCGCGTATTTGCACGTCAATTTGTTGTCTCACCGTCTCGAAGCTCTGGATTCTACAAAGGTACTGTAAACAGGGGTCCAGCCGTTCCCAAACTATGGTATATCACTTCGATAGAACAGTGAATTTTTTCATACACATGAAATGAGAGTGTGTCTCTTCAGAAAGAAAGACAGATTTACCAGGAGTGCACCTAAAATATACACCGTCCGTACGGAGCTGTCGTGGCAGCCGTTCAACTATTGACTATCTAACTACTGACACTGCAGAAAAGTGTGCCTCGAAAGAAAAACACCTGCAAGGCAGCGAACAGCGCAGTGACAGGTGACATATCCGAGAGGAGACGTCCCTCGATTATGGAAACTCAATTTTATCTCTCAGTTTTGATAGGAGACACCGACAATCCATCACATGAGCTTCTCAGGACGGAGGCCTGCCAGTATATACGTGTTATTATGCTGTGCTATAGCATTTGCGATGTAACTAGCCGATCCGACTTGTGCAGACGTCTCAGTAACAGGTCCACGATAGGTCCTTGAAATGAGACTTAAACGTGGTGCCGAGGCCTGTCACATAGCCGAACCGCTGGGGGTGACTTAAGCCGAGACACTTTTCAGCAATGACAACTGTCGCACATCGAAGCCCGGACGGCGGGAGGGTGTCATCCGTAATCAACTCAACGAAAACGCAATATAGACAGCACTATTTTTCTGTTGAGTTTGTCATTCGAGACTGACTGACTGAATAGTGGATTGTTTCCAGTAACGTCGTTCACTGGAAGCCGTGTGGGTGGCAGATGATCCTGCTAATGAATGGGAGAATGTACAGCCTGCCACCACCTAAGAGTGATAATAGTGATTCTACTAACAGTAGTGACAGTGGTGGTGATGGTGGTGGTGGTAGCGGCAATACCAGAAGCAGAAAATAGCCAAAGTAGACAAATGGTATAGAACAAACGGCGAAGTGTACATAATAATGGTTCTATTGATGAATAGCGTCAGTTTAAATATGAAGATGTTATTATTATTATTATGATCATTGGTTCGGCACTCCCTCGACGATTCAGCTAACCCGCTACCTGACGCTGCACGAACAACACCGGGAATGAATGGGAATAGCGCCCAGTAGAGTAAGCTAGGTTAGGGACCCCCATGGGTTGGGGGTCCGATAGCGTGGTATGCGGGCGAAACCTCTGCAGCTGTCGGGGGAATCTCCCGCTCCGACATTTGCGAAAAGGTCAGCGCCGCTCGGATCTGGCTCACTTAAGTTACCGACAGCTGCACGACCTCGGTGGGTTGGTTAACACCGCAGAGACCACCGATGAGACATTGGCGTGATCACCAGGAAATCGCATTTTCGAGACCGAAGTGGACTTAATTAACAAATCCACGCAGCCCCTCGTAATGGCGGAGCTAAGAGACATTTTAGTCTTAAACAATTTGTGCATTTGTGAACACAGGAGACGTCTTGCAACAATGGCGATATTATTAACTCCATTATGATAGTTAATATAATAATTCTTATTACCCTAGCGCTAAGCTTTGCCTTATGTAAACGGTTCGATCTTCGACATCTCAGGACACAGAAACATAATATCAGCTGAGCAGCCATGCGACATCGAGTCACTTGAGAATCATGCATTATAGTGGCCAGATGGTAAACACCAAACGACAATATTCGCCTGGCGTATGTAGACAAACGTGCAGGGATAATGAGTGAATATTTGATTTCTAATAAAACAAACAACAACTACGATTTCAGCAAAAATGGGTATTTGCACGTATCCCTGTGTATAGCATATGTCAAATGGGCTGTCTAATGTGCGCAGAAAGAAATCCATACATATACTTGCAGAATATCTACACAATAAGAATATATATATATATATATATTCTTATAATTGTATATACGACGTGTAGCTATTCATATCGTGGCCAATAGCCATCTGGAAGCCCGATCATTTGAGCAATCATTTCTGTACTATCATTATGGTTGGTGCTATTAACCGTTAGCGAGTAGCGATATAGATACGGGCCTGCCTCTATGACAGCTGTACACTGAACAGAGTTCCTCTGCAGATCTGGGTCGACTTTTTCTGGTTCTCCTGGGGCGCTCCCGATACAAATACTATGGAAGTCCTGATGGCAGCGCTGGTTGCTCGGCTTCGGTTTCCTGACAATTTTTCGTCGCTCTGCTCTGGTGGATCTACCCGAGCTTATATGATACGTACGCATTTCCAGTATGTTCTGCCATAGCTAATATGAAGGTCTCCAGAGGATATCGGGGTCATCTGGCATGACTATC
Source organism: Stratiolaelaps scimitus (assembly GCA_019614645.1). Taxonomy (NCBI): domain Eukaryota; kingdom Metazoa; phylum Arthropoda; class Arachnida; order Mesostigmata; family Laelapidae; genus Stratiolaelaps; species Stratiolaelaps scimitus. The sequence continues at coordinate 5,332,171 of JABWDB010000020.1, read as the reverse complement.
ACACATAATACTCCCGTCCATATGTTGTATCGCTTTATCAGCCGTTGGGCAAGTGAAACTACAAACTCTGTGCTTTGCGTAGAGTTTGTACATCGTTATATTGAGAAATGATTGATGCTTACTATAACTCTCGTAGAGGTGAATTTTGTGTGTGAAATAATCATCTCTTGCCAGAAAACGAGAATTTAACTAAATCGCTATTGTATATTGAGTTGTGCCTTGTGAGAAGCATAACAATTTCTATCATGTGAGTATCCATCGAAGTAAGGGGCCGCTCGCTTCTTGCCTATCTGGATGAATTCAATATTATTTCAATATATAATACATCGGACCTTCGTCGGACACCTGACGACTTAAGTCGGCGACCTAAAACGATTGGCACACTTACCACCTGAACTAGAACTTCATTCGATCTTCATTGTAGAACGATGCCGCCACAGAATGCCTTAATCTTTGTCCGTCACCGTAAACCCTGTTCCCCTCAATATATATATATATATATATATATATGTACCAGGCAGCGGCGGTTAGCTAACAGCAGCGCCCCACCTCGAAGCAAGAGTCTCGGAGTGCAACAAACGGCGAGAAAACCGAAATGTCATCTCATATTGTCTCACGCACTGATACAGACGATAGAATATATTGGTCGTACACGTTGTCAAGGGCCGCTTTTCTCGACTAGTAGCAGATCTTTCCATCCCCATCGTCTGTACTATAATACAATACAACGATATACAATGACATTTTCGATTAGTATCATGCACAGTCCTCGTTACCCGCAAGCAAGATCTGCCACCTCTGCTATGGACACAGTGTGTACTATGCTATGTAATCCATTGCTCGTGTCATTGATGTTCTTCGCAAATCTACAATAGTTGTCACACGTTGCACCCCGCTACTCCCTATTCTATTAGATATTCTATATATTCCTCTACTTTACATTATATATATATCATCTTATGTAAACACAATCTCCGAAGATGTCTATTTTCATATTCGCAACAGAACAGTGCAATGACTCACAGGACGTTAGCATACAATCTCGCTTTGCTAAACAAATAGAAACGTGAACTTTCACACGTGTTTCTCTCTCTCTCTCTGGGGTGACAGACATCTGCCTGTTGTGCATAGCTGGTCAAACACAGAACAGTCACGCTTCGACAGACGGGATTTTGTTATATATATTCATAACGATGTATGCTCGCATCTGCAGCAGTATCAGAGCAAACTAGTTCTATGTAGCTATATATATACTCTCTGAAAGAATATGTATTCTGTAAATACTTATGCGCCATGCTAGCGAGCTATTTGTCCCTTAAGGGAGGGACCCCATATGATCGGATTACACCACATAAACTAATTGAATAGACGTATGGTTGTATCTATAAATATGTTTAAATAGTTGCGTTCTTGTGTAGGTCTTTTTCTGGATATATTGATTAATGTGCAGGTCTTTTTCTGGATATATTGATTGGATATTGTCAGTACAGTTTGGCTAGCTCAGCAGGGCTTGGTATGGTATCAAGGGCTAATTACTATAAAATAAGCTCACTTAACCAAGTGGTGACCCCTATAAAATACGTAAACTTGCTCTGGCAGTGAGCTAAACCAAGATCTCAATGGATGTCCAAGGGGGTGCGCATTCATTGGAAATGTCCCTGCCGTTGCTACTAAGTGGATGATACCACAACCGTCTCAACAGCATCGCGTTACTGAAGAAGGAGCACAGATAACTCTTCGAACTTTGGCCTAAGTGGGCTAATCCTATCAAACGAACTACAACCAATCTCAGCTACTGCCAAGAAGTAATTTTCCCTCCGTTCTACAAGGGCTAAGGGTTACTTCCTTAGCTATTCACGTTACCATTAAATCTAGCCGAGACATATGCATACTGCTATAATCACTGTGGAAATATTACGCGTGGAAATGTATCACAGATGACTCGATGGTCCGAAGTCAAATGTCGAGCGTATAACACCGACTTACCCGTGAACTATGTGGAACGATCGTTCGCAAATAGTGTTTCACGCATCAGCTAGCAAAGAACCAGACCATTCAACGCATTGACAGGAGCAGCCACAACGGCACGCCTTCATTTCGTCTCGTACCTTGTCAGCGAACTCATGGACAACAACAACAGCAATAACAACAAACAACAACAAACAACAACAGCAATAACAACAAACAACAACAACAACAGCAGCCGCGATAACAACAACAATCGAGCAAACGGTAGCAGACTAGCTGGTCGACGAAGACATCGTCTTCTCGATTGCTTACCTCCTTATCTCAGACAAATAGAGGTCGAAGTTTCCTATTTTCTCTCGGTAACGAAACTATTTGTTAATTGCCTCCGCTGCTGATTTCGAAAGATCACGCGCATTCTCGAAAGGATCGCGGGGTTGCCAGCAGCGAAACACAGCAAATAGCTTCGTCGGGCCATTCCACCCTTTGGCGGGTTCCGGTGAACAAAGCAATGTCAATAAGGGCGGGTCAGTTCGGTGCGGACGGGAGGACTTCGACTAAAAATCGCCGATGAATCCGTCTCTGGCGTGGCCCTTGATAAAATGTCGACAACCATCGAGAGATGAACGTAATATAGCGATAGGGCGAAAAATGGAATGCAATTAAAAAAAATGAATATATGAGATGAGATGATTAACAAGTAATCCTTAACGAGGCTGGTGTTGGACCAACGTGAACGTGTCGAGTAAACTGCGCGATAATTTCTTCCGTTGCCTTTGTCGCGATTGCTGCTGTTGCTTGAATTTCTGCTATAATGCCTTTTGTCTTCGTGGCGTGGCCACCGCTGATGTTGCCTACAACAACAACGACATCCTCACAGCTGATCGGCCACTGTTCGACGTAGCCAGCTGCTGCCAATCAGGGGTGTTGTGAAGAGGCGGAAGAGATGAAGAAGTACCAGCAGCAGAAGATAATAGTGTGCCGATCGGCAGCGAAACAGCAGACGACAGGGGGTTACAGATGGAGCGATCGGTGATGCAGAGTGTCAACACGCGACAGACCCAGATGCGTAGGGGGCTCCATGTCTCCCTCCCCTTAGTATTGCTGCGATCGGCCCTTGCTGCCGAGAGACAATCGATTTGATCAGCGATGACTCGCATTGCTCCAGCTGAACGGAATGGCGGCACTAGAGAGAGATGGAGAGAGAGAGAGAGAGAGACAGAGAAAAAGAACCTAACGAAGTAAATATCGACTTGCGCAGCGTCACGCTGGCCGTTGGTGGCACCATCAATTTGATGGCCGGGGTCGACATGAGGAGGGCTATCGGCGATCATCGCCGATGGTGGAACGGCTTTTTTTTGCGCAAAGTGGTCGAAAATTCATTGCAAAAAAAAATAAATCGCCGGAGCGTTCAATTGTTGCCATTGTAACTGTTATCAGTTCTCTTGCACAGGGCGTATCGAAGCGTTAGATGTGACTGGGTTTATGACGTCAATTCATTGCTGCTTATTAATGACTTGTCAGAGATCGGCGTATTTGATGGCGTGAGGTTGCGAGAGACAGCAACAGCACGCTGTGGATGGACACCATCGCAGAGGTGGAAGACTCCCTTTCAGTGTTTGGTAATACCTCGTAAAGCCGACCTGTGTTCGCCTTTTGGTATTGCCAAAAATACCGAAGTCACCATTTTTGAGGGAAAAATCATTATGACCAACGGTTCGGCGGCAGGCAATATCCATTGATTTATAAATAAATATCTCCAATGCGTTTCGATCGGATTATTAACTCTAAACGAACTACACTAACAGTGTACGTGTAGTTACTCTCGTGTATGCTGTAAAATATTCTTTGGGTAAAATTACAACAAAGGAATCTAGCTGTAATTCGTTGGTGGCGAGTTTCACTAGAAGGCAGCCACAAACAGTTGTTTAGAAAAACCGATATGTATATATGACCACAATCTGCAGCAACATAAATAAATAGTCCCTGTGACCAACGCCGAGTGCTCATGACGCCGTTAGGAACGAATATAAAGTTTAAGAACCCAACGAATGTTTGTGTGACTGAGCTGATCGAGATTACAGGTTAATTAGTTAGTACAGGTCTTGACACAACGCCTGACACCAGCATTACGTAATACTCGGGAAAATGTTCCTGGTATAAGTTGTACACGACATGACAGGCCCCCAGAATGTTTTTTTTGTACTGTTTTCAATTGAGCACTTAGCCCGCACATTAGGCAGAATCCAGCAGTGCACTCAGCACATACGTTTTTCTAAGAAGTATTCTCTATGCCGTTTTATGGGCTAGTTCTGGCATATGATTTTACGAGCGTTGAAAATCAGTTTGAAATCGATCTGTCGGGCCGGGAACTGCAATTGCTGGTAGCAGTCATCTTGCAGGTACTGCTTGCAGTAACATAATTGCTCAGTATCGTACAGAAGCTCCGGTCAATCCAGTTTGGCGACTGTGTTCGATAGCTCCCGAATGTACCGAGTGTCAAGTGACATAAAAATCCCATCTTAGGTAAACAAGAGGAGAAGCATTATCATTGAAGTAACTAACTTCTCTAGTAAATTATTTCGGATATCGTACGAAGGCATATGATGAAACTGCATAATCGTCGAAAAGAATAGAAAATGAAGACTTAAACAATAGAAAATTCCCCAAAGATTCTTGTTGATTCGCCCACATTTATATTTGACACCAGACTAATGAATACGACCAATGTTTGTTAATTATATACTACACTTGAGTAATTCTATGCATATCATATTGTATTATAATGCAATATATCGATCAGCACAACGAATATTCCTTGTGATATTTTCCCGGTTTCCATAATCGCTATGCCCGAGCCAGTGACCAATTTGCAATCATAAATACACAAAAAAAACAAGCGCAGGCACGCATCCGCCTTCGATTCAAATCCAGTCACTCACCCACTATACCTGTAATTCATTCACATAAACTGAATAAATAATAGGCTTGTGTCCACCTTCATCCTTCGCGCATTATTCGTCACAATGCCACCCTCTATTCTATAATTTAGTCTACCACAAATTCTCCGTATGACCGTCGAGCTCTGCGCGGTAGCACTATGGCAGCGACAGCCAAGGCGTACGAAGGGCAAAGAATTGGCTGTGATAGTATCTCGAGCTATTCATGGCGCAAAAAAAATGGCAGCTGCCGACCGGAAAAGTGTGGTCGCTCTGGCTCGTTCAGACGAGAAGGAAGGAAAAGCCCTCACTGCCGTTCGACTTCGTCGAATTTTGTTTGGCGACTGGCTCATTTTCTGTGTCGAAGTAACATTGGGGCGTGGCTCGCCAATATGATGGTTGAACGTGTACTCGGCGTTTGTCATGAGGATGCTGCAGCAACATCGGTGCAAAGCAGAAGATTCCGTTAGTCGATCTTGTTGCGTTACGCGATCGTCTGTTACGGAAGCGTCGAATCAACGAGTTTGGTTAATCGCATCAATTAGTATAACAGTCCGTAGAGATCATGACTTGTGGTGATTGACGACAACATATGCTTACGTATTCTTGACATGTCAGGTTTCGGAGTTAGAATGTAGTATCAGCAAGAACGATATACTTGCAGAGTAATAGTGTTTCGTTTACTTTCCCATTATGATTGTTATTATTATTATTATGTATTTTTTTATTATTATTATTATTATGTATTTTTTTATTATTATTATTATTATTATTATTATGTATTTTTTTTATTATTATGTATTTGCCCCTATATATGCGTGGTTATAATATGTTGTCAATTGTAACTTCGTCTGTTGCCGTGTGATATTTTACACCTTTTACCTATTTTGTTTTATGAGAGCTCAAAAAATGTATGTTGCAGTTTCGTCAATAAACCGCAGTTTGTACTATGTGGTATTATTATGGTTTGCCTATTTGAACTGTACGGTAACTGTGTTGTTTTCAGTGTTGTAATTTCAACTAAGTCTCCAATAAATGGATGACCTTTTGCGATGTGATTCGACTTTCTGATATTGACAATATATGACATTGAGGATACTTGATACTTCTTTGCTGCCCAGGGAGAAAAAAAAACTTGAATTCTGACAGACAGCGTCGATAACGCCCACGCAGTGCACACCACCCCATGATAAACATTGTTTACACACGTTAGCCTTTATAGTATAGTGACTGCTATGATCAACGCGCCTGTTAAAACCGTAAATGCGTTCCTCTTGTTTGCTCGGCCATTGCGTAGTGTTCTTCTGCGATATCCATTATACATAGAGCGCTTGTTGTCGTCAAACTGAAGGCATCAAAGGACAGGGGAAGTATATATATATATATATATATATATATGTGTGTGTGTGTGTTCGTTGATTTATTTATCTTGTTTATGTATATACGTATATACACATGTGTATGTATCTATTCAATGCTGTGCGTTCGTGTTGATTATGTCGGTAGCTCGGTTGTTTTTTGAGCCCGGCGAATCGGCCAACCTTCCAGCCGAATGTGGCTTCAGAACGCGTGGACATTTGGACAAGGTCACTGTCGTCGTGAACTCGGCAACACCAACTATTATTATGCTCGTTACTATTATTGCTGCTGCTGCTGCTCTTGTAGTTGTTCCAGCATGGCTGTAGTATACCTATCATGGATACTATGTAGCGCCATTATCCTTAGATGGCGTTGTGAGAACGTCGCAGAGTCACTACATGCGTGTGGCTCTGTGAAGCACATAAGAGCAGCGGCTATGGCTGAACCGCTCTTTTGAGGCAGATAAGCAACAACAAAAAAAACACGATCACACGAACAATCTGCCACCCGGGAGAGTGGACACGGGATTTCAACAGCAGACGGTCACTATAGAAATTATTGACGGCTGATTTTAATGGAAATTACACATGTGCCGGACTCATTTGCGTTGGCCGCGTTTATAATTATTAGCTCTATATTTTCTCGCTAATACCTATTGCAAAACGGTTGATGAATTTCTCATCGCCGCGGTCAATTTCAAGTATTCCCAATCTGTTTTGATAAACTATATAGGTTTACAGATATGCGCAAAGCGATATGAACCGTAGTAATACGTAGATATAACATAATTTTATGTATAAAATTGAAAAATCAAGTCACACGCTCATACAGCCAAGATCGTCATTAGTTTGATGAGTCGAGATCTGTGCAGTCGTTAAATCTAACTAAATTATCCGGGCTGGCATTGCTTCATAAGACGGACTCGTTTTCTAAATGCAAATGTTCAACGGTGGGGATCGAACCCGTGCACCTACGTGTGCTTCCTCCGATATTCGTTCAATCTAGTGGGGAATAATGGGACGATCGAGATGAATGATCTATATCATCGTAGAAATGAATCGATCAATCAAGGGAAGTCTATATCTAGATAAGCACGTACGCATGCATCTATTATCTATGTCATTGTGTATCTGTGCCAGAATTATAATAAAACTGACATTTCCGTGCCGTTTTCGCCGTTGTGATTCTCGTATTTCAGTCACTGACGACATTTCGACAGCTGTTCGATTTGCTCGGTTATATGTGGGCTCCGATCCTGGCCAACTTCCTCAATTTTCTCTTCGTTATTCTTGGCCTCTTCGGCGTTTACCAGTATCGGCCGCGATATGTTTTCACAGTAAGTACCATTGCGCTTTATTCAGCTTTACCTTAGAGAATACAATATATTGAACATCATGGATAGCCGCTCGTCTACATATATATATATATATATATAGTCGTGGACAATTTTTTTAATATAAATATCCAATATATATGTAATATTTATATAAATATATAGTTATATATCTAGGCGCATACTCTACAAACTATTCGTGAGACTAAACGGGCTGGAATTTCTGTACATATGTAAGAGAGTACAGGAGGACAGCCAGCAGTAGTATGCGCATTGTTTACCGACTCTGCGGAGCTGTACATAACCCCCCCCCTCTGTGTACATCCGCTGATGCAGGATATGGCGTTGTGTGCACTGAATCGACAACAGAATGCTCGTGTAGATTGGCCCACTTTGTTCATATCTGGTATTCTATTGCATCGAATCGTTGTACCCAGTGTAAACTCTCGAGATAGCTATCGAAATTTTACTAGTCCAGTTACTAAATAACCAAACGATGCGGTGATAGAAAGAATATTTGTATACTCCTTGTAGAAGCATCCATAAACGAATGAATTATAACAGCATCGAGCAGTATTGCCATTGGGCACATAGTACTGGTTCAGCGCGCGCTACTGATAGTCAGTTCAGCGTGTATCTAGCGTGTACGAATGATTTTGGACGCTTTCGCGTCGAAGAAGAAGTAAAAAAAAACAACAGTCACCCGTGTGATTGGAGAGTGTTTTTTTGATCGTCATGTTCAGGGACACCAAAGCGCTCAGTAGCACCTCAAGCACCGCCAAAGGCATCCTATTGCCATCGGTGCGAAGCACTGAGCTGAGTGAAGATTTACATATAAGGTCCTACACGTTATCTGTATGTTTTCAGTATGTCCTATGGATGGTCGCGTGGATCGTATGGAACGCATTCTGCATCTGTTTTTACCTCGAAGTGGGATTTCTCAATCGGGTGAGTCATCTTCTCCTCCCTCGCGCCAGTTTTTGTATGCTATACAATAAATAGATTAATAGAATACCTAAATCGACACGAACTATTAGTAAGGCTTTTTTATTAACACTTTGGCAGCAAATGCACCCAATGAACGTGTATTATATTTAAAAAAAAGATTACTATTATAATTTTTATTCTTACATGTTAGATGATCTAGGCGATTCTGGAAGCGGTTATTACTTGCATGCCTATATATATATATATATATTTATATAGAGGTTGTATTGTAAATAACTCTATTCCACATCTATCTACGCTATCATGATGTATTTGGCACTACAAACTGTAAATAGTCGTAAAGCGATTTAGGGGTGCTGTAATTAATCGCGACCGTATCACTCAAGGGACCTAGAAAGAACGGGATTAAATAGCTCGACATGCAAACTTCGGATTCCAAATGGGTAAACCGTCGAGAGGCTACATGAAATTCGGGTGTATATTGATATGTGATAAATACATGTATGTGCGTGCATATATGTGGAAAATCACAATCCTTCGTTGAACTCGTCTTTAAAAAAATCTGGTTTTATTCGGAAATGCGGATGGCTCAGATACAAATTTAGTATTATTGCTGTTCGATACAATATATAATAGTACAGTTTCCATTGACGAAGCATTGAAGCATACATGCTTGCTCGAATGTGTCAGTGACCATCATGACAAACAGCATAGTTTGTTTATTCCAGCCCAAAAGTGGACTTATTCCTCGTTCTGAACGAGGATTTGACGAATTTTCCCAAATATTCCCATCCGTCGCCCACTGGGTTCGTTCAGGCATTACTTTACAAATGTGACACCCTCCCACAACGTCACAGCGGATATCAGACACTCGAGCAGCGTAACTGTCCACACGAACTTGACCCTCGGACAAATCAAAAGGCTGGCAAAACATCACTCACCACTCAGCCGCCATTCGCAGCAGGCTATTTCCCTGTATGCATATGCCCAATCGTTGTCGTGTGGGGTCTATACAAGGACGTCTCATTAGACCCCCCCCGACCCATAATTTCCCTGAATCGGGAATCGCCTAATGAGTAAGTGTGTTGAATTCGACGACAATTCAGCGATTCTCTCTCGGCTCGTTCAGCGTGAGAAGTAGAGAGGGCCACTTCTAATTATAATTATATTGCCCGAAATCTAAATATAGCGCCGCCATGTTTCACCCACGAAAATTGACTCGTCTGCCTCGATTCGAGCGGCGCAGCGCTCTGTGAGCGAGTTAAGTCGCGGCAGACCGATGTGTACCTGCGCTCCTATCAATACTTCATCGTTGTTGTTGTTGCTGCTGCTGATAGAGAACTCATCTTGGCACCTCGCCGTCCACGAAGCATTGAGATATTTATGCATCGTCGTCTTCGTACAACCAGAAGATGAGGGATTCTGGGAGGGGCTCCACCATGAGTTGACGATGTCCCTGTTCCTCATTGGCTGTTGGTATCGTCCTGTGCTATTTGCACGATGGCGAACTGAGATGGTGTCAAATGAAAGCAGACACAAATTCAAGCCAATTTTTTGTGGCTGAAGTCAAGTTCAATTTGTTGAGCCGGGTTAAATTATCCCGAAGTTTCGTCACAGACGCGTCAAGAGGAAATAAATACATAGAAAGTTCATGTTTGTGATACGAAGTAAGAGCCTCTTCATGCAAGTTATTCGAGACTTGATAAGTGTGAACCTTTAATTACCGCACCGCTGCCATCGTCCACAGATATAGTCAAATGCAATTCTGTACTATAATAAGTTAATGCTTCTAGTATAAATGATCTTGGTGCCACCAACTGTCAGTTAATATGAGCCAAATGGATAATGAACAGGAAGCGCCATGCCGAAATATACTGAAATATAGTACTAGATATATTCTCCAGGTGTCTACTGTAGAATCGGCCATCGTGGCATGCATGTCGTCAGTCAGACGCGGTTGCCGTTATCCGCTACCAGCGTCCTTCTCGGTGCGGGCTATGGTCTAGCCAATCTCGATGTGATTCTAAAATTGGTCAGTACTCAAACCAGTTTTATTCTCACATTGAGATTGGATGAATATATGTATATATATATATACATGTACACTTTAGGCTTTCTGTCAATATTGTTCTGTACGATAGGGACCAAGTATCTTTATTTCTGTTATCTGGAGAGCACATGAAACCGCCTCGGGCTATAGCCACTGTCGACAGCGAAGCTTCATTTCATCTTGCTAGACACACACGAGGGCCAACGCGCTTTCATGCTCTATGGGGCCGAGCACATTTTCATCGAATCTCTGAACCACGATCGAAAAAAGGCAAAACAGTACTCTCTGTGTTTTCGATTCGCCAATAGGACACGGCAGAATACGTCGACGCAAGGCTATCAGTATTGCCACAGTATTGCCGAGGGAACAGCGACAATTTTCAGCCTGAATTGAGGACGTCCGGCCGGAAATGTTTTCGACGGAGGGCGCCTTAGCCAAAATTCGAAATAGATACAAAGTGCACAGCTCCCTAGTCCAAGGCGTACGAAACAGTCAATCGAAACCGAACAGATCCTCCAATGAAAGAAAACGCTTTTATGGGAGAGAGATCTCTGTGTACGAGGGGAACAATCTGTTATATAGGTTTTGCTTAACGTGACACGTGATTCCTGCATAAGTAGCATGCGGCGTCTATTCCATGAATCCATGAGTCCATGCGATCTTATACAGCTACTATTCAAGGAATCGTGCGCTTCGAGAAGGTTGTTTGGTGTAAGGCTTTCTTATGTGTGCCGTGTTGAATGTCTGTCGTGTTGTGTGGAAGACAATTAATATCACAAAACAGCCCGACGTTGATTGTCTAATGAACTAATTGATAGTAACCCTCTCCGCAGTCCGAACTTAGGCATTTCATCTAGGGATCCTTCATTGAATAAGCGAAGTGCGTTTCTATCTCATGACCTTTGGAGAAATCATATTACTTGAAATGTTATTTCTGGGCGCATAGATATCAGCAGCAGCAGCAGCATGACCGGCTATACGACACTATTCAGATTAATATATGTGCATATAGACGAGGTTGACGAGGATTTAGATAATCACCAATTCTGTATGAAGAGATTCGTCAATTTGTCCTAAACTCGTTTTCAGGTCAACGTGGATACACGTTGAAAATAGTATGCCACGTGGTCTTATTAATTATTTGGATTTACGGGGCATTTTCGAGAAGCGATAATCAGCCACCAATAGTAACAGCCAGCTGCAGATTCCCTTGTTTTTCATACTGAATTCTCAAGCTGACTCTAATCTGTTGTCACTGGTTTCGGAATCACCTTACGGCATAGCTTGAAAGGAAACGCTTGAGAATTGCGAAATCCGTCATGATAGATCATCCTTGTCATGTTGTTGTTTAAAGTGCTCTTTTAGTGTCTATTGACGATCGAGTGAATATAATCATAATTCTGGTGTGAACTCTCGGACACTAAATGTCTAATCATTTTGTCTCTATTCTAAGTTTGTAGTTGGCAAGACCTAGCCTAGTTGACTCGTTCGAGCGGTTTCGAAGAATCTATGAAATTACGAATAACTCGGTTGTGGTCCTCTCCAATGCCATCGAATGAAGGCACTCCACTTGTTTTTCACCCACTTACGTTATTATCCGCGACTTCGTGACCCCTTCACTTCCTGGCTTATCCCACGATATTCATCCCTTCAAGACCGGAGGCGAAAGCGGCGCTCAGGAGTCGAGATCCACTCAGATCCGCTCAGATTAGCTCAGATCGACTGAACCAAGGAATACGCCAGAACTTAGGGAAGGAATGACGGTAAGGCAAGCAACGGCATCCAACGATCGTGAGCCGTTGGAGGGGCGCAACGCCACGGAGGAACCCAAGAGTTGACAAAGACCTTTGCGAACACAAACGGGTCCGTGAGACCCAGGCCGAAGGTGGTTTGTCAGGAGTTTCGAGGGAGGCGGACTTGAATACGAAGTGTGATTCTGCGTCGACGAGGCCAAAGCAAAACGGTTGAGCGGTTCTGCGAACGATCGAGACGGTCGGACAGACTCAGGCAGACTCGGACAAAAAGCTCCCCGCTTCGTCGCAGGCTGTCTTTTAGTATTTTGTCAATGGCATCCACGGCGACGTCAGCTGGGATGACGGTCTGCGGCGCCGGGCGAGCGTGACGCAAGAAGCAGTGTCGTACTTGAAAGACTTATGCCACACATAAGCAGTGTGTTTGTTGCTCTATCCTATAGGGGTTTTAGAAGGTGCAACCTTGTGGGACGTTGTCAGGATAACGGGAGACGAACACAAAATCAATGGAACTCCGATGGGCAATGAACTAGGAGAAGCAAAATGTGTGTTTGTGGTTGTTTTTGGATTATGGCAACCTGTCAGTTTGTTAGGTAGACGAATTTCTATGTTTGATTTTCTATCTTTCAAGTGTATGATGTTAATTAGCGGATTGTGGGCTTCTCCCAATTATTGATATGCGTGTGTTAAACTTATGAACCATAAGTTATATATATTATATACATGTGCTTGTTTGATTTTGGTATCATATGACTTGCAGGAGCTGAATTACTTGAATCTAGGCACGGGTTCTCGATCCTGGTTTGAGATCAACGGGTTGGGCTGTAAAGCGATGTTTGAAGCGAATACCCCGGATGAACTGGCGGGCTTTACAAAACCCGCCTCTGTTGATGGCTGTCTCGTTGAGTACTATTATGTGGAAAGCGCACAGGCTGCCATTCAGGTACAGTCTTGACTCATTCGATTAATTCAACTCAATTTAGTGTTGTTTTCAACAATATATCTATGTTCATATTCACTTGTTAATACAGATATTGAGAGATTGAGCGTGGCGCGTCCTAGTACATAACGATGTCTAGATACCAAACACAAAACTCGATGACCAAACGTTTTTCTTACTGAAAATGATAGTAATCATAATAATAATACTAATATTAATAATTATTATTACTTTACATCTAGCATCAATACATTGTTTGCGAGTGCACGACGTCTAACATTGAATTTCCACGACCTGGCTCGTTTAGATGTTTCTGGGTCTGCTCACGATTATCGGCGGATCCCTTGTGATCTACAATTATACTCAGGAGGATCCTTCGTGTAAGTTTCCCAATTTGTCGAAATATATACACCTGTACTTTTCTTAGCGTTTCATCAAAGGGTACGAGTTATGGTTGCTGTTTGCCTAATTGCACTGGTTTTAATCTGACGGCATAGTTGGACAGGAGCAATATTCAATATTTTCGACAGTATTCAAGGGGCAACCATTTTCATAACTAGGCCAATCTTACCAAGTTTCACAATTTACCTATTAAATAACAATTGGCGTCGGTTGAATACATATAATATGACCACCTACGGATAAGCTAAGTAATCCTAATTAGCTGTATCTACGAGTATCCCAATTAAATAGGTATTCATTCATTTAACCCCAGCAGTTTTCGTATTGATATCTATTTATCGTTGCTCTTGGATTTTCAAAAGCTCCGTATCTAATCGCCGACAAATATAATCACAGAGAGATATATAATAATAGTTCGCCAAATATTTCTAGGGCATGGGCACGTATGGCTGAATTTTAACATTACTATACAAAAAGAAAAACGACTGGTTCATTCTCATCTTCGCGTCTTGGAATCATATCTAGATTAACATTATATCACAGCTGAAGAATCAAAACATCCAAAATAAGCCACAGGGAAGAACATCTTTCGTTCGTGCGAGTGTCTGTAGAATTGTGTCTGTATCTCCCAGCCAACTACTGTTCTTCGTGCGCCGTTTAGCATGATGAGAAAGCTCATAGGGTCAACGACTATCTCACAGTCGGCCATGACTGCCGCCGGTCAATCCAAGTTGCGCTGAGCCAAGCCAATCTACACCGCCGTGTTCCGGATCGCTGAGAACAAGTGGCCGGTCATCGCGGCCGCCAGCTGACTATTCCTTGTTGTTTTTTTGCTCGCTCTTCTCCCCGTCTCTGGATTGGTTCTCTGCTCGACGAGACGAGTCGCGTTGAGCGTCCACCAACTCTCAACGGATGACGCCACGTGAACGCGGGAGAGATATTGATAGCGACCACGGTGGCGGGACGTTCAGTTGTGCGTTGCGCAGTTCGCCGCTGTTCCTAGTACGGAACACGTACAGCGTGAAAGCTGCACGTTATATATTTACGATCTGATGAGAACCGTAACTGTAGCCTCGGGTGGCCTCATCGTTCTTTATGCACTCACTTTATCTCGCACTTTAGCGGAATCCACCCTACGCCTTCCTTGTTCGCCTGCTAGTGATTGTCGCGGATGACGCAGGGCTACGATTTCTTCTGGTAATTCTCTGCGTAATACAGAGGCGTTTAGTAACGAGCGGCATTGTCGCGGATCGACAGGGTCTTGCCACATGATCTCAGAAGAATGATGACCGGCTGAAATGAGCCGGTGTTTAGCCATTGACTATCGCGTTGGGAATGCCAGCTTCCCAAGTGACGCAAGAAGAGCTTCGAACTTCTCGTGCCGTTCTAAGAAAAGGATGACTATGTTCATATATTTGAGTATATTGAACAATGGGAGACGACAATGATCGGATGACATTCGATCGATGAGATGCCCTCTCATCGAGCAACGACTGTTCAGAATGAACCGACGTAGATAGGTCGATGCCATTCAACGTATTGCATCGACCTGTCGAGGCTCAATAGGCTCAGCCAGCGTTTTGTCATGTGTCCACCATTACAACGTTTATGCATTCGTTTGGCTCACATAGCTCGAACATATAATTTTTACTAGATGCTGGAAGGACTACGCAAATTAAACTGCATCGATAGCCTTTGAAGATGAACTTCCAGGGTACATCGGTGCACGGCAATGCTGAAAAAAGAGCAGCCTAATTGCTGCCTTGAATGATATGTCCAAATGTGGCACGCACAGGAACTCAACTTTCAAGAGTTGCTTACTCTAAGTAGTCCTCTCTCGATTTCGGTTTAAAATTAAAATGCTCTCCTCTGAAGCGTTATCTGTGGGAGGGCTCGATCGCAAACAGTACTTTAGCTAGCGCACGAAAAAACATCGTCAAATATTTGTTATTTATAACTCTCATATTTACCCATTTCTAAGCCAGTATTCTCAATAATTGTAAATAATAAATCATAACGAAATTCCCATCATTTACCGAATAATTTTTCGCCGAATGTTATTTTTAACATTTTCAGCAGTCCCTAGCGAGATATGAAATGATAATTGTTGTAACACATGCCTATCACCGTGGGGGCCACACCCTGTAGATAGTTAAATTGTTCATATAGATACGTTTCTTTCTATGCTAATGGAAGAAATGTGTGACTTGTTTAACTCAATGCTGCGTGCTCGCATCTGGACACGGACGCATCTTCCCTTCGATAGTCGACTTCATCGGAGGCTTCGACTCATACAACGTGTATATTACACCTCCACCAAAGACCCCTCATACGCTACAGTAAGAGTTCACTAGGGAAAATTCGGGCAAAATGTCCACTGAATATTGCACAAATTACATGAGGACAAAAAACTGGAACTGCAGCATCATCCAATGCATCAGAGTGACGACGATGGCGCTCTGCCTCCCGCATCGATATCAACAAATTGCCCATTTGAATTGAAAGTTGCCATCTTCATTGTGTCTCACTTCAGCAACACGGTTACGTTTTTAGCTATCCAAGTAATTCAACTTTAGCGTCGCTATGCAAAAATCTTATTGCTTTGAATGTAGCTCGTCGTTGTGTTTCAATGAAACATAGGCCTCCCGCTCGGTCCCTTCGTATTTTGCTATTACAAACGACCGTGAATGTCGTGTGTTTGTGTTTGCATGTCCCTGCTCATCTGTCGAAACGGTAACGAACTACCAGTCATTGTTGACCTCGTTTTTTCGGCCAATACATGAAGGCAAATCACTTTCATTAGTCATCTTTTGGTGAACCTGCATTTCATGTCACAACTCATTGGTGACCCTCAACGTGTCTCGTTCACAGCAAGACAACATACGGTGGTGGTGGTGGTGTAATCGATTCTAAGTTCGCTTTTGTTGATAGGCCAATTTATGGTTAAAGCTCCAACCGCGACCACCTCGTTATCTGTAACCAACCGGTCCTGTTTCAGACAGATTTGTCTCAGCATTGCTAAATCGCAGTAGAACTAGTGGTAGCATTAGTGGTCAACCAGCTCGTGTAGATATTACGATTCTCAGAAGAACGGCACGTATATATAATATAGTTATCAGAACGCTTGCTTGTTCGATCGCCCTGTTCGGCATCTGTTTTTAATGGTGGTTTGAGAATGCCCCATATAATTTGCCTATCCATGAACATTGGCATTGCTTTACAGAGTCGCCTATGTAAACGACGACTCATAACATTGGTCGACCTCCCTTGAATCCTCCTTCTTCCCCCGCGCCGATTAAATTGCTTGCTGTCTGGTTATTTTCCTTAGATGGACAGATACCGCTATTGTCGTTGTTAGTATTCCCTCATCAAGTATTACATATACGCACAGCAATCGTCCACGCATTAGTCTATAACGCCTGTTTATCCAGCTCCATCGTCGTCAACAGGCGATATCGATACCTCTGAGGGTCAGATTCACATCGGTGAAGAACCAGCCATCGAATCTACTTTCTGTGGTCGTGTTTGTGTCGATATCCCATACAGCTATCCTCCTCTAACAGATACTAGCATCGGCATATAAAATCAAGGGACAAAGTTGTCCCTTCGCCGGTTTATACTCATCCCCGGTATGCCCCAACCACCTCTCATAACCTCTTCCAACGAGATACACACACACACACACACAGACACACGGCCACTTCGCCTTTCGACTCCTGCATCGGGTACCTCACGCTCAGTTCGTCGCTTTCCTTTTCGTCAATGTCGTCAATGTGTATAAGCTAATTTTTACTCGACCTGCTCCACGTATTTATAGACTGAACGCAGTAGCGGGGAGGGCGATATCGTCGTCTTCATCGCCCGCTCGAAACTATCCCTCCGGGCTATAATATCAGATCGCTCCGTCGCTTCTAGGGTCTCATTTACTCGTTCGAGTATGTATGCACTCTGTATATATGTTCCGCTGTTACCCCCTATCCTATCGAACTGTACTTGAATTTACTGTTCTTTTTAGCAAGAATAATAACGAGTTAAGAAGGCAGTGTCTCCTATCGCAATGTCACCCCTTGCAGCTGTTTGCTACAAAGAGTTTCCAAAATCATCATTTGGAAAACGAGCAGAAACAGCAGCAGCAGTATAAGAGACGGGCAAGGTCTGAGCGGTCGAAATGTCGAAGCGCATGCGATGCGTCACAGACAATTAGTGCATAGATTGTATCAACATGGCGGGGCCGATGAAATGAAGGAGCTGATTTTCTGTCTCGATACTTCGACTACGAGTCAACATAAGAACTCACATTGTGGGCATTATTATTATTATTTGTGGCTGAAAATTCGAATAGTGCGCCTATTTACAACAAAGTAGCTACTGATCGAAATATAATGCATCGCCTATCCGTTACAGCTATTCCGAAAGCTTGCCCCGTTCTAGCTATATGCTGTTCGTTATATGTATTATATATGCCTGAGAATCTAGCGACTGTACACAAAGATTCTTCCCCTACAACGACAGTGCACAAGGTTAGCTTTGATTTAGTGTCTGATTGCCGTAGCTGCTTGCGCCGCTTCGACGCCTCTGTGGAGGGAAGCAGTTCGAACATTCACTTATTTTGCCCCCCTGTGATGGCCAGCTGCTCCTCCGTGAGCGTTTCACACTTCAATGACGACCATAATGATAAAGCTAACATCATGCTAACAATAACCATTTGCCGTTTCGTTGCAACTTGACCCGATGGACGCTGTTGACAATCGCAAATCTGGCCAACTTCATCCAGCCGTGAGAAGAAAGGTGGCGGCTTGGGCTGCTCTAGACCCCCTTCATCGATCGACGGCATCCCTGCCGTATAGTATCGAGTACCACCATGTCGGTCATCCGCTGGCTACCGGACACAGCCAAGGTTCAACACTTCACGCCAAGTTCAACTCTAGTACGCTTGGATCGTCATCCGCGAACAGCTCACAGAGAAGGGTGAGCTTGTCGATTTTACACAGCGTAGATTGTCATCGACGAAAAAGTGCACCTGCTCATGTACAATGCGCGCAAGCTCACGTAAACTTTTGGCTTAAAAAGCTTACGTGAGCTTGCGCGCATTCGGTAGCAGCGGAGCTGGAAAAGAACACGCCCTGTAATGAATAAGTCGATAACAAACAATATAACAAGATATCAGTATGTCATAGACAATCACACACTGTAAAATGCTGAAGTCTCTTTTTTTTTGTCCTGTTGATTTCTTCTTCAATGTGTACGATGCTGCGGCTCAGAAGCGGCGTAGCGTTCGCTCGAACCGCTCTGTCGGGGGCGGGCATCGTGCGTCGTATCAAAATCCGGTGACGCGACTCATTGATCGGTATGTGGATACATCCTCACAGGATTCATACAACCACTTAGCAGAGTACCTCAAAACGACAACCGCAGCAACAGGCAGCCCTCATGGACAATCGCCTGCTCCCATCCCATTGAGCGTTGGGACCCCTAACGGTCTGCACGGGCCAATCGCTCAAGGGCCTCAGCATTACGGGGGCCAAGTAAATCAGGCTTACGAAAACAGGTTTGCATTAGCCGGGCCAAGTGTGAATATTGCAATCGTATTGGCAAATAGTAGTCGAATAGTTCTTCGGCGGGAAGATGCGAAAACATCTCATTAGGTTATTTGATGGCAAAAACCGGTGGCAATTATTGTCGATTGCGTCGGCGCCGCTGTCGCCTTGCCTCCCGCGTCTTGTCCAAATGTGCACGACAACTACACGAACCCATATCGATAAGATAGCTTATTAGTTGCCGTCGATATTCGTTTGTTACCTATGGTCGACATTATACTACCCTCGCATTGTGGGCCCTATTGATGAGTGGCTTATGCGAAGGCCACTTACAACCTTTAACTTGACGACTTAGCCGAGCGAACCTTTTACCCATTTGTTCTCTGTTATCGTTTGGAATCGTTGAAATCGATTCGTGCTTGCAGATACAGCATTGCGTCCAGCGGGACCTACGGCGTTGTGGACAGCGGTCCCAGTCCTCCATACACACTAGCGTACAACTCGCATCCAGTTCAATCTCCTAGCCACGCACAACTGACAACGAACAACAGTAGCATCGGCATTGGTCACAGCAGCACCAGCACGGGCGCACTCTCGCCGGGTCATCACCACGGAGGTGCCGCAGCGTTAGGTAGTAGTCACCTGCAGCATTTGAATCTACCGCACCCCCCGCCACGAGATGTAGAAACCAACATGTGAATCAATATACACATATATGCATACGAGTAGCGCTAGATAATTGTGGAACAATTAGTGAGGCGCTGATCACTGCCGCCATTCGTGCTACCCACCTGCTGTGTCGATGGTCAGTTCAGGTCGAAATTGTGCATATTCAACAACGGCAATAACCGCACAAGGAACTGAGCAAAAACGAGCTGTCACTTCAGCCAGCCATTTGCTGTGACGCTCGTGTGGCAAAATCGGTGAAAACGGACAAGATTGCTCCCGCCGCGGTGCATAAGGACGCCATAGTTTTAGGCATTTCGGACGGAAGCTGACACATCCTTTATTGATGCTCTACTGTGTAGAAAACAAGTGATGTCGTAATTAGAGTCACCAATTATGGCTGCTCCCCCCACCCCCGAAAGCATCAGCGTTTTCTGTTAGCCGTGACCGTGCATCATCTAAACGCTTGTCGTAGTAGCTGCTGACAGTATACGGAGCATTGTCTCTCGCCATGTCGAGCGCAGAACGCCGGTCGGCGGTCACAAACATATAACACATAGCAAAATATACGGCCCACCGTTGAGTCCCAGAATATTTTGTTTGTGGCTTGTTCCGTTGACGCCGCGTGCTGCTTGAATATTTATTCAGCTTTCTTTGGGAGGACATTGGCCGCCACTTTAATGAACCTGATCTCTTTTGTGTTCGAACTGTAGTCAACTGTTGAATTATCGTATTTAATAATATGTATATTTTACGCAACTGCACTTCTGTACTTCATTTGTATACATATAATAATTATAATCAATATAAGAACAGCAACAACAATAATAATTACTGTTATTATTAATTATTATTATTATTATTGTATGAGCCTAGTGAGTATATTACAATTAACAGCAATCAAAATGGCCAGGACATTATTAAGAATGATATGATTGTGTCGATCCGGCATCAAACGTGAGTTCATATTCGATTTGACCAACCTGTCCCATGTACATACACAAGTATGAAATTTCGAACAAAATACAATAATAACGAAGGAAAATTTGATAACATAATAGTTTCGTCAGGACTTGAGTATCGTTGTGTATATATTCTGACTGCGTATAATCATATTCTAGCTATGAGTTTTGTACAAGCCCTCTGTGCGCTAGCCAACTAGCTCGGTGGTCGTAGTTATAGCTCTGGTGTCCACACGATGAAAGCTTGTAACAACCAGCCGTAGAAATGGCGTACGTAGTCTAGCATCGAATATCCGCCCGCCCGCCCGCCTGACTGACGGTTGTTGAGTATCCAAGGTAGAAACAAGCGAGAGACAGAGAGAAAAGGCAGTGAACGGGCTCCTACGCTGGACCACTTGACACCTGCTGTCCATTATGTTGTCAATGACAAAGAGAGTGAATGTGTTCGCTGTCGCGAATACGAAGTGCGAAGTGATCCTATGAGGTTGTGTCCGCTCGATCAACGGACGAAGGCAGAATGGACTTCTCAGCTCGTTGGAATCGACTCAGTTGAAGGCGTCTTGGAAAATTGAAAAACCCGTCCTTGAAGTGATCATATGCGATGGATACGCTCTTCAACTTGTTGAGTGGCGCTCAAACTGTAACATGCACGTAATTGGTCAGCCTTGCAATGATATTGCAAACTGGGACTTCCTACCGTTAGCAGCCCTCTGGACTTGTATAATAAAACATTTAGCGTCGACACACAGGAAGCAGAAATCTGTTAATTGTGTAAAATTAATTAAGCGCCACAAAGTAGTGACTCCATTGCAATGTTACCGCTACCGGTGAAGTCTATTGAGATTTCAACGGTGTCATAATATGACGTTCATACCGCACCGTGGGCTTCAGCCTCTTGACAAATTTGACTGTAATTAGTAATTGACTGTAATTTCGATAGTTAGGGTCGAGAATGAGACGGCCACGCGTGCGGCATGTTTACCGAAGGAAAGTTTGTTCATCTACATATTGTTACCATTAAGCATGCTTCTTCAAGTGATGACAACCAGTACACGAAATGACAACGACCTCAAAAACTCTGGCAAGGTCATGATTCTGCGAGTCCATGACAAAATCATGATCGAGTAAAAATAATCGATCTGTTCGCTTGCCTCGAAACGACGTCTGTGCTTACGACACGTACAAGGAGTGCCGTACAACAGTCTTCTAAGAGGATCGGCGACACGATCGCAAAGAAAGCCGGAGTAACAATATTCGATAACAAATGACAGAGCAGAACAGAAACGCCGATACAAGCGTTCGTATGCGTTCATATACCGTTCATACAGATTCATATACAGTTCGATCCGGTTCAGAGATCAAAGGACAACCTTCGGTCTTCTCGTTGATTTATCCGGCTAACAAGAAGCGTCTCGCCAATGGAGAAGAGGTGTGAGAATGTGACAAACGCGTTGTAAGCTACTATACCCCTCTCGTACCCTAGCAATGATGAACGCAAACAATGGGAAGGATCATGCAATTACGTGGTCCAAAGCAAGACTGATGCCGATTGCAATGTCAAGCGACGATGGTGGTGGGGAGAGTTGACAATGATGTTGATTATTATAATACTATATATTATAGTAAGGAGAATATTGCGACAGGACGCAAACGTTGCAATAATAATAATAATAATACTAATAATAATAATAATAAAAATAATAATAATAATAATCCTCATATTATCTCGGGAAAATGGTAGAAGCACTCGGATTGACGACGAAACCAGTTGGGAGGTGTTAAACGAGGAACGATGTAATTCTTCGAGCCGAATAGATAATGTGTGATGATGACAACAGATCACTGCCGGAAATCATACGACGCTTGGATGAGCGGAACGCCGAACCCAGTTTAACACCCTGCAGTTGTCGAGTATCGATCTGGCATATGTTGCTAGCGGTTGTATTGTTGTATTTTATAGCATTCGTCACTTGAACTCATTATATTTATATATATATATATATATATATATATATATATATATATATATATATATATATCGATAGCCTCTGCGTAAACGGGTAGCACTGTTGTTCATGTCGGAGTTACGGGCACGAAGATCCCGTCTCCTGTACTAGTGCGAGGACATGCCAGCCAAATTCTGCTCATCCAACGCGTCTCTGTATATAGAACATAATCCCTGCTCAAAATAATAACAATAATAATAATAATAATAATATTGATAAGAGTAGCCTAATAGAGCAGGCATCATGAAGGACCGTTCAAAATAAATGAAAACGGTAGGCATAGCCACTTTCGACGAAATTTCTAAGAGACGTAGAAATAGAGGAATAACAATTCCTATGATCTCATCGAGGTTTTCTCCCTACTGATTTCGCTGGTGAGGGCCCAGTAGGGAACTGTTGATTCATGGTCTACCCGGTGGTCACGTAGTCGACCCGACCCTCTCGACTGCGTAAGGTAGCCACAAGCGGGAGTTTCGAGCCTCCGCTCATTAAAAATACGTTCTCTCTTCCTCCCAAGAAATTCGATCAACGAACTGATCGACCTACGACGAAATCACATAGACCAAGTTCGGTCAGGGAACAGCTAAACCTATGTATATAACGGAGTACGCCTCGAAAATTTCATTCAACTTATTTCAAATGATTCAAAGTGAATTCCAGATACTTGGGCCTGTCAATATTCGTGTTCCTTAGCGGCAATTTTATGCAGGTTTTTTTTTCTTCAGTTTACACATTGTGTACAGGCTTATTCTAGCAACAGTGACAACAGAACGACAACATCTAGAAATTAGTTACTAGTTTCATGCGTCGGTGTTCGTGGCTTTACATTTGGCCTTTTGATTTTCGTAACTCATTCAAAAATCTCGCTGCTCCCGAGTCTAGAGTGAGAGTTAAGGAGATGGAGCAATGTTAGTTGACACTATTCAATTCTACTCATCATAATCGACCTAGGCAGTGTAGAAGTATATAATGAATAGGAATATACCGAAAACCGAAGATACGTCAAAATGCGCGCCATGAATGTG
This sequence comes from Stratiolaelaps scimitus, assembly GCA_019614645.1. Taxonomy (NCBI): domain Eukaryota; kingdom Metazoa; phylum Arthropoda; class Arachnida; order Mesostigmata; family Laelapidae; genus Stratiolaelaps; species Stratiolaelaps scimitus. The sequence continues at coordinate 5,308,288 of JABWDB010000020.1, read as the reverse complement.
AAAAAAAAGTGAATTTATTATGAAGCATATAAGCTAGTGAGCCGGGGTTGGTCAGAGGAAAAATCACACATTGAGAATGACTATATATATATATAGATATAGTACGAAATCCCGAAAGAAAATTACACACTAACTTGATATGCGCAAGTGTATTGAGCAAGTTAAAACTTCGCACATTTGTGAAATCAAGTCAACGGTGTAAACAGCTTACGAGAAGACACATGAAATGGACAGAATAAATTTTCCGAGATGAAATCTAAACGAAAGCCAAAGCCATACACGCTAATGAAATTGATACTGGACGCTCTCGTAGCTAGTTTAATGGCAAAACGGATTCGAACAGCAAACACAACAGGAAATACTCCGGTCAAACGGAAGATTAAGGAAGATTCTTACACAATGAGACTGAAATTAAAGTGATGAAATGGACGCGGCATGAGAGGCATAGATAGAAATATATATATATATATAGAAAGAGACAGCAAGATAAGAGTGAACAATAAAACACTTGACGAAAGGGAAGCGACAATTAGATACAGGAGAAACGCCGATAGTCGAGAGTTATGACGCTCGTTATATATAAATATATATATATATATACATGTCATTTTAGGATCTATCAAATCCTCAAGCCGAGAAAAGAACCCGAGACAAACTGATGACAAAACAAACAAAAAGAAAAAAAATGAAAGTTATACAAAAGTGCTTTTACATTTGCCATTATTACTAAATGAACAAGACAATAAATAATAATTATTATCGCTACAGAAAAGCGACTGTGAAATATAGTAAGGGAGTGCGTGATTATTTAAGAGTACTATAAAAAATAAACGGCCATTTATCGAGCTTAGCCGGGGTAGTGCAAGACCGAGCGTTCAGGGTTGGCATGTTAGACCGTTGTCAATAATTGTTTACAGTCTAATAATTGCGATTTTCATCAAATATCAGGAAATCGGGTATTGTAAATATGAAAATTGCGGTTTTTTTCTACTTAATTGTGTAATATGATTCGAATACTTTTTTTTTACTGTTATTTTTACGAGAATTTAAGCATTGCACAACTGCGGTTCTGAAAATTTACCTCAATCTGGATGAATGAATGAGCTATGTTCCCGGGACCATGACGGCCTCAGCGTGACACCCTGTCCCCAATTGCGCTGCTAATTGTTGTATGTATATATATATATATATTAAGGCACACAATAACATGAAATAAATATTTGACTCCTTAAAAAATTATGTCATAAATTTCAATAATAGACGTTCTTATTTGCACAAGATTCGAGCTGCGAGAAAAGTAGACCAGTAGTTTTCTAATTATTTCTATCGGCTTGCTGCGTTTATTGTCGTAGTTATACGCCATCGAAATAGATTTATAACTCCTTACGAGCGAGCATCATCGAATTTCGTTCATCGACATCAATTCAACGAAGCTTCTCTCGTCCACGCACCTGTGCTCAACTACACATACTTACAGCTTTACATATATATATATATATATATATATATATAAACGTCGCTGCATACTCTCTAAAAGTAAAATCCTCCATTCATGGTAGGTATCCATACGGCGCTAGCGGCTCGTTCCCCAAAATTGAGATTAGGTGAGAACCTTACACCAAGATCTTTCACAGTGTCCAGTTTGTCTAACGTTCGTTCACATTAAGTATATTTATTTCTTGGATTTCCTGACCCTTAGTGCATCGCACCACACTTCTGTGCGGTTAATCTCAGACCTGCCTTTTGAGTCCATACCGAGAATCATCTCGTGTTTTTTGAGACACCTTCCATCATCATTTATTCTAAACTATATCTTCCGGTCAAACTCACGGCCAAAGTCTACGGAGCTGCTTTGGGCATTATTTCCTCAGGATTTGTTCGAGGAATACCTAACTTCACATCATCCGCGTATACTACGAAACTAACCGGACTGGGAACAATGTGTTTTACGTAGTCTTTGAGTAACATGAATAAAAAACGAACTCTGACTGTGCCTTGTGAACAACGGGTTTCCAACGATGCGCAACTTCAAACTATCCTTAACTTTAACAGAGAAGACTTGGTTTCTCAAAAGATCATATAGCCGTCGAATTCTGTTTCCTCCAACCCCTTTCACACGTAGAACAAATAGCAATAGGTCATGAGGCATCGTCTCAAAAACAAACTTTGAAAACCACAGTATATAATGTCACTGCGTGATGACACATAAGAGAGCTTGAGCATTGTAAAATTGCAGCCCCGTTAGTAAATCAATATACCTTTACCTTTGCCGGATATGGCCGAGCCTATCCACTGGGTAGTTGCATTAAAGCACACAGGAAGGCAGCCTGTCAAGCTCCTTCCGTTCCTGTACGTGAACTGGTTTTCGGTTCTTAGCTTTTGTGATCTACCGTACGACCATTTTCTCTAGAACCTTGGATGATACCGCTGTGAGTGACACGGGTTTCTTGTTTCTCGAATCCGACCTTTGCGGCAGCGGGCATAAGCGCACTTTCTTGTGTATTTTGGCCCCACGTGGTGTACCCACCGGTCTTCGGATACTATTCTATATACGGTCATACTCACTGGGTAGGCCAAACCTCGAGGACATAGGCTGTGTTTGGAATCTAATTATTTCAAATGTTTGTAGACGGAAGGCAAACTCCGACACATCAATATCACTAACCTGTCGAACCCTTTCATGGCATAATTTCGGGGAGAGGCGGTCCAGGGTCGAGGCTGTTCGGCTCTTTATTTACACAAGTTTATTTATTGTTTAAAATCCTATGCCTAAATGATCGGATTGAACCGGACCCAAACCATTTCATCTCTCGATCATACGGGCTTTTTTTTGAGAGAGGAGGAAATTTTCTTCAAACGCACGAACACCACCAGAGACACCTTCCAATCTCCATGAAAGTGGACCGATCCAGTGCAGGGGGGTTGAAGTGGCTGACAAAACGGCTCTGCCTGCTAAAACCATCCAATTTACTGCCTTTCTCGTGGCGCAGAGCGTTCATAGCATTTTTGTTTTTTTTTTTGCCAGTCTACTTGTGGGCACTTCATGTTATCTCATATCATCCTTGAGGTTTCTGTTACACATGTTATGTGCTCGGTTGTTGAAGAAGGCAAGATCAGTTCAACAAGGGGTTTATTTATATACAAAGTGGAACACGCTGAGTCCTTTGGGGCACTCGCTTTCGTTCTAGAAAGATTTCTTTAGCCTCAAAAACTGCATACAGAGGAAACATTTCGAAATGTTACCCGCGTGTCTATCGATAACGCTTTGAGCCAAAAGATCTTTCGGATAGAATGTCATCAGGGAGATTTTGAACCTGGGCAACACACCACGGTCTGAACCCGACTTCCTGGTGACCCGATTTTTGTTAGGAGGAGGATTTTGTTTTGAGGACCTATCGTCTCCCATTCGAGAAGTCGCAGGTTGGTAGAGCAACCGTTCATTCAGCCTTACACAGGCTTGGAATAAAAAATAAGCTCTGTAGATTAAAACACGTCCACAAATGGTGTTTCACCAGGACAACGCTCGCCCTCGTGAGTTCGATAAAATTAACAAAAAATCAATTCTTAGGCTTGTAATTTCTTGAGTAGCTTTGGTATTCCTTTGACCGCGCTCCTTCTGACAACCACTTGATCAGATCGACGACGAACTACTTTGGTAGAGGCAAAATAAGGTAAGTGAAATTATTCTTTTGCGCACCGTGTCACCTAGAGGTAAAAAATCGACAGGACATTCTAAACAACTTAATACAGATTTTAATTAGAATTCGATTTACAGAATACTGCTTGTATCGAGAGCGCGCATTTCGCATATCGTAAAATGCAGAACTAAAGCGCAAAATGTGTTAGCACTTATGTCACATGTTAATCCGAATGATGAACATGTAGAGTTCTACAATGGGGCCTTGCGGGGTTTTAATGTTAAGTCCCCTCCAGCAAGATCTGACCCTCTTCACCTTTATCGCCTGGCGTCTGTCCGTGAGACATTTGGGGGGATTGCGGGAATGCATGATGTACATACGTGTTGGACGGTCCATACCAACAACACTAGTGTGGGACTCATAAACCGCTATATCTCCCCCCCTACCCAGATGGCTCGGAAAGCTTGTAGCATTACTTCGACTGTTCCATACGGGGGATCATACAGTCCTACAATTGGCCACTGGGTGGAGGCGTCAGACTGAGCAGAGCCGAACCGCTCCTAAACCCCCCGTGACCTCTCCCCTCCCAGACTCTGAGATCTCAAAAACCTCAAAAGATAACCAATCGAGGCGTCAAAAACCTCAAAAGACTCTGCGATCTGACCATTCTGTCCTGGAGAGTTATATGATCTCTGCCTGGCTTTCTCCAGCTTATCCTTCTTTTTCATTATAGTATCTACCTAGGTAAGAACCATAGCACAGTTCCCCTGGAAGCGCAGCATGGTACTCACCAAGTTACTCTCAGTAACTTGGTGAGTAGGGCGCGATCGCAATTCCACCGGACCCGTTATTCGCTCCGCCTGCAGTGGAGCACATTCGAGCAGTGTGTATGGAACGCCGTCTACAACTCCGGAGGTACACAATGCACAGATATCCGAGGGGGCCCTCCCTATCCGGTGCAGATATTTTTGGAACTGGCCGTGGCCGGTAAGCACCTGTGCCATCCAGTAGCTCAGTTGGCCGTTCTTACAATCATACCCGCTTAGGAGATCCGGGATCATGAATTTGTGATCAGTTTATGGACTGGTTGGGCCTGGGTCCACTTCTCTTTTCACCGGTCTAACGTGGCCTTCCTAGCCCTCGTAAGTTTCAGTTTTCACTTTCAAAATCAAGTTTATTTTCGCAACTGCAATATACATACGCTTTAGTTCTCGATCAAAAAATAAAAGGGGTTTTTTGCACCTCAGTTCACACTGATAATAAAAACATTACATATAAATGTACGATATTCGAAATGAAATTACACAGTTGACGATATCGCAACAAATATACATATATACACAATATAATATCATTCAAACATTACAGTGTCAACAGTATGTGTCGCCGTCACACTTATCACAATTATTTCACAGTGTTCATAAAAAATTATTTTGCCACCTCTGCAAACTTTTTGCTGACTTACCGGAGGTATGGGGCTCTCTCCCGAGTGAGATTCGATCCCTCACCTCAGCAAAGAAGTTTGTCCACGAAGTTAAGAAATTTTTAGGGGTAGTGATCACTGTATTTAACATGTAAAATTACGTATAACGTTGATTTTTGTGACTATGATGGAAGAGGAATCGTGTCGATGTATTTGCCCCTATGTATGCGTTGATGTAATATGTTGTCAATTGTAACTTCGTCTGTTGCAGTGTGATATTTTACACCTTTTACCTATTATTTTTTACGAGAACTCAAGCAATGTATGTTGCAGTTCCGTCAATAAACAGCAGTTTGTATTGTACTTAAGTGAACGAATCTCGCGAGGAAGCGATGTCCAGGCCATTGGCAGCTGGCAAGTGAGGGCGTGTCGGCTAGATTCTCTTCTGGCGAATGGTATCACAAACTCAGTTGGTCGGCGGGCTGTTCGTCTTCTTACAGCCACTATCGGAAAAGCAATATCAGCAGGGATAGTACCTTTAGACATTTTAAAAGCTAGGAAAGCGACATGGAGTGCATAAAGAACCCTCAACTTAGGTTTCTGCGGTGTATTTTCCCATGATGTCCGTGACGGAGTCTGTGCGACACTTATTAAAGATTTCGCGGATCGCATCATTCTGGACGATCTCTCCCCTCTTTAATATACCTTTGTAGCTACCCCCCCAGACCGCAAGGCCACAACACAGAAGCGGCATGAGCAGCACGTTGTAAAATCTCAGCAAGCCCTCAGCCGGGATGCCAAGTTCCTTAGGGCGACGAAATATGTCAATAACTACGTCGCATTTTGGTAGGAATGACTGAAGATGCTTATGCCATTTAAGGGTATCCGAACTCATCAAAGGTCCCAATTATGTCCTCAACCGTCTTAAGGGTCGCTCCTATATCACTTTGGACTGAGGTTGCGCGAATGCGGAACAAGATAGACGGATCATCTGCATATGCAGTAGCCTTGCCACATTCAACAATATTTCAAACAGAACAAAGTTGAAAAGGATGGTAAACATAAAAGGACCCAAGATAGAGCCCTGTCTATCTTGACCCAAGATAGTAAAAATGTGCATCACACACGGATCTGATTCCACACCATGTGCCTTCACCGCCTGTCTTCGTGCACTGAGGTACGATTTGAACCATTCAATAACCTGCCTGCCGCAACCAAGGCTCTCCAGAGCCTGTAAGAAATACGAGGCAGTTGAAGGCGGCGGATATGTCTAGAAAAACTCCAAGGCACAATAGCTTGTTTTCGATCGCGTATGAAATCTCCTGCCACATGTGGGCAAGAGCCAGTTCTGTAGAGCAAGCCCTTCGAAAACCAAATTGAGTGGGTGAGAAGAAATTGAGCCCGCGGAGGTGAGTTTCCAGTTTACCCATTACTATTTTCTCTAGAACCTTGACAGGTAATCAATAAGAGATATAGGCCGGTATTTGGCCACATCTTTCGGATCACCCTTGTTCTTGAAAAGCGGGATGACTGTCACCCTTGTAAGGTCCGATCACCATCCGGGTAGCGTTCTCCTCTCTCGCTCTCCAGAAGATCCCATGGGAGTATTCTGAGCAAGATTAGGAGGGACTCTGTGGGAACGATCGCCAAAGTACTTAATGAGTAGTACTCAATGACTCCCTTACGGAAAGATCGCCAAAGTACTTCATGAGTGAACCTTTTTACGCCGACACCGACTCGATTCCGTCTCAGTATCGACAGAGAATGCTCGAGTACAAGGGTCATCTTGTAAGAATTGCGCATGTGTGTGTTTATGGCAAATATAGCGGCTGGAAGAGGTGGGTATATGAAACGAAGTGCTCACTCCTTGATGGTAAATTTTCCCTATTAACTTACAGCCAACATATCCGTGGTGCTGTTTTCGTTATTGCTTAAGACGGACTCTTTTTTAAACGCACATGTGCAACGGTGGGGATCGAACCCGTGCACCTCTGATTAATGCGCCACACTAATGCGCCACGCCACCGGGTTCGACTCGGGCCCGTGAGGTGGGCAGTGTGTGTAGGAGTACCAGACGACGTTAGCAGACAAGCGTCGCTACATTTCCCACACACGTACACGCAACCCTTACAATGTCTGTTTCTATCTGCGTCGTCTGCTGGGACTTTGGACGGCAAAACTCGCAAACAACATATATTAGGCACAGTTTATAATCGCGTTGCTCATCTATATTACGCACATAAGCTCATTTTATTTCATATTAGCTCGAACGGTATAGCTGGGTTTCAAAAAATGGCTGTGTCATCATATATACCTGACTTTTTTCATTATGAAACTCGCATCTAAGATTTTTTTTTTTATTTTTTTTTTTCAATTATTTCTTTATTGAGTGTGTGCCAGGCAGTCTTTTTTTATAGTCGCATCCGTCCGAAAAGAGAGATGCGCATTAGCCAGGTAGCCCACGCGGTCACACATCGACCAAAACCCGCTAACATTAATTTCTTTGAGCTTACCCTCAGCTCCTCCCATATCTGATGGGCAGCACTTAACCTTCAGGTTTATTACTATGCTAACATTCTGCCTTGCTAAAAATACAGAATTCTCCTTATATAACACCGAATTGCGTGGAGTTACCGGGGGCTCAAGGGGGGCTTGTCTGCTACTGATAGCGTCGTCTGCTACTTCTGTACATACCGCCCACCACAGAGGGAGCGGTAGCACGTGGGTATAAATATAATATAAGAAGATCACTAGTTTATTGATTTTCAACAACCCTGGAACATTATGGTAGAATGATTTAGAACAACCCAACGAAGGTCTTATCATCACCTTTACGAGAACTCATTAAGTATTGTACCATGATATGTGAGACACAGAAATAGTTTTAGATATGCTTGATTGTTTTCGAAAATAATTCTTAAGCTCCCCTGTCCAGAACATTTCTGTCCTGAGACAAATTAGGCGCAAAACAATGGTTGATCAATATATCGACATCATGCAAAAACAACTACTTGTATATTCGCTCAAAGCCATTGCTCGAACTGGGCTTATTAACAATGTCTATATATATATATATATATATTATCCGGTGTCGATGTTTAAAGGGCTTCTTTGTTTTTTGATGTCACAAATATATTGTGATACACTAATGCTGTTTTTAACATATTGCATTAGAATCTTCAATGAATTTCCTTTGGGTTGATGATACGTATTAAAAATGGAAAATATTGCTGGAACGTCGAACACTGCGACGCCGTTGTAAAATCTTTGTAGATCTTTGCCATGTCACGGGACTCGAACCTGCGTCCTCCGACTTCTTACAGCCAGAGACTCACACCGTTCAAGACACCCTCCGCGCTTGCGGAGTCATATGCTTTTTCGACAACAACTCAATCACAATGATATTATTTTTGTATGGCAAATTGTTGTACAATTTCACTGCATTAATACAGTGGATATTAATGAACACCATATTCGGTGGAGGCTTCTTTCTGAAGTGCAAATTGGGACTGATATCGTCTTCTTTCCAGTGAAGGGGTAATCAATGCCTTTGAAGGTCTCTCGTTAGAAAATGTGGTGACGTACATAAAATCAGAAGTAAGCAATTGAATGTTGCGACACTAGGTAACAATATCATAATAATACGACATTTCGTTGGTCCTATGTTGCTTTACGATATAGCGAAGTCAGGGCTTGTGAAAGAGGCTATTTTAATTTCTTTAAGTTTAGTGTAACCCAAAGTTTATCGCATTATCACTGAGAGCAATGATGGGTGTTTTTGTGGCGAATAAGACATTACATGAGGTGCGGATGTCCTTGGACCCCGCTCATGGATTTCTATCTAGACTGCAATGGGCGAGGCTCAATCACAGATTTTCAAGGAAGATGATAGAGAATACATTTCTTCATAACCGCGGGGCCAAAAGCGTTCCCACTTTTAAACAGCAAATGTGTATGCTTGGCCAATTGAATGGTCTTACCAGGGAAAAACCTTGTGTAGCTTATATTGTGTTCGCTAAAAACGGAAATAGAGTGATCTTCGTTTCATTTGTTAAATTATATATATATATATATATATATATAAATTCAACCATCGAACAGGAAGAACGAATATATATTAGAAAAATATATAACCGATCGAAAGTGTCGGAGCTTTGCTAGATCTTTACTCATCCTGTTCGATGGTTGGATTTTTGCAGTTTAAAGCTTGGCTGCCGTCTACCGGAGGCAATCTCCCACCGCCTCATTCACGAATCGGCCGTCGTGAAAAATGCATCCATCCGGCGTGTTCGCCACGCCCGCATCAACCCCGCCCAATTGCGATTCGTTCATTCGGTGGCGGTGACGGCGCCGCCGCCGCCATGCGCCGTGGAGCCTATGGCTGTCACATCACGACCACCAGCGGTGGCGCTGTCGGCGGCAGCAGGAGCATGAGCAGTTCACCTGAAGTGGCAGCGACACACAGAGGCGGTGTCCTCCTCGGCATCGTCAGCATCTAGCTGCAGCACTAGAAGCAAGCGACGCTGTTCGAGCTGGTGAGGAAAGAGAGAGAGAGAGAGAGAGAGAAAGCAGATCGACAGATAGAGGGAGAGAGAATTGGAAGAGGAGGAGGAGGAAGAACTCCTCGTCAACGCCAGCAGAGCGCTAGCAGGCGGCTCTGCCACCCAGACAGGACAGCCGACCAACCCAGCGGCCAAGTCGAGCCCAACAGCCGCTGCTGCCGTAGACAGCGCCAGCGAAGACTGTACCCGGCACAACAGAACACACACACACACCAGAACTACAGCCTCGCAAGCCAGCCTAGCAACCAACAGGGCTACCGGAGCAGCATATCACTTGTTGCTTGTTTCTGTTGTTGTTGTTCCTGCCACAGCAGCAACACAGCAGAACCTTGATCTTCTGCAATCTCAGCAGCTATCAAACAATATAGTGTCGCCCCCGCCCCAGGTAAAATTCTCCACCGACGGTGTTCATTGCTCCTTGAGCTATTAGCTACTTCTACAACAACTACGAGTTCCAACTTAATATAGACAACGGCGTGCTCAACTGTTTTTGTGTTTATGTTACTTGTTTTTGTTGCTGCTGTTGTTGTTATTGTTGTTGTTACGACACCAGTGACTGCTGATATTTCCTCAAGAACTCGTAGTGACCGTAGCGTTGGCTGGCAAAAATACCGTATCGCCAGCCGAGAGGATCTGATGCGAGGTTTTCCTACTTGTCTAGTTCCCTTTGTCACTGCTGTTTTCCCGTTGTCTAGATTGGTTTATTTTCTTGCTTTCTTACTTTTGTAATTATTGCTGTAATCGCTATATGTGTGCAAAGTTTCGTGGTTTTTAGGGTCGTTGATGTCAAGGCGGGAATATGTGGTTGAGTTCACTTGGATCGCCTTGAGCCCCTACTAGTGTCATTGCTCGTTGATTGTTCGGACGGCAGCCCTGATCGTCAATGCATCTCACTCGATGTTTCTAAGTTGCATTTATCATCTTTCTGATCAGGTAGAATTGGTCAGGAATGACAAGGTAGCATCGGTGTTCTGAGAGTATTCGAGTGAGCCGCTGTATGACGAATGCCTCAGTTACTGGACTAAAGTGACAACTCTGGATTGAAATACACGACAAGGAGCTATCTCGACCTCGGCGTCATTCACGTGTGATTATTTATTACCGTTGTGAAATTTGGATTTGATACAACTGTTTGCTTCACTCGGCAAACGTTTTCGGAGAGGTTTTCGCTATTAGCCGGCTCCTTCATTGGTGGAGACCTTATATAATTAAGGCATCGATTGAAGCTCAAGACGAAGATAGAACGCCTACTCTCAGCCAACGGCCGATGCCTAAGAACGTTCGGAAATCGGCCCGAGACGCCAAACGCATGTGCAAAAGTGATTTGTGAAGGCCTCGGCCGTGTGACAACATAAACAATCTCGACACCTCTGGACTTACTCGCTACCAACGGAGTAGAGCAGGTCGACACGAAATAGTACTGACAGCAGCGACGGAGCCCAGCTAAGCGGCTGTGTGAAATTGCCCAGGGTATGTGTGTTCTAAATTCGTTAGCGACAACAATAACAACTACGGTACATGTCAGATTGGCCGAGTGAAAACGCGACTTTCTGTAAGGTATGCCTTTATGAAGAGGCTGTACTATAATGTGGCGATCTCACACGAAATTCAACCCTTTTCTCAGCGTCTACCTGTGAACATAGGCGATAGATCAGTTATATATGTATATGATCAAAAGGCGAAGGTTATTTCTGCTATAAGATTTATGCAAAACAAATCTCTTTTAATTCTTCCATTTTGCTCATAGGTGAGTACCTCCTCTCTCTCTCTCATATCTCACAGCAAGTTATGAGTTGTGTCTATATTTGACAATTGTCTGATATAGTTGTGCTCAAATATCGCATTTGTGGGACCCTGAAAATCACCTGCTAAACCGTCTGGTGTTTGTGCTTGTCTCCGTTATCGCCGCATAACAGTTACTTAGTCAATTCGTAGTCAGATAAGTGGCTCCTTCAACAACGTTAACGGGACTTGTCACAGGTACATATCTCTATCTATCTAACAGTTCACTTACTATGCAGCATGGTGGTTGACGCTTCTACAATAGCCAACTGGCAGTAAGTGGCACTAAGAGCTACCAGACGTTTCTGTGTATGTTTGTTTATTTTGTTTGTTTATTTGTTCGGCTAGCGGTCCGACCCGCTGCGTCAGATCCAAATGTCGATGTGTGCGCTAAGGCACACAGCTGTTGTCGTGCTTTAAGTGTTTCTGCAGTCTGCATTCGTCTCCGCGTGGTCGCCGACAAAGTGCTTAATATGCGCACTCTACTGTGATACATTACAGGAGACGATTATTGAGCTCTTAGCTATAAGTTGCTTCGTCCGACACGTAACTCATAACGAAAACGGGTTAGCAGTTTGCGTGTATTATTCGACGTGTCCGTCTGGCTTGACTTTTAGCCGGAGGTGTAAATCATTCCTATGTCCACTTACAACATTCCGATATTTTCTCTCTTTCTTCAACTGAAGTTAATTAAATAGCACGAAGACGTGCTCGCGCGATTTTGCGTCGTGCCTCCTGAGAACTGGAGAGAAAGTGCTTTGCACATTCAACCGGTTATGCTTTCTTGTTCTTTCACAATTGCTGCTGCTGCTACTGCTGTTCCTATTGCTAATAAGCAATGGCTCCATTCGTCGTCATCGATGTTGTTGTTGTTGTTGTTGACGTCGCTGTCCTGCTATAACCTGAGGATGACTGATTCAGCAGACCCGTTCCCGCCCTGGCCTAACCTGACCTAGCCTACACAACTGCTCTTGTTTCGATGGTGAACCAACGGGGCAGCGGCCATCCACCTTCAACGGGGACATCTTGAAAATGCGCCAGCTCCACATCCACATTGCGGTTCCACACGAGCCACATGTGCGCCACATGTTACCCACATAAGCACATGGAACACAGACATACAATGAACAGGCGGACAAATCGCAGCGTCACCTAGACACTCGGTCAATATCCGACGACAACATCTTGCCACATCGATATATAATACCTGAATCGGATAAATGGTAGCAGCATGCTGCGGTCCCTTAGTGAGCGTCCGTCTGTCAGTAATTATTGTCGACCATACGGAGACTTACGAAATCAGATGTCGCATCGATTCGTGTTCCAGTCGACATTCAGGGTGTTGTGGATATTCACAGTACTCCGTCGAGGTGGAGCAATTATCTGTGGTGGACTTTATTATATCTTATGATTTGTTACAGTAATAATTGAACAGTGAGGGGGCTTTGTGAGCTCAATGTTGATTTTGGTTGGATCGAGCCGACAAAAGGCTCCGTCGTTAAAGAGAGAACAATGGCAGTTTGGCTCTTGTAGATTTTGTTTGGGTTTTGCCCATTCATAATAGTAGTAGTAGTAGTAGTAGTAGATTACTATGACACGTAGGTGCACGGGTTCGATCCCCACCGTTGCACATTTGCATTTAAAGGGGCTGTCCGTCTTGCGAAGCAATGCTAAAAAGCAGTACCGTGGACGTTGAATGTTGACTGAGAGTCAGCCCGGAAACCTTAGTATATTACTATGATCGTTATACAATGATGTATTCATATAGATGATTAGGAATGTTGAAGCCACCACCCTATCCAAGAACGTAATATAAATCATCTCATCGACTACACGCTTAAGCACATACGAGGCGGACAAGGCTTGTTATAAAATATTCTCGAAATTATCCCCTTTATTTCTTACCATCGTCGTCGTGGGGTCGCGTGTCGCATAACATATTTTGTTTTTCACAAGTCCACTTTTAATATTTGTTTGTTGTACTTTTGATCGTATCCCTATTATTTTAAATATATATTTATTTTTTCTACCTTCGTCCTTTGCTAGTCGGCTTTGTCCCGCCTCGTCCAATTGAGCTAAATTGCCTATTCACAATATCGGTCGTTCGTCGCATTCATTGCACAGATAGACGCCTGAGTGTCTTTCTTTGTGACTTTTTATTTTCTCCACTCAACGCCACCTTTTTCACCGCAGCGTCAACACCCGAACACGGTCGCCGCTAATGGCACCAACATCAGCACGGAAAATCGGGAAGACCTTGATCAGCAGAAGCAACAGCGGCTCCTATGCCTCATGGCCCGAAGGTAGGGCAGTGATTGGCGGCGGCGGCGGCGGCGTTCAGCGTCCAGCCGCTTAACCGGCAGCCAAACCGGGCGAGCCACAGCTATAGCCGTCGATGGGAACGCCACGCGCGGCATACGAACTGTCGTGGACCGTCGGACACAGACCCGGCTGACTGGCTCGCTGGCTGGCTCTTCGGTCGTTCGTTTGGCTCTAAGCATAGGTTTTGCAGAGGAGTCGAGTTCGGCTGTTACTGCTGCTGCTTCTGTTGGAATGGCGATGTAGCACCAGCAGCGTAGAGTTGGCTTGTTGCTTTTTGTGGGTCATCACCGCCGATTGTGGAAGAAGTTCGCGCCCATGGGCCCGTGCCGCCGAAGCCGAAGTGGTGATGCGAAGCCATCGTATAATCGAGCTGCCATGGTAGTTGGCATTGCATAGCATAGCCTGGACTATGCCGCAGACAGTCCATCTCCATGTGGTCCGCTTCGGCTGTCGTAGCGGCCGGGCTCTGTGGGATGCGATACACGTTTTGTATGTGTTTGTTCATCCCACATCAGAGTGTCCATGCGTGCGTCCGTTCGTCCTACCAACAAACCAAGCAGCGAACGGACCAAGCCTCGGAGCGGCACACAAACCTCTGTACGGCGTCCGGAGCAACCACATCTTGTTCCTGCGCTTGCTTGCTGCTGTATTTCTGCTGCCGTAGTTATGGCCGGTACTGTTGCTGCATATCTAGAAGGAAAGAGAGAGAGCAGGTTGCCTTCTTTATCTGCTTGTGACGAATATTGCTGCCGTTGTTGAGTGGAGGAATAATTAGCGACAACGATGGCGTCCGCTGTCGTCAGCATTAGTTGTTGCTCCGTATTGAGCGGCAACAGCAACATTGTTTTCCGACGCTGCTGCCGCCGTCATTCGGTTGCTTGTCTCGTCCGCGTTCGATTGCTACGATTGTATTGTATTCTTTAGTGTAGTCACCGGCACACTGCGTTCACTCGTTGGTCACTTAGTTGGTATAGCGAGTGCTCGCCGCGTGGCCAGCAAAATATAATGGAGTAGAGACACACAAACTTGTTTCTAGTAGACATGAACATTGTAGGCATTTTGCAAAACAACACCGTTCAAAATGACCACAACCACTGGGACATCGGAAAAATGTTGCAATTCCACAACGTCAGCCGTCAACGCAACACAGGAATGTACCGATTCTATCGCTGGCGAGAGTCGGGGCGCCTGACGGGATAGCAGAAAATGAAGATAGCTATAGATTGAGACCCACAGAGACGTCAGATAGATCGCGGCAGACAGATAGGTCGGACCCACCACAACAACAACAACAACAGAAACAATCACAACAACAACAACAACAACAACAGAAACAATCACAACAACAACAACAACAACAACGACAACAGAAACAATCACAACAACAACAACAACAACGACAACAGAAACAACCACAACAACAACAACAGAAACAACCACAACAACAACAACAACAACAACAACAACAACAGAAACAACAAGAACAACCGGTTGACCCCAGCGGTTGGTCCATCCAGCCGCCACTTCAGTTATGACCATCATCACCAGCAGCAGCAGCAGCATCAACATCGTCAGAGTATCAGCGTTACTGCCGCTACCAGGACAACAACAACAACGGCAGCAGCAGCAGAAACGGCGACCGTGGCTGTACTACCCGGCACCGTAACATTTACTGGCCCTTTAATTCAAAATGGTCCCGTTCGCCTGCATTGCTTGACGTTGGCGCTTTTCTGTATCCCAGCTTCATTCTCTGGCTCCGCGGATAGAGTAGTAGTCGTTGAACACCACGGTCTGTTTGTCTGCGACTCGATCGGTCACAGACGTTGCCCATCGGCCGAGCGGTCGTACCTGCTCAGCCATAGAGTCCCAGCCAATGATCGTCATGATACGATGATGCTGATTATAATCATCAGTGAATTGTCTGCGGGGGAGGGAGATGTTGCCAAACGCCACAGGCCAATGATAGTCAATGAATTGCTATGATAGGTGTTCGCGTCTATCTTAAAACCTGTATTGTCTCCTGATTAATGCGCGAGTTGGTATACGGCGGCGGCGGGGGCAGCGACCGACACCGCCATTCAGCCGGTTAGCGTAACAGCAACCGATTGGAATCAATGGCCAAACCTAAATAAGAATAGTGCTATCGTTAGTCTAAAAAGGCGAAATCAATCGCGATCGAGATTATAATATATATCACACAGTTATCTAGGCCTTTACCGAATATGTGCCCCGGCCAGGTGGCGTAGTATGCCAGCCGCCGAACTCGAGTGCGAGAGGAGTTGATCGATTTTTACTGACGTTCGTTGATGAGTAACGATCAGTTAAGATCATTTTTTTCTAATGACACTTCAACACCTGTGTGCTGATTTCGCCAGAGGGCATTGTCCCGTAAAGCAAACAGCTTTTTGCTGTATTTTTTTTAGCACGCAGAAGTTATGTGATGACTTAATCATGCTGTAATAATTGGTGAATTTTGGCTGTATTATATACGAACTAAACACTTCGAACATAACCACCAGCACTTGTAGTCGACTCGATTTCGCCATTATATATATATATATATATATATGTATATATATTATATATATCGAATCTGTGTATATATCGAACATATGTTCACTACTAGATGAGATCAGAAGTAAGATAAGAGCAGATAATGTTTCGAACGTTGTGTCATTTCAGTCGTATGCAACTTTACACATGTGTTATCAATATGTGCGCCACAACTCCTGGCCACCGTTGATTGATAAAAGCATCTTCATTACGAATTGATTGTATTGTGATTCTACGAGAAAAGGCGCTTTTTTCTTTTGTCTTTTATTTGGGCATAATCGCTCGAATTTTCAACACGTGAATTCGGCAGATCAACAAGCACAACATTAGGCAAAGGGCAGGATCGACCTCTCGACCGAATTTTTTGCAGACATTTTCAGTACACCCTTCGTTTAAACGAAAATCTATTGGAGAGTTCTGTCGTTTTCTTCCGCGTGTTTTCATAGTTGTCGTTAGTTGTTGTTGTTGTGGTTAGTTGTTGTTGTTGCTGTTGTTGTTGTTATTATTACATTTATCGAATATTCTGTTGCGCATATACTGTAGTCATCGGGCAGGCGGTGTATGAAGTCACGATGAAAGTAGCGTCCACCATTTTCAGCGCCCGTTGAGTAGGCGATTGAGCCAGCAGCAGCAGCAGCTCTATAACAAATGGTGGTGGTGGTGACGTTAGCTTTGATGACTGCAGTGGCAGCGATACGTTCGGCCAGTTTGCTGCTTCGTCGATCGCTCGGATAGTTTCTTTGATTCTAGTCAACTTGTATTAGTTGTGGCAGTAGTTGTAGTAAAGGTCTGTTGGCCGTTCTTAATATTTTGCTTGATCGACTCTGACTAGAAGAGCATGCTGCTCACCCCAACAGCCAGCCGGTGGTGGCCGTTGCAATTTGGTCGATAGACGGCTTTTTCAGCTATTTATCGTATATATATATATATATATATATATATATATATATATATATATAATGTCGTCGTTCAGTGGAGATGTTGGGTGGGTGTCCCTGGAACGAATGTGCGTTATCACCATCATCATCACCATTATCATCATCGTCGCCGGCAGGCGGCTTCTATTTCCTACCACGGCGGCGGCGGCTACCAACACTCACAGCCATCATAGGCAGGCCAACAGATAGGCAGATAGACAGGCTGAGGCAGGACGGCGAAACGGACACCGCTGACTCAGGACACCCGGTCAACGACGGTCACAGGAACTGCTACTGCTGACGCTGCCACGGCCTCTGCTCCTGCACTCCAGCTGCGACCATGGACGGAAATCTGTGCTTGTACTGCACCTACGAGGCTGACAATGACGACGGCGACCGCTACTATGAAACTAGTGGCTTTGGTGCTAAGTTGGCCGGTTACCCAATGGAAGGAAGCAACAAGCTGAGCTGTTCGACCATTTCTCTCCCCTTTTTTTCCTTTTCTTTCTTGCTGTCTGACTTCAGCCACAAATTAACAGCATACTGAAAGGCGTATGACAACCCTTCAATGATATTTTCAACTCGGGCTCACACGTACGTCGATGGTTGGGTGGTTGTTCGGTCGAAGGAAGGCTCTTGACGGGTTCCCGGCGCGCGTTCGCCTCGCCCAAAGTCCGAGGTTGCTGGTGTCCAGAAACACGCGACTTGTAGCAATCGTTCATGTCAAATCTTCGTCAAACCATCATCTTTTATACGTTGGACGCATTCCCCGCTTGGAAGATGATGGTTTCCAGAAGGCAGTTGTTTGGCAGTTGCTTCTTTTAGAAAGATCACCTACAAGAAGCATGGCATATATCAAAAATGTGAATCCGCAGAGATTCAATCGATTTATGTTCCAAGGAATTCACATTAAACAGCTCATGACCAAAGGCAAACCTGGGAAACATTAGAAACATTCGGGTACACTCCAGACACAGATTGAACACAGACATAGATTGAGTAATCATTCGTTCAGTCAGTCACAAATGTGAACCGTCCCTGCAAAACTGCAGCGTCTGTTGAACCTTGCGGGAGCGAGTCTTCCCAGAGCGATCAGTTTCTCCGGAAGCGCAGTTTGTCCTGAAGCCTGTAAGAGTTAAGCGTGTTCTCTGAATTCTGACCATGTTTCGAACGTCGAGATGTTTCTTGCTGCTTCAGATCCCGGAGCTTGGAGCTCAGCTTAATTTCGCGACTCACGTTCGTTACTTGTTCGTTACGTCCGTCTGGCGAACGCTTCACGCTTGCCACTGGCCTAAACACAACCGTCGCGATCGTGTACTACGGCAGGTCCTCAAGCGACCCTAAGCAAGAATGTATATATATATATATATATGTATATACACCAAAAAAAAAGCTGCTTGTTTTTGGCTCCCTTTTGCACGACGTCTTCCACGTACGGCTCAGACTTAAATTTCCTTATCATCTTCCTCGTCTTCCCGTCTCGTTGATTTCTACGTATGACTCTGCCAGCGCTACCCGGCGCCAGTCTGTCAACGTTTCGTTTGCAATACAACTAAGTTCTTGGCGGAACTATCCGTTCTATCGCAGTCACCCATTTCCTCTGGCGACAATGGCCTCCTTTCCAACCAATCTTCCCCTATCGACATCCACACGATGGGAGAATCATCCAGGAGCTGTTGTTGTTCGGATGCGTTCATTGTCCTTCTTATTTTGTTTCCTTCATGCCCTTATGAACGATATTGGTCGACGTGACATCCCTTGACGTGCCGTGGCGTCGCCAAGAACGTGTCAATCGAATGAATGACGTGTGCGGTTAGGCTGGATAGCGGACCCGGGGGACCCCGCTGCATCTCGTAGCTCTCACTCTGCCTGTGCAACGTTCAACAAACGGCACACACATAAGCAGAGGCAGCTGACTCACACGAACTCGGCTGGCTGGTTGGTTGGTTGGGGGAACATGTACCGCTTGACTCTGCTGATTCTGATTGTGACTGTGCCACAATGGTAGTTGAATACTCTCACGGAGGGAGACTCGACTGGGAGGCGGCGGGGAGGATTTAGTGTTTCCATCGTTCATTCCCCTTTTGGCTATTTGAGACGACGATGGCGGCAGCAGCAGCAGCCGTTGTTACAGAACGACCAAAATGCTATTGTTTATTCTCTCACTCTGTGTGCTGTAGACTGAGCTGCTATATATAAATATATATATATATATATATATATGGCAGACCTAGTGCCGGCTGATTTGACCGTCAAACCGGTGATAACAGGGCGATCGATTGCCGACAATCTACGTCGATGGGGTCGCAGCTAGATCGATCGACGGAGCTGGAGCTGGCATATGCTTTTCACGCTTTTCGTTTTTCCATTACATACGTAACATCTTCAATTCGATTTGATGAGAGGGTCGCTCAAATACGTCGTATCCGCGAGGCTGTCATCGGGTCATTTGCTGCGGGCGCCGGCGGCGTTTGTGTCGCGAACTCACCAGACAAACAACAACGCAGGCAACATCAGCAGAATACGATATGAGCCGATGCTATTTCGGGCCGGAGATCTGATTGGTGGACTGACGGCGAGATGGTGACGGTTCAGAGTGCGCCGATTATGTCGGACTGAGATACTGTGATCCAGTCCTCCACTGAGAGATATTGTGACCATTTACATAGACGCGATTCAAATGTGCTGCTGGGATCGGGGACGTTTTCGTTGGCTGAGCAGCGTTCACTACTTAATGGACTGTATTTGACCGAAATTCTCCATAGACCGGCTTAAGGCTAGCGAAAAAAAAACCGTGCACAAATGCATGCACAATCCGTCACCGACGTTGATTTAATGACTGACGCATGTACGTATTACAGTTAAGGTGGGCACATGTATGTAGCCAAAATCAAATGTGTACTTGTTGCGTTATTGCTCTTAAACGCAGCCAGTGCCTTGGATGGTGCAACGATCGTTCACCAGTAACAAGTTAGCAAAGTCGTCCTGAACTAAACAGGCTCTGTTGAACGGTAGGTTGCTTTCTGTTGAAGTTAAATAACCCGCCAACGTCAGTACTGGGATCTAAATTAATTAGAGAAACAAAAAAAATATTGCTTCCCCTCAAATTAAGCGACTAACTAAATTCCGTGAGCACCGTCACCGTCGTCCTCTAGTGGCGCATTAGTTTAGCAAGTTATACGTATCGACCGCAGGAGCAGCTTATGGACATCAACAAACGTAAAGCGCCTCACAATTCTTTTGGTCTTTCTCATCCAAATTTCTAGTTTATCCCCCCATATTAATTGGTATAATAGGTCAATCTCCAATTAAATAGATTCGTTCGTTGACGTCACTGAACATTCCTTCATATATGCATTTAGCCCTGCCTGAAATTCGCAAAAATCTCACGAGCATAATAATCATCATCATCATTATGATTATTCATCACAGCGGCGAACGTTGCGCTAAAATTCGTTAAGCTTCGAGCGATATATGAGCTACACATGTTTGTGGCATTATTATATTGGCCATTCGCAGCCGCCACAGCAGTGATTATTATAATGATTAGTTTTCTGTTTCTATGCCGCACGTGCTGGTCGTGTCTCTTATATTGATTTCTGGGCCAGTTGTCACTGGCGTGATTTCTGCACGCAGGTGCACAACAATAACGTGCGTCATATGTCTCTGGTTAAACGACACGCTCGGTCGCATCATCATCATCATCATATTGTCATACAATGACTTACAATGGCTTTGTTGTCGTCTGACGAAACCTAAACCTTCCTATCAAGCGAGAGCTGTTCTGCTGCTGAACGGTGTTTAGGTCACCGAAACTCCCAACGCTGTCCCCTATAATAGATGCATTCTCCTTCTCGCCTCTCTCTCCCTCCCTCTCGCTGTGTTAACCTAATAGTTGCTAGGCAACGAAACATAACCTCCAGTTCGTTCCCTCGTTTTTCTTCCCAAAAGGCGAACAATAGGTAGTTACACAGGTAGACACAGACCTACAGACGAACTGACGTATGGATGGATGGATGTCACCAACTGCTGCTCAGCATAGACCTCCATTGCTGTGAGGGCTGGTGCTGCTGCTACTTCGGATGCTGATGTCACCATTTTGTCTTCGTCATCATCAGCCACTTGATCTGCTTTGCCGGATAGCGCAACGGTGCCGGCGACGGACGTCGACCACTGAATTCGACTGACTGAACTGGCGAGCGGTGGCCGTGGGTGCCTTACTGGGCGCATCGTCAGCTCTCCTGTCGGTGGCAAACACGGCCGAAGAGAGGCCGGGAGCGGCTTCTCTCATGATCAAAACATTCTCATCATCATCATGGGTATTAGCATCGCTCTGATGAAGAGGGAGCAAGGAGGGGGCACTAGATGTGAGTGGAAAGTTGATCGTCTCAGTGGGGCCGGCGTGACTGCCGGTGTCATCATCACCATCATCCCAATGCTATGCGTGAGCATGTCATGTCTCACTGTACATATATATATATATATATATTATAATCTTCTACTTCTCTGCTACCCTGTGTTTTGTCCGCTTTGCGCCCGATTCGGGCCTTGAGTGTGCGGTCGTTGCTGCTGTTTGTATCGTTCTAAATGTGAAACATGTCTGAATCTATTCTCATTCGTTGGTTCATTCATTCTGCCGACCGGCCACCGATCGCTAAGCAACTGAGTTGAGCTTGTCACCAGGGTGCAGCAGCGGTTCTCTGCCACCATTGCAGCTACCGACTTGATCTGGCGTTTGCTGCTTTCGGAGTGCAGAAAAATGGCCTCCCGATCGAACGCACGCACGCACTCCTGCCCTCTACCCATAGCCGGCTGTATCAGTACGCTGGGGTGGTAACGCTGATGACAACGACAGAGTCGGCGCCGATGGTGGCTGCTGTTGGTGATTCCTGTATCGTTCGTTGTCATCCTACCTGGCTCAGTTCCCTGTAACATTCTAATGCCAAAGCAACCACATGACCACCACAAGCACCACATGGCCGTTCGCGTGTAGGAGTCAGAGGGATGGGGTCTGCCCTGTATGGACAATTGGACAACCGTGGACACCTATCGCATCGATGGAGCAAGTTGCGTGAGCTCTTCGAACTCGCGGTTGATCAAGTTCCGGATTCCCGAGACTCCCAGACAACGGCGACAGCCTTACAGTTCACTAAAGTGATTGTATAGCTCAAGATGTTGCTGGCAATCGCGCTCGTGATAATGGTGATGATTACGAAAAGAAAGAACGGGCTGGCCCGAGAAACATTGGGCTTACTGATCGAGAGGCACCCCTTGCTTGGAAATCCTTCTAGCTATGTGGAGGAAGCCGTCTCGGAAGTCCACCATCGTTCGAGTGGCGACTATCTCTAGCGACGGTTCCTCTCAGCCGAGACATCGCCAACCTCTGCGACCTCTGTCTCGTTCGTTCTTTCTCGCAGTGTGTCTGTGTCCCATCAATCGAATAGCTAAACATTTGAAATATGCGTTCCTTCTCGTGTCACTGAGAGTACACTATTTCTGCGCTACTGGTACGTTCTCGTCTCCGTCGTCGAGTTCCATGAAGAGCAATTCGACATGCGCCCTCAAACCCGGGAGCGGTAGCAGCAGCAGCAGCAGCAGCAACAACAGTAGTGAGTTGAGTTGATTCGGGTAGAGTAAGGCCAGGCAGACGACAGTCAGAGCAAAATCATCAAACAAAGAAAGAAAGAATGAATGAATGAATGAATAGAGAGAGACACAGCCGGGTCGGTGCCTGCTCCCGTCGGCACCGCCGACGGCACCACCACAAGCCGTAGTCTACCAACCAGCCAAGTCACCACCAGCCGCAGCAGCCGCAGCAACTCGACATCAGCAGAACGAGCATTATCGACGGCGGCGGCTGCGTCGACAGCAACAGGAACAGCAGAAATCCCGGGGCGGGGAGGGGGTGCTGGTAGTTGCTGTCGCTGTTGGGTTACGTCGGCTCGCTTTCGTTGCTTGATGCGCTGCTTCTCCTACCCACTTGTTCCACCTGAGCTTTTCTGTGGTTGGCCAAGGTGACCAGAACTGTGGAGCTGCGCCGTGCTCTGCCGTTCTCTATGGAGCTGGCGCACTGGTGTTCTGTCATTTTTTGTCTTTTCCTCTTCGCGTTTCTGTGCGATTCCCGTCGCCGCTGCTGCTGCCTCGGTCTCTTCTGACTCTGCCCGGGCTGCTGCACCACCTGATCTGAGGCTGTTGCGTGTGCGCGCTCGTTTGTCTGCTTCGACTCACGGACGCCGGTGTCCGAGGCAGGCATCAGAAACAGCATCGAGCAGCAGAGCGCCGCCGCCGCCGCCGCCGCCAGTCCAACGTAACACGAAGCATCGCGCGGAGACAGACATAGGGAGGGAGGGAGAGATTGAAAGAGAAATGTTGTTGCTGTTGCCGGCGGCCGTCTTATGCCCCCGTGCCCTGTCGCCGCTGTGGTCGTCCACCCGCCGCCACCAGCCCCCTTACTCGCCCCGCTTGATTCCAACCCAAGCCTGTTTGCGTTTGCTATGTGCCGTCCATCGCCTCCTCCTTGCCGCCAGCCGATTCCCGCTGGCCCCGAAGTGGTTGAGTCACTTGCTTACTCACTATGAATGGCTCTCAATGGCCGTCGCTGCCGTTGCTTCGATATGGCAACAGTAGCAGCAGCAGCAGCAGCACTAACAACTCAGCTCCTTGATGCTGCTGCTGTTTTTTTTCTGGCCGTGTTCAGCCCTTGTGGCATCATCGTTTGTTGGATCCTCCTCGCTGTTCTGTTGTCTGCGCTACCTTTGTTATCTCCATTGTCGTGTGTTCTTTCCTCGTTGTCGAGGGGACGACGATCACAACTACTCATTGCTGCCACTCGGCTCGGCTCCGGCATTGTTGCTGTTGCTGTGTATCCTCTCTGTTGTGTAATAACAGTTCGCTGGTAGCTGCTGCTCCTGGTGGTTCTGCCGATATTCAAGCAAATGCTGCCTCAGCTGTGAACCAGCTCAGGTTGGCACCGGCTGCCACCATACGTCCGCCTATCACGATCCGTTCCGGTTGTTGCTTCAGCTGGGGGCTAGTTCCTGTCCACGGACGGTGCCCGGATCATATATATATATATATATGCTCTGCCTCGATTTCGTTTCAGCTTTCATTCGTTCTACGTATGTACCTGGGGGCCCAGTTTACCGAACACGTTCTGTCCTATTCTGTGAGTTTGTTAATGCTTTTGCCATTGCAGTTAATGTTTACAGAGTATGCGCTAATGCCGTGGTTGCTGCGAGAACAACGTCTACACCTTCCCCTAAACCTAACCTGTCGTTGTCAGGCAGCTCCCGTGCGAGATTATTGCGGCCTTTACTGTTTCTAATTATTGGTGCTGGACTTTCTGTCAGTGTCACGGAGACGGTTTTCGCCAATGCAGTCCACATTCGTAACAGGTGTCAACAACAGTATAGGCTTGCCTCGCTGTTCAATAGACCCAATAGGTATTTGTTATTATACTTCACCGTGAAATGAACAGAACAACTAATTATAATATCCTCTATAATTACACTGGGTGGCTTGCAAGAGATGTTGTTTCCACTTGACGACGGAGGCAGGGGATCGATCGCACTACATAAGCACGAGGCGATCGTTAACGTTGAACGATGCCGTCGTCAGGAAGGAGCCATGTGTGTTTCATTACAGCGGCCCCATGGCTGTTCGATGACAATTTCAAAGGGATTTCGTACGAGCACGAAGTGTGCTATTTTTGTTTAATACAGTGGGAATGTATACATCTGTACGTTATCTGTTTCGGGGGCGAAAAAAACCAGACCATCACGAATCTAGTCTACAAGAAGCTGGCCCGTGGACTAACCAATTTCATTGATGATTGATCTCCCACTATAAGCTGATCGACGTACGCGGTCTTTTGTATGTGGACCACAATCCAGGAGGCTTAGAGACGTCATCGCATGGGTTTATCCGTACGGATTGCATATATGTATTCAACTTATGGGATTCGTAAAGAATGTCTGCTACAGACAAGCAGACACACACACACACACACGTCCACACTCAAACTATCGAAGGTTAGAAAATAGTTATTATTATTATTATCACAATGTCCAATCCTAGAAGATGTGCACGACAGTCGTCGTCGACGTCACGCTTCTGCGGTGTCCTAAAGATCTCGATGCCGCGTTTATTGTCTCCCGAAATATTGGGGTGGTTCCCACGACTTCACATCTTCAAAATAAAAATGCGTGACATTTTTATTTTGTTAACTGTGGCTTCAGGGCTTGTAACGAACAGCCAGCGTGGTGTTCCACTGACCGTTCGCAATGAGCGTCTTGACTTTCCAACGCTTGCATGCACACAATAGAATCGTTTTTCTCGCCAAGCTGTTCTCGATCCAATAGGACATCATTACACAAACGGAACATCGTCACACATTCAGCCGCCAGCGGAGACCATCTCAGCCGTTCAAGATAATACACTGCTTTACCAAAACGCTAGCGATGTAGATACGCATCGACATAAACAACGCCGGACTCTGAACGTTTATCCGCGCCATGCCCGCCGATCTGCTCACTGGCAACTAGATCTGAAGAAGAACCCAATCGCATGACGATATCTGCAATGGGTCTAAACCATTCGACATGTGCATACACGTATGTATGTATCTGTGTGTATGACCGCACAGAGTTATGAGGGAAACAATGGAAGGAAGCTTACATTGCACTGAACGATTGTTCCCATTGAATTTCCCGCTCTACTTCGGCTTGATAAAGAAACACGTTTGTGGTCATGTCTGAGTTGGCGAGTGAGCGTGCAATACAGCGTGTTTCAAGATAACTGTGGTGTTCGCCGATTTTAATCCGCCGTCGTCACATCGGCTTATCGTATCTATTCGTTGTGGATCACGCTTAGCGTTCTGGCTGGTGATATTACATAACAGTTACAAAATAGCCATTATCGAGTCCTAGATGGTCAAGAGAGCAAAGCCTATATCACAGGACAGCCTTGTTTCGAGGTCTGCTAACTCGAGTACATTGAAAGTCCTTTTTTTTCTGTTGGGAAGGAGGGAGGATGGGGGTAATATTCTTGACAGGGACAGGCACCACTACGATGTAGATCTCGCTTCGTCATCGTTGATCTGCCTTCGTTACCACTAGGGCCGGGACCTGCCTCGGTGTGGCGATCGGCCACCAAGGTTATGTCGATATTTAAGGGATTCTCCTGTTCTTCTCATATTTTATGACCTGTACCGCATGTGCCAAATCTCTTGCTACCTGCATCTTCGCCCGGTTGTTCTTCTTCGGGCATTTGTCCTCCTAAACCCTGAGACCGCCTCTTCCCCATTCTGCTCCGTGGCCATTTTAACCTCTGGGATTTTGGAAGACTACAAATAAAAAAAGTCATCGTTCCTGAAAGACCAACCGAAATGGTTACCTCAAGCGCATTGAATCAGAGCTTGTTCGTGGTTCACTTGTTCTGTTATAACTGAATGCGCGACACCCAGTGATCGAATTGCGTCCATCATTCGCCAGGATGGGCGGGTGGACTGACGGATAAACAGGAGAGCGCAGAGTGCAGTCGACAACGTGTGTGAAGCTGGGCTTTCAGATCAGAAGTAATAAAAATACTCGAATTCCGAGAAGGCTTTTTATTTGTATCCAATAAACTGAAGAAGCGAGGTATAACTCGTATCTATAATATATAATATCAATGGCGGGTTGTTTGCGAACACCATGGAGTGTCGTGATTTTCCGAACGCCCTATACATATTACCCAGGGACCCTGATAAATGGAGCATAAAAAAGGGACTGGGATGTGAAAAAAGGGATGTGAAAATTGATTACAACAGCGAAAGTCCGGTCTTTAGTAGATTCGAGTGGTTTATTTCGCTCCGTTATGAAATCCGGTAGATAGTAACCGTAACACATGTTAACTTAACAGAGCAAATTGGGTCATGAATATCCACCTCTCAGGATGGCCGGTCCGTGATATGTGCGGTTACGTGATTACAGTTACATGATTCATATATCATACGAATCATGTAAGTTCGAAGCCGCAACAAGTCCAACCTTTGCCGCCGTCCGTAGATCACACTGGTGGACTTAAACGTTTGATCGAAACGTATTCTTGACTAAATTAGAGCATATTTCATAGTTCATATACGATACGCGTGGTTGCAAGGTCGGCTTCGACGCGATCATTGCATTAGACATCATATAGCCGCTAGCGTAAACAGTTATTATTATTATTATAATACGATAATTATTACACATTGACTAACTATTCGATGCCCAGGACTCGAGCTGAACGTGTCTACCCTCAGGCGATTTTTTTTGTCCTGTTCATAGCGGCCATTTCCATCTTTATGCTCACCGCCACCGTATGTAGCCACGCCGATACCTGCGATTTTGCTCTACACGCAGTTCCTCGCCGAAAACGCAATCATCTTTGGCCTTGTATATATATTATATATATACAAGTATGGGTGTCCTACGATATATATATATATATATATATCGTAGAACACCCATACGATTGTATTCGACAACTATCCTACATATCTCCCCGTCCTCATACATTTCCTTCGGACGCCGCTTGTCGTTACTTCACTAGAATTGAATTCAGATACAAAAGCCACGATGGTATTAGACGCTTATCTCCAATATATATATATATATATATATATATATATATAAAATGTATGTGTTCACCTACAAGTCGTATTTGCTTAGTTTGGACATCACTCGAGCGCAACTCAACAAGTTCATGGTGGCGCTAATACCTGGGAGTGCGTGTATTTCTTGTTTTATTTATTTATTGATTGCTTTTAGTTCCGAAGGTAAACAATGCGGGCAGTCGATGCTTTTGTGTCCAATCAGTCGAAGTTCCTCTCCAAGTCGATATGGAATTGTTCGGCGGCATTTGCCATAGACTAAATTTATGCTGTGTCTTCGTTGTCAGTTATATGGATGATGTTGATGCAAAAGGCTGAAATAGTCAATACGACTGTAAAACCCGAAAAAGGTAGGATACCCAAAACTCATGCCCACCCTTTGCCTGTTAAGGGGGAACAGGGTTATTCTCTCATTCACCGAGAGTTTTTGTCTCCGATACCGAATGAGTTTGCCTATTCATGCTGATCTTTAC
This sequence comes from Stratiolaelaps scimitus, assembly GCA_019614645.1. Taxonomy (NCBI): domain Eukaryota; kingdom Metazoa; phylum Arthropoda; class Arachnida; order Mesostigmata; family Laelapidae; genus Stratiolaelaps; species Stratiolaelaps scimitus. Next base: position 5,279,985 of record JABWDB010000020.1, on the reverse strand, counting down.
ATCGGATGAATTAATGGTGTCTCATCACAAATATCCCCTGTTCGAGGGAGAGTGCAGCTTTAGTGGAAACATATCCGAATGTATAATATATGATGATGATGATGATGATGATGATGCTGTATTTAGTTCAGTGTGCGGACTCATTAATGTCAAACGAACGCCACCATCGAGCGGTAGAGAACAGCCGTTTGTCTTGACATACTAATGAATGATCCATCAAATTCGGATAATCTTTGTAGATAACCAAATTACGATAAAAGCGTTTACGATTAAACCTGCTCTAATTAACCCCACTTCTAGAATGTTCTTATCTGTGTCTTTCATTATTCTGTGATATTGGAAAATTACAATTGCTTCTGCTGCTGGTGTCGTCTTGTACCTCGTGCGTGAGGGTGGGCAGCGTCTGAAATAACGATCGACTCGGTTACGATTTTGACCGCATAAACACAACGAAGCCTATCGATCATCCAGTGCCAGCTCAGCGTGTACAAATCTCTCCCTCTCTCTCTCTCTCGTACAAACGTCTGCTGTACGAGAACCGGTTCATAGCTAGCACACGCATCCAACAGCTTCGGTGATGATAACTGCAATCTGTCCACTTTCTATGGAGACGCATAATGTATCATGAAGCTCCGATCAGCTGGGGTTCGGAGGCAGGCATGGTCGTTAAGGTTCTATAATATAATATATGTCCATTCTAGATAGAATGATAATGACTAGAAGACAGATCAGTCAAAGGCCAATGAAAAACGAGGAAGAGACCGTGCGGCAGAGTCTGGCAGGTTGGAAAGGCGTGAGCCGCCAGCGGGGATTCGCGTGGCGCGATTTCCCTGCGGCTACAGGCACGGGATGGGTGTCTCTGCGCGGGTGGCCCAGGGGTTATGCGGTGTCGGTGCTCAGCTGCTCTGGTCGCTGTTCGCGATATGACTTACGCTGTTATACGTGATGACCTCGATAGCCTCCGTTCCCGAAGGCAGACGGAGAGAGACGGTGCCGGCGACCGCAAATCAAACGCTCGTCAATTCGTGTGCGTACCCGACGGGCGTATTGAGCCTCGTCTCTCTCTCTCTCTCTCTCTATCTATCTCTGCCTCTCTGCTTATGTTGCTGTGCTGTGACCGGCGTTGCAAGGGACCGTTGCGGCTTCGTTCACCTCCCGCTAGGAAGCGAGGCAGCTGTTTATTTGACGCGACTGATATCTTCAGCTGTCTCATGCGCCTGTGCTGTTTTCCTGATTGTGCTGGCGTGATTTGATTGTATCGTGTTCGATACCGCATAAGCTGAATGCGAACGGGGATGCCGTTGTCGCTGGCGGCGGAAAGATGAAATAAATCTTCATCTTATGCACGCGTGTATATGATTGAGTATTGTTGCATGCCTGCGTTATCTTCTTATTGTATAGGGGTGGATTGGCATTTACGTTTTGTTATAAAACACCATCAAATACACTAAGGAAGGGATCTAGGAGACAGTGAAGACTTCTAAATGAGTACGCGATCCGCCAGATGAGATTCGAGTGTGCCTATGTATACCAGAGTACAAGGAGTGTATGATACATGACTATAATATCAAGCCAATGTGAATGGTCAAGTCAATGAACAAATAGTTCGGCATCTGCAAATACTTTCACCGCCGTGGTGTTGCTGTGACAACAGTCGCAGTTCTAGTTACTCATATGTACATGGGCCCAGTGTGCGAGTTGACATCAATTGTATCGACATGAACGTACTTCTCAGATGGACTAATGTAAGGCGTAAAGCCGACAGAAGGGAAGAGACAGACTTTCAATAGAGAATGAATTTGAATTCATCAGTGGTTTTAGCAGATGAGGGCGTTTTGTCATCCACGTCAACTCTCCTGTACTGAATCGGCCTAGTTTCAACTTGGAACGTCTCTAATGGTGTCCGTGCTTTTGAACAAAATGTCCTCCTCTAATAAACGAAGAAAAAAAGATGGACCAATGTAAACAGAGAGAGAGAGAGAGATAGTCTAGCATCATTAAGTATATCCATTACTGAATCTAATAATTTAATTTGTGCTCTATTTTATTCTGTTTTGTAAAATTCTAGTTGGCCTGACAGGGAGGAAGTAAACGACTTCGTTGGAGAACGCGACACGAACCCTGGGGCTTCCGTGACGCAAACGGCCGCCGGTGTCGCAGCCATGTTCAAATTCATCACAGGCCGTCGGGGGTACACCTTGGAAAGGGCGAAAATCGTGAAGGAGTTGTTTGCCTTTTCAAGGGTGAGTTCAAAACTACTTCATGCGATCTCGAAAGGAGCTTCGAGCTATATATATATATATATAGCTGATTTTTGTTATTTATTAATACTCATGATTCATGTACACTGTACTTACTTGAGATGGATGCAAAAACAGAATTACGATAGCGATTAAATTAGCCACAGCACAAGACGAGCGTCATCTGCACGAGTGTACGCCGATCCGCTGTCCCCATTTTAAAAACTATTACAACAACAGGTAGAACGGATGCTGCTGTTGCTGCTTCTAAGAAACACATTTCCTTAACAAGATAACAGAATAGATAACGACGAGCGAAATTGATTAGCAAAATAATCAATGTATGCAATTAGCGCAGTCATGGAAAGCCCAGTGAAGTCAAAGTATTATTGTATCAAACACCTTCCCACGTAATTTGCAAATATTCACCTATATATATATATATATATATAGATAGCGATTTTGTTGTTTTTCTTCTTTTATATACACCGTGAAACAAATCTAAGCCGTATTTATGTGTAACGTGTACGAAATGATAATTGCAGACGGTGTCTCACGGCTTCCCCCATTCCCCGTCATGTTTCGCGTTAGATGAAGAGCTATCTTTGTTATGTATATGTACAAAAGCTGGTTCGGTCCGAGTGTACGGCCGGCCCGGAGTTGAATTCGTCGGCTATCATCCCGCTGAAGGAAGTGTCTCACAGGTTCACTTCATACCTGGCCAGGGTAAGTAGGCATGTTCTCTATTTAAATGGAGACGACTCGTACCCTTCGGCTTTTCATAATGACAATAGCAATAGATCGTGTTGCGAACTGTGTTGCGAATGCACAGTATTAGAACACTCGCTCCTTAGGATATTGTCGTAAAATTCGTTTATTAGCTAATGTATCGCTCCATTCTAGGCCGGCTGGTGACTCTCGGCGAAAATAATGATCTTTCGCTCTGGGAAATTGTGGATACCCAGCTCGAGCTAGTCGAGACGATTACGGACTTCGAGAAATCAATCTTCAGCATTTGCGTGACTCCGAACAAGAAGCAGATACTTATCGGCACGGAGCCGGGCAATGTCCATGTGCTAGATGTGGATACGTTCAAATTCACTGACATCGTCATCCAGAGAGATCTCATTACGGAAAAGGTACGGACTCTATCGTATTCATCAGTCTTAGAAATCAATGGTGGCCGTATGCTACATTCAGGTGGTGCACAGTGTTCCTACGCGGTTGGTAACCCTTTTTGCTCTGTCATCCTTTAATCATAGACGTATCGTTGTAAACAGAGATACTTCCTACTCAGCACAACAACTCGTGAGTATGACATGAAAATTAGAAAATAATATCATTACTTTCTCCTGGCTAAAATCAACCTGACTGCGTACAAAAGCACACACTTGAGGCCATTTGCTTACGAGTTGTTCTATGCTGGTTTTGTTTTTTAATTCGTATATACAGGTGTGCGATGACTTCAAGGTTAGCCCCGGCGGCGTCGAGTGCATCCGTTGCCTCACACAGGACCAATGCATCATTGGCTACCAACGAGGAATCCTTGTTCTGTTCGATTTCACGAAACTCTCGGCTAAGCAAACGTACATATCCCGGAAGGATCTCTCATCCATTCACGTTATCGATGACAACAAGTTTGTCTCGTGTCACACAGATGGTGGGTACGCTGTGTGGAGCACGATTCTCTCACCGTCGACAAAGCATGTCGACCAAATTTATGGACCCCACCCGTGCAAAGCTGTGGATAAGCTGTATGCATACGATAACGAGCGAACGCTCATCTTCTCAGGAGGAATGCCCCGTGCTCAATACGGCGATCGGTTCACGTTGTCAGTTCACCGCGGCCCGATCGAACGCAAAGTGTTCGAGTTTACGTCGAAGGTTATCGACTTCTTCGTCGTGGCCAAGAAGGTCATAGTGGTACTTGCCGAGGAGGAGATTGTAGCGATTAGCCTGAACGATCTCAAGCAGATCCCGCTGCCATATCTGTTCCCTCTGCACTGCTCCGCCATCACCAATGTGATTCATGCACCCGCCGTTCCCCAGGAGATCGCGACGAAGCTCACTGACAAACTGAATAAGGACGATTGGTCGACAGCGCCGTGGCCAATTACCGGCGGCAAGTTGCCTGAGAAGCAGGACAAAGATGAAAAGGAAGAAGATGAAAAAAAGGACAACAACGCGGAATCAAGGAACAAGTGCGACCTCATCCTGACCGGCCACGAGGACGGTAGTGTACGAGTCTATGATGCGACTGGAGTAGCCATGAAGCTGCTTGCATGTATTCGTACAAGTCTCGTGTTTAACGAACGCTGTCACGAGGCCTCGCGTAGCGTAGATCAGGACGAGGACGAGTTCCTGCAGTTCACGAAGGTTGGCTCATTTGACCCTTACTCTGACGATCCCCGATTCGCGGTAAAAAAGCTTGCATTCAACTCCGAGAGCGGCAGCCTTGTCGTTGGCGGCACCGCCGGACAGGTCCTTGTGCTTGAGCTGGAAGAGAAGAAAGATGTGAAAGTTGTCACGCTAAATCTCGTCGGCGATCGTGACCAGTTCGTGTGGAAGGGCCATGACGAGCTCATGTATGACCCTGAGGGCTGCCTTAAGAGCAACTACCACGTTCGCTGTATGGTACAAGTGACACCGCCAGCAGGCTTGACAGCACTCGCAATCACTGAAAAGTGGAGCCTCGTCTCCGCCGGCACAGCGCATGGTTTCGGCTGTGTGGATCTGTTATCTGAACAAGTGGTCATGTTCAAATGTACCTTGAGCGCCAGCGACTTAGGAGGCGTGGGGGCCCATTCTGGTGATATGGTTCGTCGAAAGAGTTTCAAAAAGTCTCTGAGGGAGAGTTTCCGTCGCTTACGCAAAGGTCGTTCGCAGCGTGGAAAGACGGCAAAGAATTTGGACGAGGTGAAACCCGTTGAAAGACAGGTGGAGTCAAGGATCATGCAGGACGATGGCCTTTCGTCAATGGTCCGTTCCCTCATGTTCAGCGATGCATACATACTCTCGCACGCAGTTACATCGCGTACGTTCTGGGCGTCTACAAATCAGGGGTCCGTTTTTGTGTACACACTAAAGCGCAGTGGCGACGATAACCAGGCAACAATGTCGCTCTGCAAGGAGATCCACTTAAAGCATCATGCCCCTGTTCTTGGCGTGTTCGTCGTTGATTCCCATGGGTATCTATGTCACGAGGCCCCGCCGAAGGAGAGTCCTATACCCAATCTATGGCGGGTCGTCATTTGCTCAGAGGAGCAGATTAAGGTCTTCTCGCTGCCCCAGCTGAAGCCCTTGCATAAGGTGAAGTTGACTGCTAACGAGGGGTCACGATTGCGCAAGCTGCAGGTGGCCGAGTTCCGTAACGCTGAACGCAGCGAATTCTGCTTGGTGGCAATGACGAATCAGGGCCAAGTGATGGTGTTCTCATTACCTGATCTACGTCGAATAATCACGGCTGACTGTTGTCGCAAGGATGACATCAACGGCATCTCGTCCACTGTGTTCACGCCACTGGCGGAAGGATTCTATCTCAATTCAGCGTCAGAGCTGGACCGTGTGTCGATGTCCGCCACGAAGATGACAGCGCCTAATGGAGTGCTCGAATTGGACGAGGATGCACGCCCGAAGCGCAAACGTTCCATTAAAAAGAAGGACGACGTCAAGGAAAAGGTGGGTATTCTTTATACAAAAACAAACGCATATATACGCATAGATCATTGCCCACCTAAAATATTAGGAAATCCAGTGGTGGGCATAAACTTAAGGCACCCCTATATTTCAACAAATCGTTACAAGGAGCATACATTTGAGGAATTTATTCTGTATCAGATTAATGTACGTGTCAAATAACATGATACGTACCACAAAGAACAGCGCATATGACGTCGCATGCAGCCTGCTGCAATAAAATGTGTCATATTTCGGTTGTGCAAAATGATAACGCACGTTACCGAGTGTTCTCGCTGAATTAATTCGCGTTGTCTTGTGCTAATCAGTACCGTGTGGCCCTGCCCTTGCTAATAATAATTCTTCACTGAAGATGATCTGAAAGAACACAGCACCTTTTAGGATACATGTGCGCCCACAAGATATTGCCTTAATACTCATCAATTTCCAGTCAATTTGGCCATATTGTTGCGGGTGAAGTTTAGTTGGGCTAGAAGGAAGTTGTTGAAGACGCAGTCTTGTTTTCATTTGCGCCCGTATGATATGCGGTTAACGCTTAATTGACCTTAAAAATGCTTATCTATGAACTTGAACCACAACTTATGGTCGAATTCGAGGCCAATCGGCAAATGTACATGGCACTCCGCTGGCTGATCTTTCGTGGACGTCCTTTAGATTTATTAGTACCATACGTCGACGGACTGCGTAAATAATTTTTCACTACGCGACGACTTCTGGCAATTGCAGCCTGGGTCTTTGCTGCTCAGTATAAAGCGGTAACAACTGCTTTCTCTGCATCAGTAAGGCTCGAAGCGTGTCCCATGACTACAGTACAGCGTGAATACTCAACACAAACTGGATTAATTCAGCGACAATAACTCGATAACTGAGGGTGCCTTATCATTTTACACACCCGAAAGATGGCACACTTTATTGTAGCAGGCTGCATGCGACGTCATGTGCGCTGATCTTTGTGGTGTGCATGTTATTTGACACGTACATTAATCGGATACAGAATAAATTCCTCAAATGTGTATGTAATAATTCCACATACTGATGTTTATACGAATTAAATTCATTGCAAAATGCGCGCTGTATAATAACAATAGTAATAACAATAACAACAACAATGCTGCTTAATAATAACATTCGTCATCCGCGTCGCGTAGGAGGTGGCTAAAGAAACTGTCAAGGAACGCCGAAGCTCAACGCCGGAAAAACGTCGAAGTGCCACACCCGAACGTAAAGAACGCAAATCTACAAGTACACCAGAGAAAAAGGATAAGGAACCGGTGGAAAAAGAGGAAAGGAAGACTGCTGCCGAAAACGATCGCAAGGTCGGTGCACACTGAGCTTGAATCGAATAGGGGACTCGCGGATAGACTGTTTTTACCTATTAATTACGTGTATTAGTCGTTTAATTAACACGTGAAATTATAACGTTAGACACACATGCACACACACAGACACGAGTGACTATGACACCATTTTTCAACATCGAACGATTCAGGTAGATGATGAAACGGGAGACTGTTTTCGTCCAGTTGTTCATTGAGCGCTCAATGAAAAGATCCAGTGGATAATGACTGGCCTAGATATCTATCTGGACTACTCAGAATTCGACCGTGACAGTTGCTTAGCACAGTTCGTTCGTTCGACCATTTAACCATGCATTCGTCTGAATAACAACATATATATATATATATATATATATATATATGGACGTGAAACACAACGCGGCTTTGAGGAAGACCTCATTCTTTCCGCTTTCTGTCGCTTCAAACTCCAATCCTATCGATCTATTATCTAATCTCGAGGTAGCGGCGAACGCTAGAAGTCCTCGTGGGCCATCCGAGTTCGATAACCCGAAAGGATACCTCGGCAGTTCTCTGAACATGCTTGCCTAGTCGTAACGTTGCTTTGTTATAATAGCTTCTAACGCGATCAATCGGTGCAATGCTTTGCTTTTTTGCGTAACATCTATCTCGCCTGCTTCTTCTCGTCTTGGGCGTCGTGTCCCGTTGAACGCGTCCGTCGACACTCGAACAGGTCGACACGAAAGAATCACATGAGAAACGCGAACAGCAATCCGTCGCCGTTGAGAAGACCGAGGATGGTGCCGGTGAACGCAGGGTCGAAACCGCTCAGGTGGCCGAGAAGAAAGTCAAGCAAGAGCTCGAAGAGGGTGACGGATACAAAGTTGAGACAGTTGAGGTAAGCACGAACCAGTAGTCGTTCAATGGTTGGAGGCGAGCGAACGCTCATTGATTAAGGTTTAGGTTAACCTAAGGCCTCCCGTATCATGCCAGCTCACGCTGTACTCTGGTACAGCGTGAGGCTGGCATGATACGGGAGGATTACAGCAGAACCTTGAAATCTGCTCACACGATTTCGATATAGGAATACATGCTAATTATATATATATATATATATATGGGAAAAAATCTATAATTTATTCAAACATACAGTAGTTAGGAATTAGCTCTAGGGATTATGGGGGGGGGGGGGGGGCAGAGGTCGATAATGTCCCTAGGAAGGCGATGACATTGCCTCTCTGCACAGCGAGGGACAGGCGCTGCAGAAGGAAAGAGCCTGCGCGCTTGTCCCCGGTTGCGCGGATCAACCTATGGTAGACCCCTTCGAGGAAGTTAGCAGTGAGAGTTACCTTAGAAGGTGTAATCGTTTTTCCTTCAACAGGTGGTCGTCACGAAGAAAGCAGTCGTCGTTTCAGAGGAAACCCGCGTGGTCAATGGGGGTAACGCGGAGTCCATTGGAAGAATCGTTGGCAATTTCACAAAGGAGTTAACAAGTGGCTTCGAAGATCTGGAGTCGCCAAACACCGATTCAGGGATAAGCTCGGTACGTCTAGATTCACTACAGCCATCTGCTTGCTTGAAGTGCCGCATGATGATGCAAGCTTGCCAAAATATTTCCCCGTCAACAATGACACATCTATTGTAATTGCACTTGCAGTTGGGCGCTTCATTCCACTGACTTAGTGGGAGCTGTTAATTAAATGCCACCCCATAATACGGGTTCTGTGTACCTCGTACGAGGTGTCATTGTACGTCTTTTTGTCGCCACTCCGCCTCCGCTATGCAGATCGTGGATTCCCACGTACCAGCATAATTCACAGAAATACGACTTGCTTTTGTAGTGCACCTACACAACTTTGTAGTCCTCGCAGAGGCTTCGTTGGCCGTCTGATCTCTGCATAATTTAGTCATTTTTATAAATAATTTATCGGCAATATTTTTAATAGGTTCGCACCTCCACGATATCATGTAATTGTGATACAATCGATCCCGTTTCACAGATACTGCTGGTATTCTCTAGTTGCCTATGAAATTCGGTACAATGAAGCGTACATATGCACAGTCGGTCCACGATAACTTGACATAGTACATTGGCGCTATGCAAATATAATAATACCACAGTGCACCAATGACGTTCGCTCTGCATGGCATCTTTTCGATATTCTTAATTATCATTCGCTAATATATAACGCCTGTGGGTGCACCTCAGCAGTAGGGCCCACGCTGCAATTTTACGTGCGAATCGAATTGTCTCGAGTGGCGCGCTTCACCTTCGAGCTCATTATTCAATTAATCAATCAATCAATCAACTATGCTATTTTTCTTTCGGCTACGTTTCTGTCGGCTGCTGGCTTTCTTTCTCTTTGGGCTCCTCCCTCTTGTTTGCTACGGCGAACACGATGCTGGTGGCGCGCATCTCGCAGGTGGTGGAGGAGATGAAGTCGCTTGAGATGTCGTCGTCAGCAACCGACGCCGAAGACTCGACTATTGTGATCGAACGCAGTGAAGAACAGCAGCAACAGCAGCAACAGGAGCTCAAGAGTTCAGAGGTCCATGAAACAGCTCAACAAGAACAAGTGACACAGCAAGAACAGAAGAAGGTCACCGAGAAGGTCACAGAGAAGAAGTCGGTCAAGGTATGAGGTCGTCAAGACAATCGTAGGGAAGAAGAACTCGAGTCGACATTTAACGATGAGCTCGTTTGCAGATGCTGTGGCGATCCATGCTTCGTCTATACGTGTAACGCTTAATACCGGCTTTAATATGTTGCTTATTGTAATTCCTACCGGTATTAATTAATGGACACCTAGTGTCACACCACAAGCTAAAGTGGTTGCACTAATCCGCCTCTGTAGAAGGCTTGAGCTTTTATATGCTACCATAACTCATGGTGAAGGTGGTCGTTGACTGTGCAAGCTCACTAAAAACCTCACAAACAAAGGTCAGGACACAGCAAATGTATATATATATATATATATATATATATATATATATGTATATAATATCCGCACAAATGCAATATGGCACTGATCGCAAAACAGCCGTCGTTGCCTCAGATTCTACCACGTCAAGGCGTTAAGACGTCACGTCGTGCGTAATAATATCTCATGTGTGGCATACGACATTCACGATGGAAGGATCATCTGGTGTTTACTTAACCGTTTTGGCTACCCGGTAGTGAAAAGTCTGTACCTGAGATAAGCGTCACTTCTTATGATTCGATAGCGTATCCTGTTTGAGTTCATGTAACAATAACTCACTCGCTCTACACAATAGCTGTGGTAGGAACTTCGAAGGACTCCCAGGTTATTTAAGGTGGTCTTCGAATGCTCTCGGTAACCAACTGAATCGCGTAACAGTGTCTGAAAAATCGGATACACTCAAGCTGTTCAGCCGAATGACATAACGTTTTGCATGTCGACGTGAGCTTTATCGCATTTGCGGTAATATTGTCCAGATTCCCCCAGATTTTTCCCTTGGGACGTAAGCTATTCGTTCGCCTTACTTGTTATCTTAAATTCTCTACATCACTGTTCTATTGTTCAATCCCATCTGGTTGTATCTTCTTGATCTGCCTATTGCACTCCTCCGGGATAAGCATCGCTGTTATGCATCGGGTTATTCATTCGTCTAGTTAGTCGATTAGACAGCTTGTAGAAGTTATGGCTCCACACATCAGTAAAAGTGACCAGTCTTCTAAAGTGGGTACATTTGAAGGGGGAGGGTAGCAAGTTTGAAGTATCAAAAAATCAGTGCCGGATGAGGGCCGAAGTTGAAGAGATCCAGGGTTTTAATAAGGGAGAGAGCTTCACAGTAGTAGACGAACACCTTAGCCGTGAAGTCTGGTCTGCAGAACGCATTTAGGGGGGAGAGGGTAGCTCCTTTACTATGACTACTTTGGAAGATTGTGCCTCGGAGGCAGAAGAATTTCACTATTCCAAGTGAACTTGAAGAAAAATTGATTAACCAAATCTGTTATTGGAAATATGTCTCTTTGTGTATGTATGTATGTGTGTGTAGAGAAATTCGCCAACAGTTATTATCCGTGTTGACCTAGTTAATGGTGTGTTTTTTTTGTTATGGGATGAGCCGATAAGTCTATGGTGGAGTACGCTGTATTCTGCCGCCTCAAACTAATCGATGAAATGTGTTATTCATTTACCAAGATACCCATATCAACTATTACGAACTTCTTAACAATAATCTCAAAAATGATCACACAAAAAAATCGTATATATGTCATATAGCACACCAGCTTCACTTTCATAGTAACACTTTGTTGAGTATAGTCAATTTTCTAAACGTCTTTCTGAATATAATTTAATTCTAAATTGAGAGAACGAATTTTGCTTGGACCCATTTATTGAATACATGCTTTAAACCTGCTGTTGTAATATTGACTTCGAGTACTGACGAATATGTGTTTCTATATTCGCATCACACATTCATCATGCAGGTTGTTGAGCACACGACAAGTTCAACGCAGGAAACTCGCAGCAGCTCACAAAGTCAGACTACGAAAAAGGTACTAATTCGGGTAGATTATTATTGTTATTATATTGTTATCAGCCGAGATTGGTGCTACAAAAGGCAGTACATGATTTTTATGAATGGACAGAGCGGCTAGAACATACTGTAGACGTTCCTCTTAAAGCTAGTCAGCGAAGCAAATTGGATAATGCGTACGTTGACAATTGCCGATCCAAACCTATACGTAATACAGTTCAGAACCTATGTTGAACCTGTGATAATCTATGCTGGGCCGGTCTGGCACCCAGATCTCAAGAAAGATCAGGATCTTTTAACAAAAGTGTATAAAAATTTTATAAAACTAGTGGTGTCATACAAATGTAAATGTGACAAAGAGAATGTAAATATTGTACACGTTCTTCAGCGTCTTAATACCCCAGAAGAAGTCTTGCTTCAAAAAATGATGTTGAAACAACCGACGATGGTTGCAAAAATATTTGATATTGTCGAAACTACGACTAGATCCAGAAGGAATATACTCCAAAAAAATTTATAGCCTCGAAAATATGTGTTAATGATTTATTCCCCTTGAGATTATCACGGGCACAGCACGTGCACACAACGTACGTAACCGGAACTATCATAGAATATGTACATAAGTGAGACTTGTAACACTATATTATATTATACCTTTGAATGAAGTGTTTGTTATTATTATTATTATTATTACTATTGTTACTATCATTAGTGTACAGAAAAATTCTATATTTCCTGCATAATGAGCAACAATTTAGCTAACACTCCGCTCAGATTTCACATAGAAAACGTGCAGAAAGCTCTAATTGTCTTTTCTGGTCTTCTTCGTTCATAGGTGACGTCGTCGTCGTCAACATCGTCGAATTCAGCGAACAATTCGAAGAACGCTCGCAACCGCAAGAGAAAAGCCCGTAACGGAAATGGCGCCGTATCCAACGGAGCAAAGTAACGAGTTGGCCATGGAGCGACTCAGGGACGCGAGCCGAGTACTGCGCGGGGTACAGAGATTTCATATCGCATACTACAAATCCCCTTGCGGGTGACTGATAAGGATATTTGGTAGAGGAATGAAGGGTCAGCTGTCCATTGTGCAGGTTCAGCATGTCCCTAGCTCTAAACAGGATTACCTCATGTAGCCTCTGGTAATGGTGGATGCTGGAATGAATCAATCCTTGAACTTTTATCTTAGAGTGATTTGTTGGTTCATGGCCGAACCTGCTCAGCGGTGATCAGATCAGATCCAGTTGTCAACCACGAATGAGCTGATGGTGCACGGCGAACATGCGGCAACATCGCCCATAGCGAACTGAAATTAGTCAGAGCGAACCTAATTGCTATCTTCGAAGCAAGGCTACATGAATCGTTCAAGCATGGTGCCTAGTTTGGCTTTAGCAGGAAAAATATAAATCGACTAATAGGAATAGAATATATCAACAAAGACCCGCAGCTATGGCGGGGATAAAGATTGGACTTTCGGTTCACGTTGAAATCCCCCGCACTCAATCCCTTCTCTCTCTATCCCTCCCAGCAATTCTTCTATAAGCAGACATTTCTCGGTACCGATTATGTTATCCGTATGGTCGCATGACGACGAGAAACGGTCAAAACGAAAATCTACACCTTCCTGAAGCCACACAGAGATGCCGATTTCGATGAGGCACTATTGATTGAGGTCAAATTATGCATACCTCGTCGACAACGGAATCGTCACGGGCAGCTGAGCGGATTTGACAGCGGCAGCTACAAATTTCTACAGATAGGAAGACATAGCCAAGTTGAGTTTTTAAGAAACAAATCAGCCCCCAGCAGAATCTGTGTGTGTGTGTCTGTTTAGTAGCAACACAAACATTGTGTGTTCAACATTGTGTGTTCTGGCTTTGTTAGTGTTGTTTAGTCCTTGGCGTTATCCCACGTGCATGGCGAAATATCTTTACGTTAAGGGTGCTCTTCTGCCTGTTAAGCTTCACCTCTCACTAGGTCATCGCTTGTGTTCGTGTTGTCGATTTGTGGAAAACTTGTGGACAAAAGATTGTCATCATATTATAGATTTGTATTTCATAGTTAAAAGAAGGTTCCGTTTGCTATGGCGAAACAGATACCGATGGTGTGTATGTGTGTATGTTGTGTATATTGGTATCGTGGTATTGGGGCAATGTAGAAATCTGGGTAAACGAGAATGAAGTGAGAGATAGCCCATACAGTGTGGAAGCATTATACGTTCAAACCATCTACGATATATATATACACATATATGCATGAGATGACTAAACAACAAGTTCATGACGGATAAGACGTAAATCTATACATATACAAGTATAAATACATATATTTTCTTTTATCAAATCCACCATTGGCTTAAGGTTGTACTTCATGACCTATTATACAAACATCTTATAACAATCCGTTTGACAACAACAACAACATATATTTGACACGCAACAATGGAGCATCTTGATCTGAGCGCTATCACTTTGAGGCCAGCGTAAACATTTATATATACATATATATATAGATATATTATATATACACACATACATTTATACATATCAATATAATTACATGGATGGAGATATATGTTTACATTTTTAAATATTTTTTATTCATGGCGATCACAGAAAAATGGGGCCACCCTTTTTTATTCAGCATTGTGAACCTCGTAAAAGTATGCCGCCTTGTATATAGATGCCTCTAAATAGACGAAATGTTAAGTGACGAGTGCCTTAACTATACAATATATATATACATATTTTTTTATATCTCTTTTGCTATTAGTAAGTGTGCACACACACATATATATATATATATATATATATATATATGGGCACGGTCGATGGAAACTCATCGAAATAATCATAAAGCATTTGATGTGAAAATTAGAGATGCTGTCATTACCAACGTGTAACGGCAGAGAAAATAAAATATATATTCTCCATGAATCTATCGTGTCGCCGAACCCATTGAGATTGTTCGTGGTAGCTGCGCTCTCTGGGTTTACGTATGTCGGGTAATCGACTGCGGATGCGAATTGACCACAGGCCGCAGTGTGTTCACCGTCAGATTTCATTAATCGACAAGACGAAGTAACAATGATTTGAAGCCGCTAAACAGGAGAACCGGCAATCTTTTGAGCACGTTGCGGGAAGGGTGCGTGTCAGTGAAAATGGTTGCTCACGTATACAGAGACGATAGCCTCCTCATTATGTCACGTTATACACAACTGAGATATAACATCTATCAGTGTCACCAGGGACGACTGAATATTTCATTCAGTTTCGCGCAATGGCTGCAGATGTCGGACAAAGTTAAGGAGTTGGGAGATGCTTCAGCAACAATTGTGGAATTGGGCCGGAGGAGGCGTCCAACTTTCATCTCGTTTGGGAGCGTTTCGTGGTAGATGTATCTGCGGCAGGCCGGCTTATGTTCTGCTTGCCATACTCATGCGCGCATTGACGTATTCATGAACTATTCAAGCCACCCGGTCGCCTAGTTGTGTTGTGCTGCCAACGCATTTCCTCGCAGTATATCCTATCATAATATTTAACGAGTATCCAAGACAGCATGCTGCAGTGTTTACCCTCCTCGAAATATACACAAGCACACGAGCACATAATAACAACAACAACAACAACAAGTGATCGTTGTCGTTGTTGTTCGTTTTTCTTTCACGACCTCCGGCAGTTATATATGAATGCGACTGTTTAATCATTATGAATTAACAATATTCGAGTTTGTCAGCCATCGTGGTCGTCAGCCGAAACGCTGCGCTGAACAGTTTCAACAGTGCATACACTATCCGCGTGTGTATGTGTGCGTGCGTGCCTGTCTATTGCCGTAAATAGCGGCGACGGTGGCTGTGGCTGCTAAGTAAAGACAGCAACGCTGCTCATTGCGGCAGGGTTGATCTTTCGTTCATTCACACAATAATTAATGATCCAATAATTCGATGTGAGAACATCTTGTGCAAAAACCTCTTCATGCGGTGTATTGTTTTTCACGAGTGGTCGACGAGTCTCGACCGTTGACCACGTGAGCACGCCTCGTTCAAGCTGTATGGCTATGGGTTTCTCATGCAATCCGTTGTGCCAACCCGTCCGTCCGTTGGCATGATTCATTTCTACGTTCATTCATACATTCACGCTTGTCTCCGTGGAGAAAGTCGGAAGTGATTTGCTTAGGTGGAGGGCATCACACATGCACACATAATGTGAATTGACACAGCTTCTATTGCCGATGAACGAGCGTGGGCTATGCTACAACTGTAACAATGCCAGAGAGAGCGAACGAGGCCAGTGGCAATAGACATCGAAATATCGTAACAACACTTAGCGCGTCGACACGAGTGAACGCCAATGATCTCCGACATTCGCTCGTTTCAGTCATGGACAATTATGCAAAATGTATGCAAAATTGAGGAAAAAGAATCAGGTGATACATGAATATTTGAAAATCATTCAGAAATCCTAATTAGATTATACACCACTATCGGCGTATTGTGCGTGCGCATTTGTCGAAAACACTACAATTACGACGCCTAGAAAACTGCAGTTAAATCTAGCTATCTTATCTGACACGAGAACAACTCGATCGATGAAATGGATTACTATCAGTTGTCTGTAGTGGAATTGCAAATAGTCAGTCATTGTTTTTTTTCCTATTTATATTTTGATATCGGTGACTTGTGTTCTCTGTTGTAATAATCTATCCAGGTGACTTCATTCCTATTTGTATTGGTTATAATAGGGATAGCATATGATTGTGAAACGGGCGTTACTGTGTTCTAGTTAGCGTCCGAGACGATAAATAATTTAGTCAGAAAAATTAAAAAAAATATCGAGTCAGGCTGATATCAACCGGCACTGTAGGTTTCTCATAAAGAGTAATTATATCCAGCGTAGACAGAGACATGAGAGGGGGGGTTAATCAGAGAGCTGTGAGCGCGTGTCGACAATGCACCAATAATTAAACGAACTTCTGCTCATTTATCAAATACGGGCGTAAATAAGCGCACACAATCATTAAACATATGAAGAAGACCAACAACAATATCCATGCAACGCAGTTGTCATCATAATACAGCAAACGACAAACAAGCAAATAAACACGAGGTGAAGGTTGATTTTAAATAAATTTCATTCCATCAAACAACAGCTGCTACGACTCCTCTCATTGTTTATGTACTATGTAATTTGTTTTCAGCCGCCAACGAGTAACCAACATAAACGAAGTAAGCGCATTAGGAAGCTGCGTTTGTGATGATTAAAATGAATAAGATAATTCAATCGTTGATAGTGGCCATAAGCGGCTGATTCCGGGAGATTAAACAGGAGATTATAACGTCATTGTGGACATTGCCATAATGGGTGCAAGAAGGCATGCTTATTGACCCAGTAAAGAATGGCCGAATCATCGGCCGTTTTTTAAAGGTCCCGCAAGGCATATATGAGACCTGTCAAGCTCGAGATCCAATCACGAGGATCAAGGGGGTCTTGAAAATATAATAGTTTAGAAAATGCCTACTAATAATAATAATTGCTTTTCCAGCTGACCCTCAGCTGTCTGACAGGATTTGAACCCAACCCACCACGTCCATTGGGCACACATATATATCGAAATTATAACCAATCATAATGCCTGCCATAAACAAATCAAAATTAGCTCAACTCTTGATAATAGTCGTTTTCTCTAATCAACATCTGTAATTTGTGCAAACGACAATTTAATATTTCGCTAATGTTCACCTAAAATGACTATATTATAGTCGTATCTGACAAACACGCTTGGTCTCATGCGGTCTTAGGCCCACGTGCACTTGACTGCGAGACAGACTGTAGGGAGTCTCAGTGCTCCTCTACGGGATTACACACTATTGTTCCATCAACGCTGCTACAGATGTTTCCCACAAGTCTCTACCTTCTTCTGTTGGGTGAGCCGATGTTCTCTATGCGTCTCTACCTACATATCCCACGGGATGGTCTCTGCAAGCACAAGCGACATGACAGTTTTCTCAAGTTACGTAATAGTTTCAAACCTTCGAGTTGCGTAATAGGTCGACTCCTTTGAGGTCATTGTGGAGACCCAGACTGGTGCCTCAGAAAGAATGATTGGTTCGGCAACCGCCATAAACACTCTCCTCGTAGCTTTTTAGCATGATACCAACGCGTTCTGCGGTTCTCTTGAATCCTTGATTGCTGATCTTAGTACTTCCACCCTCAAGTCTTACCATAGCAGGAGGCCTAACATGGAAGCCTGCGGAAGCCCTGACCTCATGTAGCTTACGTTATCTCCATGCATCTCCTTGTCCCTTGCATAGTTCGACGCTACGCGAGTGAAGTTTTTGGTGTGTTTTCTGCCCAAAGAACTCAGAGGTTCACTATCCACTAAAGCTGTCGAAATCGTTTTTGACATCTAGCTAAATTGTTACAAAGAAGTCCCATGTTTTCAGAGTCATATTTCAGACCGTTTTAGCCATTGACACCATCATGTGGGTGGGTTAGAGTGGCGCGAAGAGAAAACTCGAAGGAACGGTCATGTCTGAAGGTAAGTGAGGGTTTTATTGCTTTATTGAAGGAACTGCAGTTTTTACAATGCTCAAGTTCTTCCCGCCCACACACAGTGTAGCTGCACTGACCGATCGCAGTGACGTCGTTCCCTTGAAGGAACATATCGAAGGCAAGTTGTATGCGTGTGTGTATGAACTCATTTTATAGCTGGCTTTTGCAACGATGAAAGGATATTGTACTCTAAAAAAGGACGATCCCAAAAATAATAAAAATGAGATTTTAAAAATCCATTTTTAAAATCCTTTACGGGAAAGTGGGATGAAAAGCGAATTGACAAGAGTGAACCGCAGGGAGCGGGTGTGACCAGGTAAAAACGAGAATAGAAATCAATACAGGACAGTTCGGGCTTTATGAATGCCGTTGGAACCGAAGGATCATACGGCGCACAACCAACAGCCACTAGTCCTGACACTAATTGTACAGATGATAATGGCAGAGGGGCTTAGTCGGGGGGGGGGGAGATTTGAGTCTGCCGCAAACGTCAATAAACTCATTGTAGCAAACCCAGTATATAGCACCTACCTCTCTGTTTAATTATCAAATTCCTGGAGGCCGGCTCAAATCGAGCCGAGCTCCAGTTCTTCACGACTATTATTTAGTTCCTAGTTACTAAAAATATCTCTGTCATCAATTGCACAGAGCAATCCCAGCCTTCGAAGACACATATTACACCATGGGGCAACGTCCACTCCTATGGTTTCTGAATGATTCGCTCCGCCACCGCCGGGGGCTGCATCCATACGGAACGCCAATCCATCATTCATACGAACATCTCACGCCAGCCATTTTACGGAAACATTTCAAAAATTATTACGATTGATATCTACAAACGTGGCTTTATGAATAATCGCCCCATCGCCGCGTGTTCCACTCCCCGAAATACAACGGATTGAGGGTTGAAAAAGGTATTGTCTCCCTGATATCTCCCTTGTTTTCAGATCCGAGAGTCTCTGAAGGAGAAATTCCATAGCTGGTTCGCGTCCAGTTGCTTTGATATGTTCTTTCCGCCAAACTTCGTTGGAAGGTTCCACATGACCAGATCAGACCTCCAGGCGTCTCAAAGGCGAACGACTTATTAAAAATCATTCATAAATATATAATATTGATAAAATATATAAGATTTCAGAGACAAATCCCGACTTCGACATCGGTTTACCGGTTCTTTCGAACTTAGACAATATTCTTTGTAATCAGAACCTCTGTTCGTCATTCTCACGAACCTCAATCATTGCGTAGAGTATAGGGGGCATTCGCTTTCCTTGGAATACCCTCAACGATGTGGTCAGACACTGAGACGCCATTCCTTCGTCCGCAGCGTCTTGTCTTCGTCTGTCCCCCAAGGCTTGCTTTCGGGGTCCTTCCACGAAACGCATCGAGAGGCGGATAAGGAAAACAAACACAACTCAGCGGTGACGTTAGCTGAATCGAATATAATCTTGCTATGTCAACCTAAGGTCGGAGTCAATAATCAACTTTGTGGATTTCACCACTCATGAGAATTTACCAGGGACTACGCTCCACATTCGTACTTAACGATGCCAGCGTTATCAGAACATGTCAAGAGCACTCCCACCTCTGAAAGTTGCCCACTGTCCCGTCGCCGTAACAACCTCGGGGTCAACTCAAAGGGTCGCCCACTGGGCATTTCAGTCTCCCGGGAGCCGATCCGGAGACACGCCTCCCGTCCACGAAGTCTTCAAATGTCTTCTCGTACTCCGTAAGAGGAGGCATTTCGAAACTGTAGATCATATTTAAATTCTAGTATTTTCTGTACGTATACCAAGTGCGCTGTAGGAGGTACAATATGTCGAATTTGGCAGGTCACCGCTGTTATCTTATTCTGAAAAATATTTTGTAACCTATTTTTTATTATATTTATGCTACCTATTTTTTATTTAAAACGACGTACGTCCCTTTAGAGCCCACGTATAATATATATATATATATATATATATATAATATATCATCATAAATAGTCTCATAAATATCACATACAGAAAGTCATTTGACTATAATATAATGAACTCAAAATTGGCCACATACATTTGTATCTATAATGTTTAAAAAGCACATATAATTATAAATGGCGGAGACCACCGGAGACGTGGTGGCTCCGATGCCTAAGTGTCAGTCTGAGAAATGCGAATTCTGGACAAATAAAATAGCATAAAGCTCCCAGATGGGACGTATTCTAATAAAACTGGCAGACTGACGTACAGCTTTTCTTCTCATGAAAAATCTCCAGCAGACCCCTTCTTTAGCTCACTTGAACCCTTAGGCTAAGGTGGAACAAGGGAAGGTCTTAAACTTTTTCTTTATTCACACGTTGTTGCAATACCTAATGAAACCAAGCGTCACAGCCCACATCACGTATGTATGTTCTTTATATAACGAGCAAGGACAACTTCAAGACGCGTCACCTATAACGCTTATATATGTTAGGCGAGAATCTTAAACAATGCAAACGGTCATTTCAAGTCCGTGCAGAAATATGACAGCCTTGACTTTGGATTTAACTACTGCTTTTGCTAACAGCTGCGCCATTATTCGAATGACCTAATGTCCACTGAACGGATGGTGTGACGTTGAAATGTGGACATCCACAAAAATACGCTGAACAAGATGAAGTTGGTTGCTATTGGGCGAGCGCGCAGATGCGAGCGAAATATATATTTTTATCTGTTAACAGTATTGACGCAACTCTCCTTGAATAACTCGATTCGCTGGGTCCAACCCTTAAATGTACGTAAAAATATATCAGTGGATAGAATCTCGTTACTACGATTTAGAGGTCCAAGCCCCGAACCATATGACGCTTTTTTTTGGGTTGAGATCCCAAGGCGGTAATCATTTCTCCTAACCTTCGCTCCCTTTTCCAAGTAGGAACGTCTAGATCCCTGAATAATGCATCTAATCAACGATTAATTGATTAACTAATTGTTATCCTACTCCATACACGTAACCGTGTCCTTCTTATCTCTAATAGGACGATGTTAAAACAACAAATAACACTCTTTCGTCATTGACACAATCATGCTTTCGTGTTTTCTGAAACCTTGACGTGCGATTCGCAACCAACATTGCAGGCGACAAACTGTAGCAAAGCCGTATCAATTAGTGTTTTGGAACTGAGCAAACATATACAACTTAAAAACAAACTGATTGTTGGCGCTGCGGTTGGCCTTGTCACTTTCAGTTAACAGGATGATTTTAACACTTTTGAACCTCTACGGTGGCTAAATTGGAAATTAGCTCTGTGTCAGGACGAGTAGTTGACTGTTGTCTTGCTCCACTAAACAAAATAGACACTGTTCGCCATTGGGAATCTTAACGCTCACACAAGAACGTATTTAAGGTTGCCTGAGCTGATTGGGACAAACCATATGAGCCTTAAGGTCTGATGAGGTTAAAAAGCATTGGATATCACGTATCAAACGAAAGGCCGGGTGCCGTTGGCGTATCCAGGAGACCATTTTGGATCCATATATATATATATATATATATACATATAACTATAGCGGCCCAGTACATTTCTTCAAGAACATCGAATACTCAGGTGTTACCCTCCCTGATAACGCTTATTTTTCAATGCACTTTAAAGATGCATCGTGAGAATGTTTTTGTGCAGTTGTTATCACGCTAGCGAGGATCAAACAAATCCGAGTACAGCATCGGCCTTTTATCTCCCATAAGTGAGTTATAATGCGTGTTCACGATCTCATATGAAATGAGAGTGTGGATCTTTACATAACGATGAAAGTGTTATGCTTCGATTCGAGGTCATCAGAAATGAGCTAATCAGAGCTGTTACGGGAATTCCCAGATACGAATTACTCCGTTTAGTATAATTCACAACGGCGAGTTCTAAACATCATAAGTTGGCTCACTAATATTTAAGCAAATCCAGGATATCACCTAATTGGATTTCACTGAAGGTGAACCGTTGCCTCAGGCGTAATATCAATTTCGCTCGAATGAATAATATGTTGGTTCTCTGGAGTGATTGAGCATACATATACATTAGGTAGGTGATAGGCATTAGGTAGGTGAGAGGCTTCCAAAAATAATGAGACTCCTCTCGTGTTGCGCCGAATTCTTATTCTTGGCCGGTTTGAATTCAAATTTGGCGGGTAGTGAGACACAACAATTAGCAAGCAGGCGGCGCGAAAGCCCCTAACATTTGGCTTTCGTTGGGCGTTCGAAATGGCAATCGCCGGAGCAGGTCTCTCAGACATGCATTTTCACAAGAGAGGTTTATGTTTCAAAAAAAGAAATGTATAGCTGAAATCCATCGAAGGTTGGTCAAGTGCACGGCCATAATGCCTTCCCGAATCTCAATTCGATTGACGACTTTGACGACGGCTGAAATTGGCGTGCCTCGTAAAACATGTCGTTGAATTATTAAAAATAATCTGAGAATACAGAAAAAAAATGATAAGTGGGTCCCTCATGAACTCGGTCCTGGCCAACTGAAAATGCGTGAGGAGTGTTCGCGAGACACTTTCAAGATATATATTATAAGCAGCAAAAGAGTCGCTTAGAGCATACCGTTGCAGCGGACGAGACATGGGCCACGATGCGATTTTGGGCTCAAAAGAAAAAATGGACTTATGAATTATGAATAATTGGCATGGCGATAGAAAGCATCGAGTGTGACTGCTCGATGACAATGCTAGGGCTGAATGAAATGAAATTACGTCCTTGCTTAAGGCCAACAAGATTGAGCGATGGCATCGCCCCCCTCCATTCCCCGATTTAACCTCATGTGACTATGGTTGCTTCCATCGATTAAAGAGGTCTATAGGTGGCAAAAGGTATGCAAACATCGATTTACTCCGAGTGGCCTTAAATAACGAGGTTATAAATGGTAATAGAAATGGTGAATACCTAGCCATTAGAAGGCTGCCAGAACTCTGGGACCAGTGTATAAATAAAAGAGGTATATATATATATGTAACTTAATGTTTAATTCAAACATACAGTAGTTAGGAATTATTTCTAGGGATTATAGGGGGGTTTGGGCGGGGGGGGGGTGGCAAAGGTCGACAATGTCCCGAGGAAGGCGATGGCATTGCCGCTCTGCACAGCGAGGGACAGGCGCTGCAGGAAGAAAGAACGCAGAAGAAGGATATATATATATATATATATAGTAAATGCGCAGTTATTTTCACAGGTCTGTACTTATTTCATCTGTCGACGGCCCTCTCAATTTGATCTCGTTAAAATCTACACAGGATAATAGGAGGTTAGCTTAGTCGGAGTGTCCCGTGATTCAAATCTCTCTTTTGAATCTATTTTACTTCCGTTTATGAACTTACCCAGAAACCATATGGTTTACAAAGGGCCTATAGCGTCACTGGTTGAAATTTGTACCACTATGATCGTTTACCAATCGAATGGTCAATGGATATTTTCTCCTTTGTACTAGCATGCAATCGATAGAACTCGCTTACAACTAATACAACGAGTTGCAAACGGCATAACTGAACTCAACTTGGGAATCTTCTCTATAAGAGTCTGCTATATCTTCACCGCTACTTAGGCTCATATCAGCCCACATCATCTTATTACCCTAGAATCTAGAATCGCGAATTTACAAGGCAAAACGAGCAAGCTTTGTCATTGTACGGAACTTCAGCAGTTACCCACTTCGTGTCCTCATCGTGCTATCTAATTGAATTAAGGTGTGGTACGGGAGGAGTAAGCAACTTCTGCCAGCTACAACCAACTAACTAGTTGTTATCGGGCCTAGCCAGAGGCCCTACGTAATTCGAGCTACATAGACTACCGTCACGTGAACATCAGCCTCCGTGTACACACAGTCAAAGGCATACAGAGTAAATAGAGGAGGCATGACTAGAGGGGGGCTGGAGTTGTTTCGCTCAAAGCGCTTCCTGGATGTGTGGCGTAGACAACGTGTATTAAGTTTGCCGCCCGTCTCTAAGTGGTTAATCTTCACGGACCGTCAGTCGAGGGCCGTGGAAGATTCGCTCCGACGAATAACCCACGCTGCCGAGGATCGGCCAGGAGAATAGATCTGAGGCGTACGAGTGGAGGACCCAACGATCGTTGTAGGCTAGGGCGCACCGGTGGCCGGCTCAAATTTTTATATGAGGAGAGAGTAGAAGCCAACGGGCGAGAGACAGGGAGAGATTCGGGAAGATTTTTGTATGATGACGGATTTTCTTTCAGCGGAGGAAAGACCGTATAATGCCTTCTTCCACATCCAGCGTGTTGCTGCTGCTGAAGCTACTGAACAATGAACATAAGAAACTGTTCGATCCCCTCGAAGGAGCGAACAGCTTTCTACTGCAGTGGTAGTAGTCGACCCCCTCGAACATCCCTTCCTCAACTCCCAACTCTAGCCCCGTGATCAGAGCTGGTTCTCACGTGATTCGTCCCACATGCATGGAACTGTTTAACTCTAGTTGGTATTCAACACAAAAAAAACGTGAATTTATCCCATTTACCTGATAATACTTACGGTATTCGTATTGCTTACGGTATGCAGCTATCGCGTATCACTAAGTATCACATTTGACAGTACACATTGAGCGTTTTCACTATCAAAGTTATAATCAGTTAGAATTCGGATATCGCACAATTTATAATATACGTGCGGAATGCAACTGTGTGCAAGTCTGTCTGGCATGTACAATTGTTTTCGGCCAATGGCCCACAGGTGGTGTCCAGCAGTACCGTGGAGGTTAAATGTTGGCTGAGGGTCAGCACCAAAAACCTCTTAGGTGGTGTCCGAGAGTTTGAAAAAATTCCCTCTCAATAAGAAAAAAAATGGCACACACTTTGGCGTACTATCAATCAGTTGATTGACGAAGGTCTGTGTTTTTGAATGATTGTGTGGCTAAACCTGGGCATTATTGTCTCGTGATGTGCATCTGTACCCCGACGCGGAGGTGGAATTTTTTCTGGGCCTGGATTCTTTTCCATTAAACAAATGTTGTAATTCTATTTCAAGGGTTTCAATCAACATCAGTGCCTTCGAACACATACATTTAAATATACAGTGCGTCGCGTATTTATAAACTATTTATGGAATGGACATCAGGAATAGTTTTCAATAAAATGTTTGCAATCGTCATTGTCCAAGATTAGTAGATAGTTAAGTCTGTTGATTGGCTGGAGATGCTCTCCGAAAAACCGATAAGTTTTTCATATATATTCTCTCTCTCTCTCTCTATATATATATATATATAAACTTGAATTTGTCAGACTGAACATTGGACGACTCTAAAGTGTCTTGCTTTTGGCGTGAAATTCGTATACGGCCTACAATGTCCGTACTGACATAAGAGGTTTACACAGTTCCACCATAAGGTTGTGCAAGTCAGACTTCAGCAGACGTGTGCTATATGAGGACCTTGTGTTCTCATATAGCACACGTCCAGTACTAACATTAAATAAATCTCTCCGATGCTATAAAATAAGTAAGACCGACCGCCTTGTGTCAACATGGCGATATCGATTAAATGTTCCTCGTTTACGTCGCTCTATTTAAGGCCTTCCACAATTCACAAAAAATTCAGACAGACTTAACGCAGCTGCATGTGGACTACAAACGAAGACACCAATCGATTCTTCTATTAATTTATGCACCTTTCAATTGAGGTGTTCATTTGTTCGACTATGATATTCACCGGACCCAAAGCTGACAATACCATTATAACTAATGCAGTTGTGTCGATACAATAGGAACTGTAAGAGTAGATTTTTATGAGTGAATTAAAAGACACTTCCCGCCGAAATAAAAACTTCGATTAAATTTGCGACGATTAGTCAGTTAGAATAGAGTTCTATTTCGTGTTGCTGGTTACCGGCCCTGCCGCCAAAGACGATACCGCTTCTAAAACGTTATATTTGCCGCGTAATGTGATGTCATTGCTGTACATATATCAATGTGTGATTGATATATCAATTATGTAAACGCATATTTTTCCATGTAATAGAGTCGAACAAAGAAAAAACTGGCTCTGATGTACAATCTATGCAATTTTTTTCTACATAATACAAGCTTTGGGTCGTAACTCCAACGGGCTGATGTTCAGAGATTTTCGTTCTACAATTTATAATACATACATACCTAGATCGTCGAGAGATAATGAGAGACACCAAATGTCTATGATCGATGTCCATGACCATCACGTGGTAAATAGAATAGAATATATTCCTCTCTCTATCTCCCTGTGCCATTACTACTGCTACTCAGGAACTACAGGATCCATATGAACCCGCCATGGCTTCTTATGCTTGCCTTGGTCAATTTTCGCCGCCAAAGATCACTGCGGGCTGTATACGTCTGTTGAATATTTTATAACTAGTGCGGATTAACTGTGAACACTCGGGATCAGCCCTCGGGCGTTACAACTTGAGCGGAAGCGCTAACTGAAGCCAGGAACGTGTTACTTATCAGACTTGATTGAGGACGTCGGGCGTATATGGGATAGCTACGGAAATCCGAATATATAATATTAGGGATTGAAACGGTTCTAATAATATTTCTGCTCGTCGGAGGATGCGAGCAAGAAATAAAAACTGAAGGATTTTTATTCGAAACAGCTCTTGGGCTTAATGCCATGACCTTTTTGGATTACACTATATATATAAACGTTGGAACACTTATATATATATATAAACGTTGGAACACTCAGCGGCCTGGAAGTTTGTGCGATTTCACTAATTTATCAAATATATATTTTGCCATAGACGATTCACCAGATGAAGGCAATTTTCACTATTTCATCAAAGAAAGGCTTGCATGTTTTATAGTATTTTATATGGGATTAGTCGCATTTTACGAAAGGCACAAGTAACTTGGTTTAGGCGTAACAGCCATCCGATTTTGAAGTTCAATGTCCTTCGTCCTGAAGTATATAACAGTCATAAAATTATTCGCCATACTAAATGTCGATACATGTAATGCCAACACCATGTAAGCACAACAAAGGGCTGGTAAGATCGGCGCCAATCCAAATGGCGTCACGGTACATAACTGGAGTTTGATATTACACACCGATTATTTCCATTTAACGAATTACTGACTAATTAATTCCGGGTATCTATTTATAGTAGTTTCACTCAGACGGAGGATACAAAACTCTCTATAGTCACCGCGAAGAGGAGACTGCACCTTGGTAGCCAATTTACGTTATGAATAAGACAATAGAATTCATTCGTACTGAACCAATACAAACTGAATTCGTCCTCGTAGAGATCAGCGTCCATCTCAATCTGCCAATGAGGCGCACATAGTATTATCAACTGAGATTTTCTTGTAGCGGTCGACAGACTAACATATCTGTCCGGCTCGGCCAGCAAACGGTGGAATATGCTGCGATAGTGGATTACGGCGATCGTCATTGTGATCATCATGGTGTTCACATTTCAGCGGCAAACGAATCTTTTTTTTGAGGGGCCTTCTCTGGGTCATGTGTTTGAACACATACCGATGTGTTCAGCCTATCTGCCATGAACTTTTTCTACGACAAAAAAAAGATGTCGGCAGGCGGTGGGGGGTTGGGGGGTCGACGGGACGTGTTCGGTGAGGGGTATGGGTTCACCGTTCGTTCATCTTCCGACCTTCTGTGCAAACGAGACCCCACAGACGAAACCTCCACGTCACCCCGCCGTTTTGCCGTCCTCTCCACCGCCGGCCCCTGACTAGACCGACACTAGCCCCAGCTATCCTCCCCGGATGTGACGTCACGCGGGCGGGTCTTGGCGCGAAGGAGGCGGGCCTCGAGCCACCCGAGCCTGTGCAGCTATAAAAGGCCGCTGCATGTACAAAAGATGCCAGATTGCTACAAGGCACTAGGACGAACGCTGTGAGGACTGTGCGCTTTGGACTCGCGTCGCATTGCTAAGGCAGACAAGACATTCCTACCAAACACACAAGGTTAGACCCTTCGGAATTAGAAGTATTATAGTTTTATTAAACGTAATTTACATATATATATATATACCGCTTGGCATTACCGTGTTGAAACATTTTTCCACTGCTGCTTATCTAGTACTATTTCGAGCTAGAAATAAAACAGTCAAAGTGCAAATCTTTTTCCAAAAGTTAGATGAGACACGCAATTTATACATCTCTATTGATTTTTATCCATAACAATAATAATAATAATAATGTGCATGTTATATTTTTTTTCTGCTACTTTTGGAAAATGGTAAAAAAACAGCAAACAAGGAAAAAATTGAATGTTAATTAATTTATGATAATTTTTATAATTGTATTTTTACATAAACACAATTTGTGTTATGCTACTGGGATGGTCGGACGGAAACCTCATTTCCGGGGTTTTCCTAAAAGGGAAGATTATGGGCCATCTCGTACCGACGACTCCGTAGTAAAACTTGTACATGTGTGTATAGTTGACACGTTGACGTGTATAACATATTACTATGCCAACTAGTGGAGCTAGTTGTACTTGTAATGATATAACCAGCAGGGCCTGGTGTCATCAAGCTGTTGGATGAGATTAGATATGGTAGGTGAGGCCTGCCATGAAAAGTCTGCTGAGAGTGTCAGCTAATAACAGATATAGATATGGTATACACATTCAACATTTGCATACACATTCGATCACATTCGTCGTGTGCAACGCGTCCAGACCCTTGTGACAGATTGAATGTGAACAGAGGTTCCAGTCACTTGCTGTCACATGATTCTAGCAGTTGATAAAGCGCCGCTGTTACACAGAGTTCCATTCTTCACAAAGAAATAAGCAAGCACCACCTGCGGCTGCTGATTCGGGATAAGATCGGGACCTGTTTGTTTCGAAGGTCCGTCCCCACACGGAATCTTCGGCGGCGGTGAAATGCTGTAAACCTCCGTACCAGGCACCTAACCACTGTACATGTTTCCCAATTTGGTTCCGAATATGGGTTGTCTCAAACTTGAGGGATACTATTTCCGTTGTTGGCTGCCAGATGACAACGGATACTTCCCGTGTGTATCCTCAAAAAAGCCTTCTTTGAGTTGGAGTACTTAGTACTTTCGACGCCTTGATGCGCTTTATCTCCACTCAACGTGGCCTCGCAGGTGAAATGAGATGGGCAGAACTAATCTGCAATTTTTCACAGTAGTGTGGTTCAGATATACCGAAACTGCAATGTGCTTTGCTTACTATTTAATAGAGCATCCATTCAAGTCGTGGACAAGTTTGTTTGTTTGTTTAACAAACCAATTTAATGGAATGAACTGATGTGACTTGAGAGGCGATTTTAGCGAGACTCATGTTAGAATTGTGATTCTACCATGAATTACATTCTCCTTTATTGACTCGATATCAGCTCGCCAACCGATGCTGTCTCTTGCCACCAACAGTCCAGTTACACTTTGGACTAACAACATCAATTGCCGAGGTTCCAAGTACAGTTTTACTATACATCTTTGACCGACACACACACACACACAGTGGCAAACATATGTGCATAATTTTCACATCACTAATATTCCTTAACTTGGTGTTATATAAAACATGTAGTGTGCAGGCGGCGACGATGTCAACAACAGCATATTTTACATACATAACAAAGAAGTCGAACAACTGAGTTTTGAGGCGTACTTCAAACACAACTATATGTAATTGTGGACGTACTTTTGTCTTAGGCCCAACGTAAATAATAGGCATATTTTTCACATATGCGAGACCGAATTTGTGTCCAAAATGGATACTACCACAATCCAACATGCTAACATCTCGACCAACGTAGGCTCGGATCTGTGTTGTTGCAGTATTGCTTCCCGGAGCAAAAGCGTGATTTACACAAAATAAATACTTCCACCACAGGTGTACCTGATTACTGATCGAAGATTCGTAAATATCGGTTACAGTCAGTCGCTGCGAGTTATTCTCTAGTAGTTGCGCACTACGTGAAGTCCTTCGTGAAACATTGGCAAATCACACTCGCGACCAACGCTGTGATTGACATAGCTCGCAGGCCACAGGGCACACGACGACGACTCGTTGTGTCGAACACTTGGCACAACCAGTCTTCCGAGACCGGGCGCTATTGCACCCAACGGGGCCGTATACACAAATGTGACAATTATCAGCACTAGTCTATAAGGCATAGCATATTTCATGGATTCGTAATTTAGAATTCGATTTTAGTACTTCGAAGTATTTTTATTACTGATTACTCCACCTCTCAAATTTGTCGTCATAGCCTGACTCCGTCTTATCAGCGCGACCAGTCGCAAGATTCGATGGACAGTGGAGCTTATCATTCCACGATTGACATCTGGTGTTAGTTAGCGTAAACATTAAGTGTCATTTCAGTTCTGAACGATAACCACTGCTAGGCTAGTTCTTCGTGGCTGGTATTAAATCAATTCTCACTTTTTTTTGCCATTTTTCGAGATTTTTATTTTTATAATTGATGCCAACGGCAGCTGGGGATTATCTTTTGATGAAAATCCCTGGGGCCGTCCATACAAGCTGGGGATTACCTTTGATCGTCTGTTTTCCAAGATTCAACACTATTGTGGACAATAGTCGCGGTTCTCATTTGAAACGCCTATTTCACATGCTTATAATTCCCACCTTGAATACACGTTCCGCCCACAGTCACATGGCGACTGTGGCCGTAGATTCCAACACAGCCATAACACATGCCTACTCAACATGAGTGGTTTAAAAGTAACTACATATTGAATATGGATGAATAAGGACCGAGCTAATTATTTTCATTGCAATATCAAATGAGTTTATTCGTTTCGGCCGGAAATCTCGTTTCGGCCGCCGTCGCAAACAAGAAATATCAATGGGTCAATTCCGTCCGCGAAGGCAGAGACCCTGCCGAGCCCTTTGGTGGCCTGGTGGTGCATTCGTGCGCGCCTCGCAATCGGAGGAGACTCGTAGGTGCACGGGTTCGACTCCCACCGTTGAACATTTTCATTTAAAGAGGTTGTCCGTCTTGCGAAGCAATGCTAGAAGCAGTTGTACCGTGGACGTTAAATGTTGGCTGAGAATCAGCCCGAAAACCCTTAGGCTGACAGACTAGTGCTTGGAGCAATATGAACACATCATTTGCAGCAGCCAAACTAATCTACGGCTTCGAATATCAAATGCCAAAACGGAACCAAAAGTGTGCGAAATTAATGAATTTATCTACCAAGTTTTTTTTTTTGTTTTGTAAGGCGGTATTTACATATTTACTTGATTTACTGGTAACAAAGGGCTAACAATTATGCCCGGTTAATTCGTGTAACTTTGTTGTGTTAGCAAGTATGTACATGAGCCAGCATGTGGGGACATAATGAACGAGAGAAGTTCTCAGTAGGCAGTTTGTTGGCATTTAAGCAAGAGCCACTGCGCAAAAATGTGACGACGCCGTTTGTAGGCAAGCATGAGAGATGAATTAGAAAATTTCTATAACAAGGGAGACTCTGGTGGACGTCAAATGTTGGCTGAGACTCAGCCTGAAAATCTTAAAAAAACATATTGAATGCGGCAAGTTTTGCGTGAACGCATCACGCGTTTACGTTGATATTATTAGTACGATCCGCAAACATATCTCACGGCTAGTGAAGACAACAGAATCATTTACAAGCGGTCATATCCGCAGTAAAGTATGCGAATATGTCAGTAACACGGGATATTCAGAGGGCAAATGAGGTAACGCGGTACAATAGGTCTCAGACTCATATAATGTCTGAGACAAGACTGGGGCGTCCTGTGTACAAAACAACGGACCATTCTATCACTGCTGGCAGGCTGCACAACGCCCTTCTCTGAAGTGAAAGAGATCCCGGAAGAAATTGGGAAATTATAATGTATATATGCGGATAAAATTGGGGAATTATAATGTATATATGCGGAAGAAATTGGGGAATTATAATGTATATATGCGGAAGAAATTGGGGAATTATAATGCATATTATTATGTATAATATATATTACTGGAGACGACACAGTTAGTCCGGGCAGCAGGATTGAGCGACGCGCCAATTTAATGAAGCATCTTCCTGCAATTCCTAGCCAACAGCCTCCTTCGACCATCACAAAGCCAGCGAGCCATTACGAGTTTCGAAACGTCGACACGACACGAGTCGCGAACTGCTACCCTCGACAATTCTAACATCTAGACGGACAAATACATTATAATGGAGGTGTCCAAGAATGATATATATATATACATTTAGAAATATCGCACAGTCATCATTGGATGAAAGATTCACGTATGCCTTTTTCAAAAGTACAAGCTCAAGTCACCGCCCAAGCAGTGTAATGTCATTCAGCAACCTTTAGGAAAATTAAACACTACATCCATACGCGCTCATAAAAAATTCAACACTAATCAAAAAGAAGACAACTCGCATTGACGGACCGTAATCAAGGCCATCGCGGATGACTGTCGGCTGTTAGTAATTGACAACTAATTACAGCCACGCCGTCTGGGGCATTTCGGAAGCAGGAGAGAAGCGTCGATTGGTTCGAGGAGATGAAAGGATGGCCTTTGTATGCTGTGAATGAGCCCAGACTCAGGACGAGGATTGTCCGATGAGAAGTAGTTGTATCGTCGATGCTCACAACGTCTGTGGTATCATGACGTTATCACTGCAACCTTTCGCATCTCTCTCTCTCTCTCTATCTCTTTCTCGCCGTCAACGTTTTAATTATGTTACTATGATTACTGTGTTACTACAAGCGTCAGTTGGTATTTACAGCGATGTTTGAACTTGCTGAAGGCACAGTCCTTCTATTTACCAAGGCGAAAGCTCAATATTCTTATCTGTCTCAGTCCATTTCGGAGGCATCCTGTCCTCGAGAGGTGGGCCGTCTTCGGTGCCACCCCGTTAATCCTGTGAGGCTTCATCTTAAGATGCACCACTGCGATGTAATGTTAACTAGCGTCGTCTTGGGGACCCCTCCCGATTGTCCCCCTCGCCCCCGGGTGCCTACAACCTAAAGCCGCCTGTGCTGTGGCTCGCTGTTTTGTATAGCGAGAGAGAGAGATTGGGGATTGGGTGTATCTAAAAAAAATGCCTTCTAATTCCCAAGAGGATCAAGAGTTCGACGTCAGATTGGATTGGACAGAGGAAGCGAATCGATTTTTGATTTCGTCAAACACACTCTAGACCTCTCCGCATAGCAGCACGCTTGCAATACGGGTATATTGGTGTCCACGAAACAGGAACGATAATCGGGAGGGATACAACTATCGGCCTACCACTGCAAGATGTATGATATCTTCTTTTTCCTGTCGCTTAGCCAGTGGCAGAGGGGGAGTTTATTTTCCACCCGCGCTGTATACTACCTGACAGATGCTTAAATCTTTCCTATCTGGGAGGGGCGATCTGCAAGCTGTTTTCCCTGAAAACATCTCAGTGGGCAATAATAATACTCCGAAGATGAATTTCCTAGGGACAACATGGTGAACTCTAAACCTGATCCGTGCACATCTTTATACAATGACAAGACAGCCTACTTCTGTCAGGTTGGTTATATACAAGCAGGAAACGCTATTGCGGGGAAGGTCAGGAAAACTGTGCAGGTTCTCTTATATATATATATATATATATATATAATCACGTAGCGGGACTCGAACCTGCGACCTCTGGCTTTTTACAGGCAGAGACCACTTAGCCACCGTCCAAGCCACCGCGCTGACGAAATCGAGGAAATCTAGATTGTGTCTTCTCGAATACACTCTTATTTTTTTCGTATATGACACGGCCACACCGTAGACGAACATAAGGGCAGGGTTTAAAGCGGCATTTTCACAAGTTCAATAGAGAAATCGGCGTTCTCAGCTATCAACCATCATAATGTGGTGTTACGGACATATTCTAATGGCGTACTGAATCGTGTCTGAAATATGGATTGGAAATGTTTTATTATTGTGGTATGACGTCCCAAAGTGACGCGTGCGTTGTCCGTTGTCGAACGTCCGTTGTCTTTTATCGGCTCACTGCCCAGAATAAGCGAGATCAATAAAATCAGAATACAGCAGTTTACTCAAACCAGTTACTAGTGAGTTTGAAGGGAAGGAACATCCTGTAGTAGAGTGACCGACATCGGGTCGTCTCACTTTAGTCAAAACATTATGTAGCCGTTTATCTTAATTCTTTCAAACATGGTCGACGGGTAACGCGGAGTGATTGGACCACTGTATACGCCGTAGCGAGTAAGCTATTTCTAGGTGTCTATACGAGATATGAACAATCACTTTCTTTCTCTCTCTCTCTCTTTCGCGCTCTCAATATTATTCTAAAGATGGCTAAGTATGCAGCAAAGAACGGCAGTGCTCTGCGCGCATATAAAAACAAGCGCAACTAAATCGAAATTAGGTAATCTGCAATAATAATAATCACCATGTACTGCCTACATATATATATATATATATGTATATTTTTTTGTGCCCATTCTCATAAAAACATAGTTTGCTGTGTGTGCCAACGTAAAATACATTTGAGGCTGAAAGAAGCCTGTTTATATTTCAAGCTCCTGTATCTTGCCTTCATTACACTGAGAACGTTAATATGCATCGATTGCATAGGATAGGTGTTGTCTGTGCAGGGCAGGTCGTGTATCCGAAGAGTCGGCTCCTTGTTCACTGTGCGAATATACTATACATGTATGATGTTCCCCATGAAATATTTACTTCATCGACAACTTCATTGGTTATTTCCTTGTTTCGTATTATCCAGTGACTACCAGCTGTGAGGTATATCGTCGCAGAGGGTGGGCTTAGAATTCCCATGGGATACAACTCAATCCAAGCGTGTAATTGAATGAAACTTAACGGGCTGTATACGTTCGGGGCTGGCCATATTTTGAGCTGACAAATAGTAAGGGCACAGTTTTAATAAAAAATGATATATATATATATATATATATAGATAGATAGATAGATAGATAGATATATATAGATATATATATATATATGCTTCATATTTTATATTCGTCTTTGCGTGGAGTCTAGTGCTTATTAGTAGAGTCATTTGTAGCAGAGGTGGCATCGATGTAAGAGTGAATGTCACAATTAACGACATGATAGAACAACTCTTTGACTATGGAATTCGAATTAAAGGTCTCCTTGCTATTGCTGCTGCTGCTGCAATATTGCCTTGAGCCACTATACTTTTTTTTTACTGAAGTTGCTCTCTCGAACCGTCTCCGAGATATTTATTTTCCGCTCTCGTCGCACCGATTTTTTGATTCAGTGAAGTATCACAAACCCTGATGCTCTGCACTTTCATCACGTTGATAGTAATGATATAATTATCTTCGCTGTCTACACACCGCTACAGATTGTCAAGGTATTCGAGTTGTGCTATTCGACTATTCGATATTCGTTCTCGATGTTTTTATATACGAGGACAAAGGAATAGGTATTTCAACAATGCGACAACGCGCCGACTACTATTGTTCAGCACTCGTCCGATTCGCACAGTCTCGAAACGTATGGTAAGAAGGTGCCCCGGCGTGATTTTCAGCCTTGGAAGCCGGACTCACAAGGCAGCACGGTCGCATGGGAGTACACAAGCGGATTTCTAATTTTCAATATGCCTCCGCTTCTGACCAAGAGTGCACGTTGTCGCGGAGGTAGTATTGTTTGTGGTAGCGATTCAATGCATCTCTCATCGCTCCCATCGCAGGTCACACAAAGCTCGCACGCTTAAGCTGTTCGAGACGTGTGTAAATAGCCTTCGCTAAAAATGGCAACACTTGGTTGAATTTTTATGCAACATAACAAATGGTGCCCGAAAATGAATGTACCTCGCAGCATGAAAACCAAAATTTAGCGCGAAATATATCTATATCTGAAAATACTTGGCTTTGTGCAATTCGAATTCATTTCATAAATCAATGAACCTTTAGTTCACCCTATCGTTACCTAGCTGCATACTAAAACTGCATAAAACACAAAATATATCGTTTGTTGCCACCGACAGTTTCAATAAAAATCTATATAACAATGAACAGACACGTCTTCCTCAGAAGCGCTAAATTAATTTTTAACACCATCAAACCACAGTTGCTGACCGTATAACGATACTGCTTTATTACATATTGAGAAGCGCCCCCTCGAAATGTTGTAGCTGTTCAAATGTCGGTTTAAACCACGTCGAAAGCAATTTGTGTAGCGGTGTTTTATCCCAAGCAATATTTTATTGTTGACTAGTGCTAAATAAACTAGGTGTATGTAACATCCGACCACGTCCTAATACAACAGGACATCCGCCGTGTGGATTTTCACAAAATGAGCATTCAGACAAAATCACCATTGTTTAATCACCATTTTTCTAAATTTTTTTTAGAAGGAAGGAGAAACTTCTCACGGCATCCCTCTGTGTTAGCAAGACCACGCGTTGTAAACGAGAAGACGAGTTCATTCTATTTAAACTGATTATTTCGCCGATCTCAACCATTACTGCAACTCCTTCCGCACGAGCTTTCCTTGCTCGGAGGTTCGAGACCACGCGCTAGACCACGTCAAGCCCCCATATCATTTCACAGCAGTGCTAATCGTTTTTCTCATTGCGTGCAAGCATTCGTATATGTATTACGTCGTATTTGTCATCAGCATCGTCCGCACTGCAGGTGCTTCGTTTCACAGGAGACACTTCAGCGGAACGTGACAATGCTAATTACATCATATATAATTAGCGGACAACACTCGTGGATGGTCATCAGGACAACCGCTGTTAAAAGACCGCAACCGCGATAAGGCGATTATACCTGCGCTGAACAGCAGTAGTCGTATTGAGTCGTATGAGAATTTGTACGATTTATATGAAAATCACGAAATTGTTATTATTATTATTATTATTATATAAGTCGCATATTATTAAGCGAAGGATTATGATGAGGAATATTTGTGATATGATTGACACAAGAGCGTATTTTGATGACTGTCTATTCGCGAATTTGTTCTTAACGCTAACAGTTAACATAATAGGTAAATCATACATCCGCACAATTTTGCACTCACTTGAAATGTACAAAAATCACTTAAATATTCGATATCTGCAAACCGATAACCCAGACTACGGAAGTTGAAGTCTGAGATCGAAAAACTAAGCCCGCTATGAGGTCGACTCCAAGCGCCCGAATGTTTGGTTAGTTGAACTGTGTCGTTGGCGATTCGATCTCGATATTGGGGAAAACAGATGCCGAGTTTGTCAACGCTCACAGCTGGCAACACTGAAAGCACAGCATTGACTCAATTCTTTAGGGGAGCTCTTGTCAGATCAGTATATTATAAAAGGCTGTGACAAGCCAACCAACAGTTGCTTACTGACTCATCTGACATTTTTACCAACACTGATTAGTTTTCATTACAACTCTGTTCCATCTCAGTGACGAATTTCCCAGTGACGATCTGTAACAACACTCGAAAGCCGAGTAAAAATCGACTATTCATAAGGCGGAGCCATCGTGGCGTTTCATGAGTTTTAACTAATTTCATAGGCTTAATTATACCTTCTAGGTTTCCTAAAGAATATTAAGGTGATAAAGGTCGTCGAAGTTTCTAACGCTCACTTTTATGTTTGTTTCTTATTAAAATTTGAAAATGAATTCACAACCTTTTGTAACACTAAATATTAACAGTAACAATATTCCGAACCACTAATTGTAAAGTTCATCGAACGTGGCTATACGTTGTCAGTAATTCGCTCTGGCTGACGTCCATTGGATTCTGCCTGAGAATGGCAATTGTATTACACCCCAAAGTGTTCACACAGAAACGGATCCATTCGAGATATAATAGTTAACAGTGCCCCCCAGGGTCACGAAATAGCAAGCTAGATCGAAGCTGGGAGAAATTCACTGTATCTAGGAACGACCATTGTCGCAATCGATTTTTACAATGGTTTTACAACACTTTGGGAGTCTGCAATAATTCGCTGCTGGAGTAGCATATTTCGTTATCTCTTATAATAACAATAATAATAATAATAGATTTCCATTCAAAGGTGAATGAAATCGGGAATCTGTGTTTCGACGGTGTGCTCAGTTATTCGAGCAGGATCGATTCGGAGCATAGCGGCCATAATTTAAGGTCACCTTTGGAAGGCGTGCTGGTGAGAAAGTGGTTTGTCACTGGTGAGAAACACGCGAACCCTAAAGTCTGTTTTTGATTTATTGTATAATAATTGCCGTATAAATGAAAGCAATCTTTGACGCGCGCCAATTTTTGTTACAAGTTAAATTCAAGAAAATGGTGCTGTCAACATGCTTAGTAGTGCAGTTTATAAACGTCCAGTTCTAAGAAGCCTGCTTAGAGTAGTCATCTGTTTGATGGTTGCGTGACTAGCAGATACCTCCACAGACGAAACCCACTGTTCGATATTTGGAATATACACCCTCACCGCTGGCACAAATATAGCCAAAAATCGCTGCGATTGCTTTAAAGGTTTACATTCCATTACTCTTCACAAGAATATTAGCCTGGCCAAAATCTAGGATCGGACCAGTTGATCAGTCAGTGACGAGCTAATGATCAATGCTTTACTGCTAAACACATCATCGGTATACAACATTGATACGTTAGTTACCATGAAACCCTCTGTACACACCACACTCGAATATATGGTTTCGTCTAAAGGTCGATCAGTGAAGAAATTCTTACGTTGCTTTCGATCACAATGTAGTGTCCAAAATAGCAGCCTAGTCTAAATGAATCGATGTGTTTGCCTTCGCAAAATTAAAGCACATTATATAGCACAACTTCAACTTACATGTGCATGAATCATAATTAATAATAATTAGCTACGCATAGCTGTCCCGATGTGGCTCTCCCCGTGGCAAAGCAGGACGCTCACCAGCGAGCGATAATTCGAAACGTCAACTGTCGAAGGGAAGAGTTCAAATAGACCTTCGGTAGATGCTGAAATCGATCAAGTCCTTCTAAGCCATGAGACCAGAGAGAGAGAGAGAGCATTTGGCGCAACAAACGTAATCACACTGCTTGATAGAGTTTAGCACGTATTCCAAATCACCCCAGGAAAGGTTGGACAGAATAAGTAACATCAACAATGTTATGTAAACAATAGTTGAAGGGAGGAGAAGACCTCTTACACGAAATAGTGATCGCATAACAAATGGTAAATTAAGAAGGTCACTGTTGTGTTGAAAATAAATCAAGTGGATAGTCCACTATTATTCCTTTTGAAGATGATTGCTCATCGTACGCACGAGATCTGAAAGCGGATTTGGAATCCTATGGGAGCTTCCGAAAGCTCAGGGTAATGTGACTACCCGGAAAAAGACCAAGGCTTCTCCTGTGGAGCCTACTACTGAGGTACACTAAAGGGTCATGGCTCTTTCTTCGGCTCTCCTTATGCTTATGAGCGGATATGACGTGTCCGTTGGCATACCCAGAGGGTCTAGTTAGCACACAACGGAGCCACACCTTTCAAAGCTACAGCCAATTCCTTGGGACCAGCCAATGCGTGCCATCCCAATGCTATGTCCCTTGGGGCTGAATACTGCGCTTACTAGTCGGCGTCATTGAGGACCGAAGACGCTCTGGGGTCTCACCCGTTACCGGGGCTTTGACTTGTCATCGATGTTCATCATGAATCGCTTCAAGCTGCCTACACAGTGGTGACAACAATTTATATAGCTTGCCTTCATCCTGCTGGTGTAGACATGTGACGTAAGGAAGCATGCTTCGATGTTCGTTGTCGATTCATAGTGTGATAAGTGTCGTAGGAATTTCCATCCCAACTTATATTTATTTAGTAGCAGGTGATAAATATATCATATTGATCGAATTCATCATGTTTGCTAAGTTCAACGCCATTTCGATAACCAGCTGCTACGATATTTAATGTTTATATTAAGTAGTAAGGAAGAATGGGTATGATGTGCAACTCAACTTTCAAAGAGTTCCTCAATGAGATTAGTCTTCGTTGGTATACGGTTAAGGGTCCTGGCAGACTCTGCCACCGCTGATGCCATCTAGAAATAAGAGAAGTCGGGCTCTCAGTTCTCATCGCTGAATCAAAATGTATTGTTAACATCTAGTCACGTATTGTTTCGGAGTAGGCGTCGACAGCGCCGCTACTATGCCAGTCACGCGCCTTGATACAATTTAAACACTAGTCGAACTAATGGCTCCGACCCTGGGAGGATCACTGTTGTTGTATCTGTAGGCTGTCATCAAGGGTTCAAGCCATTATATATTTGTGGCAGGGTTCACCCTCTGAATTCCTATTCTTGATAGTTAAGTGTATCAACTAACCTGTCCTGTATTTTGTGTGATCCACAGTCCGCATACGTGGATCTTTTTTGATGCTTTAGCAAAACCTCCTAACCTCAGGGGTCAGTGTGTTTCTACATAATATCTAGTTATGGTAAATGGCATTGATGGCCTATTAATCTACTGTCAGCTTACTATTGTCCTAAGTCTCGTGTGGTGCTTTGCGAAAAGTGTTTTACAGGCTGTGAAATGTTCAGCTCACATCGAGACTCCTCAGATTTTCTCACAAGGTTTAGAAATGGTCAGTTCACAGTTTAGCCGAAGGATATTTGGACTGTTTCACATACTATTGCTGCACCTCTGTGCCATTTAGATCAAATAGAACCTATACTTAAGCAATATATGAGAAGAAAATCATTCGGGGTAATACATGAGATACCTGCACAGTTGAAGCGCTTGGATGTGTTCATGTACGATAGATTACTAGCAAGACATAAACTTCCATCAATACTACCACTACTACTAGTACTTGATTTAAGAATCGAGATTCCTCTCGAGAGCTTGAGTAGCTAGCTTCGGTGCCATTTGCATGCATGCAATTTGGACATGGAGGGAGCTCCGAATAGTCCTTTCGGCCTGACCTATCCCGGCTTGCTCGCGACGTCTTCGCCCTTTGCGACACGAGTAACTTAAGCCAATGCCTACTATTTAGATACAATGGCCGTCCTTCTACCGTTCTTCCTACCCATCGGCCAGGACAAAACCACGTGAAGTTTGCTAACTTAATTGTCTCATTTGTATATCAAATCTGGAAACTTCGAGCCATCCTAACGAGCTTAAGGTTAGTTAGA
Source organism: Stratiolaelaps scimitus (assembly GCA_019614645.1). NCBI lineage: Eukaryota > Metazoa > Arthropoda > Arachnida > Mesostigmata > Laelapidae > Stratiolaelaps > Stratiolaelaps scimitus. Next base: position 5,238,658 of record JABWDB010000020.1, on the reverse strand, counting down.
ACTCCTTGCAGGGACCAATGTTTTTGACAAGCTTATCTGGCTATTCCAGCTGTGCATAGCACAAACGGACATTCGCTTCGAATGATCCACGGGGAACCACAAGTCAATAAGTTTTCCTCTACTTCCGCGTTGTGACGTTGCCGCGCTTAGAAAGATTTTCCAGTGTAAACGGACATCGAGCGTCCACATACATTGAAGCCGATCCACCATTTACTAGGCCAATTAGACCCCCGTACGCCTTTTTTTATTTGGAGGACTGACGGGAATTCATGATGCGCATGAGGGACTTTCAAACCCACTAAACCCTTGACTTTGGTGGGTTTGTAAGCCTTCCCCCTCCCTAGCATTACTTCGAAGGTTCCTTCTGAGGGTAAACGCAATCTCTTTACATCTGAAGGGAGCGTCACTGTGACTGAACCCGGACCCCCCATCCGGCTCACCGGACGAACACAAGACGCAGATGGTGCCTCGCCTATACGGTGCAAGAACACCTGAAACTGACTATGACCCGTTAGAATCTAGGTGGTCCCGTTGCTAAGCTCCCCGATACTATATGCGAACGTCCGGGATAAGTTGCTTCGTTCAGACACCATTGTTCCTTCAGATCATCTGTGCCCTCGAGGGGACTGTCTGCGCCGAAGTGCCGGCTGTACCCCTGAAGGGACCCGGCAAGCTTCCACCGGACCTTGTACACCTGAAACATATAAACAGGTTTGCTTAGGCGGAACACAGCCTGTGTCTCAAGTGGGCAAGGGAATATTTTATGCAAAGCAATATCATGACAAATGCAAGTGTGGTAATTAATTTCAAATGAAAGAAAAAAATCTAGCAAGTAGAATTTTAAAGGGAGGGGAACTTTGCTCGGAACCCCCAGTGGCGTTTCAAGATTTTTATTTGAATTACAATTATTTGAATTACAACCTAAGCCTAGAACCGAAGCTCGCTAACTATCATCTGGCTGGCCTGGCAGGAGGCACCTCAGCGATCCAGTTCTAATAGTGCATTTATCTTAGCTTGCAGTTCGTTTCCACCTTGTAGAATATTCTCGTCCGACCATCTTTCACAGCAGCTCCGAGCCTCTCGCATTACCTCTAAGCAAGAATGAGTTATCGCTCTCGACATTTGTGCAACTTTGTTCCCCTTAGCGTTCACGTCAGGGTCCACCATGAATGAACACTGGCGAACGGCCTTAACAGGATCGCCGATGACGGCCCAACATACAGATATACTTATATCTTGACGGAGGATTACGCACTTCGAAGTGCTTTTGTACCGGGGCCTTAAACCTCACACGAGCCCGAAGCACTATTGATATATCGATATTTTAGGTATGCTGTTCCATGATCCATTGAGCAACTGCTTATTCCATCGCGCCGATTTAACCAAATAGCCTGTCAGTCCCAAATAGCGATACCTGCAATTTCGTTGTCGCAATCCGGTATACGTTGGGGTCTTCCTTACCACCTCTTCTCAAAAACGTCCCTACTTATCTAACCCGATAGAACGTATAGCAAGGTGTATCACAGTGTCAGTATGGCATTACCATGAGAACTTCGTGTTAACTGATCACCATCGCAGTCGTACTGGCTAGAAATCGTCGTAAAATTGACGTTGATACATTCAGAACACATGGAGTTATAAAATTCGATGCTTGTTGTACCAATGCTCGTCGTATTACAAATCGTGAGGTGTGAACATTTCATGACTTCATGTTGTATCGAAACGCACGGCAGTATAATCTATTGTACATCAACGCCACGGCGCCACCGGGGGCAAGGGCGCATGGTCCGTCATTCGCAGCGCTTTTCCCGCGCTGTGCAGAGGCAGCGAGGCAACGCCAGCCATCGCCTCCCTCGGGGGTAGCCATGACCTCAGGCGTCGGCCTGACACCTTGTCCACAGCCCTCGAAAGTCTCCCCCCCCCCCCAAATAGCGCCATAGAACGTCTCATTCTATTGTTGACAATAAATAGATATTATAATGTATTGTAGTCATTCCATCTCCTTGTAGGCAAAATATGCAAATATGCAATTGCATTGTTAGATAAGCCAAGAACCGCGTTCGCTCAAGTGACACCTTGTCCACTAAGATCCTTGGTTCAAATTTTTGTCAAGGATATTTACTAATTATCCCTGTATTGATGTATTAGCGTCACATTATATAAGCTAGACATAGTTGGTTAGCATTTCAGCTATTTGCTCTAGGTTCACATATAAAACACTCCAGAAGTAGAGTTAGCTCATTAGAGGAAACTACTATATTACGCTTGAGTTTAAACAAAATGGTTAAATCAATGTGTCACAGGTGCGCAGGCTATAGTGTAGCGTCAGTATAGATTGTTTTCCTTTTGCTAGATTATCGTTTCAGTCACGAACTATTATTAATTATATATTATTATTATTATTATTAATAAAATATAATTAATAATTATTACGAATTATTGTTAAGAATTATTACGAATCGTTGTTAAGACCTAGACGCACTCAGTAGAGTGCGTCTCCACACACTCAAAAGACGAACAGCACAAAACGCGGTGTTTCCATAGAGAGCTATGGTAAACGAAAACAGCACAGCTAATTGTTCGCCCCTGCCACTCTCGTTGCTGTAAATTTCGCTTCTTTGAAAATGTCATTCGTGTCGCTGGTCTTTATTCTTCCATTCTAGCCTTATTCTGTTCTCTCTAATAAACGTCATTTGCGCTTTATGCGTTAATTAGAGCCACTATATAAACGAACATGAGTGTAATTGTCTGGTCGGCCGTTCGTCGCTTGAGAGCTCTTCGCTCGCTTATGTCTCGCTTATGTAAAACTAGAATCGTATGGAGTGCCTCAAGGTCTAACCATTCGATAACATAATTTCTGCAAGGAACAGCAAATACGCAGAAACAGTATATTCCCTTTAAAGTTTCACCGTTTTAATGATTCGCAAACAAAGGGACGAAACATATAGCCAAAACGAGCTGTGCCCGGTAGAAGATGTCCTGAAAATCGAACCCTATGCATTTCATACACGTTGGGGTAAGTCCCTCTCGTCGCCATTCTACATCGAGGGGGCAATTGCGGTCCCAATCGTTGAACCATAATTGCTTTGCGATCTTTAGAGGAGCTGAGTAGAAGCGCTTGCATCGTTTGCAGTTGGCTGACCACAGCGGCAGGTTCGGATCGAGTGTCAATTTGCCGGTATTTCTTCGAGGTGTGTCCTGGACATTAGGGCATAATGATATGATATTGTAAAATGTGTTTTGCTTTTTTTGGTCGTCTTTAATATGGCTCTTCACCGAGTGTATAATATAACAACAGTGGATATTGACCGCATAGTTGTACTGGAGCGTACAGAGAACGTGTTGACGGTTTTTGATGAATCGACCGTTGGGGGAATCTGTGACCAGAGGCGAAAGATTGCAGTTATGTGTATGCAAGGTCAGCGTTACACCGACAACATTCATATACAGGCTATAGAACATATACAATGTATAAGTTCCATCGGCGATTAATTAACTCTTCTATGAATCATATACCTAGATATAATGGGAAACAAGTAAGGAGTGAATTTAATAACAGTGCAATTAGCCGTATGAAGCGTATATGCTTGAGTGATGGTGTTGAATTCGATCACAAAAGCGAGTCCTAATGCCTGAGTCAGGTCGAAAAAATTAAGAAAAACACAGACTCATCATGTAATTTTGTTTCGAAACAGATTTAGATCGGCGGTTTCAATCCTGACCTCGAACAACGGCAAAATGTACACCAAAATAGTACTCTGATCCTTAGTGAACCAGATGTGTGCGCATACAATGCCAAGTGTCGTAATGTCGCTAGACGATAATTAGATGAGCGCGCATCGTGGCTTGTGGTGCTTGCATCTCCTGACTCCTGGAAAACACTAATCCAAATGAGAAATTAAATATCTAAAACATTTGTTGGACAGAGAATTCAAAAGGCTAGTTTATGCAGTTCTTAGCTATACGTCCAGTGTTAACATTTTTCCGGACAACACTTGATAATGATATCGAAGAAGGTACAGACGTTCGCTTCATCCTTGGATCACTCTCTGACAAACTTACCTGTATCAACACTAATACGCACGTCCCTCCATATAAATGCACGTTACAGACACAGCACACACGCAGGCACACACACACACACACAGAATACACAAATACCCTATACAAACTGAAGGGAAGTCAACACAGCTCCGGTGTAGATCTCGTGGTGCTGATTCCGTCGGCGAGCACATTTGCGCCACTTTCTCCAATAGCGTAACAGCTCGACAAACGGTGACATCGTCACTCGGCGGGCACACGCATTCTTGCGTAAGCTTTTTGAACATTGCTGCTGCTGCTGCTGCCGCTGCTGCTCCTGGTGCTGTTTCTTAAACCAAGCACACAGGGCTTATGCGGAACGATGCATATGCAAACCCGCCACTGGTATTCGACGCCGACGGGACAGAGATACCCCTGCTCTCCCTCGGGGACACAGATAGAGAGGGAGACAGCAAGATCCAGGACGGATGGAACAGGAAGCAAATGCGAACAGCTGTGATGTTTGCCTGCAATAGGGACGCGCCCTGCTAATTCTCTTGAGGTGTGGATCGCCTTCGTCCCGGCACGTCCCGCCTCGTCTTCAGCTTTGAATCTTGCCAGATCTGCATATCTTCTCTGATAAATTATGAGCGATATCGTCATTACTATCGGTAACTGATGAATCCCACGGAAAAATAACAACACCCACTCGGAAAGCAAGTGGGGTGGGGGGAAGGGGGATGGAAAATATGTAAAAGAGAATTGCTGAACCTACCCAAATCTGTCGTCACTAGATCACTTCGATGTACGAACCCGTGTCCAGGCGACACGAATATACCGTACGTTCGATTCTGCTTGCATAATCTTGTTAGATAGATGCTTTTAAGGGGGCAGATTTCTATTTCACAGCTATGCCGACTCGTGAATATCACGATGACGGAAGCTTAAAAAGGCCGATTCGATCGAAGCTGCCTATGTCCTGCTGACCGAGTAGGTAGGGCAGCCAGACAGCCGGCTGGCCCATAGATCAATACATAGATAGATCTGTCTCCGATGGTGCCCGTGGGTGCGTTTGGAGAAAACTTCCTCCACTCAAAAAATAACGTAGGTAAATCTAGCTCGACGACGAGAACGTACAAATGTGCTCTCTTCAGCCATCGCGGCGGATGGCACTGCGAACTATAAATGTCCGACAGAACGTGCGGGGATCGAAGGACAAGAACAGACGACAACGAACGAGAATAGAGGACCAATTATCAAAAACGCTCGCCTATTTTCTGATATAGGCTCGTCACACGAAATGTCAACACATGTTATGGATCGGTGGCTGCGATTACTCAGCAAGATGGACACTTGTACGAAAACAGACGGTGTGCATAGAGATTGAAGCAAGCGGATCATCAGTTTATGTTTGGCTGAACACTGACGGCAACCTCAACTTTGTAGAACCAACAGTCAATTTTGAAAAATAATAATCATAGAAAATAAAATGCATTCACGATACGACTGATGTAGGCGACCTCGTGTACACGGCCTTTATCTGACCATATCACAAATACTAAAGTCAACGAAGGTTGATCAAGTCGCAAGCAATGAGAGCAGGTTGACGATAGAGGTCAGTGGCGGTTACCCCACAACCTAACCTATAGGTGACCGTAGGTGCTATAAAGCAATATCACGACTTATGATGATTCGTGCCCATTGCGTATATGGCCCATGGGCTGTATACGATTAACCCAAGCTAGACTTGCACGTACCTATAGAGTGCGATACAACTTAAACCACTCCAGCCAATTGAGCAATATGATGCATTTCAATATATTGTCCCCTGGATGGTTTAGTGGTGAGCGTCTTGGAGTGCTAGATCAGAGGGACGTGTGTGTTAATCCTGTCAGACGCCTTGAAGAATCTTTGGAGCTCTTTATCATCTTTATTTATTCGACGAGTCTTGCCAGGTACGTGTAAGGAAGAGAATAAGCAAAGGTGGCCCCGACAGGTCCTCATAGATAAACCTAAAAGGTTAAGAGCTGAGGCCTGTCAGATGGGGAAACAGCTGAGGGTCAGCTCGAAAAACAATTATGCATTTCAATGTTCGGCATACTAGATTTAAGTCCCGTCGATCGGTCGGTTGAAAGCAAAGCCGCTTTCATTATTAAATATAGTAAGACATACTGGTTAATCTTGGAAAAAGTTGCCCATTATCCAGTTCAGTCAACTGTGCAATTATTTAAAAACAAACGCAAACGAATTGACCGAAGGTCAGCGAAGGCGCTAGAGACCAGCTTACATGCATCTGCATATATTGGGCCGATATTTCAGCAGAATATAATTTAATTCAGTTTAATAGCATAACGTCACATATATAGAAAAAGCTCATGACTTTTTCTCTGACCTGCTGAACACGTACATATCGGAAGACTTTCCGAGATAAAAATAAAAACCAGCAGTTGTTGCACCTTTAAAGCGTCCATGTGTCGATGATGAAAGCCAGTGCTATAAGATAATGCTAGATAAATTGAGCATGGCCTCTGTGTCTTATTTCTTCCCTCGTTCTGGCCTGCTCTAGGTTGTGACAAATCCGTTTTCACAGACCGGACGCGTGGAGGCAATTCCCTGGCAATATGTGGGTATGTGTCTGCCTGTCTGGAGGGGTGGGCATGAGTAAATAGCACTGCTCCTCATAGAACTGCCTTTAACTGCTCCCAAAGAACTTGTTTTCCCAATAGTTAACGATCAATGTAAGCCAGTCAGCTGACAGTCAACCTCCCCGCCATCAGCATTGACAACAAAAGGTACATATGAAAGCAGGTTCGTTCACACAGCAAACATTGGGCCACCAGCAACGGTAGAAACGGATTGACGTCTTAGTCCTTAGGACCATTATTCAGGTTGAGAGACTGACTGTTATCCTGGACCATTACCGAGGCTGGTGGACTGACTGCTCGTTGACCGATAATCGCCAATGCGCGTACCGCCCTTCCCATATTACTGCTATAGGAAAAACAGATCCCCGTCCGTCGATTGTGGACAATCTTTGATGTGACAGAGCCCCAAATATCGGACGTTGAAAACAGTTGAGTTGAATCGCACTTACACATAGCGGCATGTATGAATTCAGTCGAGTTTGTGCAAACATCTGTTTTGTTTACCACAATCAGCACAGAAACTCAAAACGGGTTCACTTGCAATAACAGACCAATGATTACTTCGTACGAACTCGGAGCTGAGATGATATTTGTAAACAATTTGTAAATGCATCAATTAGCATTCGTTTCAAAGTGCGTCAAAGCAGCTGATGCAAAATGAGGCCGCGACATAATCAGTCATCCATATATGTAGTATCTATGTATACGCACACGCATGTGTGTGTATTGGGTCTATTTGTTTGTATGGCAGTGGCCCCATCATAATTAGAGAATCACTGAACGGGACTTAAACAGCAGAAATCTGAACAGCTATCGAAATTCAGGTAGACGTGCACTACAACACACGCTTGATCAAACAAATATTCGCGTCGATCGTAGGCATGATAATCTCGTTGAACCAAAGGTTATTGAGAGCGAAAAGATTTCGTTGCCAGACAGCCAGCTGTAGATCTGTGTTATTAGTTGAAGCCATACTCTCGACAATATAGAATCAGCCTTTTCATGGGATTTCGCTGAATGACTGCAGCTCGCGCAACGGCGGGGTATGCCTTATTGGACAGACGATTTTGATTAAACAAATCTCGCTACATAGATCTTTGATTTGTTTGGCTATTTCACGGTGGTGATCCAAGCAGACACTGCTGTTGCATCGGCTGATCTCACTGTAGATAAGAAACATCCCTGTTGTAATATATATTAGGAAGCTTTCGACGCAGCGTCAATGTAGGTACGACTTACGTCCAGTTACGAGTTGCTGTCCATTGATGACTTCTTCTGTGTACAGCTTGATATGAATCTGAATTTGTTACGATGGAGAGTTTGAGCTACCATTCATTAGGAGGTCTCAAGTGAACGCCGTACATTCTAACTCGTCAATATATTAACCAGTCATGATCTACTGAATGTTCTCGTATCGAACCAATGCTGGTGTGGTCAAGGCCGACCAATTTTCAAACATTACCCTTATTTCACTTTGAAACGATTTCCGTCACTTGGGGGTCAAGAATGACCTTATTGTTGGAGTCGCCCTAGATATCCTTAGCTTGTTGTCTGTGTTAAGCCCAATGGTCTGGTGGTGCATTCGTGTGTGCCTCGCAGTCGGAGGAGACACGTACGGGCACGGATTCCATTCGCACTGTTACATATTTATTTCACTTTGAAACGATTTCTGTCATTTGGGGGTCAAGAATGACCTTATTGTTGGAGTCGCCCTAGATGTCCTTAGCTTGTTGTGTGTGTTAAGCCCAATGGTCTGGTGGTGCATTCGTGTGTGCCTCGCAGTCGGAGGAGACACGTACGGGCACGGATTCCATTCGCACTGTTGCATATTTTTATTTAAAGGACTGTCTTACGAAACAATGCCGAAAGCAGTTATACCGTGGAGTTTAAATGCTGACTGTGAGTTAGCTTGGAAAATTTACTCTCTCACGCTTGTTGTTTGTAGGGTACCATAAGTAAATAAATTATCTGCACACGTCCAGCTAGATGGCAGGCTGCGCTGGCCACAGTGGCATACAATTGTCTGAAGAGCAACATATGTTTGTCGTCACATCCTACTACGCAAGCGAACAATTTCTGAATTTCATTATCGCCTTTCTTTATCAGTGGATTCTTGCCAGGACAGATATGTTCTTGAATTAATGTCCAAGGCTGATGCCGAGATCTGTCAAAGTGGGGCAACAGCTGAGGGACAACTCGAAAAATCAACAAACGATTGGGTATCGTTCAGTATGGCTAAGCATACAGACGCAATATTATTTAAGCATCGCCCGGTTATATTTATTTTTTCATTGTTTCAGAAGGAGAGAATGCAGTTGTATACCGTTATGCTGTTTGTCGCCTCTCTGGCGTGTGCCGTCGTAGCTCTACCGAGGGGTGAGTACTTCAAAGTTTGACGAATTACTATCGATTTTAAGGCAGGGGTTTAGGATTCATACAGGGGTTTAGTATTCCTTGTCTGTAGCCCTGTAGGAATACATATATTGTTAAAGGTAGGACTATAAATCATTATCGCTAACGACGACTGTGTACTTTCGCCTTTCGTATTTTCAATGCACATGTTGTTTTTGGCTGAATCACATACACGTAACTGTCAGGTCGGTGGGGTTCACAGTTGGCTCTTGCCAAGCGTATGGGTGAGGAAGCAGCCTTCCCATTCTTCGGAAGCTCCTCAGATGAAGACTATCTCGAGGTGGAGAGGCGACTGGCGTTCGCTCCGGAAAACTCCAACTACCCCTACTACAGGTACGCTTAGAGTAAGTACACTCGTAATTTGCGTCAATCCTAAGTATGTTCAGCACATGCAGTTCATGTAAACTTATTGTGTTTAGAAGCGACTTTCTCCGATAGCACTTATGAATTTGAAGAGATTTAGAATAGGCAAGCTGATCGAATTGGATACCGACGCGGAGATCAGATTCACTAATGCTTAAACACGCAAAAGTATATTTATTGAGTTGGTTTTCTTCTTACTAGTTTAACTCAGAGCTAATCGAATCGGTGTACTTTTAAAATGATCCAATCGTAATACAATCGAGTCCTACCTAGGTCATACCACACCTGAGACAAATTGCTGCAAACACTTCTAGCCCCTTCATTCAGTGGCACTTTAATAGCATCAAAAACCATGGTGGAAATTCGTTCGATCGATTTTAGTTTGTCATCTGTGCTTGCTAATACAGTCAGTAACATGAAATTATCGACAGTCTAAGTAGCCAATTGGGCGTGAGCAGACTTAAGCCAAGTTATATATAAAATTATTCGGAAGAGGAAACACAAAATTTAGTTCTGAACTTGAAATTATCAACACCTATCCTTTTCTTAATTAAATTTAAGGTTAATGTTTTGTAGAAGCGTCCTTAGTCTTAATTATCACCAAACGATGCAGACGCGAATTACATAACAGTTTGATTGTATACCTGCTAATGGTTTCTTTTGCAGGCAGCCTTGCGTCCACAGGCTCCACCCGAGTGTTACAATACCCCCGACGATTTTTGACATTCCTCTCTGGTCTTCTTGATTCCCAATGAGAAACTAATCAATTTATCTTGCCGAGACTAAGCTGTTAACAATAGTGAGCGATATGAACTAACGCGTAATCGCTCGCAAACCTGCAATCATCAGACAAAAAGTAACAGGAATTCCCGTAGTTTTAGTACATTCTGTGGCCTCATCTGGTAGGCCTCGCCTCACCCAAGTGTTCATGCCGACTGATGTTTAGTGGAATACGATAGGCATGTCCAACGGATAAGTATCGAGAAGCGTCTGATGAGAGTGGAGTCGGGCGCTAGCCGCAAACGAAAGCCGAGGATTCGATAGGTATATATAGAAAGGTGTCATAGTACCTTTATAATATTATAATAGTGGGTTCGAGCCCCGCTGCGTGACACATAAGAGAACGCTGAAGCATTGTGAAATTGCAGCTCCTTTAATAAACAATAAAGCTTTTACCATGTCAACGGTTCTACAGCAGAGCGGGCGCATTTCTCCGTGCTAAAATATACTTTCGAGGTCAGAACATGCAGTCCGGTCCATGCAGGATTTACCATTAACCTCTTAAAGAAAAAAGATGAGAACACATAGAATTCTCAATGCATTCTGGTCTACTTCTCCGTGTTTTTTTGTGTATCGCAAATCCCCCCTCTACGCTGTGTAAAGTGAACCACCCTATGAACTATTCAACACACTTTGGGCGTGGTGGAGAAAACGAATAAGCGGGAATGACCTGTCTGCTATCGATCTCCACTTAGGTGGCCGTTGGCAGAGGTACATGTCGCCGAACGAAACTCGAAAATTTCCTAAAGATGTTTGCACTGTTGAATAGAAAATTCAGCCTTAATAACTTGAAAGTCGGTTTCATGGAAGAGATTACGCACATTTGCTCACGGTAAACACCGTGAGAATAAGGTTTTCGAATAAGACATTCTGTCTCTCCCCTTTGCTGCAGTAAATACGTCCTCATATTGATCATTCTGGTTGTACCTTAACCTGTAACATTCTAATTGTGATGTCCATCTGTGACACTCGAATATATAACAAACACTTTATTCAAAGGTATAATATAATATCGTGTTACAGGTCTCACTTATGTACATATTCTATGATAGTTCCGATTGCCCACTCTGTGGGCACGTGTTGTGCGCGTGATAATCTCAAGGGGAATAAATCATTAACACATTTTTTCGAGGCCATAAACTTTTTTGGAGTACATTCTTCCTGGATCTAGTCGTGGTTTCGACAATATCAAACATTTTTGCAACCATCGTCGGTTGTTTCAACACCATTCTTTGAAGCAAGACTTTTTCTAGGGCGTTAAGACGCTGAAGGACATGTACAGTGTTTAGATTATGTTTGTCACATTTACATTTGTATGCCACTGGTGAATTACCGTGAATCAAATCTATCTTCGTTTGATCCGTAAATGTCAAGTCATTTCCCAGTTACTCAATCTGCTGCCTATAATTGTTCCACTTCGAGGATGAATTTATCGCGAACCGATGAGTGAAAAGGGAGCAGCTGAGCGTAACACCAAAACACAGCCAAATACTTGTTCTACTCCAATACTAAGGCGGCATCAAGCAAGGATCAATTCGCCCTTGTTCGATTTGCGCAAAATGACACCCCTAGTCGTCGAGTGAGAACGACCTGGGGGCATGACATGGTCGTGTGGTAGCAGACCTTGTTGGGGCCTATAAGCCAGTAACTTACAAATTTACCAAGATAGATTTCAATAGACTAGCGAGCGATCGCGTTGTCGAAGTTCCGTATCACCGGTGCAACGGGACCTTCACAGCGAGCACAAAAGATTAGACGTCTGAATATAGCATGTACGAAGACATGATGTATATCTCGCTATACGACCATGCATGCTAGGAAGCACAAGGCGCCTGATTGTAGCTTTGTCCTCGAATATTGCTTATCTCCAGATTAGATTCACTGACACACTTTGATGCATTGGCGGCCACCATAACATCATAGATCGTAATTACCATATTGGTGGTGGTAGCCGACTCGTCGATTTGAAATAATGAGCGAGATATCCCTCTACCATAAAGGCCACATATCTCGATCGTTATAAATCTATTCTGTCGCTTGCCGTGGTGGAGACAACTATCTCACCGAATAATCTATATACCTACCTATCGACGCCTGTCATACTATACTTCAGAAGCAACAAACATAGCGGTATAATAGTGTTCGTACGTAGAAGATACGATCGGTGAGGTGTGTGTGTGTGTGTGCATGCATGAGGTTCCCGATCGACGGACTTCGTTGTCGCTCGATATGCTCTGACTTCTCTTCCCCTTCGGGAAAACTGCTGTGTCGGGAAAGTTTTGAAGAGCAACATAGACTATTTTTAGAATTATTACGGTATGTTAGCGATTCGATTCAATGAATCGCCACATGGGCACTCGCTCAGCCAGGCGGGCTTGCCAATACAATATACCACTGAGTCATGCTGAGTTAAGCGAAACACCGTAGAGTACATATATCTAGACACAACCATACCCATGCGTGAATCTTGAGATTCTAGCATCATGTTACACATCCATAGCTGATGTGTGTGCCAATTTCAACCTTTTTTTCATAATTCGTCCTTGTTCTTAAAGTCACCATCAATCTGGGAACATCAACGCTGTTATCGTGTGAGTCGCTGACGTTGAGCTCTATCTGTTCATTTGTTTATTTCACATTCGTTCCATCCATTTTGATATCTCCAATACTCTATGAGCCTTCTGCTGTCCCAGATATTATTTATTTATTTACATATATGCATGAGATCGACGAACTGTCACCACGTTAACTATACCCTGATCGGTGTTGACCATACTACTAACGGTTGCAGTGAGGTTAGGATTAATGATAACGAACTGAAAAATGAGCTGTCCGTGAGGAAACGCTTAGGTATGCACAAACCCAAACTTTTAAATAGCGACTGAGAAAGTCGAACGCCCATATCAATGTCAACGAGCGTACTACCGTTGCTGGCAATTGCTGAAGCCAATATTGGCATTGAATCTGAATGGCTTGGATCGGTGTCGCCGTCTGCCAGCCAAGTCAATGTCCGCGCGTTGCCTGACGCGGCCTGCGCCAGATATTGATAAATTGTTGCGGTTCAAAGGCACCAACACTTGCGCCACTTCGGAGTCGTATTCTCTCGCTTCTGGTGGTGGTTGTTGACAATGTGACAAGCTGATACCTTTACACTATGTGTTGGCCGAGATCAGCCAACAGCTGGAGTAGGTGGGCGATCGAGAACTTTCTTCCGATATAACTGAATCGAACGTTGGAGGGTAGCAGATTGTCCAAGCTCCGTTGGCACTCTGTGAAGCAATTGATCTACTGAAAACCAAGTGAAATATGCAGTCATCATATTTGTTTAATGGAACACTATACCACGAGATAGTTGAGCAAACCTGTTGTTCTGATTGGCGATTCGAAACGGCGGAGGAGCTCACAAAAAATGTATTAGCCAATTTTCTAAAGTAAATTGTATTTCAATTCACAATGTCGAGTCCACTGTGAATCGATAGTGGCTTCGTGTTCATTAAAGACAATGTACACTAGTGACTATCACTTGCCTGTTCAACCTTGGGCGAACTTTACGAAACCTTGCGACTATGCGTGATGTAATCGCGTTCTCTGTCTGGTACGGTTAACCCAATGAGACACACGCTGAATTTTGCTTACGTGGAGACTTTTAAGGCAGCGATCGTTGAGCCCTCAATGCAATGTGCTCTCAAACCTCCTACAGCTAAAGATCTTGATCCTGAGGGAATCACCAGCACTATAGCGATTTAGCGATATATAATATATATATATATATACACACCTTGAATTGTTCAAGTGAATTTATTGTTTTCAATACAAGCTAGGTATCGCTTGTGTCCTGTAGCGTGGCCAATAATATTTTTAGACGTTATTCGTAGCATATTTATATACGCGGCATTGTTTACACCGTATCACAATTACTTCAATATAGATATTGTAAGTTTACACATTTGTTCATTTCTACTGGCGCCCATCTCGCTAGTAAGGTTTCACTAATTTAATTAATCCTTCCCTTTGATTAATTCCACTCATCCCACTGTTTATTGCAACCTAATGTACCACTTGTTCAACGTAATGCCTCTGCAAGCCTAGCTGCACTGTATGTGGCTGAGCTAGATGTATTTCTTCTAACTGAATTCCGGGGTATGCGCAGGGTCCGTGATGCCCTTGCGCTAACACAGTAGTCAAATTACGATTAATTAACAGTGGGCAAACATCATCTTCAAACCCAGGATGAATCGTGAATCAATCAGATGATGATAGTCTGCTATCATCCTGCTCGTAGCATAATAAATGGGCCAGCGAAAGTTCACAGAGAGCTGTTATAAATGCAAGGTAGATCAGACCCGGGCATCTGAACATTTATCCAAACATACAATAATTAGGAATTATTTCTAGGGATTAGTAGGGGGGGGGATGCGAAATTGAAGCAAGCGACAGAGGGAGCCACACATTTTCAAGAAGTTGTACTTTTTTTTCTCTTCTATTACAGATCGTCGCTCGCCAAGAAGAAGGACTCCGCTGGGTCAGCCACGTCCGATGGGAAAGGTCCCGCCGGCCGCAAGTTCCAGACCCAGGGATGGAAGCGATAGATTGGACCGGTTGAGCTGTCGTCGACTGAGGAGACTTCCCTATGTGTTATCGAAATATGACTCGGACACCACTAATTTAGAAAAGGCAGAACACAGATAGATAACAACCCGTGAGTGCCTCCCTCCTTGCATTTATCGACAACCTAGCCCTGCGATCAAATGAAACTGGTAATATATCTGTTTGTTGAACAAACTTGCGCAATCCATCCAATGTGGTCGACGATATGCACTGTACTAAGGCCAAAGGTGTGACGCCTTCGTATCCGGTCGACAGAACGAGATGAAACGGCGGTGGGACAGACAGCACCTATCTTTGACTTTGAAACCCAGGACCCAACTGCCCGCGAGTTGAAAATCAACGGAACGTCAATCAATGTGTGAAGATGCTTACCACGGCAATTTCCTATACGGATCGATTCAACATGGAAATGCTGATCTCTTGATAATATCTATGGATATCTCAAGCAACAAAAATAATGATAACATGAAATAATAACCATAATAATAATAATAATAATAATAATAACATAATTATTGTTTAAACTGGCAGCTGTCATAGAAAGTTACGACAAAGCAAATAACGAGAAAAAAAAAGAAGGACAACACGAAACTGCAGCGAAAAGGGAAAAGTGACTAAATAGAAAAATCTAACCAATGTTGATCGTATTATCGACTATTACTGATGAGGTATTGAAAACACCAATGACACTATTGTTATATAATTATAAGCAGCATTAGCGACAGCGACAAACAACAACAACAACAAATACTGAACGGAACAGAGGGGTAGGCGAGACTGAGCAAGACCTTGGTGAAGACCTTGGCGTGAAGACCTTGGTGATGCCTTGTCTCTGTCTCTGGCTGTATGTCACACCCCTTTGACGGTGTGCTATGTGGAGATGCAACTTGAGCCAACGAAATCAACTTGGAGGCCGCTAGCCCATGGTGTTACAGAGTACCCACCCCCCAATTGCCGGTCACGTAGGCTCAACTTCAGCGTGACCGATTGAAGACAGCCACGATACGAATACGAAGCGATAAACAATGAACGAAATGCCACACGACGAGTCTCTCTCTCAAACAACCAAAAAAACAGCGGAATGAAAGCTGAACCGCTGATAGACAAGGTAAATGAGCATGGCTACATAACTAACGAGAATAACAACAACAACAACAACAGCTACAACAACCCCTGATATAACAACATCAGAATTAGTAACGAGGCGTAACCAGCAGCGTTGAGGAGGACGACACCCATCAGGAACGTGCTACACGCTACAGCAGTACGGAATCGAAAATGAGCTTGCGAAACTGGCGAGCAAGTGAAGATATACACGATCACGGAAAATAAAAACAACCTTTACAAGTGGTCCATCGACAATGTAACAACGTATATACATCGGCGCGTAGTTGCTAGTTTGTGAACAGGATCAACAGGGGAGGCGAATGGCCGTGTCCCGAGGTCATCTCTGAATCAGGATGCTCTCTGAGTATAGAAAGTCGTACACTCACTAACATAAATACACACACACACAAACATCCCGTTGTGGTGATGACAACAGAAAAAAGCCGATCAGAGCACACCATTTGTAGTATCAGTCATCACATTGACATCATTTCATTCCATCTCGTTAGGCCCACAACTATAATAGGACGGATTTAAACGGAAGGCTCAGAAGAGATCGAGTCCGCGTCAGGGGATCGGCGCATCAGTTTCGTTTGACGAAATTTCTGTCATGCATAGGTTTCACTAATGAGGTAGCATATGTTTGAAGAAACAATCGAGTCAATGGTGATGCCAAGGCGACGCGTCAACTGAGACATCAACGACATGATAACGAATACATATATATATATACACACATATACATATATATATATATATTCGTATCATAGTATTGTAAGGCATCTAACGGGTGTTACGTTTCGCCTTGAGGATAAGAACGCCAAGCCGAAGAATAGATCACAGAATGACGTGCGTGTATCCAACCAGATGTGCTGCTGTAGTCCTTTTCCCCTCGAGGTCCTGAACCCCCTCCCCCGGTGAGGTGCTGGACTCAGGCCGGACCGAACCGAACGTTGGTTGTGGTCGGTGGCCACCCATTGGTGCAATTACGTACGCAGATTCACAACGGACGCAACAAGAATCATAATGATAACATTAACAGTTATAATAATAATAACCATCATAATAATACACGTCTGCACTGACCCACTCCCTCAGAAACAGCAATCAGAACTACGATTAACAACAAGAAGCCTGTTTTGCAACGAACAACTGAATGCTTGCTATAACGACAGCAACAACAGAACAACAAGACCAACATCAAACATCAATGACAGCAAAACGGCGTGGAGATTCCGAATTTTTCGAGAACATGTCAAAGAACGACGCGAAGATCATATTGTCAGCAAACAAACCGTTGCTCAATCCTCACTCCGATCAATAGGACGAGCAGAATAACATTATACTAATAACAATAATAATAATAATAACGATGATGATAACGGCGACAACGACAATATTATTTATGGTGGCGGACACTAGAATGATATTATTATTATATTAATAATCATAATTATTATTATTATTGTGATGATAAAAATACAATATGAGTGTTAAATTCTGGCCGTAGTGGTTCATCGTGGGTGAAATTTGTCTCTGGCTAAAACACGCACCCGAAGTTGATTAAAATGATGAATACGTCGAGTTGATGGAAAATCGATATGATTTGTGTTTCGTCAATGTTGATTGTGTTCGTGTATGAACGGGCGAACGAACTAAGAATGAACAGCCACAATGATTATTTATGCGCTGACGACGATGAAATAGGGAGGGACCGTCCCCTGCCGCCGCAAGCTGGGCGACAGACCTCGGAAAATATACACTGATCTTCATTCATTCAATTAAACATTGTGTTTTCATTACGATAACCATAGGTAATTAGAGGGTAGCTATTTCCCCTCTACGGCAGTATCATGGAGATAAATTTGTTAGTATGAAATCTCCCTGGAGAATCACGCCACCCTATACCAGATACTGTTGCACGACTAATGCATGCGTTTAATTTATTAACTAATTCGCTCGTTTCTGCCAAAGATTCATTTCAAATCAATCGTGTATTTTATCAACGCTGGTACTATTTCATAAACATCATTGTACCGGCACTTCGCCTGGACTTGAGATTGGGATCGTTAATAGCCAACAAGGTTCTGCGGTTCATTGCTTCTGTACACAGCTTGATAGATATTACTTTCTCTGTTCTCGCTCTTCTCTATCTCTCTCTTTCCCTAATAGTAACAATAGTGGGGACAAAAGGAACGAGATTTGCACTGAGTAGTCGAACGGTTCTTTTTTGTACATGGACATGCTCAAACTAATTACTATATACGGTGATATTGACAAAAAAAAATTCGCTTAACTCTTAACACTAAAACCATCTAGACTTCTCGTCTGAAAGCATCGATCAACAATTGACACGGCTGGAAAATGATCGATCTTTACAGAACGTTATTGTCCTTATATTCTAATTAAATAAAACACAATACAACGTTTTTGTTTATTAATGGAACTGCAGTTGTTTTAAGCGTAGATGGTAGTCAAGTTGCTACTGAATGAATTGGTCGATGAACAACAAGTGATGCAACAACTTTTAAATATTGGAAAATTGTACAAGAGTTTGAAAACGGTCAAATTGATGTGTAATGGTAAGTTTAGTGTTAATCATTCTAAGACGCGTTTGGGTCCGTGCTAGGAAAGTGCATAGTCAACACATATTAGCACAAGTGGCGAATCTCATTCTGATTATTTTTACAATAAATCATCGAGATACGACATGGCCGTGAAGATCCACCTTTTTATTTGTTTGCTAAGCCAGTAATAATAAACATAATTTTATAACAAACTCTGACCTTTTTTGAGATATAAATTTTTTTACGGATTAATTTAGCTGCCGGGTTAATAGCAATTTCGAATGAACGATGAACGGGCTGCATTAGCCATTATTATTATTTGCGTGATTACCAACGTTTGTCCAATAGGCCTGCGCACCCCAACATACTTCTACAAAGTTTTGGATGCTGTTTCTATCATGGGCTGGTAAACTTCCCTTTGAACGCTGCAGGGTTGCGTGGTCGCCCGAACAACCCCATATTTGAGTATGTTATTAAACTCGGTCGTCGCGGCAGGTCGACTCCAGCAGGTTAATTTCGTCTTTAGAATTCCGTTTCGATGTCCGGTCGATTTAGTGTTTCGATGTTTGCTACAACTCGACGCCGAACGGGTTTCTTCATGGACCGTATTTTCATGGGAGTGTGGAAATGTATTCGCTTGCTTCTAAGCATGCAAAATGATTTATATTTAGCGGTTAAGAAGAGAAATAGCCTAGGTATAGTCGTCGCTGATATTTTTGCGGACACGTTGGTAATATATGAAAGTTTTGCGCGAAGTGAAATTCGTAGCAATGACTACGGATCCTATCATTATTCCAGACGTTTACAAACAAATCAAATTCTGCAGAACAAATTGCTACAACGCCCATCATGATACGTATAGCGCGGAAACGCCATTGCGGTACTGGGAGCCACGGCCACTCGGGCTGCGGGCGTGGGAGACCTGTGCTCTCATAAAGCTCCTGAAAGATGAAGGATATTGCTGTGATTGCATTTTCCGGATTAGAAAACTCTCCGTATGAAATCGTCAAAGATGCATTCATTCAGGTATCTGAGAGCAATATGTGTCTATGTAGATACATACATATATATAAAATCTTTTGGAAGTGTTTCTGTTGATTACATGAGTCTCCCAATGAAAAAATATTTTATATATATATATATATGTATATATATAATGCCCACGGCAAATAGGACGATAACCTTACGAATGCTACAGAACATATTTGCCAGATTCGGGAACCAGTGCTACACAATTTGGCCCAAACACAAACATGTTGTAAATAAGAAGTGTGAGGAAACATAACCCTTACCAACCGAGTCTAACTCCCAAAAGTCGAACGTTTCGACGATGTACGGGATCAGCAACAGCGTCCGATACTTAAAATACTTTATTATACTCCGAAATAATAAAGTATATACTTAGGTGGCGCATGGCAAATGAACTTAATTAGTGTAAATATTAATAGTGACAATTTTGTCAACTGGCAAGGTTAGAGGGCAGCATACTACAGGAGAACAATACTACAATAACATTGTGAATATTGTAAGTAGAACTTAAACCTTATGAGAAAACACTAAAGTTTGACCGTTAAAAGCCTGTAGTGAATTTGTAAAGGATTGATGTATACACCTTGCAAGCAATCCACATAGTATGGCGAATAACATGGATTCATTATAATGAAAACGTATATAACTCAAAATTAATGACATAGAACAATTGTGAAGAACATCAGTGCAAAAATCATACGAGATTTAACCAGTCATGTGATGATACGACCAACCAAAAAGCTTTTTATACTTTTATACAGTCAATAGCTCAATGTTATCCGGCAAAAAAAATTAATATCGAGTTAAAGCTCAGAATTCATTAGTGATCAAAACTTATCAGTGCATGAGTTAACAGCACTAAGCGTTCGCAGGTTGTGTAATACTCAACCTGGTAATGATGTGCTCGGCTGCTATTACTACTACTGTTTCCAAGAATCCTAATCAGGGAATCTGTTGGTAGTCTATGTATAGCTCGTGGAGTGGCTTGCATCCATCGGACACGCTTGTGTTTTGTATGTCTGTTAGCAGGCAGTTAGTGCGTCTGTGAGTGGTTCGGAATTGAACAAATCCCATCAGGTCAGTCGGTTTGGTACCAAGTGGTCACCAGTCACGCTATCCAACAACCGAGCGGTGTTTAATTACTCTCTCAGGCAAACCTGCAGATGTATGTGTGTGCTCATAGAGGTGCAGCCTATTAGTTTTAACTGAAGCTTGCCATACCAACGTCGGAGATATTTACTCGCTGACTTTATGACGAACGCATCTGTTCAAAGTGCCAGCCAAGAATTGCACGAACTAAGGAAGTAAATATTTGTAAAAATATTTTCCTCCTTAATGGGAAGATTCAGAAACTCTGAAAGGAACTCTCAGAACGTCTGGAAGAAAGTGTCTCAACTCGACTGAAATAGTAGGTTTATCGTAGGAGTGTCCTTATAGTGTGAGAATAAGCTCTCACTAGACGTCGCTAGTGAGAGTCTACAGCTAACCTGGTAGACTAGTGCGCAAGACTGTACACAAAGCTGTCGCTTCCGTTGGGATCCTGTGGGTGAGTTAGATCTAACCGTGGGCAGAGGAGCCGCGATTGATCCTTGGCGGGAAGAATGGGTGATCGTGAGACTTCGGAGACAGACCAAGGGTACCTGGACCAAGAGTTTGATACTCGATGTTTGGTTCTCGTAAGGTCAGACGGGGACCTAACGTGTGGCGAAACTGAGTGCTGTTAGGTGCTGTTAAATGCAAGTCCAGACTTATCTGGTCAAAACTGGAAAGGCGCAGGTAGATATTCGCGTTCTTCCTAACACCCGGGAGGTAGACAATGTAGAAAACACTGTGCTACACTGCATGGTACTCGATTACATTAGGGGCGGATAAGTCAATTAAAGGTACCCTAGATTAGATGCTCTAGGACCTGGAGAGGATTCAGGATGGGTCGAGGCCGTAATTATTTTTACGGTAGAAAATGAGAGAGACAGGAGAGAGCGTTTCGGTGGGGACGAGTTCCGGAGAGTAGTGCAATGATGGGCCTGGGACCTTGTTATAACCTATTGATCAGAGGGGGCTCTTAGCGTCCAGTGGCTAAAGTAATACTATCATAGTTCCATCCACTGGTAGGTGTGAAGAGAGTCGAGTAACCAGATTCACTCTCAAGCCCGCGGTTTTAGTCGGTATAGGTTGCTTCAATCCAAACAACAAATAGTTTGACCCGCAATGAACGGATTTTTATCCAAGCGGTATCGATTCATGTGGGGAACCTTACCCCCCCTCCCCCAAATATAACACGTCATTATTCTTGAACTGATAAGCGCGGATACTGCACTTTGATCGTAGCCCAATCGCCGAGAAGCGATTTAAATATCCAAAGGAAAATATTATCCCGAGCCTGGAGGGCGATGTCCACAAAAGCTAAGCTGATTTTAGCTTGTGCAGTCCCTTAGAAACATCTTATTCTAGAGCTAGATCAGTGATACTGCATACGACACATTAAAACGGGTCACTTACGAAAGGAGACTGTCAAAAAATAGCAGAGTACGATGAACCACTAGCGGCAACTGACCAAGCGTCTGGCGGGACGCTTGCGCAAGTGCCACTATTTCAAACACAACCATCTGTCTCAGCGCGTCACCGGTCACGAGATATTTCAAGACCCTGCCTACTCAGGGTTGGCAGGTCTCCGTGAGCTTGGTGGAAAAAATACTTGAAATCGAGGATCTGTGGGCAAACTAGCAAAAATTTGTAGGAATCACTATGCAGGCGAACGAAGGAGCCGACAGAAGCAGAATGCTGTGAAATGGACGACAAGAGTAACGATAAGCTTGTGCTCCTCTCTGTGTTTCCACGGCCGACTCCAAACTGCCGAAGTGGTGGATATGCAAACAGTTGTTCGAAGAGTTTGACGGGATGCGGGAAAAGGATTTCTGAGTTTTAGCGGATGAGAGTGGAGAAAAACCGAATGACGAAGATGTTAACCGTCAAGCCCAGTGTGAATAATACACGTACGCCTGTTTATAACAGGAACAAAGTAGAAATTAAACGAAAATATACTGTTGAAGGGTATATTGTACACAATATCAGCAAACGGGAATTCGTACTCAGCTAAACGAAATAACATTTAAAGCAGAATGCTCTCTGCCTGTGGTATGCCACGTATATAGTTCTGTATAAATTGTAGAACGATAGAAAGGTGTCCTTGAAAATTGAATATCTATTGAGTATCACGACTTAGGTTGTAACAATAGGTTAGGCGAGAGGTTACATCTAAGGCCAGCTCAGTGAAGGGCAATTGTTCATCTAACGTCGGGCGACAGTCGATGTGCGGAGGCAACGCCTATCGAGACAAAAACACTAGTCTCCGGTACAGAATGTGTGATGAGCAGGGAGTAAGATTATCGAGGGTACATAAGGCTTAGAGCAGACCTAGTGAAGTAAGATACAGCAGAGGGGAAAAAGCATAAAAAAACAGCGAGACGTCTGATTCAACGATGAGTTACGTGACCCATCGAGGTTTTAAAACGAAACCTTTGTACGACCCTTTATTCTGCGCTAATTGAGCAATTATACATTTATATATATATATATGCATAGATGTTCAGTAAGCTTTATGCTATATCAGCGCGCATTTTCACTGGCAAGCACTTCTAGTTGGCTCTCACTCATCTGCCCCTAGACAGCAACGAGAAGCCTATTATGCATAATTCCGTTTCATTGGTAGTTTTCGAGGACGACGTTGTTAGACGCATCGTCCGTAAACCTAACAGCAAATAGTGAGCGTATTCAAAGATAAATGGATAGTTATAGAAGACGGATCTGTGCTACCACAACACGATTAAAAGTGTCAATTGAAGATTGACTCTTGGAGTCCCCCTGGTTCGAGCGTGGTGTCGTTTTCTTGTACGTTTGGGTTACGGAGCCGCGCTGAGGTACCTTGATTTCCTCGAGTTATGAGCAAATAAGCGGCTTGAGCGGCTTTACAACACCAGTCCCACCGAATTCAAGCGTATTGCGTGTTAAATGAGTGTGCTAGCATGAATCTTATATCATAACTCATAGTGGGCTGTTGTCCCAGTGTAGCCTCAACAGAGGCTATTGTCTTTCGATGCCTTCTCTGGCTGTGGTGTTGCCTGTTTGTGTACTTACTAGATATTGTCGAGCCTCATTACGCGACTGCTTTGACCTAAGTTATAAGCAGTCGTATGTCCTGTTCGAGTCTACTCGATTTATGGTGCTGTAACCGACCTGGGGCCTTGCGTCTGGCCCTACGATGTAGAGCTATAATAGCATGTGGCTGTTTTTTTATGACAGCCGACGCAGTTACTACCTTTAACTAAAGTACCAGTTAGAGGCTTACTCGAATTTGATTCCCCGCTCTCAAGCATTCAGCTGTTTTTGCAATACCACCTAATTTGACCATATGAAAAGGTTGAAAATATCTTTTTCTCCAGAATTTAGCCCTCTGTCCATTGCGTAGACAATGAAAAATTAAGCGACTTGAACATTTGGATGTTTCATAGATTCTCAACAGTTGCATCACAGGTGACACGTACCCTTTGTACTTATAGTCTCTTGATTAGTTGCAGGTGGGAAAGAGATCTCCGACCGAATTCTATCCGGGCGACACCCATCCGGCGAATCTTCTCGACTGCGAACTAATTCGGAGGAAGTAAAGGAACCAAGACTCTACCGCGGCTTTTGCCAGACTCCGCGTCTTTTGCTCTCAGAGCATCGTTCTGAATGATTTTAGCCTTGAGAGATACGCTGATAAGGCTCCTCAGGACCGCGATAAGTACGTAGCACTTTGGAATAAAGGCTGATAAGTGAGCCTGCCATTTCAGCCTGTCCTAAAGGGTTACCCCCAGACATTTAGCAGTCTGAGGGAGCCGAAGCTGAATTCCACCAAGTACTATGTCCTCTATCGTCGACAACCCTCTGTGTCATGCGGAATGGTACAAGTCTCGTTTTACAGGCGTTGACAATAAGACCAAACGGTTCGAACTTATCAATGACCTCTTTGATAGACAAGAAGGCATATCGAACATCATCGGCTAGCTTCACCGGATCAAGACAATAGGAAATAATGACTTGGTGGCCACATATGAGATTGTTGTATGCGGACTATTCATTAAAAACCTCCCCAGAATGATATTCATAAAAACGATGAAAAATGTAAGGCCCGACAACAACCGATCCTTACCATCTTCCGATACCAACCTCTCCCATTCGATATAACCGACCTTGACAGCCCGCTGTCCAGTATTGTGGGCAAACTAAGATATTTCTTTCATTTTTTAATGCTGTCACCATAAGTATGTTACAACTATATTGACCTTCCATCTGCACCAATTCCTTGCCCTTATTCCTTCCACTTTTCCGTTGGCAGCTTTCTACGCGGCTCGTTCTTTTCTAGCGGATTTCTTCGTTTTCTTTTGTAGATATAATAGTTTGCTTGCCTGTATAGTTTGCTTTGTTTGATCGGCCTACGCAGGGGATTACATATACGCACTTTTTTTCATTAAAGGAGAAAGTTGACAGAGGCAGTTCTCCTATTGGATGCAGTGAAATTAACGAATTATCCGATTTTACCGCATCACGGTGTTCTTTGCTCAGTAAGACTTCATTTCATTTGAACACTAGCTATGACCTATTCGTCCGACCGTTTTACTTTGTTAACACAAAAAAGATGTTGATACATCATCAGTCGTGATTGGTAACTGTTGCGGAAGACTGTTCAAATTTGCCCAGTACATCTGATCATTGCTGTACTGACCTTCAACGAGGTGCTAGGGCGCTACATTCAAACCATGTTCACCATGTTATGAGAACTCTCAGTTGTACACTACAGAATTCAATCTGGTCAACGACCTGGCGGATACCTCGCCTATTGTTCGGTTCGGTATTTGTCACGGTATTCGACGTACTCGATATGGAAGAATAATGTGATCTCAGTAAACAAGCTTCAAACAGGTTACCACCAGGTGAACGACAACTTGTGCTTTTGGATGACATCCACACATCTCCTGTGTGTACATCCCCCCAAAGATTCGAATTGTTTGTCGAGCAAAGTGTAAATGCACGTCGGCTGCCGTTCTCTTCTCTCTTCACAGTAAAGTCGGGCGCTGCTGAGGATTCAGCCATGTTAGACGCTGAAAGATCAAATCTCCACAAGGTATCAATTCAACCATTGTGGGCCAACAATTTCAACTCGGACCTCGCAGCTCTTGAGCTTGCCACAAAGCTGGTAAGAGCCGTCCAAATGGCGTCATGCTGTAAATGCCATTATATATATATATGTCTAACGTCGCAAAATTTAAGTGGCCCGATGCGGTTCCTGTGCATCCTTGTGGTATCGTATCTGCATATGTACAAATAAAACGTGGCTGTCTTGATCATCCAACTTTTATTGTTGTTGATACGGCCATAGCATATATATCTCATGAACTAATTCTGAATTTGTCGCACTCATACCTGTGGCCACCATCTAAAATCATTAGAAAGAAAAATTAATTTGTATCAACCCCTAGAACTAATTCCTAATTATCGTATATTTGTATTAATTGTCCCCTACCATTAACCTCAAGGATCTCTTGATCTCCTGTTCAGAATTCGTGAACAGTGCTTACCACATTGTCGAATCGACCTTGGGATGGGCGCACCAGAAACACGGAGTAATTAACAACCCAATCAAATCGAAAGGCGAAGTTTCGGCGAGTGGTAACTGATAATTCTTAATCGGTTGTACTACAGGCCATGTCACTAGGCAATAATGATCTGGCTTGATAATGAACTATCAACTACTTCATACGGGTATACATTTATGCCTGTCATAAAATTCTTTTTCACTATTCATTTTTTCGAGAACTTTATCATTGTAATAAGACTGCAGTTCCGTTAATAAGCTCTGTATGGTATATTGCATATATATTAACGAATCGCAACATTGCATCTAGTACTGTCATTAATAAATCGTAGTAAAATGTATCTATAACTACCCCTTGCGCAAAAAAGAACATTTTGTTCCACCGGACTAGAAATTCGAATTCCTTCGATTATCGATCGTTTACCATGGGTCGATCGATACCTGGTAGTAACCGTCCTGCTCCCATCCCACACGCTATTAGCCGCCCAAGGAAAAAGTAGCCGTAAAAATTTCCCTAGCGCTTTCCAAAGATTGCGGGAAAACCGCTAGGATTGAGCCTCACACGCACTGGTGTTAAGACGTGTACGAACTTCCTGTATATGTATACATCGATCAAGGTTTAAGATGGAACGATTTTTGTGAATCGAAGAAACCCGAAGCGATCGTGCAATTTTTCACCACTTTTTCACTATTTTTCATTCCCAGATAAATACCGAGTATGAGATAGGAAAGGAATAGACGCAGAATTGTAGAATCAATCATTCACCATTTTCACTTTTATGCCATATGTCTGGTCTACAAACAAGACCTTGATTTTGTCATTCAACGTCATATATGAAGCCATACAAGAGATTTCCGCTTCTTCGAAGAAACGTCTTCACCAATATCGAAATATGCAAATATGAGGTAATATAGAATTTTCTCTATAAAATTGCTACAATCAAACCACTGCTACAAATCGTTGCTATAAACAGATACAATTACAAGGCGAGATTAATCGATTTGAATTTCTTGGACTCACGATCCGCGTCCACCTTTGAGCTACCGAGATTCATCGAAGACATGCTTTGAGACGTATTTCACAGCTCGTTCTATATCTTCGCTTTCACATTTACCAGGACAAAGCTCCTTGTTTCGTAGTTTTCGTCCCTGAGACAGTGCCTAGAAATATAATTGGTGCAAATTAGGCAAGATGGACGTTAATGATCGAAAAAAAACCTAGATTCCCAGAGTCGAGTGCAAAGCTCAGTATCTAGTTTATGAGGTAAATCTTCTTGTCACATCAAAGAATAGTATACGCTTTGATAAATTCAAAGGGCTTTGTGATACAACCTCCACAATTACAGTTGTATTGTATACAGTCGTTTTAAAGTCGATACGAATTAAATTCTGCTTTGTCAGCATGCAATATCAATATATTAAATTCGTCTAGTTCCATTCATCTACGGTCATTACATTTGAAATGTGAGTTCCTACAGTGGGCGTTTGTTCGTCGACTGAGCTAATTTCAATGGCTGACGCTTGACTTGATTGAAATACGCTGCAATATGTTGGAAACCTTTAGTACAATAAAGAATAGTTTAGCTTTGTTATAACACAATACGGACGTCGCATTCATCAAGGCGATTTAACACAGCTGATAACAATGAAATTATCATGGACAATTTGAGAAGTACGGATGACATTTCCTGTAGATAGTATCGGGTAAAACTGAGTCTGTATCCGAGCTAGACAGCGTGGCTCTAATACATCTCCGTTGGGTGGTTCAATCTTGTTTTGCTATGCGTTAGGAGGTCTTGGGTGCAATATGCAAAAAATAAATTTTAGAGCAATAAGTAAACATACATTTTAGAACAATGAATTAAAATAAATTTTAGAATAATAAATTAAATAAAAATTTAAAATAATAAATTAAAATAAAACTTAGAATAATAAATTAAAATAAAATTTAAAATAATAAATTAAAATAAAACTTAGAATAATAAATTAAAATAAAATTTAAAATAATAAATTAAAATAAAACTTAGAATAATAAATTAAAATCAATGTACAATAGTGCCAGTTGATAATCAGCTTAGATTCCGTGCTAGAGCGGGGCGTAAATTGATTCATATGAAAACTATAAAAAGCTGCAGATCTGTCTGACCGAATTCTACACACAAATATCACTTACTGCCACCCGCGATATATCATAGTAGGCTATAATTCTACTATCCGTACCTTGCTTCAAATTAAAGTGAATATGAAAAGATCTAAAAAAAGAAAATTAGAGTCGAGCTGACTCTCAGCCAATATTTAACGCTCACGGTAGAACTGCTTTCGGCATTGCTTTATAAGACGGATCCCTTTAAATGCAGGTGTGCAACGGTGTGAATCGAATCCTTGCACCTACCCGTGCATATGAAGAGATCTGGCAACTGTTCACTGCCATCATAGTCGCCACGAATTATTAAAGCTATTGCTAATCGTTGACGGTGAAGTGTTTCCATGAGAAAAACAGATGTTAAATGTGTTAATCCGAAGACTGACTCTATTGTAGAAGGGTATGTAAACTTGTCGACGCTCTCAATCTATTTTGGCCTTTCAGAGTTGACCACGTACTGTGCTCTTATCAAAAGCAAAGCTCTCTCTCCTCTCCCCACTCGTAAGGAACCCGACGAATCAGCGCACGCCCGTGGTATAATTACTTCAGGCAATAATGTTATTTAATTTTTACAATGCACCAAATCCCGTGAAAAGATTCAAATCGAAAACAATAGGCAAAATGGAATTGATATATATGTAGGCTCTTTGGCGAGCCGGTGTTTAGTGTGATTGCAATAATAATAATAATAGAATAAAAAAAATATATATTATATATATAGGAGTCGTGTCCAGAGTGCCATCTGATGGAACATTCAGGTTTCTTTCTTTTTCACCTGCATTCTTTTCTTTGCTTTGAACTTTATTATTCCCTCGTTTCATTATCGAGGAGTCATTTTCGAGGGTCGGTGTCGTAGACTTAGATTCTCACACACAGCGGAATAGGAATTAATCCACCAACCTTTGCATACCACGTTGTCCTGTCCGGAATATAGAAGTCGAAGAACAAGGCCACATTGGTTCCGAAGCTTCCGAAGGCTTTACGATCTGCGCCAAGTTGGCCTAGAGCAATGATGATATGCAGAGAACCCAAGCAGTTAGCATCACTTAGTTCTGAAAGCCAAATTAGCGCCTTGACAAATGCAAGCTATATTGGCACAAAAACTACTGTTCATGCTTGTTAAAGGTGCGACTTTCCAAGGATTCTATCGCACTAAAATACAGGTATAAGAAGTTGGCACGTTATTCGAACCAAGTTAGATGTTGTGTATTTATGCATGGAGCAGAAACGCTAGTTGATGCATTATACCTTAAATTTTTTAAGGAATCACAAAGAGGGCAATACTTCGTAGGGCGTATCACTTAGTCTTATTGACCTCTGTTAATGATGAATTGAGCATTTCGAGTACCATCGCTCGGCCGGAGCACTATACAGAACGTCTCCCTAGACCGCCTCGCATCACGCTGTCACGTGAATTGCATTGATTAGCACTGTTTAGATTATGTGGATCTGCTAATCCGTTGCACACACTGGATGCGATCACATTTAATTGTTTACGGTGTATATACGTCCTAGGACGCTTCGCAGGGGCAGCATTCGTAAAAAAATCGTAGAGGGATTAAATTTGAACGTTCCACTTCCATAGCGTAATGTAGATTTACAAATGAAAAATAATCAATGTACTGCTAACGTTACTACTCATGCACTTGGTCAACATCGTAGATCGACGGGAAAGCCACCTACAGAAGAACTTTTCGAAACACTGCTCATCATCAATCTCATGGATAAATTGAAGCATCTCAACGTTGAGCTTTGGCAGGCCGCCGCCACGGCGCACTCGGAGTCGGCCGACAGCTCGGCGTTTCCGTTTCCCCTCGTCTGGACTGAGTTCATCCAGAGGCGGAATTGCTGTTGTGGTCGTCGGCGTCGTCAAATCCTCCTTATAGACGAACGAGAAGAGGACATGCCGTAAGTGGGCCAGTCAGTACCTTGTGCAATTGAAGCAATGCGATTCATCCACATAAAGAAATAGGTATCACCTGATTTTAGAGAAGTATAACGAGGGGAATCTCCCTGGAAAAACTATCCAATTACTATTGTGAAAAGGAATAGCATTTCGTATCATATGCGTTCAATAACAGGAAGTATTCATTTACTATTGTGCGTGTCACTCTGTGATGGAAGTCTGCTGTCCTTCAAATAGGAATTTGAGTGAAATTAATCCAGATTTGATAAAGACTCCCCGCCGTATGTTCTAATGGAAATAGTATAGTTTGTTCTTGTGACACGTCTACTGTGCTATATCAGTTATCTGAAAATGGCTGCCCATGTGAAGGACACTTTTTTAGGGGTATCTTTTTTGGACATTTGCTTTTCTTTTTCATGCATTTGCATAACCACTGCTTTGTTCAGGTTTGCGTCCTGAATGTCTCATTTGTATTTAAAGGTTGTATCTATAGTGCGTCTGTATCGGCAGGAAACTAAGTAGAATTTAGCCAGCGACGACTGCACTGTGAAAACGTGTACACAGATGGTTTAAAGGATATCTGCGCTGATTTATTGGCACCCTTGACAAAAGTCTGTTGATTCACCAACACCTGCCTCATCTTGGTCGGGGAGCGAAATGCCGGGAAGTTGACGACCAACCATTGATGTTCCCAATCCAAGCAAATGCATTCCCACGTAAAGCTTCAGTCCCACCAAACCAATAGCGGCTATAGGCAACAAGCCGATCATGAGACCTTGACACGACACTGACAGGAGACAGACACACGCTAGCATATAGGTCAAAACACGAGTCATCTGTAAGAGATAAAGAGACAGAGAGAGAGAGGAAAACCAATTTTTTTTAGACAAGATTTTAGACATTTTTATGACATCGAACTACTAAGGGCAGACGCAAAAGTAACGGCAGTCTGTACCACTGTTCCGGAGCGCTCGGCAATAATTATTATGACTGATGAGATACCGAAATAGCCAATAACATTAGTGACGTGTTACAACTATTGGTAATGCGTTAGATCATGCGTTACCTGTTTGATTAAGCCGTAAACATTTGTGATACATAACAATGGCTGCGGTGGTTTTCTAATAAAAGTGTCCCGTTCTCATAATTTGTTGTGTCAGTATGTCAAACAGCCTGTCCATTATGAAGAAAGTTGACTACTTCGGGCGAACTACATTGCACCGATTAAAATGCTACGCACACAATAACCGTAGTATTTTTGAAGGCGTTTAGTCCCTTCGAGGCATCCGATTCTATGAAAGCACCTTATAGCAAAAATTTCATAGGGAGCACAATTTTGAGAAGCACATACACACACACACGGGCCACTCACTTATTTGCATTCACTGATATGTCGCATAACACAGATATTCCTCAAACCAACATCAACCAATCAGTAAAGTGATCAGATATCCTAGTAGCAAATGGTGGCCATCACACCAAGTTGAAGGAGGCTGCAGGTCCATCAGTCTCAGCCGAATTTCGGACTACCACAATATAACAACGCGCTAGTTAGCATTTCGCAAGACTCCTTCAAGGGTTGCTGTGCGCCAGCATTATTTTCGTATAGCATCCGTACACTATATCTGTTTCAATGTGCTGTGTCCGTGTCCGTTAGCCGTGCCTTAAGCATCAACTAGCTTCGATACAATTGATCGAACATGCCCATACACATATAAGGTTTTCTAATACTCAGACTGAATTGTACGATACGGACGAACACCGTCAGTGTACGGCAACCCTCAATGTATTGTTAACCTTACCTTGGCCTATGCTTAGGGTTTTTCTATCAATAGTCGCTCGATCGAGGTGAGACTTCGACGAGCCACAGTCGTCACACGGCCGGACGCTACGAACGGCTCGTCATAAAACTCCTCCAAGACTCTTCTCAGCTTGAGCGTTTCATCACAGGAATTAGGAGGACGTGACTTCGTCTGCCTGCCATTGTGGATTCGATCCGCACGACAAGGTGGCCGCTAACAGTGATGCACGCGTTGTGCACAAAACCACGTAACGAACGTCAATGTACTGTGTACCACAGTTGTGTCTATTGAACAACTCGATGTTTTGGTGGACACATTTCAACTTTTCTCCACATACATACGGTTGGAGTGGCTGTTGCCACTATCGGAAATCATGACCACGAGAACCATGGTGACCACCAGGCTCTACAAAGTGCTGCCAATGATTCGGTTATGTGATCAGAGGATATAGGGTCTAAGCAATTTTAGTGTAGCAACGGATTCATGCCAGAGGAGTTAGGTTTCCCGAGTTTGGCCTTTAGTGAACACGTCCAAGATCAGTGGTCCAAAACAAGTTCCTTGATACGTTCTTGAAGCCTAATTTAAATTCTCTATAGATTTATAGATTTATTTTTGCCCTTTGCCTTTAGACTTATCTTTATCTACAAATTAGACATACTCCAAATTATACATATAACTCATATGTGGACCCATTCTTATTGTAGGTATAAACAATATGGAATCCAATCAAAGCTTGAGCTATGTATTTATTTGGAAAGACGCAAAATACGTTTTTTAAGAGTGCTGGCAAACTGAAAATTGCTGATTTGAAAGGGTTCAGAAAAATTCTGAAAAACTGGGACACTTTTGATAGATTTTTTTACCTCGTTTAGACGGGCACCCAGAAAGGATTTCAAACCGAAGGTTTAATCTCCTTTTATTTATTTATTTATTAGGAGATAGTTTACACGAAAAGAAACTGTTCGCCCGCCATAATAATATAGAAGCATAAAATCGAGGCAAAGGAGTATCGTGGCGTTACTTGTTTGCTAAATGAAAATGATCGTAAGACTGTGAAACTTTTTTCACGGACACTTTGCACTAATTCCTCGAAATGTGAGCCCCAACCTGGATCTTTATGTAAACATCTCATTCTTTAACGATCCTGTGCCAGCAAACTTTAAACTGTGGTGTTCTCAATGTCTCGGAGGAAGATAATACAACACTTCTGAAAATAATTTGAAAGCACTCTCTCGGAGTTCCCTAGATTAGTCGCGTCTTACGCGTTTTGCATTACTGAGCCACGCAGTAATATTGCGTCAATCTGCATACAAACTGTTATCAGGGACCGATACGTAAGCTACCCAAAGCCGGCGCTTAAGTTTTAATGAAGGATGAACACGTATTGATTGGCTATATATTAGAATGCGAGGCTCTCACCAGTGTCATGGCTATTCGCCAATGGCTCTAAATAATGACCACTACGCAGGAAATAGCCCCCACGACGAAGGCTGCAAACCAATGCAGCGAGCGGTGTATAGGGTGATTCAGAACTATTATACATCATAGCCACTTCCAAATTGTTGTTCTGAAATGAGACAACAAGTTACAAGAAATCATAAGAATAGTGACTGGCTCCTGTACTGCTTTGCAAATGTGTTCTGTATCAATAAGGGACACAATTCTCTAGAAATGCTCTTGTTCTTTTTATCCGACCTGTTTCCCTTCGTGAAAGGATTTAGCACTAAACCTTCACCTTTTATGACGAGGGTCTGTCGGGGCTACGTTTGCTTATTTCTCAACCAGTCGTGCATGGCAAGAATCCACAAATAACGAAAGATGACAAAGAAATTCAAAGATTCTCCTAGACGGCTGGTAGGAGTTAATCCCAGACCACATGTCACTCCTGTCTAGCTAGCGAACATAGCTAAATAACTAGACTATTTAGATAGAGCAAATTGAGGTTCGCTCGGTTGTTTATTAATCACGATTCTGAATCTTGTTTCTTTGTTTCACTGTTATTCACCCGTTGCTCACAAGTGACAACGACGTATTGAATTCTGTGCAAATTTTCAAAAAATTCGACTATAACGCCAAAGTCGTCCTGCCACCATGGCCTCGGGCCGGTGAGGATTCTTCCTCCCAACATTTCCCATGTAGTACTAGTACCGCCACATGGATGAGTGCCGAGAACTGTCTGTATAGGAGGGGATTTGGGAGCCTACCGCCAACGGAAAAGCTCCGATGATGAAGCATCCTTGTTAGTGGTCGAGTCATAATAATCAGAGTCAGAACATTCGGGCGCAAACAGGTGGCATACTACTTACTGTTGGGTTTCTAGAAATAACTGACCCCCTTATTCGGGAGTGAATCTACGAACCAATTACTGCGCACGTTCAATACACGGTTGTCTGAAAAATACTTGTTGTTTGCACATTTTTCGTAAGATAACGGTAAAACAGCATAAAATATTCGACATTTTTCTGGTATAGTATTCGATGTAGATAACGATGTATACGATCTGTCTGACGCTAAGCTCGTAGCTGTATTCGCAACATCATTTCTAATGTGTATAGCTTCTTTCCATATGATTACTAGTTACAGCATTTTCAACTGAAATGTACGTTTGTTTATAGTTGTAATTGATTGAGTTCCAACTTGCTTACCATGATCACCGTCCATAAGTATATCGGTGAAAAATTCTGAGCGACAAAAAAGCTGTCTAATTAAACAATTCTAGTATTTCTATTTTTATAGTATTTATTATACCTGATTATAAACACATATATGTTCGAGCGTTCTCCACAAATGTCAGTGTCTCATTTCCACCCTGTGGGTGAGCAATGAGCGTCGTGGTCGGTGATGCTACCGATCCACCAATCGAAAGGCTTTGCTACGGTGGGGTTCACCACCCCTCTCTTCTTCATTGGTGCCCTTTCCAAGTACCCGCCCAGCCTTTAAAGAGAGACAACGGGGTGGTTTCGCGCGTTACCCAAGGCACTTGCGAGTATATACGTACCTAGATGGTACTCGAGTATGCAGCTGGCAGCGGGCAGCAGGCCGTTGTTATATAAGGAGATTTAACTGTTGTGACGGTTATCAAGCCTTCGACTCGGATAGCGCCAGTTCGGATGTGTTGCCATGACTTAAGTGTAACCACAACTCTCTGCTTGGACTATAGATGCGCCGATGAATGGCGCGCGGAATCGGTGTTTGGCACTAACTCATCTTTAGGAGGAGGTTCAATACGGGTGCAATAATAGTAGCTCACCATGGCTCTGGGCCGATGGAAACAGCGCGCAGCCTCTCTGGCCATCTCACTGGAAAGTACAGATAGCCTGCTTCCGGAGGAAGATGACATTAATGTAGCCAAGAAGCCCCGTCTTCAGCTAGAAAATAAGAAGGCTAGCGCCCCACCAAAAAGCGCAGGTCTCTTAGATGAGGACAGACCGTCTTCCGGTGACTCTGGGATCTCCTCAGACCAATCGGGAAACCACCAGAGGCTCAGTTTGACCCACTTAGCTAGTCCGGAGGCTGGCGAAATGTCGGTGGTTAACCTACCCTCTAACATAATTCGTGGTTTCAAACAAGAAGCCAAACGGGAGCCTCTGGCCGCTGTTGACCTTAGTAAAAATCGTCAGTGCAACAGCATCAAAGTGGATCCAACAACAAAAACAACGATTAGAATAAAATCCGAAAATCCGAACAGTGACAACAGAAAGGAAAATTGCTTAAAACAGGTCAATTTTCAAAAGTCTCAAAAACCTAGTCGAAAAACATACGCCCCGATGTCAACATCTCCCACAGAGAAAAATGATCCCGATGCTAAAAGCGGTGAAAGCCACGAGAGTGCAGATTCACTGCGTTTGCGCCGCATTGAAGCCAATGCCCGCGAAAGGTCAAGGGTGCACACAATCGGAGCGGCCTTTGACGCCCTTCGTCAGGCCGTGCCGTCCAATTCCGACCAGCAGAAATTGTCCAAGTTGGCTGTACTTCGGATTGCAGCAGCCTACATCCGGTTGGTATCCACTTGTGCATTGTTTTTTTGATCTGACCTCACTCTTGACGAAAAACAGTGCAGTGCTTTGATTTCACTAGTTGTAAACCGTAGGTCTACAGTGCCGTCTTAGTAAACGTCTGTCAAGATTAGGAAGAACATAAGGATATTTTATAGTGAAGAAAATGATTAATTAATTAATTTTTCTTTTTTAAGTTGATCTTTGAAGAAAAATTCGAATAAAATTTGATGTTCGAAGAAAAATTCGAAATAAATTTGATGTTCGAAGAAAAATTCGAAATAAATTTGATGTTCGAAGAAAAATTCGAAATTAATTTGATTCGACACCTACGCCTTAATCCCTTTGTGTAGTTAATTCTATTGTGTCACTATACATTGGTTCTCGCAATGATTTAGGTTGATGATATGATTTAGGTTGGTGTCTTATGACGAAAAACACTCATTGTGTGTGTTTTTCGAATGCTTGCATTGGAATAATTGAACGAATGCATGTGTATAGAAACGTTTAGCAAATTCTGGAACTTTTATAGTTTGGAAAGTTAACACGATGTTTGACATGATCGGGGTCAATTCCAGATCACTCGCTGCGCTAGCCCAGGGAGCGGACCTCGAGGATTTTTCTACCGGCGTTAACCAGGTGACGCAGGCCCTGCTCCTGGATGGTGCTCGAACCAAGCCGTCCAGAGTTGTGTAACTCTAAAACAGGCTCCCTAGAATTGTCGTACATAAGAAGAAGCAATACTATATGATTAGGTGTATTGTATGCACACATATGTTGACATCTGTTCCATAGAATCAACGCGTAAATCTCTATTCACTATCCGCCAGTACAAATCTCATACCAGTTTTGTGAGCAACAATAACTTGTTGTGTTCGGCCCATGCTGCGCCGACCTGTTGATTCATTGGGGGTTGGCTTCCAATCCTTCTTCCATCAGACACTCCTCGGCGCTCACCCCTATGGTATTACAACGAGAAATGTACGAAACAGATCTCCACACCTCGTTGAAGCCACAGCAGAATGTGAACCTGAGATATCCGGTTTTATTTTCTACAGTATCTATCCCAAGCTCTCCCTTTCGACGTTGCCGTCCAACCACGGTGACACACAGCGTTTCGACCTGTTGATTATTATAATAATAATAATAATAATAATAATATACCAATAGATAGATACTATACAAAGTAATATATTTAATACAAGCTGTGAAAGCAGAATTGAAGCAGTGTGATAATATTGCTAATTGTGATAAGGACGACGATAATAGTGACATTGATACGAAGACCGGTGGCGCATTGCACGGTCAACATCGTGAAATGCGCGCTCCAAACTAAACGAGACTCTGTAAATTGATATGATTTGCTCATTATACTATGAGATAAAAAAGAAGAGAACGAAGTGTACACTATGAAAAGACTACTACCTAGTATCGTAAGCTGTTGTTGTTATTGTTGTTGATGCTGTAGGTCTGGAGCCTATAAAGCTACAATAGAATAAAATATATATATATCTGTTAATACAAAAATTTCATACAAGTGTTTTCCTCCATTTCCATGCACCATCTATAATAGTTATTATAAATATATAGCTCATATTCACTAGTAGTCATCGAGTTTTCTATGGGCATTGTAATGCAGTAGGCGGACTATATTCCTGTGAGGGGCTCACTTACAACGCAGCATGAGCGGTCAATATTCAATACAATCCCTGTAGTATTTTTGCCGCAGTCGATTAGATTATGCAGCACTTGATCCAGCCACGAGCACGGCACATTGTATCGATTTGTATCAACGTTGCTGGCTTCTTGCTCAGACACCCATTTTCATTATTGTAGATTTCGTTTTAAGGGTTTCCAAATTCGCCTAACGAGGCTTAGCTGCGCAGGCAGCTATACGAAAGATGAAAGAAGAAAAATTGGAACCCCCTCTTTGTCCCTTCTCTGTCGATGTAGTACGGAGAACAGCATGTGGTATCGCCGGTACGACGTTGTTAGCGGGTACACCCAAAGGC
The DNA here is from genome assembly GCA_019614645.1 of Stratiolaelaps scimitus. NCBI lineage: Eukaryota > Metazoa > Arthropoda > Arachnida > Mesostigmata > Laelapidae > Stratiolaelaps > Stratiolaelaps scimitus. The sequence continues at coordinate 5,200,638 of JABWDB010000020.1, read as the reverse complement.
CTTGAAGTCTCGCATCGTGAGGTCCACAAACTGCTTCTGCTGCTGGTGCTGGCGACGAATGATGAAGGAGGTACAAGACGTGTGCCGTTGGCGAACCCTCGAAACCAACCGGCGTCAGACGACGGCAGTGAAGCGACGTGCATGAATCCCGTGTGGTGACAGTGGCGGTTCAGCGTTAAAAGGAGCCCCGTGTCGTGTATCAATACGCTTTCGGAGCTGGTTCCAGTGGCCGCTGAGGAGAGCAGAAGTCGATGAGGAGTCCGTTGTTGCGGATGTGTGCGCCAATGTCTGTAGGCCACCTGTTGAAGCCAGTCACCTGGCGGGCTGAGTTAGCAGGACTGGCTTTCGCGAGAGGGCAGATGGTGAGAATATCTGACCGTGGCACGTGGCCGACCAACCCTGTTATCGAGACCTCGACCAGATGCGCCATGTCTATCTATCGATCGATCTACATACTGTACCAGAATCGGATGCCTACCTGCCGAACTGGTCGAGCGAGAGCTCGCCAGAAGCAGTTACCTGGCTGAATCTAGTCGAACAACGCATCTCGTTGTGGAACTAGCCTTTGTTACAGTGCGCTTTCCTCGACATACTCAATTAAAACCCTATCCTCGCTTCAAGGTCAAAACAACTACGGCCTGGCTACGAATCGTCGGACCGAATGGAAAGACCTTCGGAGTTCACCTTGAAGTGCCAACAAATGTCCTTGTATAAATATTGTTATACTCGTTTGATTTCTACCACTTTTTAATAGTGGCACTCACGTAACTTGATTACTCACGTTGATAAACTTTCATTGCTCAGCGAGTACGCTTTAAGGACTCGAATTTAAAATGTTCATAATTATCATAAGTCGTGTATGTCCGAACGCGTGAGTTTGAAATTTTTCCAGTTTAAGAAAACACAGCCCCTTCATAGGATTTTATAAAATTAGGTTTTGTAAACATTTGCAACAGGCCGAAAGGCCTGTGGCGTTAAAATGATCCGATTTTTAGAACGATACGACTGGAGTTTAGTCACATTTGAGTTTTCTTTACCTTACGATGAAGTGTGTATGTTTTCTTGTGCATGTTGTTCCATATGTATGTACTACAATTTTAAAATGTGCAAGTTATCATTTGTTAGCTGTAACACTGCATGATATCTCATTACAAAAGAATTATGTTCAACGTTCACCAATGTTCGACAGCGAGTATCGATCTCCAGACTCTGTCATAGCATACCTCGATATTTATTAACCAGCTGTTGAGGCTGATCGTACGCACATCGGTGTATAGAAAAGGTCCATCCCGATACAAAAAATACAGAGGCTCCCAGGCCTTCAAGCTCAACCTTCGGTCTCAATGCATGCGATCTCCATTCCGCCACTGCATGTAATTTCGAGTTCATCGCTCAGGGCTGCTATAGTCGAGCGGTTCTTTGCGTTGTCTACTGAATACCCTGCACCATAGAGGTGGTTACCCCGAGCGAGTGTGCTCCGCTCTTTTCCTTGAGGCTGGACTCGTACAAACGCTCCCTTCGTCGCTCTCTCTCTCCCAGCTCCTGGCACTTGCACAATGCAGCGACATTCTCAGTCCAACCTGTCGTGATGCTCAACAGGTGGCTTACTGGCTCCAAAAGAGGAGTAGTCTGCGCTTCTGAATCTGTCGAAGTGGACTGTCGAATTCCACCGGGGGGGTTGTGCACTTACACAGTTTAGCTATACGACATGCTGGCTGTCGAGCGCGCTACAGTGCCTGCTGCCAACGTGGCTGAGTCGGACGATACATCGATGCAAATCTGACAGGTGAGGTGACCTCCAATAACGCAGCATACTTGCCGTCCCTTAGTCTCCAAGCAAGACGAATGCGTGTATATATGTGTACGCACAGTGCACGACCCATGTCGCTGACGCCGAAGCGCACATCTTCGGCCACGGTTTCGCCGAGGGTCTCGTCGGCCTGTTCGCGAAAGGTATCCTCTGGTCTGTGTTGTACGTGCGAATCAGCGGCGCCAGCTACAAAGCCCCGAAGGAATGCTTGAAACCGGATGGACATTACGCTCCGAGCGGAACAACTGAAATTTCGGAGTCCTTCTTTTGTGCTACATATTGAGGTGGGGAGAGAGCTACAGGGAGAGAGAGAGAGAGAGATAAAGAACTACTCCACAGCCGGTGCTGTTGGTTCCGCCGTAGAGTGATATGAGCTCGCTGTGAGTGGATTCAGATGGCTCGTCTCGAGCGAGCACTGGCATCTGTTCGGACGATGGTGTGTTCCTGATGCTAATGCTTGGCCTATGGCGGGTGCTCGAATAGGTCGCGATCGGGAAGGCCGTACGGCTTTCTACTGCTTCTGCAGGAGATTCGTATTTCTCTCTTTCTCACTCTTGCTCTCTCTCGCCAGACAGACTGCTAGTCTCGTTGGCGCCAGAGAGACTCCTGAACGAACTAGTGTGCGGCTAGTTTCGAACGACTGCCCGTTTGGACGAACACTAGACTCGGAATTGATGTGAAAGAGAGGGATCTTGAACGGCCATATAGCGCCCTTGCCGAATTTACTCTTCGGGGGAAGATTCTCTTATAGAATCGGTGAGATCTGAACGACGAAGTCATCAAATAGTTGAACCTGCTCACCTGAGGTCGAAATTAACGAAATAGAAGCAGAATGAATTCAAATAGAAGGAATATGCATAATGAGCCCGTTATGTAATAATCTACTTTAACAAGTTTGGTCAGTCAGTGCGATTTGCTTCTCGTTTTTCTTCACGGCCAGATGTTCACTCAATAAATATTATTACACATGCTCACACCTTTTGTTTTTACCTGAATACTCTATATCATAGGCGATTGCTCGTAGCGTCGTATAGGGGATTGTATTTTTGGGAAAGTCTTGACTTGATCGCCCTCTTAAAGAACCTTAGTCTCTACCAGCCTTCTGTACCGACGTCCGTTGCATTACCACCTCACGGGACTCGGCCCACAGAGATCAAGAGTATGCGCCAACCGTTGATTCAACTCAGTTATATTATAATCTAGCAGTGCGATTAAGAGCAAAAATGGTGGGTGGCCTAACGATAAGAATATGAAGATTATCACGTCGCGATGCAACGTGGCGTATTCCATTACAGGTTATCTGCCACTGGTTCCCTTTGCTGTGCTCACCTCTTCCTCACCTGCCGTTTCTCCATTACCGCTATGGGTATCATCGTGCCTATGTGGATGTTTCGTCAAATGGACCACCTCGCTTTGCCTCCCTATTGGTTTTCCCTTTTTCCTAGTTAAAAGGCTCCTTCCCGCTCCAGCAGGCCACCACACACATTGCGGTTGCCATTGTCTCATTATAGAGTTGGACTCGTCTGCTTGGTGCGCGATCTTCTCGTAGGCGATTGTAGTCGACATCCTAGCCATGCTTCTTCGGAGGTGTGAGTCTGGCAGCCCAAACGAGCTCGTGACGAACTGAACGGAATCGGCCAGACGGAGGGAGGGCATCAAGAACCCGCCCGAGGTCGCTAGCTACCGCTGTCGCTTCTGATATTGCTGATCGCGGCGTTGTCTCCGAAGATCGGTCGGATGGCGTTCCCCGAACTGGCCCATCAATGGCATTGACCAGAAAGAATACGAAATGGGTGGTTGAGAAAGAGAAAAAGCGCGACTTACTAAGCATCCCTGTGGCACGCACGCACAACGGCAGCAGCAGCAGTAGCGGCAACAACAACAGCAGCAACAACAATAACGACAACAACAGCAGAAGCAACAACAACAACAGCGATATCGATGATGCACACGGCTACTACCAACAAACACATACAGTTAGACAGACGGACGGACGGAGAGTGAGAACGGTCAGAGACAGGTAGAACGGATCGACTGTTGCAGTTGCTGGCCCTTCTGGCTATTGGCGGGTATTGCAGCCGACTCCATTGGGCAGGCGTTTGTCTGGACCGCCAACAGCTAGCACCGGTTTACGCGCTGCTTACGAAGTGAATGCGGAATTGAACAGACAGCAGCGGAACGAAGAGTTGACGTCTCCCGCAGCCAGAACCCCATGAGATCCCGGGGGAGAGAGAGAGAGAGTGAAAAACTTGAAAAGCCGTCGCCATTAGAAGGAAGAACTCAGCGACACAGCGGTGGCTCGCGACGCCCGAACCTGGTAGCCATTCAGGCGAAATTTTCGTGACCCTCCGCTGACGTGCTATGATAGCCAGCCATTACTTGTTTCAAACTATATATATATATGCTATCGCAAACGGTTGTTCCCAGCGTATTGCCATTCATCGTATAGCCATATACATTAAGTAATCGAATAGACAATGTTTACATGTAGTGTTACAAAAAGTACGTGCAGGTTGATTTCTAGCAGAAGCACACAGCGACATTAGCTTCATCGCAGCGTATTCGTTTGTGTGCTTTTTGGGCCAATATTGCTACTGTTCGGCAAGAGTGTATGCGTATATGAATGGAACTCATATGTTCCCAGTAACGTGTTGAATGCTTGGAAATATTCTGCCGCAGAAAAGCAGCCACAAGGAGGACATACAAACAAACACATACACACACACACACACACAATGTGCGTTGAATAAAAGCAGCCGGCTGGACCGCGATCGCAGCGGAAAGTGGTTCGAGGAAACTCGTGCCTTGTCATAGCTAGAAGAAGAAAATGAAGAAAACGAAGAAGAACCGTGGCGCTTCAAGCGGTCCTGACGATATTACACGACAGCAATGAGGCTTTTGGGTGATGCCGGTGTAGGGTAGAGGACCCAAAATCGATAGGTAGATAGGTCGGTAGAAATACAGGGAGCGACACGCCAGCCACCGGGAGGACGAGGAGGAGGAGGAGGAGGCTGTGAGAGAGAAGTAGCAAGAGAAATATGCTCAGTTCAAATTCCTCATCTGGACGAAGCAGAAGAGCGGGCTTTGGCTGCCCAGACAGAAGTTGTTGTCGTCGCCGCCGCCGCCGCCATTCAGCCGTGAGTTGGGCCAGGGTAGAACTCTCGTTCACAGCAGGCCGCGACGATCGCGTCCCATGGCTGCGATCTATGCTGTATAGCTGTGAGTAGAGCGAATAGCGCAAAGTAGTGAAATAAAGAGAGAGAGGGAGGAGGCCTGGGGGGGGGGGTGCTATCTCCAACAGGAGCGTCCGACTGGCGACAGCGGGTCTCATCGACTGAAGATGAAGGAACTCGCGCAGCACGCCGCTCTGAAGAAGTGCGCAGAAGCAAGCACCTAGACAGACGATCGGAGATCAACAAACTACTACTACAACTAGGACAACTACCAGTAAATACTGCTAGCCTCATCTGGTTACTCATATCACTCAAACAGCCAAAGAACCCGGCCGAAGAGACTTTTCGGTTGGGACGGGCTTCGGAAGGGCGTCTCGACGAAGCAGGCACGACGGCGGAGTGACGATCTCCTCGATGTATACATATATATATATGTATATATATATACATACATGCATATACCTATGCATGTATGTTCCACACTGCGTGCGATCGGGTAACCGCTAGCCATAGCTGAGCTGGATGGATTGAGGCCGATTGAGCTACTTCCCGTTAGTACGCTCTACGCAGGACAGGGGTGAAAATATTGTCGCAAAGTTATATAAGAAAACGATCAGACAAACAAGAGGAATGTCACAAATTGTTCAACGGCTGCCTATAAATTTGCCAAGAGTTTTAAGTAGAAAATGCTTGATGTATATATATATATATATATATATATACATCAAGCTTTTTCTACTTAAATGATTAAAAAAATGGAATCGTTATTATATCAAATTCATCATTTCGGTCGACTGAGACAGACGCCTATTGCGATACTCGTCTGGGTCACTCCGTTGGCTCTCAATAGACAGAATGAGTATATAGGCACCGGTCATGTATTTTCCAAGCTGCTTATTGCTCGTTCAGACATAGGGGAACGGAGAAAGGATTTAGATTGATACTTTAAAGTGAATTAGTTACTATATTTACCAAATATAAGGTTGTGGAACAACGTGTCACCCAAATAGGTTTAGGCAAGCGGGGGGCGAGTTCAGTCTAAACATCCTCATGATCGAACAACATTGATTGGAGCATCTTTTAATAATCGACTCAACAAGCTCACTAAACGTCAAGAATTCATACAGCTTTACCGCCAGGTTATTTGCTATGTTTAATTTATCCAGCTCGACTTGGATTTCTGCTACCGAAAAGTGTGACCACCAAAAACTTGTGAGTCGAGAGTATGATTCCTATGTTTTCACACCACATAACCAGATCATCCTCTAGTGCTCTTTTATGAACTTTGATTATCGCGATTTCGGACCATCGTGACTAGTTTAACGTCATCAGCATATATAAGCGGATCAACGAGAACCTTTTTGACAGAGTCAATGGACAGCATAAAGAGAACACGTTCCATAAAGAGAACTTAAGCATTGTATACAGTTCCTTTAATAAATCAATAAAGCTTTAGCCTTTACATTCCCTGTGGGCATCTCGTCATCGAATATCCAGTCCTAGAGAAAGTTCTCCACTCTCACGTAGAAGAAACATACTCTAAGGATGTCCGAGATCCAAGAGATCAATTTCAAAGGACCCACTCCTTTCGACGGAAAGAGAACGATTCTTCGGGACTTCAAGGGAATGCTGAAATTAAGGAAATACTGAAGACCTCTTTAAGGGAACGCTGAGAACCTCTTCAGTTACTTATACAAAAAAATGACAATTCATGGCGCATTGATTTACTTGTCAGGAAGTAGCACCAGTAGCTTTATAAGGCGACACTTTATCGTAACTTTGCTGTCAGGCTAAATTTCGGGCCTAATTTCACCTTCCACCTTTCACCAGTGAGATATTGCTATTGTTCCTTAGAATCGATGGAATAACAAGGAATCTTCGAAGCACAGCTGCGCAAGCATTTGTACGGTAACAGAGGACCGTGAAGACAGAGTTACTCTTTGTGTATTGTGGGCATCTATCATTGTAAGCAGAGAGATGACAGTGATGGCAGTCCCGCTTTTGCGTTCGCAATAGTCGACGCCTCGTCCTTCGGGACCCAGTTCATTCATCTCACTTTACAGCAGCGCTAGGGAGAGAATTCGCGCCAGCTTCAGAACACTTAACCTCGTATTTTGCTGGTCTACATACAGTTCCCCGCCAAGACGCTTCCAAACAGGGCGGCAAAGAGCTTGGCGTTTGGAGAAGCACTTCTCGATACAGGGACACAATATCGCCCGACTTCCGTAGGCGGATATAGTAATTTCCAACACCTCCTCCATTGGCGCCGGATATGTTTGCCACGAATCACTGCGACAGCTAAATAGCATAACGAACAGCTGTTGAGCGAAAACAAGCTACTGTCTGTGAACAACGGGCTGACAGACTCTCCAGTTGTCCTTTGAAGCTGAGTTCGGACGTTTTTTTCCAATTCAGTTTATATTAATATCTAGATACGTACATCGCTTACGTTCTTGTGAAGCCGGCCCCACAAAGAGGTGGCTTGTACAAATACTAAGACAAATTATGTCTTCCAAAAATCACATTGTGTCGAATTCCAGATCAATAGCTCGATTGTTCGAATGGATAGCTCGAGTGACGTAATGACGCGACCCTTACTGAGCTAACTACCCTTGGATAATAAAGGAAAGGCGCTCGGACTTGTTGGGACGATGGGATAGCGCAGAGAGTCCGGTCGGTCGAGGATATTTGAAGACAGACAGGTGGCGCACTGGCTGTCGAGAGATGTGTAACCGACTGGGTGGCAGAAACGAGGTGATTTGAAGTCTGTGCATCTACCCTGAGGAAGCCATCCGACCTTCCTGACCTCTAGCGCGCCATGTTCAATTAATTATATCAGTTATTAATAACAGTATAATACACATTCATTCTGTAGTAATGTTCACATTCGTGTGAGGAACAAACATGCTCAACAATAAATAACCATGTTCTCCACCTTTCATATATTCATCATCTGACGAACCACTCATCTGTTCGTGACAAGTGAAGAATACAAAAAGCTGTGAATGACTAATTATTAGCGATACACGACGCGGAGAACCTACTCAGGGCTTTGCGCTTATGCTTGATTTGTTCCATCTCCCTTGTATAATTTGTTCTTCGTAGAAATTCGCAATGACGCAAATCTACACAGGAGTTATTTCCACGTTATGATTGATGCTATTAATGCATCGGTTCGTCTAGTTTAGTGAGAATCTTTCATTGAACGCCTATCGTTCTCTAGGGTGCTTATACTCAACCGCCAATTAGAATAGCCACATACGTCGACAAAATTGGTCTATATAGCGTTTGATACATTCAGCATAGAACAACGATGCAAATAAACGCCGCTTTCGACAGTTACGCTGTACTCGCTTTTTTACGAGACAATATTGCTTTGAGCGTGTTATTTAATGAAACGGGGAAAAAGCACGTTAGGTCCAAAGATGAAATCGTAATTGTAATACATTATTACAGTCTGTGCTGCCTCTATGTTCTGCACATGTGAGCATGTGCTATGAAATGATACGGTTTGAAGTATATACATATATATATATCGTCATATTTTACGGACATTGACTTGAAAGTATGGATATACGAAGCCAGGAATGGAACCTCGGGTACTTTCTTTGCCAGTCCTGTGCTTTGAACCATTTGGCTACCACACGGGTTCCACTCAAGCACAAAACCGCAGATATTTCAGATGCAATTTAGTGACCGCTGGTACAGTTCAGCCCAGGTGAGTATTCGTATTGAGCTTTAACAATACTCATTCTGCTGCGTAAAAGCATTATCACTTAGGTTAAGTATCGGTGTACGCTAAAGTACACAACCATAAGACATCAGAATTTTGAAACAGCTTAACAACCTAAAACACACATAATATATATATATATTCTGCAAGGCCACTTGTCGATGTCGTTCTAAAAATGACGAAGGACAACGAGTCGGTGAAGACCATTTCATTCCATTGATGTCCACAATCAACTAAGTCGTTCGCAGTGCCCTAATAGCTCTGTATGCAGGTCACGCGCACACGCACTCGTCGTCGATAAGCCGAACGTTAAAACAGGAAATACGAGAGTGCAGTATAGTTCGCACAACTTCGGCACTAGCTGGGCGTTTTTTAACGGCCGCACATACATATCTGGCGTTGTTCAAATGCCTCTACGACTTACGCGCCTTTCGAAACAGGTCTTCGAGTCGAGATTAGGTAAGTTCCCGAGAGAGAAAGGTTCCTCAGGAGACCGCCTCACCCTGACATGATGAAGGTGGTGTTGCGTCATCGTATTCCCCCAGATTAAGATGCAAGGCGGAAACGCCTCCACCTGTTGGAAGGTCGGTTGTGATTCCGCAGACGGCGAGAGAAAGCGAACGTGTTCGAAGCATCTGGCTTCTTTTAGCATTGGTCTGAAATGAGCAACCAAGTGATATGCTAATTCGCTTAGCAAACGACCGGATCGTGGGCGAACATGATGGATTTCTGTAAGAGAAATTTTCACGTACCCAGCACACTGACACACAGACACACACATGCACTAATACACGGACGCAATTAGTTCACCGCCGCAATACAAACATATAGTGGAAATTCGGTTTCGTAACATGTATGAAGGGACAATATATTTATTTATTTGAACGAAGCGCTGCTCCCGCAGGACCGTGCTAGACATACATCACTGTGTTTGCGTGGGATCATATATATATATATATTTGCACAATCAATATGTATAATAATTTATTTTGGTATATATAGCACAATTCGTCAAAGAAACAAATTATGGTCGAATTTTTTTTTTTTTTTTAGGCAGCTGCACAGGCATGTATATATCTAAACGAGTGAAAGCAACTACATCAGATGAGAATAGAGACGAAGACGACGAATTGAATTAAATTAAGCCTGTATCAGGAGTACGGTGATGTGATCTCGTATCGATATTTGAACAATCTCCAAGCCCCGGGAGGTGGTCACAGATGAATGCTCTTCCTTATGTAAGTTTAGCGACTATTTGTTTTAATATCATGTTGCCGTCATTCCGTTCTTGCCGATAACCAAATCTTGAGTTCCTGTCAAAGCTTCGTACATCAATACAACCCCCCTACCGCGTTCAAAATTCATCTGCTGTCCCGCAACATGTGAAATATAAAAAAAATGTAAGATTCTATCGTTTGTGCAAGACAGAGACACACGTAAAGAAAATTTTAGCTACAGCTGCTGCCCCCGACGGAATCGTTGTGAACATTCAGGTAAAAAATGAAACTTCGACCCTGACGAACATCTTACTATGTACTGCGCGATTATCAAATAATAATAATAGTGCTGGTGTGAAACAAACACACGACGCCCTCCGGGCGACTCACCTCTCTTCCTCGCTTGCCTTCGAAACCTTAGGGGGCTTCGGCCTCCTTACCGCCAGTCTCTTCGACGGCCTCTGCCACAGACTAGTCTGCACTACCGAGGACAAGCGTGCAGGATCTCTCCTTCTGCAGTGGCCTTCCCTCGCTGTGTGATACCTTCGCCTCCGTCGAGACCATGACGTCCTTCTACCTTCTACTATTCGCAGATAGAAGTGTGTCCTGCCTAACACACTTCTATCTGCGAATTAATAATACCAATATTCAAGTATTTATAGACTGAATGGATGCTTAGTACGTGGCTTCGAACGATTGAGAATAATCACATTTGGCAACGGCTATATATATAATCAGAATCGGCCGTGTCGTCGTGTTCCCGAGGCTCAAATCTGCGTTGTTGACAGGTCGATTGAGAAACATGATTATACAATGTAATGAACGGGGTTATTTTAGGAAATTCACAAAGTGTAGTCTGCTGTGTAGGCCTAAGTATCTTAAGGCATCCATCCAGGATATATATTTATATACAGTAATACAGCTAGTACTCAAACAATGCATTCAAATTATCTTTTATTTTCTAAAGGGGGTAAATGCGCTACATCTTTCTTAATTTTGTGTCAATCGGCCGAGTTGTACAACCCATCTAGGAATCATTAAGCTTTTCACATATAAGGCACCCAAATTATCGCGTGTTCTCGATAAGTTCATCCTGTTTGTGTTAAGCATTCGCGTTGTGCTGCAGTCACGGGACACGCTTCGAGCCTTACTGATACAGAGAATTCAGTTATTACTGATTACAACAGGACCAGGAAAGACGCTGGCTGCAGTTGCCAGATAAATTGGCAGAAGTCGTTGCGTAGTGCAAAATTATTTACGCAATACGTCGACGTGTAATACTAATTAGTCCAACGGACGTCCAGGAAAGGTCAGCCAGCGAACTGCCATTGGACATTGGCCTCGAATTCGACCATACATTGTGAAGCAATTAAGCAAGAGTTAAACCTGCAAGATCATAGATTAACAGTTTTAAGAACAATTAAGCGTTATTCGCATATCATACGAGCGCAAATGAAAACAAGACCTTGTCTTCAACAACCCCATATGATTGCCCGACTAAGCTTTGCTCGCAACAATATGGCCAGAGACTGGAAATTGGTGTGTATCGGGGCAACGTTTTTTAAGTATATCTGTTTAAAATGTACTTTGTTGTTTCAGATTGTCTTCAGTGCCGAGAAGAGGTTCAATTTGGACAGGCCAGATGGATTTAACGGTTACTGGCATCGGTACTTCTCGAAACGTATGGTTTGGGAAGCCCTCATCAGTCTTGGCAAACTCGCACCGGCATCCATCTCATCTCGAATGAATAGCAAGTACCATCAGCAGATGTTGACCGAGAGCCGACTACCGTTTAAGCGTGAAGTTCATTGATTGCCAATTGTTTTCCAACAAGAAGACGTTTCAATTCAGCGCGAGTACACGTGCGTGATTCGTACGGGGCAAAGTAGCAACCCTGGAGTAGTCAGCACGTTCTCCGGATCCCAACTCGATGGAGAATCTCTGGGGCATTTCTGTCCGACGAGTAAATGCAGCATACATCAGTGGAGACACTAAGAGGGGCATGGCTGGAGGCCTGGGAAGGTGTCAGCGATCAGATCCTGCTAAATATCGTTGACAGAATGCCAAACCGAATCTGTTACGTTATAATTAGCGAGGGCAGAGCCACACGGTACTACTCAGCACGAGAGAATGAGAATCAACTCAGCGAAAACACTCGATACTTGTGGGTGCCTTATCTTTTTGAACACACGAAATATAACACATTTCATTATAGCAGGCTGCATGCGCCGTCATATGCGCTGTTCTTTGTGGTACGTATCATGTTATTTGATACGAACATTAATCTCATACAGAATAAATTCCTCAAATGTGTATTCTTTGTAACCATTTCTTGAAATATGGGGGGTGCAACACAGTTTATGAGCACCACTGTCCGGTGACATAGCCAGTATGAATAGCGGAACACCGTTCATAGAATTTTCTTATTAATAACTCTGATATTAGGAGTGGAATGCATTAAAAATATTGTATTTGAGCGTATCACCCATTCGAGGAAATATTATGAGGCAATTTATAAAAAATTATTAGGTATATTATTGCTGTGGTTATGCTTACTTCCTTATTTCCTCATTGTGATTTAGCACTAAAATATGAGCAAGCGTATATATCTATTGTGATGAGATGGCGTGATGGTGCATGTAAAGTGCGTGAGTTGTTCTTGGCTTTTTCACGTCTGGCAAAGATTTTCAGTAGCGCATGACCTCGCTGCTCGTCAGATTGGACCTGTGCACGCTACGAGTTCAACCTCGTGCAATCATGTATGCAGGAGAGTTCTTCAGTTCGACGCTTTGAGCAAAATGGCCGGTCTCGGTATTGATCTACAAATTTCTCACTGACCTCATCTCAGAAAAGGTCCCACTTCTGTAGTTGCTAACACAGTGAGCTGTGCGGGGTGAGCGGCACGTAAAAAACACCAAACATATATATATATATATATATGTACAATACTTTGTGAAACAGACGCTGCTCAGTTCAGCAAGTCATCGTGGAATATAAGGACTGATTTAAATACGCGCACAAGCAAGGTTAGACCACGTCTTGTCCGGGGGAACATAAATGGCCTTGTATCTTTATTTCTCCACATGAGTTTTCTATTTGAAATAGTTCACTTCAGTTGTTTAGCTATTCGTTTGTTCATCTGTGTAATTGTATCATACAACGGGAACAGAGAGCACACTCATGTATACGTTGAACTTCTCCTGTTACTCGACACGGATGACACGACTTGACAACTTTTTATTGCTATTGTAGTGAATTAAAATAGAAACACTGAGGGTACATTTTGTTGCTTTGCGGGCAAATATCAGTATCGTATGAATGGTAACAATGACGGAAATCAAGCCAGGTCTGTACGGCAACCGTAAACGAATGTGTGATCTGGCATAGATATTCACCAGAAACGCAAATGCTCTCTGCGAGTCCAGGTCAGAAGTCCTGTGAGTCCTTGGTGCTATTTTCTTTTCAAGGACAATTTTTCCGTCATGCTGTTACGATTGACTATTATTCCTATTTAGTAATAATACTAATCATCATTATCAAATAGTTATGAGTGTACAAATATATATATATATATATATAAATATAAATACAAGTATATACTATTATGTTAAAAAAATATCACAACGGCGAGATAGTTTATAGAATATGGCCTCAAATCACAATGCAAAAAGTGGAACAGATCGTCTTTTCATAAGTAGTTAATGGCAGACGTTGATAGATTGCTAACGATATATATATGCTAGCAATCTGTACATATCCTTGGTGCTATTTTCTTTTCAAGGTCCATCCTGGAATCCGCTTCATCAGGTCGGTACGTTCCCCAGGGTTGTACCTCAGCCGTACCAAACACCACGAAAAAGGTGGCACTTACGAAGCCCACTACGCCCGCAATCCAGAAGCTATACTGCCAGTTCCTTGTCGAGTTCTCATATTGAATCAGCGCACCGGTCACATACGGTACAATGATACCAGTCAGGGAGCAAATGGCTATACCAACACCATACACTATACCAGCAAAGTCTGGCGCCATATCAATGGGAACCGGGCCCGCCCCTGCTTCAGCCATTCCACGGATTGAGCCGGCGATCACAAATAGAATAAGCGTGATGGTTCCATTACAGCCTGCTACGGTGACGACGATAAAGCAGATCAGTGACGGCACGAAGAGCGAGGTGGCCGTTATCAGTTTTCGTGTGCAAGTCAGTGTTAACCATTGCTGGCGTACGATATAATCTGATGTTATACCAGTTAGAGAGCTGATGACTGTTGCGCCAATGTGCGGCAGCGCTGAGTACAGGCCGTTCGTTCGTATATCATAGCCGAGTACAGTTCCAAAGTACGTTGGCAACTCCGTAATGACCGTGTGCGCAATCCACATTGAGCCTACGTAGGCTAGATACACAGACCATGCTGCTGGTGAGGTGAGTATGGCGCGCCAAGGAGTCTGGGATAATGCTACAACTGTAGGTCGCTGATCCCCAAGGCTGTCGTGGATAAACGCAAGCTCATCCACCGATATGAACGGATGGACGTCTGGCGTATCAGAGGTGAGCAGCACCCAAAGTAGAAACCAAACCATTGTAACCGTACCAAACACGTAGAATACGGATGGCCATCCACCGAGAAAGGTGCTCGCGGCTAGATTTCCAGATATTAGCATGCCAAGCACAATGCCCACGTAGCCACCTGCGTGAATGACCGTTACTGCCGTCGCGCGACCGGTCTTCGGTATCCAGTGCGCTATTTGAACTTCGACGGCAGGATACGTCACGCCTTCGCCGAGACCTTGAAGCAGCCGTACGATGATTAGGCCGCTATAACTTAAATGGGTTGTAACCAGTGGTATCAAAATGCTCAACACACCCGTCATCACTGTGCCAACTCCAAACAGCCACTTCGCCCCAAACCTGTGCGAGAGCATCCCGCCAGGTATTGGAGTCACCGTATAGCCCCAGTAGAATGAGCCCAAAATGATGCCCTGTATATATGGGTTCCATTCAAAGGGGCCGTCAGGCAGCTTCTTTGCAGGCGACGAATTAATCCCACTGGACGATATATTCGCACTAACACGATGTGACAATTCTGTACGATAGTTCATACATTGACTATCTTTGGTCACCTCATTGATTGCACTATGATTCACCATCGAGACAATGGCCACGTTCAAGTTCACTCTCATAGCGTAGACACACATAAGGCCGAAAAATCCCAATGCGATTAGCACATAACGATACTGAATGCCTCTTGGTGCGGGTGAGTGTGAGCTCCTTGCAATCACTGACGTTGGGAGCGGGTGGTCAACAACGGCTGGCGTATCCGCCTCCATGTTTGGCTCCTTCAGACGCTCATCATCTACCGAGATGCTGCGCCAACGCCGTGACTGGCTCCTGTTGCGTTCTCGATAGTCTATGGCATGGTGCGTATCAGTGCATGGTCTATTTAAGTTTCTGTAGCCTTTCGATATAATGGATATCAGCTAAATCAAGTAGGTCGAAGCGGGTTCTCTTTGAGTTCTCTTGTTCCTTTATGTGGAGTAAGCGTTTCCTCCTCGTATGAGTCTGCACATGAGAGTGTGGCTCGCGTGTATAATATATTTTCCACTCCATAGGGTGGACAATAATGTGCGACGTAGGCGTCAAGCCTTACGAACAACCACACCTGTGCTCCCAATCACCTTGTGTTCTTGTCTGCAGTTTATATCTACGGTACCCATGTCGAAATCTAGAAATAGGACGATGGTAGCATTTGGCTGGCCAAAAGGTGTACACGTCGACCAACTACTGATCGCGTAAATCAAAATGAGCTAAATATTAGTCCAGTGATTACGTGCAACCAGTCGAACTCTGTCAGACTTCTCGTCTAGCTTATGGCACTTACCTATGAAAGAAAACCCGAGGTTAGTTAGCTTAATAACGAATACAATTGCTGACAGTATCTCGCAAGGTTGGGGCAGGCCGCGTGATCTATTCGTGGAGCGATTGTTGTTGTCGTTGTTGTTGTTATGTGTGATGATTGATTCAATTAAAAATTACGGTTGTTGTTGTTGTTTCTGTTGTTGTTTACTACGCTGTCATCGCAGCGTTAGTTAGTGGCGTCTCATATAAAGGCCGGATTTGGCTGGATACTAAGCTAAGAATAGACGCGGCAAACCGCTACTTAGACACTTCTGTGTGAAGAGGGTTCCGCTGTGAAATGAATCGATCGTTTGTAGAAAAAGATGGTCACAATGTCTGTTAATCAGATCATACGGGAGTTCTGTTCGTAAAGGCCAACCGAATTTTAATTTTCCCATTAAGACACAACATGTCAAGAAATGCGCGCGCACCGACGAAACCGTGTCTATAGAAATGGAACAAATCCATTGTCAGTCAGTTAAGTTAAAAAAGGTAAATATCGCATTTACGATACATCTATGGCAGGGGTGACGCCCAAATGGAACATATATTGTGTCAGAGGTCGGGTAATTCGAACTGCCGTTAGCTTGAGGAACAGAATGACGCTTTTGATGGAGTAACAGTTTTGGCGGCATTCAATTATTTAATTGCACGTTTACTAGATCTAAATATCTATTTAGAGATCAGTGAAACACCCTATAGCATTATATTGTGATGGAGTTAATATGTGGACCACTGTCGGCAATCAGACTGACATGAGTTAATTTCCGCAGGGGATCCGCTGCTTGGGATATATAATAGGTCGTGTTGAGACTGAGTCAGTACTCGTAAATCATAATTAAACTGATGAAACTAGTATACTTAGTTGAAAATTCTCGCTTAATTGACACGATACAAACTAATATAGCATTAGGTTGGCGCCATATATAGAAATCGAAAACACTCACTTAATTAATAATTAATTCTCCAAAATTACAGCATTTCAATGCCAATGACACTCATCCCAAAATGTAGATAATGCCCAAATGCTAAAAAGCAGCTCAGAAGTCGTATAATCTTCTGACCTCGCAGTAAGCTACTCATTAATAAGAATAAATCTCACAATGGGCCAACCTAATTAAGAGGTGCTAGAACATATTTAGCTGATATATCGTCGCTGTCGCTCTTTTAAACGTTTAAAGCGTGTGTGAAGCCTCAACTTAAATACGAGTTCTTCTTCACAAGATACCTAGCTTTTCGGGCTGACTCTCAGCCAACCTTTTAACGTCCACGGTACAACTGCTTTTAGCATTGTTTCGCAAGACGGACAACCCCCTTTAAATGCAAATGTGCAACGATGGGGATCGAACCCGTGCGCGCACCTACGTCCGTTTCCTCCGGTTTCCAGGCGAACACGACTGCATCACGCCACTGGGTTTCACAAGATACATCCATCCGAGGAACCTCGCAACAACCACCGGTTCCTTGCCCTCATTGTGTTTATGCGAGGGGGGCTTTTCGTCCACATTGCAGCGGGCCACCGCGACTTACGGCACAGGCCCCTTATCGTTACTCAATCCCCAGCCTAAGATTTCTCAATATGTCTGCGAATGGTTCGCACATAAGAATTATACCAAAAAGCTTACATGTGATCGTAGCCGAAACACTAAACAACTTACTCTTGCTCTGTTATCCAAGAATGACTGTCATTCCTTTATCGACCTATTAGCGTTTTCTGATGTCTGCGCTAGCTACAGTCATTGGTATCATACGTTGGAAATACTTTCTAACCAAAATGAAACGACTCATTGTCCGTCAACTCGTCGCAGGATTGCAGCTAAGTTTCCTCTAAATCTTTAGAGAAAAAATTACTACAGTCCCACCAGTTTCGAATTGGAACCGTGTATGGAAACTGCGATTTATGACTTGCTGTTCATTTATCCTCAGCAGATCTAGCCCTCTACCTTGGTGAAACTTGATTCTCGTAACACTTTTAACTGACTGCTTTGTCACTTAATGATTAGAACAATTAGAGGCACGTGCCTGAACTGTTGTCAATTTGTTATCAAGTATATCACGACTATTCTTTACTATACCACAATGAAAAGTGCTTACTTTCGGCTGACGGTGTTCAACAGGGTGCTCTGCTAGGTCCTGTCCTGTTCGGCCTTGCGGTCAACAAGTTGGTTGATCCCTAATCATGTCCTTTAAACATTTGCTATCTCGAAGTCTAGAATCCAGACGGTGACCTTCAAACAGTTCTAGAATTTATCAGGATGGTTTGAGCCGTTCAATCTCCCGTAACTTATGCAGTTAGCAATTTGATTCTCGGATGCAGAGAAGTAGGAATAGATTATCTCAAGCCCCCAGGATGTCGCTTGCCTACTGATGGATTTCGGCTTTGTTATGCTGGACACATTGCCTTTATTGGGACCTCAAAAGGTTCCTTTTTAATGAGAAATTCGTTGTCTGTTGCAAAAATTATACGTTAATTATACGGCATTCAATTTCAGAGCTGGTTAAGAAACTAATAACTGATGACCCATGAAGGGCTTTCACTTCAATGAGGAATAAGCTCGGATTGAAACTTAACATGTATAACACCCGCTGGTGTAGCCCCACACACTCACTTCTAAACGAGACCTTGGCCAGAGCCCAGCGATCTGCATCCGTCTCTTAATTCGTGAACCCGAGGCTCTTTGCTGCTCTGATGGCAAATTCCCTGACGGTAAAGGTAAATGTATATTGGTTTATTAAAGGAGCTGCAATTGCGGTATGTCGTTGCTTCCCTTCGTCAGGGGATAACATTCTGGTCTGGGACAGCATCGCGATTCATTCTTTAATATCTCTTTATTTCATTCACGAAGGAATCCAACCCGGTTACGCAGCCAACGCTGCCAAGCAAAAGAAGACAAGAAAATATGCTACTTGAATGGAAGAATATCACTCTGGACCTGTGGCCTTTGAAACTCTAGAAGGACCAGAAGTTCTGTTTTCGAACTTCCTATTATTATCTATTCATTAGGATAGAGGGCATCGTCTGTTACCAGAGAGCGGCCTGAGGGAGAATGTTTAATGTAGAAATTTCTGATTAACGCACAGCAATCTCCAAAAAAAAATTGGATCTTACTCCTGGATCTTACCGTGTCAGCTGCGATTGTCATTCTCTTCAATGCAGGTATATGTATTTATATTGTATTAGGTATATTATTTAGATTATCATATTATTAATCTTATTTAGGTAGCTTCGCCCGAATCGTACGCCTGCAACCAAACGTATGCCAATCCTATTGGCCACAAATTCGTTTCTTCACGATTACAATGTTGTTGTAAACGTTTTGCCAATGACCTCAGATACAGCTATATACAATTTGCAGATTCTTTGTAATGTGGATCGATTACAATAATCATTCCTGCTTAATGACACGCTCGTGAAGGCCCTCCACTCCGCCGGTATTCCTTGCACAAGGGAGCCACAGGGCCTCGACACCTCTGACGGGCGCCGCCCTGACGGCCTCACCCTTATCGCCTTCCATCGAGGCCAGCACCTGGTTTGGGACGGCACTGTGGTTGACACTCTAGCACCTTCTTATGTCAACCACTATGCAACCATCCCCGGTTACGCAGTAACGAGTCCGGAGCGGGCAAAGCTAAGGAAGTACGCCGCACTCCAAGCAACCCACCTGTTTTCCCCCCTTGTCTTTGAGACCTTGGGCGGGCACGGCCCTCTCACTGCGAACTTCCTCGGGGGGGTCTACCATGAGTTGATCCGCGCCACTGGGGACAAGCGCGCTGGCTCTTTCCTCCTGCAGCGCCTGTCCCTCGCTGTGCAGAGAGGCAATGCCATCGCCTTCCTCGGGACATTGTCGTCCTCACCCCCCCCCCCCCATAATCCCTAGAAATTCCGAACTACTGTATATTTGAATAAATATATCCTATAATCATTCCAGTTGCAGAATGGATGAAAGCTAATGAAAACCGAGAGCTTTAGCGAGCTTTAGCTCAACGCGTGAACCACTTGAAGTTCATATACAAATACGCATTGATTTCAATTGCGTTCTGAGCAACGTTTACGCTCCGGGTAAAACGATTACGCATTAAAGAACGTGTCTTCGTTCTGATATAGAGTCACAAATACACTCCGATTCTCTTGAAATGTCTATATACATATATATATATATCGAAGGTAACTGTACTACAATATAAGAGAGAAGAGCAGGAACGGATGCGATCTCTGCGAACCATAAACAGAGGAGTTCATCCACTCCTGTGACTGACTGCTCAGGCAGGTGAGCGGTGCCGCACACGGCGACGTGTCGCAAATATCGTTTTGCCACGAATTCTAATTCTGGCTTGCGCCATGAAACTCTCAACGTCTTGAAGCGATCTCTCGAAGGAGCTCGGGACGTCGTGCGAGGATAATAGACACGAGAGAGGCCATCGCACGATAGCTGCCACGTAGCAATTGCAAGCAGGGAACGTCTCCGCCCCGCCGGCCGATGCAACAATTCACTAATTTTGACTTGTGCTTCAGTAAAAGTATTCATAAATGAGGTGGTAAGGAAAGAAAGCTCGGAAGGATGATATACAGGTATTTTTTTTTAAAATGGCTCGGGCAAATACCTGATTTAGCTAATGACCTACAATTATCCACATGCTACTTGAGAAGTGACGATTCAAGTCGCACAGAAGACATTTTGGGTATTACGTATGAAATTGCGACCGATCAATCATGTGCGATATGAATACCCACTGAAATTGAATAACCATCCTGCCAGGCCAGGCTGCGGTGTTTACACTTTCGGCAGTACTATTGAACGAGAACTTAAGCGTTGGCACGATTGCAGTTCACAGTTTGTACAATCGCAAATAAACATATATATATCGATAGATTAATTGAGTAAGAACCACTTTAATTCGTCCAAATATTGATGTTTAGCAAAATGAAACCCACGTTGTCAGAGCTAATAAACTATCGAGAGTAAACAGTATCGCGGAATGATTTATCATATTTCTTCGCAGGTGATCGAAACATCACATTCGGTGCAATCATTTCAGCAACAACAACAACTTCGCACAAGAACTCACTCTTCGTCGATCATAGTTTGCTCGGGTAACCCCACTACAGCCGGCTCCTCTGCCGAGAATCACCCAGCTGCGACGAACAACCGACTGGGATAGGTTGAAAATGTTCGGCAGCACTTAACCAAAAAGTAGCAGTAGCTTTTCTGTTGTGTCATATATATATATATATATATGATGTTAATTTTTTGTTATCGCGATCTGGGTTCTTCACAGACAAAATTGAAATGTTTGGCTTCTGTTCAACTAAAACCCTACCACTATAGGTGACATCTGAGCATTGGAATCGCTCTGATTGGCTTTTGCGAACGAATCTTTGTCGCATCCAATTGGAATACTACTGAGTGTGACCATTTGGGAAAACGATAGGTGTCTCTCGTTTATCGTTAAAAAATCGCAAGAAATAATTGCAAGCCAGTGTCACACTACTGCTAGATGAAATATAGCACATATAACCTTGAGAGTGCCCTAATTAAGGTGCTCACTGAAATCTGCCGGAGCCGCAGGTTGACTAAATTCTATTTCTCTGTTGTCTACAGGGCTATCCTCGATCAATTACTACATTCGGTTCTATATAGGAGGTTGTTGCATCCCTGAACCTTCACCAAAGCAAATTAGCTACCACTGCCGTGTATCGTCTGTCAGTCCCTTAATCGTCAGCTGGAATAGCTGACAGATGCCGATTTACGATACCTGCAAAGAGTTTAACATACGACGCCGATAACTCAATGATTCAAATGCATCCATGGGCTGAATTACGCCTGGCCCATACCTATAGGCCAATCAACCAATCCATATTTCCATACTCTCAACCGAGAGTGTAACGAAGACGCCCGTAGCCCCTTAAAGAAACACACGTATGTGTATGTTTTTTTTTTATAAAATAAAATGTCAGTTTTTATTGGTTTTGTTTCATTATTTGTTTGCGTGTACTTCCTTTCTTGAGTAATGATTTGTAGTTATTATAGCATGTTCATTTTCTTATTGTATATTGTATAATAGTAGGTCCACTGTCAATGAAGATTGTACAATTGTCATCATTGTTATCAGCATCAGCATCATCGTCGTCGTCATCGTCTTCTTCAATATGGCCATATTTATTATTTTTGTTAATATGTGTTCACCCTCGTCGTCTTTCACACAATTTTTGTTGTCGGTGCGCCACGCTTAACAGAACGCGACGCTAACATCACAGCGACGTGTTAATAATGGCCAACTTCTGAATGGTTCTTATTGTTGTTGTTGTTACTAACGTTGATGGTCGCTTCCGCCTTTAGTTTTCTAATTAGTAAATAAATTGCTTGCTGTCGTTTTCCGACAAAATTAGCAGCTATCGCTATGAGACATGAGTGTGTATGAATATATATATATATATAAATATATCGCTGTGTGATATACATATATATAAATATATAATGCGAGCAGGAATCACGATCGCGTTTTATGATCGTTTTTGTTATTATTATTATTATTAATTATAATCATTGTCATCACCGTTAGAAATGACAACAGCAACCGTTATATTGTAATTAATTGATAAACTTCACAGTGTAGTAAGGTAGCAAGTAGATGGATGATATCACCACGTCGACAGATGTGTGCGCATGCGGCTTTAGGGATCCTTGTTGTTGCTTTTTGGTCTAGTCTGCTTTTAAGTCAGCTCCTCTCCCTCGATTTCAATTGAATGACGCACGTATTTCTCACACTCGTTGCCCCCCCCCCCCTCCAACGAAGTCCATGGAACATCTCCGACAAAGGTACGAATCACTTTCGTGATGATTGGCCATAAAAGTTTTGAGGTCTGTCACACCGAATCTTACGTACGTGTTTAAAACACAACTTCTCTCTGGATACCAGCATACGACGTAGTTAGAATCGTTATCGGCTGTGCGCATTTGCAGCGTTAAGCCGAAGCAGGTGTCATCACTGCCCGGCGATGGTGGAAAAGATTGACAATCGCTGGTCAATTTCTTCAAATGTTGTTCGCAGTTGTCATAATCAAGGCTTTTGATTCGCAAATGACTCGCATTGTTAGTGTTACCATTCTAGTTATTTTTGTCATCATAATAATAATTATCATTGTTATTACTATCGAACAGTTGTTGTATGGTGGCATACCACATGTAACTACACTCATTTCACATTTGATTAATCGCCCCTCCCAGCAGCATGCAGTTGCCGCGATGCGACCGTTCGATACCGCCAGACGACTCGGACGTTTGTTGGTATTCTGTGCACGCGTTCGCGGACATAGAACCACAACTAGTATTGAATTATTGTTGTTGTTATTATTATTATTATGTATGTACATAACATACAAACATAACGCCACTGATACTCCACTATAAGCTGCACTGTTCATCTGGATTTGTGATGTTACGATGTGTCGATCTATCACTCTGACGGACTAAGTGACTGGCGGGCTGCTCGCGGTTTGTTTGCAGCGTGTGATAACGTGCTTGTTTCATACTGGGATATAAGCGCCACCGGACGGGAGCAGTGATTAATGGGCGCGCACACTAAATGGAAGGTACGAATCTGATTGACGAAACCGGAATGGTAACAGATCTGCGCGAGGCGTGCCAATGATCCAGCTGACTGGTCGACTGATTGCTTAATGAATTAAAAATTGGCTGACTGACTGGTTTATACCAATTGCGGCTGATTAGCTGATGAGCGACAACAAATAATGAATGATGACTCTACTAGATCCACAGCCACGCACGCACACGCACACACATGATGAAGGAGGTGCAGCGGGATTATTCAAATGGAAGCAACGCCACCCGATCAGAGGTGGTCGGCAACTTTCCCCCGCGAACTTCTAGCTGAGAAACGAATTGGAATCATCGGACATTGTCCTCTAGTCGGCGGGGTTCAGTTGAATGATGTGGTTTTAAGGGAGGGAGGAGGTGATCACGATAGGGTGATGTCAGGGTAGGTGAGGGGATTCGGTATACAAGAGGAACATGGGTGCTGACCTGGCGCACGGTGACAACATCGTCGCTATCGTCGTCGACGTCATCATAATCGTAGTAACAGCAGAAGAAGTAGACGAAGTTGTACCGGGGCTTGCGCTCACTTGCTAGGGATTACGCACGATTCTAGCGATACTCTCCGGCACACCATTGGCGTTAGAGGATAGAAGCTGATCGTCAGCCTTCATTGGTATACTTTTACAGAAGAGGTAGTGCGCTATTCTTCTTGCCAATGTAATGATATATGCCAATGCCAATCGGTCTCGAGCCCTCCCTTATCCTCGACAAGGTAACGCTTTCCGACGCTGTCGAGTTGCGGCGGTGAAAAATGACACCGCCTTTCGGAGGTTGTTTCGTAGGCGTTCCGAGGTTTGGTTCATGTAACGGGGGTCAGCGTTTCTAGGCGCACTTGGGTGTCCATTGCCCAAGCTTGTTGATTTTCGCTGTCATCTCCTCGTTGTCGTCGAGAACGAGAAGCGCCAAATGACCGAGACCCAGAGCGACCTGTTTGATCTTGATACCTTCGAGGGATTTAACTGTGTCGAAGTTGGCCGACGTCTTCCGTCCTTCACCTAATGCCAGCTCGCCGTACGTCTTTCCACCACCCTGAACGACGAGATTGTTGTCGGCTGAGATGCACACACCGTGATCCGACACCCCCATGTCAATGATGTTCCAGCCGGAGAGATCCTGTACCACCTGTGGGTACATGTTAGCCTCGCGGCTGCCACCCGTGTAGATTTTACCAGCCATATAGAGAATGTTGAGATGGTTAAGCACCAGTGTGCACGATCCGCCACACCAGATACGAGACACGCCCTTCTGAGGGCCCTCGAAGCCGCGCAGGAGACGAGGGACCTTTTCGTCGCTCTGAGACGAGTGCCCCAATCGGCCGTAGCCACCGAAGCCCCAGGTGAACACGCGGCGGTTCAAGTCAACCACGGCAGTGTGGTTCATGCCACAGGACACGTCCACGATCTTCACGTCATGGATGGGCGTTGGACGTCCATCTTTCTCCTTTTCCACGAACAAAGGGATGCGTTTCGGTGTCGTCACATAGTTGAAAGCCAGTTTGCTACTGGTGACGAAATACTGTCCGTCCGTGTTGTTGCCCAACTGGCCGAACTCGGGCGACCCGCACGCGAACAGCGAGCCCGTATCGTCAACGAGCATGGAGAACTCATTGCCACAGTCCATCTTAACAACTCGACGACCACGCATGTTCAGACGCGTCGGAACCAGGATATTTCCTGTGTTATTGCCAACACCCACCTAAAACGATCGAAACGCATCATTAATTATCATGTGTGCAGAAAAACGGCACTAGTATTTCTACCGGTGAGAAAATATGAGCAGATAATAACGACGAATATGATTGAGTCTTCTCAATGATATTCGTTATATATTATTATTATTATATAATTATAATATATTATTATACTGCACGAATTTTGAGCTTCAGCTGAGCACATCATATTCTATGAGTTGGTCATGCGATCTAGACAAATCATATGAAACAAATGATAAGCTGAATCCAACTACCTACTAATTTAGGCTAAATAAACGAACCTGTCCGCATTTATTTTCCCCGCACCCAAATACGGTTCCGTTGATGGTGAGGAACAGGGTGTGATTCTTGCCAGCCGCGGCCGCTACGACTGTAGACTCCTTGAGGGCATCAACCATCACCGGGATGTTTCGTGCCTTGGTGTCGCAGATACCGAGTTGGCCGCTGGCATTGCGACCAAACACCCAGGTCTTACCCTCATTCGTAATCAATACGGTGTGACAGCCTTGGCGACCTGTGATCACTTGGCAGATCTTTTTATCGGCCACGGGCCCGAAACGCATCGGTGACCAAAGGCAGTTGAACGCTGAAAAAGCCATAAATTAATTAATCCAATGAACCCGTTCGATAAAGCCCGCAAACACCGCCCCATTATAAATCGTACAGCTAAGCAATTCGATTCGGCTATCCCAGCGATTTTAACCTTCTTGGCAGACAGTCCCCTTCTCAATCAGTTCTTCACGAAACCATCTAGTGTTCTATTGTGAGCAAGAAGAATCGGACAGCCCACAGATGTACAAACACTGAACAGGTGTAAGGAACGAAATACAAATTAAAGATGAATTAAAATTAAAACTAAGTGGAATTAACACTTACGCAGAGAGTTCTTGTTCTTACTACTTTTGCCCGTGCTGTCCCAGGACACGCAGCCGGCCAGAACAATGCGGCCGGGAGCACCCTATAAACACCAAAAGACACGGCATAAAAAAAATGTATATATATATATATATATAGAGACATTATATGATACATGTTGGCACATTCGCGTGTTCCAGTAAAATCTATGTTAAGGAGCAGTATGTAAAGTGATATATAGCATGAATTATTATTGCTGAAACCGAAACAGAGGCCAATGAGGTGGGTGCACCACTTGTCACGAGTTGCGTGCTAATACTAACCAGATGTTTGGCTAATTCATCCTCTGTCGGGGCACTTGCGCCTTCCTCGAGGTCAGCCTGTTCCGTGTCACCACCGCCAGACGAGGCAGGACTCGCCTAGAAAGCCGACGATGATCAACAACGACAGTTGTATATTAAGCCAAATAGATCTATGCTAAGAAACTCCCGTTAGATTTTCAAATACTGGACGAACCGTAGCAGGCATGTCGTCCTGAAGTGAACGTCAATCGCATGACAATGGCCAACCAGTCCAAGGCAGCGACACTTTTGGTACCGAATGAATAAATAAATAAGTACAAAATGTTTCAAAGATGACTTTCGTTACTGTTGTTGTTGTTATTGTTGTGATTCCTTGCTAAAGCCGTGATAATATCATCGCTATCTCCGTTCGGTGACTTTTCAAGGATTGCACACTCCTCCTCGAGGAGTTCATTCTATTTTCTACAATAATATCGTTAGTTTATACAAAACATAAAGGCAAAATCGACTCTCGAACCTGTCTGGGCTGATCGTCAAAATCGTCGAAGTCGTCATCGTCCTCCTCATCACGCTTCTTCTTGGTGGCACGGGCTCCATTTTTCAGCTTCTGTTTCTTCGCAGCGCTCATATCTTCGCCGATGTGATTTGTTCTGTGAGTAATTTGATAACGATACAATTTCGTTAGATATTACAAGGCAGCCTTCTTTAGTTATTAAAACACGGGGTAGAATTCCCGACCAAGTTAATTGAATAAATTTCCACCGGTATAGAGTGAACAAGAAAGCTGGCTTATTGACTAAACTAGTTATTTAAGTAGAATACACACGTACGGTCCGGATCAGGCAAAACAAATTTGCGGCTGGGAGTGACAGCTAGAAGCCATACAAAAACACGTAAAATAGCATCGGGAAAGACAGAAGGTGTATTTGTTGTTTAATGTCTCGTCAATAAGAGTTTTTTTTAACTTGTTGATATGAGTTGTATCTGACCTTTGCATTACGAGCCAAATAAAAACATGTAAAAAAACACATAGTAAAAACGAATATCGATAAGGACGATATTTTTCACAAAAAGAATGCACATAGTAATATAGAAAAAAATTTGTGCGAAAAAAAGGCAACCCCATAGGCTTTTCGCCACAAGTAAAGAAACGGTGTTAATCATTTACAGCGAAAATTTTCTTGCCGAACGCGAGACTACTATAATTAAAAAAGATGTCTATTTCCCATATTAACACTGTCTCTCTGTTATCTCTTAACTGAAAAATAGATCGAGTAATTCCTAATTATTGTATGTTTGAATAAATGGCGATCTCGACCGAGGTTACTTATTTAAATTATATGCAAATACACTAGATAGAGTAGGTATCTTTCGCCCATGCTCCTGACTTCTGCAGTTCTCGTAATATTGTATAATTATATATGCATAGCATCAAATTACTATTCCCAGATCTCATCTTTTAATGAACTTCTCAAGTGTTTCCCTGTGGAACTATGTCGCATATGGTCCATTTTAGCAGTGACGATAGCAGTCACTAAATATTCTCACTTTTCCACTGTTATACACCTGATGTGTTCTATGATCTCTATGTTCTCACATTGATTTTGGATTGGCCATTCATTCTGGATGACCAATTCATTTCCTAATAGAGGCGAGCTAATCAAGCACACGCTGAGTGCCGCACCCGACTCAGTGCTTCAGAGCTGCTCCGCAGGACTCATGAAGTGGCGTTTATGCAAAAAAAAACTACAGTTAAGAAATTCCCGCGTTTCTAAGGCATATGGTTTTCTATTGTTATTGATTTCAAGAATTTCATAGGGGGTACAGAGTTCTTTTAGTAAGGGCCTTAATAGCGGAGAAGTTCCGAGTCGATGACGGCCAGCTGACAAGCTTCGTTCTTATCATCCGCTTTTATCTCGAGAGCTGAACTCGGCTAATTTGCTTCCGAAATTAAAACTTGTTTGAGGCACGAATGCTAGCTAATTAATTGACAGATACAATATGATAAATACACATGAGGTACGTGTCATTCGTGAAATGAAAAGAGGAGCAGCTACTATGCCGGAATCGATGCAACGGCTGAGCGAAACTCACTAATAAAAAAAAACTCAATAAGAACTAAGTTACCTAGACAAACAAGCTGAGTAACAACTTGATATAGTCGATTCGCCGAGAAAAGTTGTTCGAGCTGAATAAACATTTGGGTTTGTAAATGTATATTTATTCTATAGGCCTAATATAAAGCTCACCGGACGCAAAGGGTCATCATTTCAAACAACATCCACGGTTCTAACTCGGCATTTGCTACAAAATTAAATAAGCATCATAAGAGTTTCGTGACATAACTTACACCAATCTCACTGATACCAACTAAAGTAACTTTCACAATGGTATCAGCCATGCCGCTTGTTCGCATACTCATATGTGACGATGACGAGGTATTTCTTTGTAAAACCATTATAGTGATACAACATGTCATAATCCAGCCTCGTCCATATAACCATATTCGATTGTATTTCGAGCGCACATAATGATAACGATTTTAGGCTAAATACAACAGCAAAGTGCGAATGTGGCTTGTCTTCAGGCTAGTTTTCTTGTGCATTTAGTACGACCATTTATATGTAATGATCCCACCCCCAAAGCAGCCGTTGCGTAGCGCTAATATATATGCTACTTCGCCGAATGCGGCACAGGACGGATGAGTCGAGCCGATCAAAACAAATCATTAATTCGTTCCATGCGGCACTTTGCAGCAAAAACACTGTCGTTCGTTAGCACTAGTTCGCCCTCCCGCGAACCTCTGTTGTGTCCCATTGATGATCATTAACATTTCAAAGTTCGACGAATAGCTAACTAAGAGCAATCGCGTCAATATGTCAATAACTGCAATGATAACTCCGGCAGAGATTTCCACAGAGACTGACCTGACACGAGATCAACCAGCAATCAACACAGTCATATGAAGATGATCGGAAATTTTACACTCAACGCAATGGGCATAACCCAGCCCTTGGATTACGTCCATAGACTGGCTGGTCGCCGCATCCGACTGCTCTGAACTGCGGCTGTTGTTACCGTCGCTGCCGCTGCCGCCGCCGTCACCGCCGCCACCGCCGCGGCCGCCGCCAGCACACGCGCTAAAGCAGCGCGTCGTCTCAATGGCAATATTGCTCCAGCGTCTACTCGGAGAGGCTCAGGGGCGACTGTTTACTGTGGTTATGCGGTCATTTCTACCTGCAGTTGCTTCTGCTGCACTGTCAGGCCGAACACGAACTATGATAGGTAGATTAATAATTGCTGACGATCTACATGACATCGAAGGGGTGAGACACACACACAGCCACCCCGCTGATCTCTTCGCCTCTAACCAGGCTCTCCTGCATTGATAAGGACAGCTTGTCGAAATTGCACGACAACAGCAGCAGGAGCAGCAATGGACTAACAATAGCAATGATGGCAGCAGTAGCATTCACTCAGCTCATACGGAACGGCCACAAATATGCACTCACACGACACACTCACACAAGTGTATAATAACAGAAACTTAATCTATACCTTCGTGCACGGTGCCACCCTTCGATGATGATCTGTTCAGGTAGCGCCTGTCGGCACCGATCCGTAGACTTGCCTAGTTAATTGGTGTCATTCACCGCGAGCGTCGTAATGGCCACTTACCTCCCGAGTCCGTGTGGTGGCGACGGAGTGCTTTGTAGCGCTGGTAGAATCGGCGCCAAATGGTAAAACTATCAGTTTGAGAAACCCGCGGTGGCCTGACGGCGGTCCGGTGTCGGTCGGCGCTCGCTGAAGACTCAGAGTCAGTCCTCGCTCCCGAGTCGGCAAGAGCAGCGGGGCAGCAGTAGCAGCCGCAGCAAAAGCAACAACGGCGACGTCTACCGAGCGAGCGAGGCTACCCAGCAGCAGCAGCTAGCGAGGTAAGCGGCAACTCGGCAGCAGCCAAACAACCGGCGTCTCTGCTAGTCCCACTCGAAAGATGAACGCATCGGTCGCTCCTCCGGATGGGGCCCTTTGCTCAGGCGCCGATAGCGGGCGGTCAGGCCGACGCGACATCGGCGCATTGGAACAACGACAAATTCGGCCTGCTTTACTATTTTGTTGCGGCTGTCGAAGACGAAGGACACAGGCGGACGCGTACGCCTAGGTGTACGGGAACGTGTTCGAGAACTTCGATCGTAACGAGATTTGTGTGGTAACTGTGCATGAATGTACAGGGCAATAAAAAAAAACTAGCTGCCCTCGTTAGACAATTCGATAACGAAATAATAATGAAGCAAGTGGCGATTAGGAGAAATTAGAAATGTTTAGGCAAATTATTAAAGCGCATATTAGGTGCTATATTTTGATAGGATACACTTTTGATTGGATTTCAAAATATGAAACAGTCACTCGTATTATCTGTTATCAGATTTGTTAAAAATGCTTGCTGAGATTATACATGAAAAAAATTTCCATTGACAATTTAATAAATAAATTAAACTCTCACATTCTGTAACAGCACGGGCCATTTATACAATATCACAAGGCCAGGTGCATGTCTCCAAAGAGTTGGACATATGTCCCCCCACACCACTCGACTAACGCCTCTCCCTAAGCGGCTTCAGATGAAGAATTTGCGGTGTGATCCCACGAATATTTTTTAGTAAAGCATTTCATATCAGATATCTTAATCATCCTTCCCCTTTTGGCTTGCTGAGCCCCTGAACCTAACCTTAAAGGACGCCCATGCCTGATACGAAATCTAGCCAACCATTTGTTCGGGCACACTGTCAAGTACTGTGCCACGTATGGAAGAGAGAGATTCATTGGTGAGACGAGAACAATGAATTGCACAACACTGAACTCGAGCGACCTTCGAGCTCGTTCTTGACATGGCGGGTAGGGCGTTAGTGACGGCTGTATCAATTTTTCGATATGGTCGGCTCTGCTGAGATGTGCGTCCAGCGTTCCCCGACCATCCTGACCTCCGGTAAAGTAGAGATGTTGAAGCCGAAATTATAGGAGATTCGCAAATGTGCTGCCTGTTTTGAAACCAATCATCTAGCTATTTAGCGTGTTGATTCAGATTTTATTTTCGGTACACCAATCACCAAGAGATTTCATCTGTTTCGAAATTAAGTCATACACTTATTATGGCGAGTCTCCAACATGGATGTTTTATAATGAGCGAATGCCGTAAAGGCTCAAAAGAAGAGGACGAACCAAAACGCTACCGCAACAACTCAACAACCCTGAGGCACACCTATTTAGGCGACCCTGCTCTTTTTATAGTTGACCCTCGGCTATCTTCCTTCGATGGCAGACCTCGGTACCGCTTCGGAGACCTGTCAGGAAAGTGGCTCTTTCGATCAATTGTAATGTCGGCCAGGGGTACGGGGTTCTTCGTAGCCTTCTTCCTATCTTTGACCTTATCCGGGCAGTTAGTCGGTCAAACTGGACCTATCTGGCGTTCTTGAACACACCTTGATCACGGCCGGGCAATATGAACCGTATTCCAACCAAACCATGATTTATGGGGATCGAATCGGAGAGACGCTCTACTCAGAGTGTCAGAGACGCTCTACTTCGACCTCTCGAAGTGTAGCGTTAGCTTTCGATTAGCATTATCCTGGTGGTCGCGGCCTCTAATGATGCCTCTCATTGTCATATACAGTGCAAGAACGTAGAAGGCGTTTCCATGGTGGACAGAAAGAACAAACTGTATACATTTATTGATTGATCAGCATCGTACCACTGGTCAAGAGTTAAGCAAAATATTCGGTTGATTAACTATTAGGTTGGATGGGAAGTTCTTTCTGTGTAGAAGGTGGCCTTGTTGCCAACTCCATCCACCGTTCCCGCGCGCGGGCTAAGTGGGGGAGGAGGTTTGTTTTCATCTAATTCAGACCAGCTGAACAAGCGCGCACAGATTTCTCCTTGTGGTAGTAAATCGGCTGTGAACATGGACAGTGACAAATTAAAAATTCGCTTTTTTTTGTTTTTTGAGTTCAGAAAAGGCGAAACTGCTGCGCAGGCGTACAGAAACGCTACCGCGCTGCTCGGACAGGACTGTGTGAGTGAAAGAACCTGTAGTAATTGGTTCAAAAAATTTCGTTCCGGTGACTTCAGTCTGATAGATGCACCGAGGTCCGGGAGGCCTGCAGTGATCGACGTCGATGTGTTAAAAATTAAAATCTGGGAAAATCCAAAGGTAACTACTCGAGAATTAGCCGCAGAACTTGGAACGAGTCACTCAGTTATCGTGAGCGCATTGAAGCGTCTTGGATTTAAGAAAAAGTTGTCGAAATGGGCACCCCGCGCCACCAAAAGAAGGTGCGCTCAACGAACAACGAGAGAGAGGGAAGATCAACTGCTTCAGCGCTGATATCAAGATGTTCGCGCACCAAAACGAGGTTATGTTGTGTGTTTGATGGGATATTCGGGGCATCATCCACAGTGAGCTTTTGTTGACGGGCCAAACACTCGATTCACTCCTATACTGGCAGTAGCTGGAGCGGGTTGAAAAATAAATGAGGTCCAGTGCTCGTCAATGTGCTCGGGGTCCTGTTCGAGCAGGAAGATGCGAGACCCCATGTGAGTTCGGTGAACCAGAAAAAAATCCAGGAGCTTGGCTGGAAAACCATTCTACATCCTCCGTATTCACCCGACCTCGCCTCCTTCTGACTACCATCTTTTCCTGAGGCTCGCGAACTATCTTAGTATAAAAATGTCCAACTCAAGAGAAGAGGTCGAAAGAGAAGAGGGGTTGTGCGACTATTTCTCCAAAAAAAAAAGGCATTATTGACCTGGTGGAACGCTGGTGGAAGACCGTCGCAAACCTTGAGGACTATTTCAGTCAAGACGAGATGCGCGCAGGGAAACTCACCGACGATACAAGATTGGTATAAAATAACGGCAAGAATTTATCCATCCAACATAATATTTTAACAAGATCGTTAATCATCTCAATGAAACATTTGTTTGTATATTATGTACGTATGATCCCCAACAATTTATCACACGTTGCCATCTGGTCGGTAGCTCTTGCACACGCTTCATATGATCTCCGTACCTTATCAATGGCGAAAGTACGTTTCAGGACCGATTGCCTCTTGGGATGATAGCGTAAGTTCTGCTTACAACAGAAACGCGGAGATCTCCCTGCTCCGACCGCAATTCCCATGGCTCCCATTTGGCTAGAATTTTCCGCATGCAAAGATCGTCTTTGACGATGCCCTGTAGCATAGTGTACGATAGTTCTGTGCAGCTCGTAACTGAGCTCAGGGAACAGTGCTTCGACAAACTTTCAATTTGCCAAACTGCCTCTTGTCGTTTTTCAACATCGCTCCTATCACCTCGAATTGCACTTTGACACCTTGTATCTTCTGTCGTAAACTTCGCACATCTTGCCAGTACACTCTTCGGGAGGGAGAAACAACTTCACCAAGCCATTGGGCCCAGCGCTGTGGTCTTGCAAAACACCAAACGCGATGAAGTATCGTTGGTCTTCAAAGGAAATTGACGTTTGAATTTTTCATTGATAAATATTCATAAATTTTCAAACAAAAGAACTTCAGTATGCCACATGTAAGTTAATCGAGCTACACAGTTATCTGTTGACAACCTGTAATGTTGATAAATACCTACCTACGAAAAGAAGTATCCGAAATGTATACGATTCTATTTTTATTATCTCATTATGTACAAAAATAATTTTCTGCATAGCGAGAGCGCGTTCGGTTCTCACATCATCTATTTTTTGTTAAACAAAACCAGTCAAATGTAAATTGTTCGTTGAACTTTTGACGTTCGCACACGAATATATATTAAACAAGTATGATAATGTATGTGGCCTTTGGCATAAATAATATTTTTCAATGGGGCTGCGCCGTATAGCTAATGCGATCAGTCGTATTCGCTATTAGACAATTTCCAACCACTCGTCACTTAATCCAGCCCTAAACAAAAACAGACATATATATATATATATATATATACACTCACACATATACATACGCATACACACAATTTCAAAGGTCGTCAAAGACGGCTTTGTTCTTTCAAAGTCCCCGATAAATAATTATCATTATGTTCTATAAAACTGTTATTCTCCACCAGCACTGTGGCTGTTCTATAATGTTTAATACGATTCGAGGAGATACTTCCGCCAAAAGTTGCACATTCTTTCATTTGGGCCTTTACCCACACCGTTCTTTTGTTGCCCGTAGAGAAGATACGCCTGAAATAAAGGTAAGGTCGATTAGCGGATTATTCACCTCGACAACGACAACAATAGTAATAATAATAATAACACTTGATTATTCAAGGGCTGATGGTAATACTACATAATATTTGATAATAATACAATACAATGTTATCGCCAGATAATCGTGTGTCAATTTTTGCTACATGCACAATGTTTTCTCGTGTAACATGCAAGAAACTCCTCATGGGAAACGATCATTCACGCGGCGCTTTCTGGCTATCAATTTCAGAAGGACATCCCAACGGAATCTAGTGGATGTCTCTACTGTGCGGAACATTGCGGTCTTCAGGTTTGGTGTACTCTTTTCAATATACGCTACTACGAGTACAGTTGTCGAGGTTTACGAGCCTTCCTAGGATTGGGCAAAGGTTTACCTCATTTTTATGATATTACGAAGACATTTAGAAGATACTCGCTTTGAGTAGACGTTGCCAACTTTCTGTAATCTTTCGATTGCTATTGTCGTGTCGTCTAGACAATGTGGTTTGCGTGAAATACGATGATCTATACTATTGCTTCGATTATCAGGGCAACGTATTTCTGTTCGTAGACGAATCCGGCTTTACGATCTCTTTCTTACAGCGACATTCGTTTTGGCGGTATTTGGCAGATACATGATTAGTGTCTGCGATGTATGCCACACATGTGTTATGCATGCCTATGTGATTTGCTACGAAACAAGCCCATGTTGATAATAATACCTTGAAGACTTGTTATTTTCGCACGTGTTAATAAACAATTGCCACTTTTATATCTTCGATGTGTTGCTCTCTTCTTTGTTCGGTGTCTTAATCGCGAGGGCGGATGTGGCTGTACATATCTACTGTAATAGATCTAGACGACGCAGTCGCTCAAGTTCTCCTAACGTGGCTAACCAGTCGGCCAGGCCCATGTGACATAACGATGATGTAAATTTATCAAATTGGGTTAATTGGATGCTGGTTTTGTAGCTTACAGCCCCGCTCCCCAGCAAAAACCGCACGAGGTGGCATTCGCGCGACATTATAACTAAGTAAGCTAGGAAATTTCTCTTTGTCATATGAAGACTGGTTTAGTGACCGTGACTGCCCGTGACATGGCAATTTGAAGATCACTATATTCCAATATGTTTCAACCGAAAGAGGTGTCATCAAACAATACCTGTCCTTTTGTTGTGTATCCAGGCCATGGTACCCCTCCGACTCTAGTAGGCACCTTCCTGCAATTTCAAAATCGAAATGGAGACGCGGATAGTAACGGAATAGTTATATTTCACGAGGCCAATCTGAGGAAAAAAACATCGGCTGGCTGACCTTTCAAAGGGGTGATTGTGTGGCGTCTCTCGAAACCCAAACTCAGGTGTCGCGCACAAAATCAGTGTTGGCCTCAGACATGCCAGATTTACAAGTCAGTTGAGCGGAGGTTACTTTCAAAATCAAACCATTCAGTTGAAAGTCGACCAATGAGATTCCACCAAATGCTAATCCGGAAAATGTTTCTATCAAACCAAACGAGATACCTGCTGATTAATTCATTTTAATTTGTAAATAGCCATATGTTTCTACAGAGTTTCCTTGTCTGTCTGAGATACGACTCGGTCCAACCAGCATAACCTTATGTATTTATTGTTGACTATTATACATGCTCGTATTATCACTATTATTATTATTATTACGACCCAGAACACTAATCAGCGATACTAACCCAGTCTTAGCAAAGTCAGTCCAAATCGAGATGAGTTCCTTTGACACTTCCTTTTCTCGTTCAGTTGTATTTGCTTCTAGGCCAGAGAGAGGGTGGCCGAACACAAATGGAATCTGAAAAACAACAATAACTCAATGTCTTGTGTTCCAATCTCATTAAACAGTTCGATGTACTCTTGTGCAACCCAAGTACCTGTTTAGAACAAAGTAGTCCAAGCATTTGTCTATCCTTTCCCCCTAATGTATCTGTATAGACATTTGACATCTCACCTCTTCGCCGTGCGTTGTCCCGACCCAATCTGGCCATGTACCGAATGAGCTCCGGAAATTGAATTCATAATAATGAACATCTAAACCCTGTGAATATATCAAAAATTTATCAACAATAATGAAAATTATATTAATAAACATGATTCGCTTATTGCAGCACGCTAGCTAAGACACTTCATTATATTAAATTCTTAATCGTTGTGTTTTCCTCCTTGTCTGATATGTGAAACAGTTCTTGGTTAAGGACCCGTAAGAATAGGGCGTCACATTAGTTTATGTTAGGTAGTTAATGTTCTTACAATTTTTTTTCTCTGTCTCTAGATTTGTGCTGGACGGAATACAGCTTTGAATATACGTATACATCTTACTAGTTGATATTATTATTAATTATGAATATAAACATACTTGTTGTGATTAGTAATCATATTTTTGAATATAAAAGAGAAAACAAATAGTTCAATATACTATATTCATTTACACAGACCTGTGTGGCTGCCTGTTCAGCGAAGTATTTTGTCGGACAAGTCATTGCAAGATCGCCGACCAATTCGGCGGCCTTTCGAAGAGCTTTTCGTCCTGAAACGTCGGAATACGTGAAAGTATATTAATTGCATACAGTGATTAGCGCCGATCGTAAGCAATTTAGCTCTTAAATATGATGGATGATTATTTGAGGTATAATATTAACACAGTGAGATTATATGGTCAGATGTTTAGAGGTGACTTAAGTATATCAACAGCGCAGCTATTACTTTCATTGGCACAATCGTTATATGGATCTTAATTATTATTATTATTATTATCATCCGCATTAGTCCGCCGTTTTTAAGCTTATAGCATAGCATCTGACATCTCAGAGATGACGCACAAACAGCTGTGTAGATCGTAGAACTCCACGTGTGATGTCACTCACAACCGGTGTAATAGGCGTCATTGTCAAAATAATTAATTCATAATTGTTCAGAAGGTGGAGACAACATCGAGATGATTATTATTAGAGACCTTTACCTTCGTCTTCCTTGACGTGTTCAAGGTACTGCTGACGTATAGCTCGCACGTTCGTTTGCAGAAGCATCTGCAGCCCGAACGTCACATAGAGGTCGACCTCGTACTTGGTAACCTGAGGAGAAGGCAAAAAACAATTAGTGCTAACAATTACACAGCCATGGCGTTAGACGTTCACTGTTGTGGGCGGCTAGATTTGTCCCTAATTAGTGAATCACCAAAACCTCGACATGAGTGTAGTCGAACCTGCCCCAACCGCGCTGCAGGTATTGGACGAGCAGCCTTCCTAGGAGGAGACTCCCTATGTACGATGTTTTTATTTCAATGACTGACACATTAAATGTTGACCTTTTTATTCTTAGTTCAGACACGAAGCTCGAGTGCCGTTTTGTATCTCAACTATTACATTCTAAAGGTTGTCTTTGTGGAAACTGCTCTGTGTGTGTGTGCACAGCCTCCGGTCTTGTTACCTGCTAGTAATTCGTTGTATTATTTATATCAATCGATTCAGTTGAGTAATTCTAATAGTCAAACAAATTTAATTAAATCGGCCATTGAAAGATTCATCCTAATAGGGCTTCCAATGAGGAGGAACTAAACGTGTTCAGCTCTATTTGGACAATATGTAAACGACATCAGCTATACCATGCATTCGCCTGCCATAAGATGGTGTGGCCCGATACTCAAAGGCCAGCCACTAGAACTCAGATGTGCTCACACTTGTTCACTACAATATGAAGGTTGACGTTCTGCTTGAAACCAACCATGTTGATGTCTTCAAGGTGCAGCGACCTGCCGAATAGGTAGTAGATGAAATACGAACCCTCGTCCCTGTTACTGCCAATTAGCACGGGCACCTATATACAAGGACACATTAATGAATCTGTTAATATATATATGTATCCGCAACAAATTTGCTCCCTATGAATCCGGTATAGTCGAGTAGTTTGCGCATCGACTGGTTGCCAATTGCTGATGACGATTGAATCATTTATTCGCCTTGTGTGACTAAAACTATGGATCAGGCTGAAGGCCGCAATTTCGAGACCCGTGAAGCGTTATTTAGCTTTTAGCAAAGGGGTACCTTAATTAAACAATGTATTTATTTGTCTCGACATTGTTTTTGCTCGCTTTCAAATATTCGTGGGTCTAGGCAGTCGTTAGGCAATAGTATTGTTTATTTGAGCCCATAACTAATTTAAACAGCAAGCGTTGACATAAAATTGGCCACGTGTCAATTGTCCTATGACGCTACTGAGCAGTTGTCTCGATTATCATGTTATTTATTTCAAATAATCTATATATTTAGAAAAAATCAGAATTAACCTAACAGAACGTTTACGATTTGCTTAAATTTTGTATTTCTGTATTTCGTTCGATGTTAGATACACCTGTACGTTATGGATTTTTCTTCATAGATAATGATAATAACACATTACCTTTGGTAGTTTTCCGTCAGAGATACTCTTTTGTGGGGGTTCAGGCATGAACGAATCGCCGTGAATTGGGAAAAATGTTAGAGCGTGAAGACCAAACGTGGAGATCGTCGTTTCTACGAGTCCTTTGCCGTCCTTAGTTCGTAAACAGGCCAGCATCTCCTAGAATTGGAGACAATCAGTCCATGTACTCATATAGACCCTCGCGTTATTTTCTTTTCTGGATTGTGAAATCCGAATAATTATATTGGTTTATGTAGTATAGTATCATGATCTGAATTCTTCGTTGAACTGAACAATTGATTTCAGTCTCGACAAAAGAAAACCAAACCAGTCACGTCAATCGAGTGTTTACATTATAGGGTCATCACCTGGAAGGCATAGCAGAAATTATCTACTGCCGTAGCAGAAAGCTGAGCTACTGACACTACTTGGTACCTTCGAGTGCGTTTCGATGGCCTCCCCGTCTTGTAGACAGTCCATTGCGTTGGCTAGCTTCTCAATCTTTTTTGGGCCCTCACGAGTGGGGTCAGTCATTCGGAAGAATGGACTTCCAGACTCCATAATCACCTGGTTATAATAATCATTTATTATTATTATTATTATTATTATTATTATCAACCTATTGTTCTCCTAAAGACTAGCTCTCATGCGAAATGCGTGAACAACCACATTTTAGCATCTTATACCTTTGAATACGTGCATATATAATTATAAAGTTAGACAATGTATCTTCAATTCTATGGACAGAAATCGTTCTTGTATACGTATCGTCATACGAACTTTATGGAAAAGTCCTTGCGAGAGTGGCGAGACCATGTGGTAACCTATAGAAATTGCACCCGCTGACTGGCCGAACAATGTCACATCTTGGGGATTTCCACCAAAGCGCTGGATATTGTCCCGGACCTAAATTGGTGATAATATAGATTTGAAAAGATTAGTGTAATTGCAAGCTCGAGCTAAACGCGTCTGGCGCAGTATTTTCTAGTGAGTGTTGAGATTATGTTAGTGCTTTGATTGATTACTGATAACAACGGTAATAATCAACTGGACGGAACGAAGTATACAACAAAGGTAAAAACTCCGGGTTTCAGATAAACACATTGAACATTTGTTGAGATCGATTTTCATAGGTTGAAAAGAAATGCGGACAATAATAGCTTCGATCACACAATCGGTGACGTACCCAATTGAAAGCCATCAGTTGATCGAAGAGTCCGGCGTTCCCAGGGGCATCTTCGGTCCCTCCGTACAAAAATCCTAGAGGACCTACCCGGTAGTTAAATGTTACCACCTGAATATAGAAATGTGCTGTCAGTATTATCAATTGAATCTTTATTTGTTTTAAAACGGTGAATCGACTATGAAAAAAGACTCTTTGGGCGAATTTCCAGGCGTTCCCCTCTTTTATGTGGCAGACCTCGGGTCTGAACCTGTAGGTATTACCACTAGGACATGTTGGGTCGGGCCGTTTGCTTTATTTTTCAACCATGTCGCTCAACCTGGCAAGGATCCATAAATAAAGAAATCCAAAGATTCTCCGCGTCTGGTAGGATTTGAACCCAAGCGCGGCTCCGGTTTTGTTTGATAATTAGAATCCACTGTCTAAGCAAGGCGTGAGTGATTCCACTACACTAACGGCGCAGGCTCAGTAGAACACACCCTATCCTACTTGCACTGGACCATACTGCACCTACAGGGGCTATCGTAGTGTGTGGTGTAATAGGATAGAGCGGACAAGTGACTTGTTTTTCAAAGAGGAAAATCAAATCGAAAAAAAACAAATCGGAATTTTTTTAGCATTTCTGACCTTTCGAATGTAAAGACGAGGAGTCAACAATCGTAGAATATTATACTTACAATAACATCTCCTCTACCAGCGAGCTGTGTTCCGTCGTACATCTCCCACCCGGAGGAACCAAACGTGTATGTACCTCCGTAGATAAACACCATCACCGATCTGACACGATTATGTAATGACAGTGAAAACCAAACGAGTGATTAGAAGGCACAAACAACGCGAGTTAGAGTTTCTGTCGAGGGTAGGGGCGACGTTTTTATACCATGTGTTCCTGCTAGATTTTAGTGAATATAATATCGATACTTGTTATTTTATTGAAACCATTTTATATGGCGAGCTATTTCTAGGGGCAGCACTCGCAATTGTAAAGCATCCGCCGCATTTGTGCGATGTTCAATAATTCTTATAATAATAGTAATAATAATAATAGGCTTGTGTACTATGATTACTCATTAACTAAGCTCGTCGACGTGCTTTGGCCATAGGAAAATAAAAGAATATCCTTCGTGGGCAGAGGAAAACATTTTTGAAATAGTCCTACCACATATAGGACTAGCTACATATGAACAAGTAAGATGATAAGCAACTAAAACATCTTGGTGGAGATCAACAAAAAATTACCACTTTGACTAGTAATTACAGTAAAACTTACTTGTTGGCTTTGCAGTTTGAGGGGCTGGAGACAACGCAGTTGTCAGAAGTCCATAGGTTCAGATAGAGACAGTCCTCGGTTGAATTTGAGGTGTCGATCGTCCAATTACTGACGAGCGACGATATCGTCGAGGTGGATGACATGGGAATAGATTAATGTAAAAAAACCTGACTAACCTCCCGGTATGATGTAAAGCTCTTGATGAGAAGGTAAAGGTAAAGGTAAAGCTTTATTTGTTTATTAAAGGAACTGCAGTTTTTACACTGCTTAAGTTCTCTTTAATAAGAAGGGAATATCATTTGTCAAAGACCTTTTTAGGTCGTCCCATGCTGATTTAATCTCACCTACTCACCTGTTGATGTAAAATGGCCCCTGAAGGCACGGGAAAGGTTTCTTACGAGCCTCGAAAACGCCTTCCCAAGGGGAAATCGCAACAGGATGTTTGAATCGAAGCTCTCCTAGCGGCGGCTGCGCGAATGGAACCCCAAGAAATTTGTAGACGACATTTGGTGCAGACTTGTCGATAAGGCCTAAGTTTACGAAACAGTTGTAGTAGGTATATACACTCATCGGCCAACGCTTCGAATCGTCAATTACACCCTCACGAAGTCGATTAAATCGTGTACAGTATCTCGTATCAATGTGTTTGTCGTGAATCTATTAAGTTGTTCTGCTAAAACTCTGCCGAGATAATATTTGTGTAAGATTCGTGATTAGCAAAAGGAACAGCGATACAAGTTCACCTGCAGCTAATTATCGAACAGAATGACTGATCAATCAATCAACAAAATGCGGATGACCCGAACGCACATATGTGTATCTGTACCATATTATAAAAATGGCACAGATAAAAGCAATATGATACAAATATATTATGCTAGAAGTTAATGCACAACTATTACCCAGTGAATGGACACGCATTACACACAAATGTTCATCTTGTAGCCAAGGCATTCATGTATCTTACCCCTAATGCTTCCCGAATTTATCTTCACCACTGGACCCTTTGCCAGATCTTTATCGGTGATTGGGGGACCCTGTGACGCCGAGCTATGTTTTAAAGGGCTAGCTGTCGCCTGAGCGCTAATAGTCGGCGTTCGTTCAGAGATTTCAACAGGTGACGATGTTGTTGCCCATAGCGTGGCGCCGGTAGATGAAGCCTGGTTGCCCGCGACCGAGCTGTTCTTTGAAGCATCGTCCTCGTCCTCTATCATAATTCTGATCTATAGAAACGTGTTCATATAAACAGGCTACTTACTGATTTTGCATCAATTGTTAGAAGGGTACATGCTTTCCCTTCTAGCAACTATTGCTAGATACCATTAATATCGTATGTATCGTAAGTATAATATGTATAAGCTCATTATTCTGACCACACAAGTATGCCTCGTAAATTCCTGTCCAGAGTGTCCCAGCCCCACCCGCGTCGACCCGATTCCTAGGCTTCTCAACATTGAAGGCTGCTAATTCGCGCGCACCTCGAAGTTGAT
The DNA here is from genome assembly GCA_019614645.1 of Stratiolaelaps scimitus. Taxonomy (NCBI): domain Eukaryota; kingdom Metazoa; phylum Arthropoda; class Arachnida; order Mesostigmata; family Laelapidae; genus Stratiolaelaps; species Stratiolaelaps scimitus. The sequence goes on along the minus strand of JABWDB010000020.1, from coordinate 5,157,725 downwards.
GGGTGAAATTCAGCAATCATTTCCTCTTACATCATCGTTTTTGTATCATTGCGAGTACTTCCAAGCAGCCTAGTGGACGAACAATGTACCTCTCAATTGAATCGTTGTGAACATCTCCCTCGGGGTCTGCTTTAAACAAGCCTGGTGGGTGGTTCGTTGTACATTCTAATGACATCATACATACATTTTAAGAATCGGGTGTGTTAGTTAGACCAGCAAACACGCCCAGTGCAAATACGACGATCATTTTCTGCTTTTTAAGCTCGACTGCAAATGGACGAGGAACAAGGCATCGATGGCGGACCACAACACCCACATCCCGACACACCCCCATCCTGTAGACTGTGTAATTGCCAAATACAAAATAGTACGTTCACTAAAGCTAAAAGTAAGGTAAGAGATAAGTATTTCTATGTTCCTACAGTGAATATACCTTTGCTCGTCTCTGTATAGTTGAATGGAAATCAACTTACAATTCCAATGCATAACTTGTCCATAAATCTATGTTTGATTGGTGAAAAGCAGCTGCAATTGAATTGCAACCCGAATGAATACTTCGACCGGCGCGACGGGAGAGGAGACAAAAACGAACTTGAAAATTATTCGTTTCTTTTCACTGAGTGCTACCAACCTGCGAGTGATTTTTCGGCAAAGTGATGATGTCGCCTTTCGATTCGTCGATAGAGAATGATTTTTCTGCAACAATCAAAAACAAACAAGAAGAACTAATCAGTGTTGGTGACTGCTACCGAATCGATTTACAACACGACGCAGAGACATCGAGTGCATTTTTCAGAAAGCGAAGTGTCCCGTAGGAGTGGGGCCTCGAGTCTCGAAAGTGACAGGTTCCACCGGCCCATCGTTCCACCGATTTCGCAGCTATTAACGTCAGCTTCTGGAGCTCAACTCAGCAAATAGTCTGCATCGCTCCCGCACTCTTCATGGACAGAAGGGCGTGCCCCCCCCCACGAGATTGGCCTGTGTGGCCTTTTTAAAGGACGGAGCGCCACTGGCCTTTGAAGATATGCCAAAGCTGAAAACACTGAAAGCTCCTTAAATAAACCAAGGAAATGATCAAATGAAATGATCGCTATCGAAATGATCAACAGAATGATCAGACGTTCCAGTGATGCTGATTATTAATCGGATTGCGACGATTTATCTTTGATTTTATAAAATGTGTACACATGGCGGTATACCGGCAACGTCCTGTCGTCTTTCGTAGAACTCCTTTGGCATGAGGATGTAACATTTCGAGTCGACCAGGACAACGATTCCAATGAGTACCCCCAGCTGAAGCAACACCTCTATGCGTGTTGACATTCTGTAATTATAGGAAGAAGAAGACATAACACCGACCCGATTATTAGTTGAAAAACAAATGAAAAACGTCTGCGAGCTTTTTTTTAACATTGATCTTTCCTCATTTACTTTGGAATTGAAATTCGCCTATAGAAATGTTTAACACGAACAAATAAAGGTTCGCTGGCTGTCGTAGATATTTGAAAGCGAAATTGGATAAATTAAATAAAAGACGCACGAATGTAAAAGTAATCCAGATTTGTACAAAAGACTTAAAAAAATTGGAATAAACTTCGGTAGCTCGTGAAATATTGTAATATTACAATTAATCGGAGCTAGCAAACATGGGTATAACTTTCTTTGAAAAAAGCTAATTAATTTATATTAGATGTCTAATAAATGCCATGTTGGAGCAGAAGGCGAGAAATCATTTTTCTATGATAGCTAAGGCTCCCCCTACAAATAATTAATCTAAAACGTATCACTCAATAATAATAATAAACGCAATATGATATAGCTATCGGTGCGACATTGTTTTCGGTCTTCAGCTATGTGTTATTCTAAATTTCCTAAAAATTAAGAATACTACGTAGATGTTGACTGAAAAATCCAATTTAATTACATGTTCAAACATAGATAATTGCCTTCACCAAGTCGCTAATTATCTTTCCGCTTCTTTACATGTCGTTTCGTCATGCTCAGAAATTACAGCTATTCGGGTTAACTCTCATTCGTATTAATTATCACGCCTCTTACCCAACAGGGGCCCACTCCACATGTGGATTTGGGTTTATATTATAAATGTTTAATATCTATCCGTTTAGCGAATTCGTTCCGAAGTATATCTAATGCATTGGAGCGAGTAGCTACAATTCGAAAGACTCCCGATGCTTAGTTGGTTGTATTAGGCTGTCCCCTTCAAACTGTCGCGCCTTTCGAATGGCGCACAATCCGAACTACGCGATACAATGCGTTAATTTTTGGAGTGGGCACGCGGCAGGAACGTGGCTTCCTTTCGAACACTAAGTGGTTTCGATACGATCAGAAAGATGGACACTGCAGCAGAAAGTTCAAATTCCCCCAAAAATCAACGGGAAAACATCAAGTTTTTGTTTCTCCAAAAACACCCTCCAGCTGAAATCCATCGACAATTAGTGAACGCGTACGGCAGGTCTGCCTTATGCCTGCGAACGGTGCAAAGTTGGTGCAAGCGATTTAACAGTGGAGATATGGACACCGATGACCACCGAGGCGGGGACCACAAATCAGGTGCAACGAGGGACGAACGGATTGACAGAATCAAGGCAGCTTTTGAGCAAACTAGAGCTTGGTCCATAAGGTCTTTGTCGGCTGAAACTGGGATTCCTCGGGTGACATGTCATAAAATTGTCACCAATGTACTGAAGATGAAGAAAATCAATGCAAAATGGGTTCCCCATATACTGAGTGCTGAGCAGATGAAAATGCGTGTGGAGTGTTCGACATCTAATTTGAAGACTTATACGCCTCTAACTCATACCAAAATATCTTTATTCTAACTCATTTAGTTCAAAAGTTATTGGCATTTAAAGAGGCGACAGTTTGAAGGGGACAGCCTAATAGTTTCGAAAAGGAGAATCGTATGAGAGTAGAGAAACCAAAATCCTGAGCAAATATTGTACCAAAATTTCAGATTCGACGTTTTCAAACGGAACCCGTTCGGGGTTGGAGGATAAGTAAACGAGAAAAAATACCACGGGATACCAGGAGGGGGTCAGGGGTGTTGTTACTATTTGATTCATACGTCCGACCTCGCCCCCGAGGTGGACGCCCGAGGTCTCGCTTCGCCAATTTACAATTTAATCAAGATGTTTCAAAAGATATCGCAAGTCGGCCTGCGTAAAAAAGTAATATTGAGCTTCGGGCGGTCCTCATATGCGGTGCAAGTTACATTATGAAGATAGAAGGAATATAATATAAATTGGTTGTTGACAAAGCCACCTTGTCTACCACTTAACTTGATTTGTTCTTCCTATAACAGAAACTAACACCGCGATATGCTACACATGTTACACGTTTGCCGTTCTATTCATGATAAGGTCTTAGATAAAACTAGTCTAACGGGTTTTTACGACGAAAAAAACAACTGGAATGACGCGAAGCCGATCGCTTGTTCGCTTAATAAACACCGTCAACGATGAATATGTAGCCATAAAATATATAACTGAAAAACTAGCGGCTCTTAGTAATTGCGACAAGTCGATAAGTATGGAACACATTAGACGGCACTAACGAGCGGTAACATGATTAGCAAAGCACAGCGACTGGTACCGATTAGAACGAATGCTCAAACGAAGTGATTACGAATACTAATAACCTATTTGGACACTTGAGCATTTTAACGGGTCCAACGCATCGTTTAACACAGATATCGCTTCCACATTAATCATCCCTTACTACTTTTGTATAATCATCCACAACAAATGAATTTCTTATGATCATCGCAGTTGAATTCCTCTGAGTTGCTAGAATTTGACAATGCACTTACAAAGATATCATCATAATGTTTCCATCGAGAGAGAGAGAACAAGAGTTGACATCAAAGATAAATGGGCGCACAGTATGGCGCCATCTGTTTGACCGGCAAACAAATCAACGATCTCAAATTGGAAGCCAGTTTTTTTTTTACTAACTCTGAACTGGCATCTTGCCCCAATGTTATTCGCGCTTGTCCCTATTGTAATTTACGCTTTGAAGATTTGGAATTTCCAAGGATGGAAAATCGTGAAAGAATATTAACGAACCCTTGATCGTTTTGCTCAAATTTAGCCAAGTCGACCCGACCGTACCGAAATTTGCGTATTCAAATTCTTAATCAAATATGAGATCGATCAGGAAGAAATCCTATTTTCGTCACTTCGCCAACAGCAGTAGTAATTGTGCACACACACACACACATTTGGAAACAATTACTATTATATTATTATTATTATCATTATTATCCTTGAGTCACCATTCGATTAAAATAATGGTACAGGTATTAACACCCAGCAGTCCGATCTATTCGAAACACGACGATATCTGCTTGAATCTGCATGGCTGAAGAACAAATAATAAATACATAAGTATCGAACACGGTGGTGGTGTAGCAATATATCGATCGTTAGGCAACACCGTTCCAACGATCAATGAAAGGAGAACAGCAACAGCCGCACAACAACAACGTCGGCGTTGTTGTTGTTGTTAACACCGTCGACAGGGGACAGCAAGCCGCGTGCCGACCCATCTTAGCGATTACTTGATTACGATAGAGCGTTACAGCATTGATTATCGACATAGTTAAATAGACACACAGCCAGACAGATAGAATAAATACTATGGATAGAATAGGTATTTACTATGTGTGCAAAACATATGGTCATCGTCACAGTGGCTGCATGTATAATATTATAGTAAGCTTGCCTATATATATATATATATATATATATATATATATATATATATCATATGGCTACAATGACATCCGTTAATGATCATGATAGCAATGTACTTGGCCAGAATCCAAAAGGATATCGCTTGTCACGTCACCGATGTCGTTTGGCGTGCCCCGTGTCGATATTTCGAGGGGAAGATGATTGGCGTATTCAATTTCTGGACGAAGGCGACCTGAGCAGAAGCTAAACAAGGCAAATGAGTGACTTACTCACACGGTAGTGGCAATTCTGAAGAGACAAAGCAGATCGAGCAAAACCTTGAAATCATCGCCTATATTTCCCCTCCGAGAAAGTCGAATTACGAGATCAAATTAAAGCAATGCCGTGAAACAAAGTGGGGACCCGTTGCTTCGGCAATGAATATATCCGCAAGTTGTATTATGTACGAGCGAACAGCCGCGCGGAGACTAATGGCAAATTGAATAGCTCACACAAAAATCGGTAACTTCATTCAGATATTTGCTGCGAATCCTAACTACGATTGTCGACTGCCTTCAGCGGCAGGACCTGATGAGTGTCCCGGCAGGAATGTACGACAGGCAATTCTTGAATATTTACATTTTGTTGAACTAATCGAAAATAAACCACACGCATCTTCAGCATAAAAAGAAAGCTATACAGCTATTTCAGAAAGCTATACAGAGAGAAAGTGGAAATACTTGACGATTACAATGCGGTATAAAGTACTGACCCGTGCTGGTGGAGTAGTAATCGCATGATGGAATTCAGATACAACTTGAGAAGTCGCTGACGAAAAACCTTCTCCCAAAGATTAATGACGCGGAGGGTAAGTTAGATAAATCGTTGATGGAATATTGACTGGATGGATGTATATGCAGTACAGGAAAGAAATTATTTAATGTTACTTGTCACATGATATTCTGTAGTCTTAATCATAACAAATAGGAGACATAACTATAGCTCTATGGGCAAGTGACACTAATGGAAATCAAAACAACGTAATTGGAACGAAGAACTAGATCATTGACTAGCATATACTGGCTGTTGCAAGGTTAAGCACCACCCATTATTGGGGTTAATGAGAGAGGCATGATTAATGCTTTACTTTTGCTGGATTTAGCCTTTTTGCTGTAATTATGGATGACCAGAGTAGTAGACTTAGCGCTTGCTTATAATGGCAAATACACAGCGAATCTATGTGCCATTGAGAAATGACCAAAGGCAGCACCTAATCTACGACTATATATAGTTCGATTTGTACATACGGAACTGCAGCTGACTCAGGATTTATCCTATTTAAGGTATCGTACTCGAAGTGAACTAAACAGTGCGGAAAATCCCTGAAGGGTACCATTACCTTTTTCCCTTTGGAATAAGCAGAACTCAATCTGGTCGGTCTGATTACAACTGAGAATGTATCCAACCCAAAAAGTGCTCTTAGATGACTTTTAGTATGCGTCGCAGTATTGATTGAGAAATAGGAGCCAAAGAAAATTATAATAAAGATGATGAATAATAATCAACACAGAGGAGGATTTTACCGTATGTTAGTTTGACTAAAATGCTCACGTCCGATAGCTGTTGATAAAGTTGACCAAAGTGAAATTATCACAAGGGGACTGCCAGTTCAATCTTCCGAGAAAAAAACCAAGGTAATTTATAGCTGCCTTCACATCAGTGGTTCAGGTTAATATTACCCCTTGAAATTTATTTACCACAAAGTTCCTGTATATTGACTAGTTCCTGTCTGCAGTAGCACACTGCTTCAAATGACCTTCTTAAAGTCCCGAAGCGCAATAACCTTCAAGTAACACCTCATTAACTAAAAAACGTGTCCAATACAACTAATTAAAATGATTTCTCCCCAATCAAGCTAAGTCGCTTTAGCGATGTACACCGTACACATTTATCGATCGTAACCCATAAATAGACGCAAAATATACACGCATATATTAATTGCCCATTAAATTCGCGCCGTTCTTATAAACAGCTAATAAAACAGAGAAACTTCGGCGGATTTTTTTCGCGTTGCTTCGAACCACGGCGGCGATCGAGTTACCTGATTGATACGACGTACTCACCCACCCTTCGATAGGGTAACCACCTGCGTACAGATCTGTCGAGAGCGAGTTCACTTCCTCTCGTTTAGGGACAGGCGAATTCGTCAGCAAACAACAACTTACTTGAGTATTCCTCGCGTTTGTTATCGCTCCTCTACGCTTTGCGGTCCTCACTGGCGGGACTGTCGATTCTTACAGGCCCCTTACACGACACGCTATATTTTCGATTGACGATTATATTGTAGTATTACCATAACTTTCGCTTTGCCCAATTCTTTCTCGATTGTGGCGCCATCCAATGAGAAGGAAATCGGCCCGGCGAGGGTGACGCCCTCTCGCGGACGGTGTCAACAGCCGCAACACGCTACTGGTGGATTTAGCAATCGGAAGCGAAGTCGGCCAAGCAAGCAGACAAAGGCAGCTTCTTCTTTTCTTGACTTTTTTTTGTGTCGTTTTGGAGGCTGACACCCCCGCCTCCTCCCCCCGCAACGCTATGGCATTGCCACTGTGGCGGATGACCGCGCGGCGTCATCGCGCGGGACGCAGGAGCACGGTACAATCAATAGAATTTAATCGAAAAGCTAACAGGCGATTACACATCGACGGTAACATCACGAAGAAGAAGAAGAAACAAAATAAATGGCCACCAAGAACAAATGCAGTTGTCGTAGTAGTAGTAATAGTACTCACAGTGGTAGTCGTGGCAGTGCTCGTAACCGATTGCTCCTTGTAGGGTTGGTGATGCTGCATTGCTAAAAAAAAACCTTGCAAACAATTTTATTTTATTGTATCACATATAACGTAATGACAATTTAATATATATGCTATAAAATGACATCATTTGCAGGTCCTTTTCCAGCCTTTGTAGGGTGACAGGTAACAGCCCGCAGAACTAGGCTGGTTGTTTACTTGATGAGTGAGAGACATTGTCGTAATGTACGGCCGACCGCGCCATATTCGATGAATGAGATATTTGAAGCGTTATGTATATATGTACATCTAGAGAAGAAAGGACGGGGTAGTTTTCAAAATAGGCTTACAGTAGGCAGAGATGTAAGTTTCCAACTCGAAAAGAAGCCGGCTTCCTCTCTAGAGGCAAGGGTGGGTTTGCAGTTACAACAGATGCTTCATCAACTGCAAGGCTACCTTCCTCCTAACATGCAACCTGTATTTTAGTAAATGTCGACTTACGTCTTAACCTACTATAAGGCTACCGTTGCACACTCAATGCAAGTGTACACCTTGTTCTACATTAACAGGACCGAGTGAGAGTTGCTTACGAACGAGTTAAGCTAATTTAACATGCGTCCTCGATGCAATGAACGCATAATAAAATGCTGAGCATGCGTGAACAAGCAATGAATAACACTGCTCATGAGATAAGTTAGATCCTGTATTAGAAATGAGTGACACATCGTCCGTGAGGTAGCGATGTCCAAGATTGCATACAGATAGCAAGCAAATAAGAACTATCGCTTGAAACTTCTGTGTACGAGATCGACCAAGACAATATCTGCTTGCCGTTCAAAAATACCTGAATGGAACATTATGCATTCTGATGAAGGTTGTTATGAGAACCGTCAAATATGAATTGGTGATACTCAATCCATAGGTTCATTATTCCGGCGCTTGTTGTAGTCTGACCAGAATTCAAGTAAGTCAGAGTTTTTTACAAAGAATCCAGCCTGATTTCGCCTAAATAACTTACCTTAATACTACTGATTTTTACTGGCCGCGCGAAGGACTTGGACAGCCAAGCCTTTGGCTGTAAGAGACCGAAAGCGGCTGGCTTGAGTCCCGCAGAGGTCATATACCATTGAATAAAGAGTTTTACCTGTTTTGTACTGAATTTTTGTCTGCCAAAGTTTGAAACTGCCGCAAGCATTCACATTTTCCATAGTTTTAAGCTCCCCGACATAAATGTTCCTGTCTTGTAAGGTTATTTTTCATGACTCTTAAGAACAACAAGATCACGTTATAGGGAATCCAATCGAACGAAAACTGAAATCTTGGCAACGCCGGGATATCAGTACGTGTACCGACGTGTTCATGTGTTTACTTGAACTGTTGTCGCTAAATCGACCCGAAGCTTCCCGGGAGTACTTCTCTCCTTTTTCAAGAACCAACCATAAACAAAAAATGCTGGCAACAACCATAAACTTTTAGAAAAGTTTATGGTTGTTGCCAGCATTTTCTTTTAATATTCTCCTATGCTAACGCTTGCCTAGCACTTGGCAACCTCTCTAAGATTGAAAGTCATCACTTCTTTGTTGCTTGCGTATTCAATGAGTTCCCGTATAACTAATAGGATTCTTATATAATAAATTCATATTACGATGGTTCTTATTACCACCAGATAAACCACCGACCTACATAGGTATGCTTAAGCGCTCGCACAACTATAAACATGGTAGTCTATGTCCCATCGAGAAATTCGAACTAATGCCCTCTGATTTTTTTATTAGACTTAGTCTCTGCAGGGTCGCGAGGCCGTGAGGCGGAGTTGGGCCTCAGGTGCGACGAGGTATCACTAAAGGTGTTTATAGAATAGCAATTATAACTAACAATACCTGCTTGCAGTCACTATCTCCACTACATAAGATCATACAGTGATACGTACCTACCTACCATTGACAATACTAACATTCAATTAGTAATGAAGCAGTCTATGTATTTTTGCTTTTCACTCTGACAGAATTACATAATTATATTATTATGGTATTTATTATTCGTGTAGCTATTGCCATATTTGCTCTTATTATTATTATTATTATTATGCTAAGCTAGAGCTCATTTGGGATCCAGAAGGCTTGGACAACAAGAAATTGGCGGGTCTCGACACAATCAGCAAATCTACGTGCTCCCGACCACGTAGAGAGACGCTACCCTACTTGTGATTCCCAACGGTAAGGGGGACTCGACTGTGCCGACGTCCTGGAGGGAGATCGCGAAGAAAAGTGCCTGTTACAAGCTGCTAGCTGACCTACAGACAAAGAGGCTAAACGCTTCTCTAGAGAGCGTGAACGCTATCCCAACGGAACAACACGGGTTTAGGAGCAGACGCTTTATAGAAACTGCCTGCAAGATCCTCATGGACGATATCAGGGCAGCACTGTCGATGTCCGGTAGCCCAATGTATGCAGTGTTCATCGATTTCAAGGCTGCCTTCGACTCAGTATCCAGGAATAAGGGTACTCAGTCGAAAGCAGCTAAAATAGTGTACAACGTTTTTCGAGAAATGGTGACATTTTTCTCCAGCGCGACGACATTGACAGGCCAATAGAAGGCGATGAACTCGGCATAAGCTTAATTCGAGATCATCGAACCCCAGCGATCTTGAATTTTAGCGAGCGTTCAAATGTACCCGAAATATCCTGTGGAATAGATATAAATGGCAAAGGCGTGGATTATCGATACTTTTTATTTGTCTGCTCACTATTCACCTGTGCCGTTCACTGACAATTTCCGCTAATTATGCCTATGTGCACATGGCATCAACATCTTCGTCAGTCATGCTTCATTATGCGACGCCTTATTAAAGTGCCATTTTTATTTCTCGACCCACATACGCTGGTCAGCGGGTTTCGACAAGTGTCAAAGAACTTAACAACGGGCGTGGCGCATTCAAGACTTATACCACTTAGTAGTCAGCTGCGCATCCTGCTTTCCTGGCTCGCCACATGGCTTGTTTAAGTCCAGAGGGATTTGGGCCAGAAGCCAATGGTCCATCAAAGGCTAGAATTCCGCCGCTGTCTATTTCTGGACGATCCAATTGTGGTGGAATCGGCTGAAGGCTGCGCTTCCGATTGTAGTTGAAACAACACGCCCTGAACATGGCTGTGCCACACGCACCTGTGAACCCAAAAGATAGATATTAAGCTGTTCAGTTAATTAACAATTAACTTTTAGTCGATATACCAATATAAAGTAAATGCGCGTGAACACTGTAGATATATAAATTTATACCGTGTTGTCGCCGAGAAGCTGAGCAAAGTCGGGCCTATAATATTATATAAACATTTCTATATAAATAGATTTTATTTAAATTCAACGTAATTCATATTCGAATTAGTGTCGAGAAAAACAACGTGTCCTGCAAACGGGATGTAATCATTCGGAGCGGATATCAATTTTTTCACTGTGCTCGCTGAATTGTTTCCAAACAGTGTACGGTGCTGCTAATGTATACCGATATGGAGGCACACAGAGACACACTTCGAGCAAATAACGAGAAATAGATGTACATAAATAAAGCCAAATGAATAGTTTGTTTATACAAATCAACTCCTCTGAACGATGGCACTTTCCAGTAGTGACGGAAGTACGCCAAAGTATTAGCCTACTGCCATCAAGCATCAATGAGTCCTAATAAAACAACCCAGGAATCGGGCTAGTTACTGGCCCCAGTCGTAGTGCATACTTATCTAATATAGGCAAGCGTGGACACAGTGGGCGCTCTTCGTAGAAATTCAGCAGTTTGAGTTCAAACTGTTTAGTCAAGTTCCCTAAGACAATGGGTCACTACACGGGAATAGTAGAATTTCTATACGGACTGAGTTCCGGATTAGATGAGGTATCCAATTCGTCTACATCCTCATCAAATTGACCTAATAGACATGGCTAACGTAATGAATGACAGATATGCATTTACAAGACTGTGCGACAGCAACGATAACGAGCGTCAACGTATACGAACCGGAGCACTCAGGGCCACAGGCGTTACATGCCCGTTCAGCGCATGCTGTGACCAGAAGAACAAGGAAGGCGACGAGTGTGATGAGCGCGAACGTCTTCATCAGTCCTGGGGATGTATTCACAGGCGATTAATGTTCTCCAATGGTGTGCTTCCAACTTGAGGTGAAGATACCTTTAGAGTAGCCTGTCGAGTAGTCTAAACGGCTGGGAGAAACACTGCACTGCTATCTGGGAAGCAGATCTCGTTCTGCAGATCAAAATCGGCTTCTTATATACCAGCAGTCACATACTGCATGCTAGACACCTGTCTGCAATAGTTCAACATTCACAGCGTCACCAACCAATCAGAGCTCAGGTTCTGGGAGGGCGATACAGTGCTGAATGAGGAACTATCAAGAGACGATTTGGGCCCGCTATTAGCCTAAGTTCTTTGCTGTTCATAATATTCATGCTGAATACGAATCCAATCATGGTACATTGATTTCACTCTGGTAGGCTTATATTCAGTGGGAGACCGCTCCCAAGAGGACTGCTGAAAGTGACGACCGCGAGGCCGATACGTTTCCCAATATACTAATTTAGCCAATATCTAGTATTATTTTCGAACCACACATCTGTGAGGTCCTTCCAAACATGGTGGATTAACAAAAAAGGCTAACAAAGATGTCTCCTCCCGCAGGAGATACAGTGAAATTATTATTAAATTAGTTTACGACGTTCATTGAACATATATATATATATATATATATGTAGAAAACCTACAGCTACATGCACCAGAGGAGAGCTGCCAATCCTGTACTGTGTACTATATATTATATATCCTACCTGTTATATATTCTGGCTTTTTTTTTTAACAAAATCGAGTCTGATGTATAATATTTATTTAAACATGCAATAATTGGGAATTATTTCCAGAGAAACCAGGAACCAACACCTAATACTCGGGATGAAATAGCTTACATAGGTTACCACAACTGGAATACTAAAGGTATCTCGCATGTGGTCCGGGTATTCTGTACGATTTAAGGCCGGCCCAATACCAGCAAGAAGTATATTAGGTTGATCGATGTTGTGCGCCATTGTCACATTAAGAAAATATATTTATTTTATTTTCCTTAGTATATTACTACACTAATAAGCCCATCTTTACTATACCCTAGTTGAGGCAAGCTTGGGCTAAATATCGGACTGTTATAATGGCAACGACTCGAAAAGTTCTAAAATCAAGATTCGTTTGACAATTCATACAAGACAACTATACGTACTTAATATATGAAAATAAATCTGACAAATTAACTATGCCCTCGATTAAATAAATAACTTTATTTCAACATGTTAGGGCTCAGTTACATTCTGTGCTACGTTCACGTCCCCTTTGCTAGAAGCTTTTTCTCATCCCAATCAGGCTACTTTCGAGACGAAAGTCCTATATCGAATGAATATTAAACAGCGCTGCTCAATAGATGTTTGATCGAGTAGATGTTTCAAATCGAATGTCAGATATCACCTACTGCCAAAGTCGAAACCAGTCAACCCTGAACCTCGATGTACATCATGTATTAATTAGTAACTATCCCGGTATTTAGTGGTTTTATCTGCATTTACATACTGTGTCTCGGAGAAATGCGTCGTAAAGCTTTTAATTTGAGTAGGTACACCCACATCAACACATGGGACAACCTGTGGTAGCCCAGTGGTGTTGTCTTTCCGATGTTGCCATCATATAGTGATAAATTGGTTTGTTACGCGCCATCGCCGCTGATACAGAAAGGTGCCGCGGGGTTGGTCTTGAGGAAATAGATTGCCCCGTTGACTTGAGCGCGGTTCATGGTCAAGAAGTGGGTGAAATCCTTCACTGGGGCGCAGTCACCCCGATTTGCATCCTCGACCGTATTGCAACGGTGGCCCGAATAGACGCAGTTGCCTCGCCTCTCCAACGCGTCTATGTAGTAAGCGACGGCGCGATTGTGTGAGCAAGCCACGTTGTGAACTGGAAAAAAAAAGGGCGGAGATAGTGAAAGCAAGAGATTGCTCAGTGATCGATCAGTGGCGGACGTGGGTGAGGTGATGAACCCCTATATTAAAAGTGCTATTTTTCGGCTTCACTAACTTCTAATGCGGAAAACTCGGAATGCGCCTCGGCCGCATGGTTCTAGTTGAGTTTACGACTAATCAGTTTGAAATACGAGAGCGTCAATGGCGTCAACTCGTAGCGTACGAAGGAAATACAAGCGTAGGCTTACTGTTCATCGATTTGCGATATAACACATGTTATGATGATAACCATAACAGATGTTATGGTTCGACACTCGAAAGTCTGGTTTGGACAATATGAAATACAGATTACAACGATTTCATGGCTGACGTCTAGGAATAGGTGCGAGTTCCATACACACACTCGTGGATAAGTAGATTTAATGCGTTTTACAGTTGCAGCATTCTAACTATACGAAGTTACAATATGCGGCGAAATATTGTCCATTCGTGATACTCACAGTTACAGCCAGGTTGCTCGATACCTCCATTAGGGTAATAATCCACGTGCCCGTAATTTATCTCGACGCCGACCTTACCTCTCCAGACGAGATTACCGGCTGAGGTGTGTACCGCCTCCATGAAATCGGTGTACTGCTTACGCGGGTAGATACCGTAAACTTCGAAGAGGGGCGCAGCACTATCGAGAGCTGTAAAATGATTGACCAGAACGTTCAGTAAAATTGAACAGATAGCTTGCCCCAGCCGGACAACGGGTTCGGACTGTTGATCATGTCGAAATGCTGAAATATAATAACAATCTTGCCCGGAGAAAGCACTCAACCCAACACAGCGAATACACGAGAAATTAATGCTGACCAACGAAATCACCGGTGTTAACCATTCACAGCTAACTGAAGCTCTGGAAATCCATATATGTACATCGTGCACGCATGGATTTTGACCGCTCACCGGTGATCTTTCCTATGCGGCTGCGCGTGACACGAAAGATTTGCTCGGCAAAGAAGCCAGACATTTGGCCACCAAGCGAGAAGCCGACGAAATGGACCTTTCCAATGGGAACATGAAACTCGTGCATCATTCGAAGGCAGAGATAGGCGGCCATCCGTCCAACCAGAACGCTGTTTGCAGCTGCACCCGCGTACATGGTTGAATAGCGAGCGCCTCGTTTCCAGTCGACGACGATTACGTTCGCTCGATTTTCATCGTTCGTCTTGATAGCTCGAAGTGTCTCCACCCAGGCGAGGTCACCAGACCCCCCAAATCCATGAGCAATGAACACTAGCGGTCGCGTCGTGTCGCGGAGGGCTGCCTCCGTTTCTGAGTCCTCTAACCCGAACGAACAGTTGTATTGGTACTTCATGGCGGGGCTGTTCGGCGATTTCTAGAAAAAAAAAAATAGGCAAGCGTCTTATGAGCAGTTGTCGCAAGCAGCACCGTAGACGGCAGATGTCGGCGGAGGGTTTGCCCCTAAAATTAGATTTACTTAGGAAAAACACAATGTGGCAAGAACTCGAATTGAGAATGAGAGAGGGAGAGAGAGAGAAAGAGACCTGATACGAATGAAAAACAATCATGTATTCGTTCTGCAACGAGCGTATCCCTGTGGTAATGGTACCTGTGTGTAGAGCTTGAATTCGGGTCGAAGGTAATCGGGGTCCTCGGGCAAAACCCCGTAAGGATCCCTGCCATAGCATCCAAGATTGTTATAACAGATAACCTCATCGTCAGTGACGCTGATCACGTGTAGTGGATTCGGCCTCAACATCTCCCGTTGACTCTCTGCCTGCAGCATTGCTGTTACCAGCCTATCCTGGAAGCTGGCCTCGGCAAATTCGTCGTCTCTGAAGGCAAACGCCCACTCCATAAGGGCTACTAGAAGTAAAGTGGCTGTTCCTCGAGGTAATAACGCCATGATCTGGAATTCGATTGTTGTTATTATTATTATTATTGACGATGTTTCTTTTAGACGGTTGAGAATTCGCTTAGATTAGAACTCGTCTCAAAATATGTTCCCCTTCTAAAAGGAGACGCCAACAAACTAGTAGTAGCGTTTTCCCGAGCACGCTGTGACCTACCCACGCGCATCACGTTCACTGCACCATGAGCATTTTTGTTCGCTTTTTACGTTGCTCGTTTTGCAAACACACTGCGCTTGATGACATCAGCCGAACGAGGAACTTTAATGGTCCAATATTAATGCAGATTGAAACAAACCTCGGTAGTTGTTTCGTTCGTCCGTCCGTCGTTGCTGCTCCCTGTACTCATGCGGCAAGCTCAGTGGCTACTGTTCTGTTTAAGTACTGCCAAAGGGGGTGTCACAATGCCAATATCGAAGTTATTGTCGCCGATAGCTGTAACTGTCATGTTCGTAATAGTCTCAGCGATGTTATCTGGTTGATCGATGTATGCGCGCCGGTGCGCATTTACTCATTTTGATTTACTGCCACTAAAATTTACAGATTGACCCACCGCGATACGCTTACGATACACGCCCTAACCTGCGGTCTCGAACGATTCGCTGGCAGTTTGGAACGTGTGAACCTGACAGGAATGTGAACGCATTTCTAGATGAAATACTGGAATCTGACAGTATACGCGCAGTATCAAACACTGCGTAAGACGATCAACTTAAAATAATAAGGATTTATTAAATAAACGTGGTGGGTTCTCTGCTTCCACTGGCTATGCCATTGTATCCAGCGATAATCATAATCTCCTGTTGGACATCTCATTCATAATTCACTAGAGCCGCTGTCTAGACGTCATGCTCTTGCATACTGCCTACAGCATTACCTGTCACGCGAGATACACGCGTCTGTGAATTGCTTCCTTTCTGTATGAGTGTGGTAAATGGTGAATGGTAAATGTTTATTGGTTTATTAAAGGAGCTGCAATTTTACAATGCTTAAGCTCTCTCATATGTGAAGACAGAGAATTAGAGTATTACCCTGTATTATACTATGCTGCCTTAATATTCTTACTATTATTCCTACTAAGCGTTGTACACCCCCCTCCCTTCTGAGACGACCATTTGAGTTGAATTGAATCCGTAGGAGAAATTACTTACTGATTGCATGGTTGCATAATGTAATAATGAGCGTAGCATCTTTCGGGTTATCTTTTTTATCCGGGTTTCCGAAACGCATGATTTACATGCGTCACGCAGCCTCATTGAGTGACTAGTTTGGAACTCACTCAAATCCACTAAACCCAGATCGCCCCGTCCCCCAGGCTCGGAAGTTGCTAGTTATTACTTCGATATCTTTCGGGCCATCTATGGATTTCCAGTATCTTGTCCCCACCTTGCGATAGCCAGGCAGCATTATGTAATCCATTACGAATCCCTTCTGTCAAATGCAAGCTGTCAGAAGAAATATTCGTCGTGCTGGATTGGGTATTTGCAGAGCTCCTCGCGTCTGCTTAGCTAATAGCATGGCCTAGGGTACCGGTGAAACCGCCGGACTACGATGTCGTCCCAAACCAATGCCTTGCCTCTGTGGTAAACGATGAGCGTAAGTACATCTGGCTCGCGTGTATCATCCCTAGTCCTGTTTAGGAACTCCGGAAGGTGACCTTCTACAGCGAATCTGGGTTAATCTCAGAGCTGGCTCAAAATCGTTGACTTGGATCTTCTTGCGTCCTTGAAGAAGGATAGACCACTTCATCCAAACCCACCAGTGTGCTCTTTGTGGCGAGGCGCGAGAAGATATAGTACGTCCCGCTGAGACCCCTTCTACGGATCGGCGCCAAACTGGATGAGTAAACTGAATTAAACTGGGAAGAAGAAAAGAAAAATTCAAACATTATCAGGCCTATCAGGCCTTAGGTTAACTATGAAGGAAACACGTAGGGGCGCGGGTTCAATCCCCGCCGTTGCTCCGTCTTACGAAGCAATACTAAAAGCAGTACCGTTGGGTGAGAGTCAGCCCGAAAACCTAGGTTAACTATGAGGAAGCCTCTTTTTATGCCAATTAGAGGAACTCTATAACTAATAGAACCTAACGCTGAATTGATGCGGGAAACTGGCTTCAACTCTTTGACAATCGAGTCTTTTGAGCATCAGATCCATAAGCAAAGCGTGTTTCGATAAGTAAGTATGCTGTTGTATTGCCTTATAGGGCAGCTCTAAAGTTGCTAATAAAGTAAGTACTCAATCTGAGCAGTGAAAAGCAAATCTCCCAATTTGACATCTGCGAAACTATTTTTTACGTAGTTCGTCACCTGTGTATGATCAATCTGTTTTCAAAGATATTTTTTGTGTTTTTCAATACGCAGTCCGGACCAGGATTCTAGACCCGGTTCACCAGCGACATCTCCACATTAGCGTAGGGTACTGCATAACCCCTACAGTTAGGTTATTTCACATATAAAAACCCAACACTATCGCACAACGGAACTATAACGATAGAAATTAACATGCCACTACAAAATTTTTTGGTTGGATTTGTATTAAATTTGTCAACGTCAATTGATGCAAGCTGTTGGAGTGACGCTAGTTTTATTAAGTTGCCTCACAACTCCGGCTCCATTCGCCAGAAATCCTATCCGGCCTAGGCATTTCGCCGTGCGGCGATTAGTAATCTGTCGACTGATTTAGCCCGAGAACCTTCTTCTCCCCAATAGAATGTTCCATGGAATGACATTAATGTACGTGTGCACCCTTGCTCGTGTCATGCAAACGTGATTTAGGGCAATCTCATTCAATTTGGCTCAATGAAATGATACCTTATAGGAAGTAGATCCTGACTAGCCGCGAAATAGCCTCTAACGTGCCACAAATGACCAATCTTCGCTCGCAACGACCCTTTGTTTCATTCTACTGTTGATAAACAGCTGTTATGGAGACATTTTACTTCGATGAACTCGGCATTCGTGTGGTTTGGTTCTTAGCCAATAGATCAATCTAACTTTCCTATACAATACGAGCCATTAATTTCTGTTTGTTGGATACACGAATAGTATCTATACAGAGCGTTTTCTCAGATCAGATTTTTGTGGGGTCTGGTCGAGTTGCATTATGGGCTGTTTACAGATGTTGCTGGTTTTCGATGATCAGTTAGATACTTCCTTTTAATCAACGTTGTCCTTTTTGACTATAGCCCGTAGTGGGCATATCAGCATCATTTTGTTCAGTGAACAGGGGAGTGCTGACGTCAGTACATCTGTCTGCTAGCGCCATGTACATATGCAATCTAGATAACACGAGTGTATGGAGGACAATGCCGCTATCGAATGCCCACTCCATTTGAGGAAATATTGATACGATCATTTATAAAGGTTTTGCTGATCATTTTTTGATAAATCAAAAATCATTATGTTTGCTATTGGCAGCTAACGCTTTTCTTGGTACTGCAAAAACAATCCGTTTTTGGCAAGATTCTTAACCCGTTCGTTGTTATCGGAAGCCAAAATCTTCAGCGGATCGAAGCGGCCTGAGACCACGGTTGGATCTGAACCTGCCACCTAGGCATATTCCACCACCAGTTTCGATTCATCCAAGCTGGGTCCATAACATTCTTTGGGTGGACTCTCAACTCATTCCCTATATCTGAACCTTTAGGTATTACTACGAGGACATGTCGGGACCACCTCCGCTTTATTTTTCAACCTGACAAGGATCCATGAATAAAGGTTGGAAATGCTAGATCAGCCATCACCTTTACGATTCTCAGGTAGGTCTACCGGGCTCTGTAATTGCACCCTGTCGAGCCCGATTGCTTGAAGGTGGTGCATTCGTATGCGCCTTGAAATTGGAGGAGATCGCGCCGCTGAATGCAGAGTTCGATCCTCACCATTGCACATTTAGATTTAGAGGTTCGCCTTAGGAAGCAATGCGAAAACGGTCCCATGGACTGATAAGGCTGAGTGTCAGCCCCCGAAAGAGTCATTGAACCCACTGTCGAACGCAGGTTCAAAAGTCCGCGCCAACACACGGCGAGGGCGTTCTTGTTTATCAACAGTGTCTCCCTGCCCGGATTCGGATGTTTATGGCAGATGGTCCGAGAGATTCGAAGGTGGCTCTGATCAGTGAAATTAGAACGAGTATTTGTGCGGCGTGTGAGATCTAATTAACTGATCATTCTGAAACGTTCTGTGAACGTCGAAATCAACAAAAAGAAGAGAGGTTTGTGGTCCAGTGAAAGAAAGATATAGCGACTGAAATATTATTGAGTTTTATTTTGTCTCCACTCGGTGTACACTTCATCCCTTTACAATAACGAGATACAGACATCAGTGGCGATACGAAATTTATGAGTGTCTCCTCTATTCCTCGCTCGTGGTCATTTCACGGTAGAATACACGACAGCTTGATTTACCTCACGAATTAAATCGAACTTGAGCTGTATCAAGATGCGTGCAACACGCATGCATCTGCTGTGCGGTGATTGTCGGCATTGCCGCCTATGGCAACCACTAAATTATCGCCACTGATTAGTGCCTTGATACATAGCCCGCTTTTGACATTTTTTTTTCATTTGCCCATTTTTTCCTTATTGTCTACAACATGTCCAATTTTCGTAGATGATATCATCGTTTGTATTATTACTATCATAATTATTATGAGGAGATTTGATGCAAAAGTTGCATTCATGGTCTCTCTCTGTTGCCGCATCTGGCCGGCTTCAAATTCGAACGAATCTAGCACAGCCGGAGAAATTTATTTTCTGATTCAATCCGAAGTAGTAGTCAGGAGAAATAACCAAATTATGAAATGACTATACCCTTCCAGATGTCTCTTCCATCTTCACACATTGTGGTCTCATCGTCAGGGCCGATCTTTTCGGCCATGTCAACGTTTCCACAGGCGACCGTGGTATCTTCGAACCCGACAATGGTGCAGATGCCTGTGGTGAGTGTCCCTTGTTTTTCTTCATTTTCATTCCGTTAGAGCTAGTACATATGTATGTATATATATATATATATATATATATATATATACTTACATTGGCTGTCTGACGACTACGTCCAAACATATTCTAACACTTGTGCACGACCGAACTACATCGTTTATATTCCCTTCTACGGTTGACGGATCGTTGAGTCAGTTGTTTTCAAGGTTGTAACTTATCTCAACCGATTTGAAAAATATCCGAATATGTCCGGACAGAGCGTTTGTGGCCAACAACTAGAAAATAAAGCCTACATATCGGTACTAGTTCATTAAATATAGAACGCTAATAACAATCAAATGTTTATTCACATTTCATTTCTCACGGGGGTCTATACCTTCTAGTTGTCGACTAGTGGCGGTACTCTTGTAGCAGCACCGGTTGTCGCCCGACGTCCGATCACCACTGTTGGTGCCGCTTCCCCGGCAACTTTGATCAGCACAGCCTCAGTAACTACTACAGGCATTCCTACATCCGTTACCGCTAGGGTAAGTTTTCTCGTTACGGAACTTACGGATATGAGGAAACTACTAGTTAGCGATATTTATCGACTAGTGATGAAGAATGAGGGGAAGTCACCTCCCAGCAGGACAGTGGTTAATGTTTTAAAGCGTAAAATATGGCATCGACAAGTGAAACTCGTGAAGCTCCTCGGTATTTAACTATTATCAGCCGGACCGCTGTAGTCAGCTGGCGGAATTGTGGTGTCGGTTTTTTTTGGCCAATCTGCTTTGTTCTACTTTTTTTCGGGGTGACCCTCTGCCTTAAATATTTAACGTCCACGGAAGTGCTTTTTGCTCTGCTTCGTATGACTGACCCCTTTGAAATGCAAATGTGCAATGGTGGGGATCGAACCCGTGCACCCACATGTCTCCTCCGGTTGCAAAGATAAAGGTTTACTGGTTTATTGAAGGAGCTGCAATTTTACGATGCTTAAGCTCTCCTATATGTCACTGCAAGGCGCAACAGTTAGTGTGTTCCACTACAGCTCTTTGAATAACCCTTACACGTTCTGGTGATGTGTGTTGCGTCTAGATCACCAACAGTCCGCAGGTGGTCACAGTTCCTTTGAGCACACTACAGGCTCCGCTTCGACCTCTAGCAGCTGCGACGCCTACAATGATCAACTCGCGTTCTGCCGCCCTGTCCACGCCGGATCGATCGGTACCGACGTCCGTGCCGATTTCAGGAGTGACGTCTAGTCTGTCGACGGCGGTTGCTGCATCCGCAACTGGAATTGGAGGCAGCGGAGGTGGAGCACTAAAATCCGAATTTAGTGGAGGCGGTGGCGGAATGACAGGCAACACCGGAAGTGGTGCTGTCGGGAATAGCACTTCGAACAGCATTAGCAACAACAATTCCGGTGGCGGAGGTGCCGGTGGATCAGGCGGCGGCGGCGCCGGCAGCGGATCCGGCAGTAGCGGCACTGGTGGCAATAGTGGAGGAGGCGCAAGTGGGGGCAGCAATAGTAACTCTAAGCAACAACAACAGGAGAGGGCACGCCAAGAGCGGCAGGAGCGCGCCGAGAGAGAAAAGGACAAGGACAAGGATCAACACGACCAGGAGAACAGAACCGACGACAAACAGATCCTCAACAGAGAAAAGTAGGGGGCCTATTGAATATTTGTGTCGTTCGTCTGATGCGTACCGGATGTTTGTAAATAGGGTTGTAAATTGTTTGTAAATTTTTTGTTGTAAATTGTTTGTAAATTTTTTGTTGTAAATTGTTTGTAAATTTTTTGTTGTAAATTGTTTGTATATTTTTTGTTGTAAATTGTTTGTAAATTTTTTGTTGTAAATTGTTTGTAAATTTTTTGTTGTAAATTGTTTGTAATTTTTTTTTACTCTATATGGTTGCGTCACTGAAATGCTTTCGAAAAAGCCATGCCACCCTGTGGAGGCTTGCACTTCCGTTTGAACACGATCTATACGTGTCCCCGTAGAGAATTTGGATATAGTGCAAATATTATATTTTTTCTGGCGCGTTTTACTAGAAACACACCCCTATATTTCTTCATTAATATTGCACATGGTGCCTCTCTGATCGGTTGTGTAACCCCTTTAGAACTACAGACGTTTAAGTCACCTTCCAAACAGCCAGCGCCCAGATAAGCGGCTACATAGTGTGACGCGTAGTGGTGGGTTCCGTACGTGATAGCATTACATTCATTTAGTACTAGCTTGGGAAGCGGTTATATAAGAATCATCAATGCGACATAGAAGTGCATGCAGTGTACAATGAACTAGATTACCGAGTTAACGCTACTAGATGTGAAGTATGGTTTTCTGTTTCAATCTTTCGAGAAGAAAAACAAGACTTAGATCACAGAGTTTGTCGATTTTTAGACGAGAGTTGTCCAAAACTATACCGAGTATCGTATGTGTTGAACATCATTATGATTTCAGACTGACTGAGCTTGTCAAGGAAGTTGACCCTATGCAACAGTTGGACGAAGAGGTCGAGGGGGTATTACTCCAATTAGCTGACGACTTTATCGAGAGCGTCGTCAGCTCGTCATGCCTTATGGCAAAACACCGCAAAAGTCAACTTCTCGAAGCTAAGGATGTTTCTGTGGTACGTACTGGAGAATTCAGCCCCAACAAACGGCACGACCAATAGGTGTATCTTCATACAGCAGAAAACATTGGATAGACAAGCTCGCTCTCATCAATACTTATTCCAACAAAACCGCAGATCTAACAGTTGGTTTTTGACATTCAGCTATTTGGTGGCGATTTGACTGTCCATTAAAATCTATATAACTCAAATCGAGTACGGCTGTCTGACTACTATTGGACAATATTCGCAAAAATAAAGGATTGGCAATACTCTAATTGGTGCAGAAATGCAAGGATATGTATGTTTGCGCAGGATCACGACTTTATTAGGCTGAATTGATGCGCAACGGTAAAACACCCTCTTTTTTTAAGTTCGAACATCGTTTAGCAGAATAGCAATTTACCCACGAAAAACCTCAGTAAGCCTACTAAAGAGCCATTTTAGAAAAGAAAAGCTCAATCACCCGCACGACTACCATTATTTTCTGTGTTATTGTTCCATAATGGTCATCGATTCTTATTGGGGACGTTCTATATTGCAGGTTCTCGAGCGTCAGCATAACCTATATATCCCAGGCTTCGGTGGTGAAGATCTACACACGTACAAGAAGACGTCAACTTCCGAGGCCCACAAGCAGCGTTTAGCGCTCATTCGAAAAACTCTAAAAAAGTTCTAAAAAGTGTATTGTGCTAACCGTACTAGCATGATCACAACTGTAAACCGTCGAACACAATGATACTATTTTGTGTTCAGCGTATATTTATTGTAAATTTATCAAGGTTTGCTATTGCAGGATAGAGACGAAGGGGGTCAATTTTGAGATATGGACAAATTCTGAGAATCATAATAGAAGTGAAATAGTAATAATCGCTGACTATACGAATGTAATTATAGCAGCGGATGTAGAATGTGGGTGGCCATTGCTTCCAAGATTAGCGAATTCAAAAAAGCCGGAGTTCCATCGGGTGTTGCTGTGGCACTTCAGTGCAATAGCGCTCATATCCTTGTGTCTATGTAAAATAAGTGGGAATTGAATATTTAATAAAAGCCAAACTGATATTGATGTTTAATTTGCTTTTTTCTTTACTTGTCTTCTTCAGCAGCTCACATCCTCATTATGGTTCATGTTTTGTATTATAGTCAGTATTGATTATACATTTTTCATTTTCCATTTTGTCTTGAAATGACTGTCCCGCTATTAAATTTGTTCCCACAATAAGATGCGTATCTTCGACGCAAAACTGAATTTGAAACAGCTCGATGTGGTAAGTAGCTCTTTGAACACAAACAGGCTTATTGAATACATACGTGGCAAAACTCATTCACAGATCAATGAGAGGTGCCTCTGTTTCAAACTCGATATTTTCTGTTCTTAACATTATTCCAAAAAAAAAAGAGGAAACAGCCCATGTGGCGTTTCCGGTTCAATTGAGAATGATGACCTTGCTGGTAAAGTTGAGTTTACAACAGAGTTGTGGCTTTTTTTTTGTAATCGTGATTCCACGGTGAAGTTATTATATAACCATTAAATCAAAACGCCCATGATTCAGACTCTTCAATAATTCTGCATATGTGACTTCACTCATACAATTTCTTCTCCTTCCTATTCATATTTGTCTGCAAGATACCTCAGTATGACACTCCGCAGTATAATTAGTTGTCCTGATTGTTGGCGGCCTCAATAAGTTCGAATACGCGAAACCCACTGCCAACTCTTCCGGATAGGCTTTTCGCGTCAGTGCAATTACTCCATACGTTTGGCAGACCCAACAAACGATCGATACAAGGAGCTGGTTGTATTAACCCAGGTACATTAATACTAGTTACTGTGTTCTATTCTTGTGGGTTGATGCCCATGGTATGTGCGGAAGTATCGGGTGATTTGATTCTGCGTCCTCACTGTATACTGCTTCACTCAATCCGGAGGATGAGATGAACCCCTGATTCGGTATCCACCGGCGAAGACATTTCACCTGGCTGTAAAACAAATGAAGCTTCTTCGAAGGGTCTTTGCATCGCACCACGTCCGAAGAAGCCTAAATCTCCGCCTTTTCGAGCCGAGCTGCAATCGGAATACTTCGTGGCCAGATCCTCGAAAGTCGCCGATCCCGAGTTGATACGTGATTCATAATCTATTAGTGATAGACACACAATGAAACCTCAGTCAAAATGCAGCCATTATTTTCTGACGAACTCAGTTGCTGAAAACAGATTTCCTTTCGTCGACTTCAAACCTGAGCTAGCGACATCGATTAATGTCGATCAGTTCGCCAAGGTTGGATTAATTAATTCATACTTAGTGATTTGTGGCCAACCAGGCCGATCATGAGATGATTATACAGCAAGCACAGCGGTTGAATTCATCCGTTCTGCAATTCGCGATAATTATGTATCACGTCTAGTTAAGAATTGTTTTTCGAGCTGACCCTCAGCTGCTCCCCTATCTGACAGGCCTCAGCTCTTAGCCTTTAGGTATTACTATCACGTCTGGCTGATACGAGGGAAGAGCCGATACTGTAATACACTGCATATTCCTACCTCGAAGAATATTCAGAGCTTCGTCTTTGGTTCTCGTAATGTTCTCTTCTCTCCAGGATGAAGGTCTTCTTGAGTCTCTATGTTTTACCAGTAGATGTCGTACTCTGGGGAGAAATTGCACAACAGTTTAGTTCACTTTGGTACTACGACCGTGGACTTAGCTACCGTCGAATAACTGTGCCACGTAGGACGTTCCTAGTAGCAAGAAACAATATAAACAACGTGTCTGATACATGCATTCACTATTAGGTAATAGATGTATTGCTGTGTATCCATCGTGTGTGCTGTACCAATTCTATTTCACCTTACAACTGATTATCTCACGACCTGCCACCCATATATATTCGGCTAACAAAACATGTTCGGTATGGCCGACTTCGCCTCGAACAAGACCAAACAAAGCAAAGACGCGCGGCTCCCTAATAGCGCTTTAAACGAAGTTACCCCCGTTGACGTGGTTCGAGCCATGATCACTAACCTATGGACTCACCTAACTTTGTCACCCTTGGGCTGGGCGGGCTCAGTTGGCACTTCCCATTGCGATTCTTTCGTGTGCACATTTAAGTAGTAACAATCACCGGAGCTGCGCGAAACCCGCTTTTCCCATCCGGCAGGGAGAGGTGCGTCCGACATTTCGAGTTGAGTCTACAGCACAGGTGATCAAAACACGACAATGATAGAGAGAGATTGTGCTAATCGATCGCAGACGAACATACGTATGTCGTATGTAAATGACGGCATTATATTACAAACATTGGTAACTTGAATTGTAGCAATAGCAGAAACAAAAAAAAAACAAAACATTCAGCAGAAGATGCGCAAGTGAGCAACTGAGGATCCGCTCAACGAATTTGTATGAGATGCTTGCGCAAATGCTACTATCTGTCTACATCGTCCATGGGCTGATCGCAGGGAGCACGTAAACGCGATGGAGATGTCGATATTCGTGCGACGATGTCTAAACAAAAGAAGAAAAAAAGCCGGCCCCTGAAGCTTAAACCGATGTCATTTTCATTTCAAAGGAAAACGCCAAATGCACAGCTGGAATGAGTCCGCACCCTGAGAAACAAGACAGTCGACGCGTTTCGTTACCAAAGAAAGTGCTCCTTAAATGAATTCTGTGAAGGCGAAGGTTAGTGGGTCGCTACCTGGAAAAAGTCAACAAAATGCCGACCAAAATCATGGTTGTTCCAAAATGTCAAGGGTTATCCCTCATCCCATCATGGGACACTGCTCACAACGAGAAACGATTGACCACCCTACCTACAGGCCGACGAGCGCACGTTGTTTTATAGTCAGATTTACTCGGTAGGGTAAGATGCCGACAATCGAGGCTGTTCCTATGCTTTTCTAGACAGACGAAAATCGGTGACAGTAACGATTCGTAGAACTGATTCAGTCGCCCCCAGTCATTCCAGCCGTCTCTTTGGCCCGGCTTATTGTGAGCGAAACGCCAAATAAATACACGGATCGTGCCGTCTGCTTCGCCGCTCAAATTCAAATAAGTGACGTTCATCCGATTGTGGGCAGACTGCCGCGGCGACGACATATACCGATTAGAGAACTGATTCAATGAAATTATTCGAAGGGATCGAGGCCGAAAATGTATGTTGAGTCAGTTTGTGGCCATTATTACATACGGTGTAAAAGAAATTGACGAACTAACCTTGGCTTGTTTGGAAACAGCTCAACAAATCAATGCTTCTCTGTGTCCTTCTCGTCGGTTTCGAGCGGCCCCACTTCCGATGAATCACCGCGCAGCGTTTTTTTGGTGATCGTAACTCAGTTCCTATATTGGCTATGAGTAGAGCCGGAAATAATTAAGTCTATGTATATTGAAAACCGCGTTAAATCATCGATAGTAGCACGTTTACGATGCAATTATAACTGCAGTTGTTAATCACAGCCGTCGTAGATTATTTCTCCAAAGAAATAGTTTGCTAAGGATATAGGTGCATTATCAGTGAAATAAGTCATTCAGGAGTGCAAAGGCTGATTTTCGGATAGAGTCCAAATCTAGATCGGTCGTTGCGGGCTTAAAGTAATCTTCAATTAAGTGCTCATCTCTATGAGAACATATCACTATCATTATTGTTATTATTATAACTGCTACGATGTTGGCTAGATGGCACAGCATGGATTGTGGTTGAAATAATAATCTCATCAATAATGGAATATAACTAGTACATGTATCACATACAGGTAATATTGATTATTGTAAATTATTATTGTCATTATCTTCCAGTCACAAGTGCATTCTATTACAGGATTTCATGCATTAGCGCTTATGTACAATTAGTATGTGGAAAAGTGGTTTCTCGAAATGAATGCTGCTTCCGTGAATACAGCATGAAATGTTTCGATTATTTTATTGAATTCGTATTTTTATTTTTAGAAATGTAATTGAATGAGCAGAATTAACTCTCTTTCCTGAAGACTGCGATCGTTAAAAGAAGTACAACTTCAACACTGATGCGCGAAGCTAATCTCTCATCATCAGCGTTTTTAAATAAAAGCTCAATATTTATTGTACATTCTTGAACAATTTCGTCTTCAGCACACGTCCCTTCTTCCATCGATGTGACGCTCGAGCATCACCTAATCCAAGGGTCGCTCAGCACGTTTTTTTCCACGCTATGTCGAAGCGACAGGGCTCAATTCTCATTGTCACGGTAGCATGATGAAATGTGCCGTATATACGAGTAATAATAATAATAAGAATGATATTAATAATAATAATAACAACAACGACAGCAATCACAACAGAACAATAGCGCAGAGAGCAGGACCAAGAGAACGAGGGTGGGGGTTGCATAAACAAATAAAATGATGCAAATAAAAACGAGCGGCTCTGACTTGTATGTTCATTACTATCATCATTATCCACGGGGTTATGTAGTCTTCCAGCGGCAACAATAGCGTAAGGCATATAACATAGAATAGTTGGATGAATAACGACTGCCAACGGCCGAATGAGACAGTCGCCTCTCGTCGACGCTGACGATAGCAACGATGGTGACCCACCAGAACGAACAACTCGGGTGCTGCTGCTTGCGGTAGGCGGTGCAGCGTTTCCTCCACAACGATCGCGTAACAAGCGGCCACCTTTATTGCGAGCGGCTAACGAGATTCAAATAAGGAGGAGGACCCTACTGAAGGTCACTCGGCGTAACTCAAAAGAAACCACCGCATCCATTTTTCTGCATCGTCAACGAATGGACTCCTGTAATCGCAGTCGCCCTCAAGCGGACCCAATCGACTTAACACACCTCTAGATCATTTCGAAGTGGTGCCCGTTGTTGTGCTGATGATCTATCTAAATGCATTGACATCTTTTTTTGCATCATAACAGCACTAGCTCTATGGTGGTGGTGATTCGTATTCGTTGCGTTTTCGTGTCAATTGAATGTCTCAGTATAATATCAACCGCCCTCAGCCTCTATTACATCTAAAATGTTCACACATTACAATGTCAGCTCCCGCTAGTTGTCTTAGCCAGATTTGAATGCTCGATTGGCTGCTTGGACATAATGGGGGCAAGGGCCTCTTGACACGAGACATTATTCGATCACATCGATTGCTACTAATTTTTAAGAAAT
Source organism: Stratiolaelaps scimitus (assembly GCA_019614645.1). Classification (NCBI taxonomy): domain Eukaryota; kingdom Metazoa; phylum Arthropoda; class Arachnida; order Mesostigmata; family Laelapidae; genus Stratiolaelaps; species Stratiolaelaps scimitus. The sequence continues at coordinate 5,128,649 of JABWDB010000020.1, read as the reverse complement.
GTACAGTCCATGTTATGCAGAATAGACGCTGCTTTACAAGTCTGCGGCAGAATAACAGCCGAGTTCGCAAAGCAAATACATTTTCGTGCAGGTATAACTTAAAGCTGTTTTCGTTACCTGTAGCAAAATCTAGTATGCATCGACCGAAATCTGCAGCTGTTGGTGGTAACCTTCGTGTGCAGACCTTTGTGGTAGTAGACCCCCTCCTCATCGTTATATAGGTGAAGTTGATGATGAGGGTGGTTTGGTGCCTGGTATACACCTTCAATCGGTGGTGACTTCGAGGAGAATCGAGTCCTCTCATACACACACACACATACAGTCATATTTTTTAGGAGGAGACTTTCCTCGAAACCAGCTGAATTGATCTGAAGTCAATGTGTTGACCTTTAAATCTGGCCTCCAATTAGATTGCAGCATAGCAGAATTTGTTACAAGTAGCGGAAACATGGCAACCTGTAGCAAACGCCAATTATGTTGTTACAATACTATTATTATTAGTAAAAACTTTTATTAAACTTTTACTAAAACTTTTATTAGTTCCAAAAGAAATACACTATTATTTATAGTTTTGAATCGGATTGGTTCCGTAGAAATCGACTTCTAGTTTCTTAAAACTGTCTAAGATAATCAATGTAACTCGTCCAGGTCTTCCTACCCATCAACGGGGCAGATTAACACTGCATTAATTCGGATATACTACTGAATTAATTCGTATTGAATTCAAGATCTCTGTAGAAAGCCGAACTATGAATCTCCTCTGTAAATTCAGGTACTGTGATATGTAACAAAAGCCATGCTAGTTTTTCGAAAGTTGATCGAGCGCCCACGAAGTCCAGCTCGATAATTACAACACGTCTTTTTACTGGTTGAACTTGGCAATTTAGGCTCGTGAAGTCCCTTGCTATCCACCGACACTCGCTGAACGCATTTCAATCTATTTCTATTAATTCCCAGGGCCAACTTCCATCTTAAGTTCAACAGGCATCTACCTTCGGCAGTGACTCGTAAGAATGCAACAGTTAAATGTCGTCCAACGTATTTGAGATCATAGTCAGAGATCATCTGAGAAAATCATCTCAAACAACGTTCTCGGTTCAAAAGTTCGTTTGCTTCTAGCGGCAGTCTGCTATAGAAGAACCTTTGCTAGTTAACGAAAGGCTGCAGGCTGCTTACGAGTAGCAAATCATACAGTAGCCTATGTATGTGCTGCTGTTTTGGTGCGAACCGGCTCATAGGAGCTACAAGAGCTGTCGAAAAAACGCTAAGAGGATTAGTAACTTTTTCAAGCTATTGTTGAAGCTTTGTAGGTAGGCTCAGTGAATCGAAATATTAGCCGTCTACGTTGAATCACTTCATACTTCGGGAAAGTCATATCGAGCGCGTATAAATCGATGCTAAAGATATGCCTGTGCACGAGTCAAGTCGTCATTGACAGAAATTATATTACCAAGATATCTTGATACAGTTTCATTATTGGATTATATAGAAACACTGGTCACAATGGACTATCGGTAAATAAAATGAAGATAATTTGTTATAACATTGACGCCTCAGACCTGATTTTGATGTTTGACTGTAATTTTCGCCCGTGGCAATGCTCACATGCATCCAACTATATATATATATATATATTCTTCTCACTTGTATTCAAATAAGCTGGCAAGCGACGTTGCAGTCGATAATAAATTAGTCAACTAACTGTAGTATAATAGATAGGTGATTCTCAAAGGGTGACAATAGCATGTGTTATGGAAGATACTTTTTCTCCTGTATACTGCCTCCAATTAAGACTCTGAGTCTCATATTTTTATTTTTATGCCTACACTAATCTTATCATTCCCTCATCCTTGGACTGAATCACTCATCGCTGAACTCTAATAAGAAGCTTTCCTTTTTTTGCAAAAGTTTAATGCTTGTATGATGATGTTGAGCCGGAGAACTTCCGTTTAGCAAATCGGTGCCGCGCAGATTGTGAGCGATAATGGTATCTCATAGTAGGCGATAGTAAATATATCATCGATCCTGACGATCCATGTCGACTTAGCAATTCGTTTTAATATTTAGACACATGATATATTCCCATTCCCCGATTCGTTATTGTCCTTTGGCAATTCCAACACACCTGGTTTCATTCGCTGTTGTCGTCGATACTAATCCAACATCGATTTGATTTGGCTTGCCGGGTTGATTGGCCATTCCTAAACGTAGACCTGTTCACCCATGAACTTGACTGGAAAACATAATTTTTGCATGAGCATTATTAGACAGATTAACTGTTCAATATGCCACAGGAAACGGGGGCGTCGGGCGCCAGTTGCTGTTCCCATTATTTCTCCCGGCCGCTTGAGCAACGGCGAGGGGGAAGTTTCTTGAGGGCCCGCACTCGTACCGGCGTGTTTGTGGTACGACACGCCGGTATGGTACGACACGCACTCAGTGCGGGCGTGTTTATGGTACGAGTGTGGTTTCCTGTTTTTATCCGATGTTATTACATATATATACAAGTTAATTCCAAATACGTGTCTTATGAACACTATGTCTCCTGTAGACTTAACCAGTATATACACATAGCATTAAGTTCGAAATCTATAGTGTCCACTTGTATAGATATATATCATATTTACAAGTTGCTCTTCCCATTATGTTTATATATATATCTATTGGATTCCTAGATACGGATGTGAGCTATCTGCAGTTATAAGGTGAGTGCAAATTTATGAAGTAGTCACTTCCCGTTGCAAATATGTGTAGGACCCATAATTAATGCGCATAAATATATATATATATACATATATATATATTGTGTATTATTAGATGATCATAATCATAACAGACCATAATAGGACTTGATTAGAATACAGACAGAGATTGCTGGTTGGTTTCGGTGACATGTCACTGTGACGTTGATCCCATCCGCCTATTTCGGGGGGGGAGGGAGTGTCTTCTTGTGAAGAATGACATCAAAGAGACACGAGGTCAGCTTAATTCGCGGTTAGACGATCAAGAAGAGCCCCGGACCGCCTTTTGCGCTTCCGGGATGTCTCTTTACAGGTGAAGTGGACAGCTTCTGAAAGCAGTACAGTCATCATTGATGTTAATCATGATGATGCGGTTGCTGCTGCTGCTGCTGCTGCTGGTACTGTAGTAGCTGCTTTTGCTACTGTTTGCATTGTTTTAATGTATCTCCCTATTCATTGCAGTCGGTTGTGTCTCTTGTAGCTGACGAAGGGTGACTCGACCCGCAAAGGCTTCCACCTCGCTAAAACTTGCCAACGTAAGTGAGATTATGCAGATTGAGTCTAATCTGCGATGGTGTTTTAGATAGAACGTAAGTGGGGTGTGTCCCCAACTGCCCGAACCACGAATTGTATCAAAATGAATGCAATTAATATGTCCTTAAATGATGGATATGTGTACCGACGGAGGTCGACCGAAGTCTTAAGTAGTTAGTAATATTTAATGCTAAATAAATGTGTAAGTAATACCTTAAGTTCCACTATTAGTATGAACTATATTTCAAATTAATATACATATATATAAACTAAGATTATATATATATATATATATATATTTATATATATACATCTTCACATTATAGTTTTGTATGTATGTTACCCAAACCGCGTGAGAGTTAAATATATTATTATTATTACTTGAAAATGCATACTTATCTCGCAAACGTCCAGGCAACTTTCTCAGATGAACATGCATGTTCATTTATGTACAATAATTATTCTGGGTTATTTATTTCTCTTATACATTTTCCTTGAGACATGAAAACTGGATACCTTCTGGATATGGTAGGCATGCCTAAGGCACGTTCACACGTTAGTTGTATTTTTCAGCTCGTTTAAAAGTCCCGCCAAGCAAGAATAATCAACGTATAGTGAAAGTGAACAACTACACAATTATATAGAATTTTCTATATTATATATTCTACTATTTACTCCAAATTGTACTACAGAAAAAATTAGTGATTTTTTAAAAATGATTTCAGACTCAAATTATTGACATGATACAAATAGCAATATATGCCAGTGAGTTGGTGAATTGTGTAGCTGTGAAAAAGGTGAATAGTCCATTAATAATCATTTCGGGGCTAATTTTAAGGTTTGGATCGATGTTGACTCGTTTTGCACAACCACTGAATCTGTATGTGCCCTTGACCACATGGTTATAACGTCTGCAGTTTGCTGTCAGACTTAAGCAGTCAATGCAGAGGATGACAGGATTCATCGACGTTTCGAAGAGCAACATCGTAGCGACTTTGAGACAGACCCTGTCAGGGGCTCGAGATGTACCGTTAATTATTCAAAAACGAGAATCATTTCAAGGCTCTACATATGTGGGCTTACTCTCCGCATAATTTTCTCAGACAATGTTGGTAACTTTGCAAGTTTATCCAGTGTCGTCGGGCATTAGTCAATTTCTACCAGGCAAAGGGAGTATCGTTTGGAAGCTCTATGGAGCTCATCGGTAACTCCCAGTAAGCTGCTGGCATCTCCAAGCATTCGAGTCATTGTCGTAACCTCCAAGAGGGGCAGAGCACTTGGATTTTATGATAAACCCCTTTATCCCAGAAAGGATATAGACCACGAATATGAAGGCTTCCAACGTGAGTGTCTCATGATCAGCGGGGCTACTTCGATATATCCTGTAGTAATCTATCGTACAACCAGAGTCCGGCGAAGGACACTGCGTGGAAAATGGATACCAAGCCGTGTACATATTGTGGAGCTATCCGATTTGAAGAGGAAACAATAAAATGTTGCAATAAAGTCATAATCAAGATTCCAACCGCCAACAGAGTGCCTAAAGAAACACTCTGTTCAATAGGGATGTGCCAAGAGGATAGGATACCGCGCTTGCTAGAATTTTTCGTACACATGCACAATTGATTAATCATCGATATTCGCTGACCACTTTAAACTGTCAAATTTCTGAAATAGGCCAATCACTGGAACATTGTTGACACAGGAACCCCCAACGCTCAACGTGAATCAACCTATACATTTGAACATAAGGAGCAATACGACAAGCACACAACTGTTCTTTATGGAGCCAGCTAATGCAGGTGGGGAATATCTTCGTGAAACCTTCGAACCTTTTACGTGACGAACAGCTAAAACGACTTCAACACGAGTGAAACGGTGTCCAGGGCTACGCTCGTAAAATTTAAAGTAATTTCAAGTTAAGGAGACATAGAGAGGTCCTCACTGAGTTGGCGCTCTGTCGGACACCAGAGAGAGGTCCTGTTCACTGCGGGCATACAATATTAACCGATGACCAATTCCGATTCAATCTCCCGTTCAGGATGTCCGCATATCTCCGTTCATTGCCTAAATTACAGAACAAATTTCGTTATAGTTATTCCGGCTGAGATCCCGCATGGCACAATCTGTCGGCAGTTGCCAATTAACGTCAGATGCGATTGTTCTGCTCCTCTTCACTCTTTATCTGTTTTCTCAATGGTGAACGGAATGAATGCGCGTTTCATCTGTGGCCAGCTAACCCAGCCCAGTCTGGTCTATACGTCCACTCGCCTACCGTGCTTAAGCCGATGCGCCTGCGTCGTCTATGAGAAGACTTCGCCTGCAAATCAGTAGTGACCGCTTCTTCGTCACACCGGTAACACGATTCACGGGTGCGCGGTGTAGTGTCACCTGCTAGTGTCAGTGTCTCAGACGGACGTTGAGGAGGAAGTGCTCTGCCTAACGGGACGAGCGAACAGTGAAACGGAACAAGAGAGACAGATAGATACATCCCAAACAAACTCACACACGTCTAGTGTGGATAGGGGGAATAGGAGGAGAAGAAGAACAACAACCGCAGATGAAGATAACGATGACTATAGACGAAAGACAAACGGGAGCGAAGTTGGCCCCTGCTGTATTCGTGGGACTTCCACCACTTGAGGGACCGACCGCCTCGCCTGAAGAGCGCGCCAATGACGAAGAAGACCGAAGCGGAGGAGCGGGAAGGCGGGGGGCGGCGGGGGGATTCGTTCTTCTGGATGAGATAATGAGTAAGGCGACAGATGGCTACGAGTGAAGACACCGCGATACAACGGCAAACGGTTACCCCGCCGGGATCCTCAGAAATTCTTTCGTGTTATTCCATAAGTGCAAGGGTCTGCGGATGCCCCACCGGGGGTGAGGGGGGGGACGGGGACGGGCGGCATGTCTACGTGACGCTGGCTAACGGCCGATACAAGTTCAGCTTCAGTTTACCATTCGCACAGCACAGAGGGAACTTGTTAAGCGGCTGCGGCTGGTGCCGTTGTTGCCGGTGCGTCCCTGCCGAAATATCATTGCCCAAGCTGGCGAAGGGGCCCATCCACAGCGGGGGCGACTGTGTGAGGGTGCAATGAAAGTGCAAGGTTATTGCACGGCCCGGCCTATAAGAACGACTCCGCCGGAAAGATTGACTACCATAAAAAGCCAAAGTACTGAAGACGTCAGCAAAGAGTCCCCTGGTGACAGATACACCCGAGTGTTAGCGGAGTACAAGTGGAGTGCAGCCATGAGACGTGAGGTGCGCTAGAACACATGCGAGAGCGTGTCTGCATGCAATTTTGCTACAAATGTCCACTGGTTCAATTTAGTCTTGAGAGAGCGTCGGGGGAGGAGATACAAACCACCCGGGTTATCACTGTGTACAAGCTGTGGTTATCAGTTACTAGTTGGAAGTGATCATTTCCTCTCGATGGATACTACCCTTCGCCGGGGTTTACCTTAAGGATTTGGTTGTGATACTGCTGTAGATATATTGTCAAATAGTGAGCTCGTTTGCCAGTTTCCGAGTGATTACTGGCCAGAGAGACCGGTAGCTGCCCAGCGTAGTCTCTAACGCCTAAGCACAATGCAATATATATATATATATATATATATATATATGAACTATTTCGCTATTAATTTGTTTCTTTAGTGACAATTGCCATACTACTATTCTGACCCGACTAGCGACTCGTGTTTCTCTATTCTCAGGTAAAGCTTGCATTAATATTGGGTTTAGCAGCATGTGTAAAGGAGACACACTGCTCGCTGTCACACAAAGAACGAATCTATCCCTCGGGATCAGGTTCTGTGATTGTGGTCTACAAGAAGGATCATGGCGATCATAAAGATTCGCATTCATCGAGCCATCGGGATAGCTATTCCTCACACCGCGATGGACACAGGTACAGCACGATTGGGACGGCATGAAATTGATACAAAAAGAATTACGAAGGATTTATGAAGGGGTTTCCACTAGAAGTGACACCAAACTTGCTAAGATATTTTTCATACGGGTGCTCTCCCGTTTTCAATCAAAGAAATGTTAGTAAATGTGCCTTTGTATTATTCAATATATTTTTGTCTATAGCATGGAGGCAGGTTTGCTCACAAATCGAATACGACTAATCACAATATGCAGAAATATTTTCTACAATATTCCTAGACGTTCCCCTCAGGGAGAGAGAGACACAAAATAACAAAATTATTTGCATCCCATACGCTCGGATTAAAGCCGGTACCTGGACGACGGCCGTAGCCGTGCGGATGATTTTCGATTCGTTAAGGCGAAAGACCTCAGTGAGGGTCCCCATCTCTCGGCTCCTGGAAAAACGCCAAACCTATTGCCAACACCGGGCTTCATTGAGGGCAGACCGCATTGCGCGAGGGAGTTGGATCTATGCGCCCACAATCACGATTACCCCTTGTAAGTAATCCTACATCGTTGCGTCGTGTTAAACCACTGCCATTTTTTTGTTTGCTTATCTAATCAATTTGTCGCGAGCATGTCAAGCGTAGATTTCGAAGCCAGCCGGCGAAACTTGCAAGCACTTGCTGCGAATCAAACTTGAAACGTGTTGAGGCATGCATGCACCATATCTTGGCAGTATTCATACGCAAATACGAGATACCAATTTGATATGTACGGCACGAAACACACGTGTAGGATACACGGTCATCCTCTTATCGCCTATTAGCATAGATACGCCTGGCAAGAATATTCCTCAGAGATTGTAGTGGCACTTGGCCAGCAATCGCAACGTCCGGTCGAACAGTGAACAATTGTCTAGCATCTTCAATAGATCAAGGCGGTACAATGAGGCACCCTGCTATTTCTCATTCACAAATCATGGTGCTTCATCTAAAACGGCAAAATATTTCTGTTTCGAATACACGATGAGTGTCAAAATGGCGGCTGAGAAGAGGCCAAAAAAGAGCACTTAAAAATCCTACATCTCACTGTATTATTATGAGGAATTTATTCACCAATGATAAATTTGAAACGGCTGCGCACACGGAATCATTATGAAGTTTGTGTTGTTAATCGCATCATACACTCTAATATATCGATTTTCAGGGATAAAGTATCGGTGATCGTTGATCGGTACTACTCTCATACGTATGATCTTTATCATTCGCTGTATCAGACCCCACCGCACGAGGTAAGTCAGCTCTGATATATATATATATATATATATATATATATATATATATAATTATGTATATGCTCGGATATATGATATATGTATAATTCTACATGTCCGTGTACTATTCAATATACATACATTTATGCCTATTTAAATCAAATTATGTCGTTGCCGCCCTAGAATTCGTGCAACGTAAATAACGTCGGACGTTCTATTGCTTGCGCGAATCGTACATGTTCGAATTTGTGCCGAAAATGAAAAAAGCGCCATATTCGAACGGAACCAACACTATCTATTCTATGGTTGTCGCAATAAACCAGTGCGAAAATTATGCCATTCCTCATCACCTTAATACACCAAATGATGATGGTTTTTCTGCACAGGTTCAATGGGTAGAGAACTTTACAAATGCGTTCACTCACGAGAAACACCATGGAGATTTCGCATGCAAATCCGAAGCCACCTACCTACGCATCGGTTGGGCGAAAAACTACAAGGGTCATTGGAAGGCTGTTGTCAACACCGAGAGGTAATCGCAATTAACTAAAAATGCATAAACTAGAGGTAATCAGCCGTCTATTTAGCAAGAAAGCTAGACCGTCTCACGGCTACAACTCCTTCAATGAACTATTATCCAGTTTAACTTACCTTGGCTAGGTATTATCCCTAATTAACCGTCAACAAATAATGCTCAATACGTAATAGGTAGTAATGCCGTGAATACTGCCTCTTTCCTCCTGACCATCGTGTCACTAATTGTCACAAGAAATTCTATCTGCATTCCTCACCACAATGAACCGCGTCCCATTCTTCGACAGTAGTTACACCTTCCTCTATGGTTATGATGCCCGTTCATCCGGTTTTTCGCAGGTTTCCTCAAACGGCCCGCATTGAGAAATGCAAGTATCGCGAAAAGCCCTGTGATTATATGCCACCATGCTACAAGACTGCGTGCAAACAACGCGAGATGCTCTACCCCCTGATTGCGGTCAACCCGTACGATCCCAGCCAGAAACCTTTGGTGGATCTCTTTCCTCTTCCGAGCGGTTGTGTATGCTACGTCGACGATACATTCTTTCATAAGAAATAGCTCAATTGAAGGCGCAGCGTCAACAAACGGTTGTTGAGACCATGCGTCAACTCACTGGTGCACACCGGAGCATCATCGAACGAGCGGAAAAATCATTTTCGGCATTGCGACAAGTACGATACGTACACTGCCGGTTCTATTCTATTGGTTAGAGCAGAACAAACTATGCACAGGTTTGCACTTGATGTAAGTCGTCCCATCTTATTCAACATATATATATATATATATTTTGAATAAGAATATAATACCAAATAAGTGATATGACATTTCATTTCTGAATACTCTTCATCGAAGATTCGATTCGATTCGAACGCAAGTGCTAAGCAATTTTTATATTTGAATCATCTAGCTAAATCAGTATTAAACCATGGTAAACAAACAATCGATTGGGAAGAAAATTGATCTTGTTAGCCTGTAGTCAACGGCAGCTGGCGGTAAAACCAAAACGAGACCAAATCAATGAAGCTGTTTTCGAACACATCTTACGCTTACTGACAGCCGTGTAGATTTACCTGTGCCCGGTTTCATCTGAAATCAACCGTATAAATACGACTCGAATGATCATTTTGAAGAACTATTCAGTATTTCGTGAAAAATACTCTTCAGTCTTCTGTTCTTAATCCAAATGTATACGAGGGATGCTCCGCTATAGTATAGCTGCAGAGAACTGTTCCATTCAGAAGTTTCGAGACTTTTCGAGGCCTATTCGACCATAGGCCTAATCAGCACGTACGTTTCGTAAACACTATCTATTAATTAAGTTCCCAGTGGAATTGTAGATTTCACCATACTATATACATATAATCATATGTCCAGAATAGAATTCATCCTCCTTGTTTCCATTGTCACAGCCAAAGCAAAATCTGTCATAAAGAGTACATATATATATATATATATATCCAAACACACTTGTGTAGTAATGTAAAGTTAAATTTCGAGGCTAACTCACAGCCATAAACATTCAACGTCAACGGTACAACTATTTTCGGCATAATGCTTCATAAGACGGACAACTCCTTTGAAATGCAAACGTACAACGGAGGAGATCTGACCCATGCGTGCACCTACGTGTCTCGTCCGGTGAGGTAGTGGATTCGTGTGCGGCTGCCTTGAATTCGGTGTACGCATGTGCACAAGTTCGATCTCCACCGTTGCACATTTGGATTCAAAGGGGCTGTGCGTGCGTCCCTTATGAAGCCTTATGCCGAAAGCCGTTGTACTGTGGATTGAGTTCAATGTTTAAAGCTGTTCGTCAGCCCGGAAAATTTTGCTAAACACACACATGTCTAGATGAAGTGGAAACGCCAGCTGGACCACTCTCGCGCCCACAGCTGCAAGGTGACGTTAATCTATACGAGTGATTCGTAAAATCAACGGCTTTCCAACCGATGAGGCGATGGCAGAGCTTCGCCATGAACTAGGTTGGATATTCTCTGCTGGTGGAGCCAATGCAGACACACTGATGTTCCTACACGACTTACTGTCACTTGAATTAGCACAAATGAGCTGCGGAGAACGAGCTGGGTTTTGTCTAAAACAAATAAAACAAAACTGATGTACTAATTAATATATCTGATCAATTCTAGAGAATACTCCCATTATTCGATGGGTACCACATGAAATACTACTTTCTCATACATTGTTAGGGCACCACAGTGAGGTTTGAAGGATCCACAATACAAATGATATTATGTTCGGGTGTAGATGGGCAGCAGTTTTCAGCAGGATTTGTGCGCTTCCTAATATTAAGTAATTAATAAAATATAATAATTGAGAGGAAACTGCCTGGCGTTGTCGCTTAGCTCTACTAGCAATATATGAGTATTGACGTGGAACGATTTCTTAATGAAATACTGATTAGTGCTTCACTGAGAAAATTCATAAATCATCCAAAAACATATGATTTTAAGTCTTCAAGCTGACTCTCATATGCATATGATTCTTTGTGCATATGATTATCTGCACTCTGCAATTGGGAGCCCTTACGTATGCATTATTACTAGGGCAACATTTGTGCATTCTTGGTTTGCTGGTCGAAGGTATATAATTATATATGTTCTATTCTATATAAATGCACATATATCAATGTACAATATGCGGCACTCAGATCTAATATATATATATATATATATATACCCATTCGTTGCATAAGCGCATCATCGATAAATTTAGCACTTCGAGGCTTGCCGACAACCCGATTTCCTGTTTCCTGATAGTGCATATAGTCCTACGATTAGGCTCTGCCTGTCCTCCAATTTGGCTTTAGTACCGATCACTGGACAAAATGTGTCACAATACGCGCAACAAGAAATAAATGACTTGACTGGCTAGATTTCAATTGCGTTTATTTGAAATATATTACACGATTGAACAGCACGGCAATTTATTTTTGGCATCTTTGTGTGGCATTGCCCAATTATGATGGACTTCTCATGCAGACGTCTGTGCTGGGCTGCATTTTATTCTCGAACGAAAAACCGCTCCTCGGATTACTACCGAATATGGTTCAGGGGGCGTTAAATTTGGAAATAGTCAGTCCCAGCTTTCAGAAGTGGACGTACACTGAATCGATGCAATGATCAAGTGGCAATGAGCTCTTTGAGCGTTCCGTGGAGGTGATCTCGTAGATGTAGATTATGCAGTGACCGCCGTTATGATCCTGCTCAAACGATGCACTAATTGAGGACAGTCTGCGCGGTGAAAATTCAAGGTCATCATTGACGTACTTCAATTTTAGTATATTTTTTGGCAACGGTTGTGGTCTTATCAGGAAAAGAAGTGTCTTCCCCCCCGTAAGGAGTAAAATCCAGACATCAACTCAATGGCCCCGTTATGGAAAGGTTCCTTTGGCGTTCTACACGGAATAGGTTCTACCAGAATCTGCAACCTGAGGCAGTGGCGAACTCGACTTCCTGTTGGGTCCTGCAAGTCCTTTTGAGAAACGTATCATGTTGTCAATCCACGTGACCCCCCGAAATCATCGTTCTACACTCGAGACTGAATAAATAAAATTCTATATATATATATATATATATATATATATATATATATATTTCACACAAGTTTTGTCGGCCTGTAAGGTGCCCGATACAGGGATTGATGGCGATTTTACCAAAGACGGCCGTCATGACGCCGATCATGTAGCGAAGTCTTCTCCATATAGAAACTTTTCTCTGTTCTTCATCTTCCACAAACATTTGAGCAGGTTCCCTCTCACACACGCGAACCCCTCAGTCATCATCGGCTAGTGAAGTCATATTCCTCAATGAAGCATTTCCTTGTATTTCCTTCGTGCGTATCATCGTAGTTAATCGTAATCAATCCGGTCACTGCTTCGGTCGTCTTTCCAAATCGTTTTCACCATGAGAAATATATACAGTGTCATAAATAAGGTGAAAATAGTGAAGATCACCAGAAGAGACTTTTGGGAGTTCTGACGAATGTGATTGACCTTCCGCTCGAGTCTCTTCAAATGTTCCCTTGCTTCATTAGCCTGAAAGAAACAAACGCAACAAAGATTGCGATAGTTATTAAAGAGAATTTGAACGGCGTGCTCTGTTTTCGACGGAGTTCTCAGTATACAAATTCTATGGGCTTTAACGCACCCCTTTGTGCGAATCTCCGACGGTGGTCATAATCTTGGAGGTAGCTTTTAGCGATGACTAATGTGTACAACAGTAAGGCAAACGTTCATTGGTATATTAAAGGAAGTGCAATTTGTAAAGTGATTAAGTTCTCTGATATGTCTGGACCCAAACCTGCAGACCTCTGGCTTTTTACAGTGGTTTTCAAGAGATTAAATTACATATAATGCAAACATTGTTTATCTGTTCGGAACCATCTCTCACAAATTTCTACTCAAGGCGTTATTCTGTACTTGTACTGCAGCTATGTAAAACTTAACACAAAAATTGTGATTAAAATATATATATGTGAGTAGACACTTAATAACATAATCGTTTGAAGTTCACAGATACACCCACGCTTTGTCTACACAATTGCTTTATCGCAAAGATATTTCTATCTGGCCAATGTTTGATTCACACAGGCCGCGTCATGTCAAATGAACCTTGCAATCCTTAGGGCAACATTTAGCAATGATTTGTAGAACGTGGAGTTGGTTATCGCCGTAGCCCGCATAGCAAAGACGATGCTTCAATTAGCGAATTATGTATCAGTTAGCTGTGGTAATCTGAGATAACGCATATTGGCCGCATACCCAATATCGTATTTGACGAGATTTTCAAAGGATTGGTATACAGACGTATGTAAGGGGTAGTAGTTTTCGACAGACGTCTCGTTAGAATGCGTTACGCCAAACAACATTTCGGTTAGGTGTGCAACTACGTATTTCAGCGTTCACTCCCATGCAACGATGCTCCATGTAGACAACCAGGCAATAATCTCTCATGGAAATATTGACTAATTCAGATTTTGTCTCTTAGTAAGCAATGTGTCTAAAAAGGGGAAAATATCTCTTGCGTTACCCATTTGAATTTCACCTCACAATGATATCTTCACGACAGGCGAACTTTGACCAATGTATTAGTAACAAATTGGCTTGGTGTGGATACAGATTATTTTATCTTTCGAGTGCAACTTTCCAACGTTAATGTCCTCATATTGGATCTGTTGCCTGCGGCGTCAGGCCAGTCAATCAGTGTAGATTAGGAGTGTGTATAAGATTAATAATAGAAAAAATAAAAACGGGAAATTAGCGAATATTTTCGGTACGTAAAGTGATCAATGGGTTACTCATACAAGGCAGTAGTAACTGTAGAACTAATAGCTGTCCACTTGCCTTTTAGGATGGAGCATCCAACCTAATTATGCCTAACTTCATTAACAATATACATACACCTATATATACATTTTTTTTTAAAAGGAGGAAATTTTCTTCAAACGCACAGACATCACCAGAGGCGTTCCCATCTCCATGAAAGTGGGCCGATCCAGTGCAGGGGAGTTGACGTGGATGACAAAACGCCTCTGCCTGCTAAACATACATCTATACTAATCATTAGCCAACGACCAAGGAGGTCATATATGGACTCGAGAAAATACACCTACTTGTTCCTGTAGTATTCGCCTCTCGTCGGGATTCATGAACGACGAATTTTTAAGTCTTGATTCGAACATGTCCAGCTTATAGCGAAATTCGGCAAGTTCTGCCCGTTGCTCGTCGATCGTTTCAAAATTCAATTTGCGCCCACGGATGTGTGCCTGCGTTGGCCAATTAACAATGATTTTAGTAAATGCTATTTTCCATATCTGCATATATAATCTGTATATTATGCTATTGCTAGTATATAATTCATGGAGTTCTAATAATTAATGATTAATACTGATAGCCTAGTGGATAAGACCACATGTATTATTAGTATTATTTTTTATTTTTGTTCATAATCGTACTCCGTATGCTACACCATTGAGGATATCCTGTTACAAGTGTCAACTTACAATATCGTACATTGAATATGGTTACGTAGTCGGTGTAGGTCCAGCTGAGCAGTAGTAAGTTGCAATGGTGAAATTGTAGCACCACTAGCATTATAGTTCAACCTCTTCAAATTCGTTCGCTCTATTTATTATGAATACGAAGTCTATTGTAAATTATTATGTGTCTTAATATGTACAGCGGTTCTTAATTAGTGCCGCAGTTCGAGGTAGGGTTTCAGGCCGAGGCCGAGATGTGTTTAAAGGGTTCACTTTTCGCTCTACGATTATGACATGTGACAAGTAACAATTACAACAATACAATTATTGTATATCTACATTTTGTTTAACTAATCGAAAATGAATAATGACTATTATTACAACAGTAAAAGATAGAGTGACAATAATAATACTTAGCGATATCTGTTCGTTCTGATGATTCACGCTATAATTAATAATGAAGTATAATCAAGCCGACTCCTGTACTTATTCTACTGTTTTTCCGTTCTGCCAGTATACAGAATGGACTCGTGTCAGTCAACCCGGGCGGAAACGGCGGCTCTTACCCATTTGGCCCTTGTCATTCCACCATCAAATTTATTTTATTGAAAATTTAACCAGACACATGTGTCTTAACCTTGAAAGGCATCGTGCTCCCAGTGTAGCGTGAATAGACAGCCGACACGCGAGAAAAAACAAGGAAAGCCCGTATGGAGAACACTGTTCTTAGACAAGTTAGAACCTGAAATTAACCATATGTTAAATCGACCTGCCTTTTTGAACAAAATCTTAAAGATGGAGCATATCAGAGCTCTTGTCAAAAACAAATGGATCAAGCATATATATAAGCACCAGAGCTACTCTGACACAGTGCAACAGCATAGACAAGGTTGACCAAAGACTTGTGTTTTACACTGATTCGCTTAACACTGGGTTGTTGTAAAATCGATACAGCAGAGCTTAGTCACAGTAGATAGACCAAACATATTCTGAAATACTTGGAATAGAAATCAAATTAGAAACAAGATGAAGTTTACTTAGTTAGTCGACAATGCTGTGCAAAGCCATACAACTATTCAGTGTACTGCCGAACTTACAGCATCTCGTTGCCTCTTGTCATCCCACGACTGCTGATCTTCGCCTTGTTCATCCATCGGGTCCACAATCGAGCTGATTGGATCTTCGTCTTAAAACGATCTTTAAGTGCTAACTATCTCTGTCAAACGGCGGATCTGAAAACTGAAGCCGAAGTGGCCCGTTCGAACAGCTGACTACGACAACACAAGTTCAGAAGCTGCAGAAAATGCCTTCGCCTTCACTGCTCACATCGGCAGAGCGGGGAACTCTTCGGAGAGGAGGAATCCTCAGTTTGTTTTTGACGCGTGCGCGCCATTGCTGCTAAGCTGCTGCTGCTGGATGAAGTTTGTTTCAAAACGGATCACTTTAAAGCAATGTCATTTATTTCACCGAATAATAATAATAATAATAATAAGATCAAAAAATCAAATCCTTGAAACAGCTTTGTTAGCCTAAGGCAACTGTAGCGGCAAGATAATCATTTCCCAGTTGAATTTCTAAAGTAGGGTGGGTTTACGTCCATTTACTGCCGGAAAACTCGTCGATAGCCCTCTGATGGGGTTACATTTCTCAAGAGCGGGATTTTGTGTTACGCATACATTGGTTCAAAACACGTTTGTATGTTTCAGAAAAAGATACTTCACTTTGACTGTTTTTGAATTAAATTGCGTGGTTTAGCCTTTTGACGTTTACCGATTAGTTCAGACTAGTGTCCACCTTGAAATGCTTCGCTGTACCTGTCCTGAAACCTGTTGCTTTTTGGAACCTTAATGAAATGTGAAATGTTGGGAACCTTTTTTATTGGAAAATATTGCTTAGTTCAGCTTGCAAACCAGCGCTACAAGCAAACAGTATTTCTTATTGATATGCCTATCTCTGATAATGGCAAGTGTTTGATGAATTTGGCTTCGCGATAATAATGATCGTCCAAGAATCGGTCTCCTGTAAAGTGGAATGTTTCATTTTGGACGACTCTTATTGGTTAGAATATCGATATAAACGAATACGAATCCTCTGGGCTCTGCTGCCCACTGCATATATATATATATATATAGACAGGGTATTTAGGTGGTTTTATGTTGCAGACCCCTCGCTATTTTTTACATTGTCCTTGTAATGCCCAAGAGATACGGAGCAACCTTGAGGCGAGGGTGTCTACGCCTGATGTGCAATCACTAACAGCAGCAGAACAATGAGGAAAAAAGAACTAAAATTTGTAGCTAGCCTATATTTGCACAACGAACTCCTTACGCTGCCTCTTCGCAAAATGAATGAGTGGCTCGATCAGTTCTGAGTGCTTTACTTGGCTCTAAGTGGCTTAGGGAAGCGATTGATTTCTAAATGAATTGCAGTCACCCTTTATTGTATCTGCTGTTTTTCTAAGGCATTATATCGAGAGAAGTGTAAATCTGATCGCTACTGCCAGAATATTAGATATTAACCTCCCAGATATCGATACTCGTCCGAGATTCTAACATTTACACAGACTTGTTTCAGTTCGCCAGAAGATAATTCGGATTTTTTCCCCCTTGTATTAATTACTTGAGTAGTATTCAGTGTCTGTCACGAATCTCCTGTTGGTGTATATTATGTATTTACACATAATACCACTTGAGGATACTGTCTGTAGAAGAGCCAACCCACACTCGAGTGTCTGTAGAATCATTGAACAACTGGCGCGTGAGAAAAACCTCGTAATTAACGATGGTGGGGCTAGAAAACAACAGCCACAGCCACTTCAAGCGTTAAAATTGAACTTGTCAATAAAGTCAATTAGGGAGACGCACTGTTCACAGTCGAACCTCATCATTTCCACTGTGCGAGTGTAAAAACTCAACCTTGCTCCGTCCGTATAGGTATTTGCGTACACCCGTTGACACTGACCCGGGAGTTTGATGGTGCACTTTTCTGTTGTCGACACCATGGTCGGAATAGAAAAATCAATGAGCGTTATAGTTCCAGAGATGGTCTTGCTCGAGAGGAAAAAGACTCGGAACGCTCGTCATATGGTTGAGAGCACTTTGGACCCCAGAGTCACCGAGTCCTCGTCATACAGCATACTCAGGTTGAATATAATGGTAAATTAGATATCAGCGACATTCAATCAGATAGCGACGACAACCGAATTTTCATCGACTTTTTTTTAATTCCGAGTGACGCTCTACCGGACGTAGGTTGTAGCCAATTGGGGGGGTTATGTCTATGGACTGATCTGAGCCGAGCATACTTTCGGCTGAGCTTTATAAATCAAGGGATAAACCATTGGCGCTGTCACTATATATGCAGTAGTTATCGAAATGGAGTAGACGAGAATGCAAATGTATCAATAGTCGAAACAAAATTAATGAAAACTAGGGTTAAAAATACATCGTTTGTAACTAATTAGTGCAGTACA
This sequence comes from Stratiolaelaps scimitus, assembly GCA_019614645.1. NCBI lineage: Eukaryota > Metazoa > Arthropoda > Arachnida > Mesostigmata > Laelapidae > Stratiolaelaps > Stratiolaelaps scimitus. The sequence goes on along the minus strand of JABWDB010000020.1, from coordinate 5,110,226 downwards.
CCAATTAACAACTAGCTATCCAAGAAAAAGGACGTATCCTGTCAGTCATACGCCTCGTTCATTAGCAGAAATCGATAACTGATAGTTCTAACAAGTTCCCTTGAGAAAACACACTATATTTATTGATTCTTATATGAATAACACTCGAAAATGGATCCTTTGCTGTGCGTGTTGGTTATCACATCGTTAGGAATTGATAAAAAAAAACAATTAACGAAGCAGAATTCAAACTAGATTCTGATTTCTGTGTGAGATTTAACGTTGTAACCATCATGCGTACGTGACTTCGTTTTGTGTGTGACTTCATTCATGGATCAACCGACGTTTCAACAAGAAGCAAGACGTCGACTGGTGGTCGAAATCCACCTGCTAACACCTGTTGTACAGACTGCAAAACTGATGAATTTTTGCTATATCGAATTGTTGTATTAAACAAAAGCGGAACTGTCCATCTATCGGTAATTCCGCTTCGTTTCGTTGCCTTAGAAGGAATAAATGATACATTTTTCGGGCTAACCCACAGCCAACATTTAAGGTCCACGGTACAACTGGTTTCGGCACTGCTCCATAAGACGGACCCTTTGAAAATACAGATGTCCAACGGGTGGGGATCGAACCCGTGCACCTACGTGTGTCCTCCGCCACCTGCGGCCATGGCGTGGTGATTAGGGGGTGCCTTAGAAGGCCTAGAAAGCTTGTATTGTCCACATGAAGGTATTGCTCGGCAGCAAAAAACGATGCTGATTGTAATTCCGTTGATCACAGCAGCCGGCTACATGGCACCTATCGAACATGTAACTATAAACGTACGAATTGACGGGAACTTTGTCGACTTGTCAAGGGAGGTGCTCCATCTTGGCGGAGCATCTATTTCGTTTAGGTCACACTGAGCAACAAGGTCATTTTGTTCCCTTGACTCTATTGGACCTGTAGGGGGCTGGGGAGGTCAAGCTCGTCCGGCTAAATCAGCCTAGCCAGGCTGGTTTGGCCGGACGATCCTGCCTGGCTAAGACGACATCGCTGGATGTTCCTTTCGACACTTTCTCTCGTAGCGATACTGAAACCTACCGAGAGATGTCGAATGGAAGAACGACTGGGGACCAGCCGTGAAACGACAGCCAAAAACATCGATTGCCTATTGTTGTTGTCATTTTCGAAGTCGACGTCAACGAAAAGCATAAAAAATATTTGCGTGTTCAGCTGAATGTATGCGTGTGTGGGGGTGGGGGTATGAAAATAAATCAAATTAGAATATATACATATTCGACATTATACGGTAAAAATATATACATATCTATAATATACGTCTATATTTATATATAATATAATATAGATGCATCGCATTGTTTTTCGAATATCGTTGTCCGAGACCAATTTGATTTTGACAAATTCGTTGAACGAGAATAAAAAGGAGAACTTTCCACCAGTGACAATAAACGGACTCATCACACGTGTACATATCAATGGAAGCTGATGTTGCGGGCAACATCAGGCGGCCGACCACAGCCGCCGGCTCGCCGGCGCAATACGACACGAGGCGTTGAATTCAAACGCACGCGCGCTTGCTCGTGGTGGAACGCCATTGGCCGGCTGAACACCAATCATCGCCCGCCGTGTGGAGCCTCCCTGTGGTATATCATCGCTTGGCATCGGGTGTTTAGTCTCACTAGTTGTCTCACTGTCGGTCGTTGTGCTTTACGGAAGGGGCGTCGTGTGTGTGCAAAGATGGCTAAATTTGCCATGTTATTCGCGTTAGTGGGGCTAGCCACAGCTGAGGTGTATTTCAAAGAGACCTTTGAAGATGGTGGTAAGTTGTTTAAGCTCTCTCTATTCGTATGAGTACAACTGTACCGTGATATCCTTGTCCAATTAAATATTTCCAGTGAACCCCGAGATAATGCCTGTGCTTGGATGCCGTTGCTGCCGATGTTGAAGAAGAGTTCATCGACACGGCGAGGTGACAGCGTCCAGCATCAGCTGACGTGGGGTCGATGAATTCATGATGGCCATCTAATGAGTGCTTTTCGGCTGTTCTTATCGATTCGACTGACGATTTGACTTGAACTTGTCGAGCGACTCGGGGGACTTTTGAATGACACTGATCAGAGAAGCTTTCGCCGGTTTGCCGGGCGCGGTGGCATGATGACGTCGACACGTAGTCGGGTGCCAACGAGCCGGCATCTCGTATACGAAGCCATGGGAGACGCTCGCTCTCACTGATTGATAGTTGTACATAGCATATTTAGTTTCCGTAATTAGGAAAGCCTTTCGAGTGTTGGAATGGAAGTTTATATTGTAGAGGCTACCCGGTATTTGTGGGCCCATCACGCGTGCTTCTATAGTAAGGTTTCGCCCACGCCTCGTGATGCCAGTAGCGGTATCGTGTATGCCAATGTAGATGTAAGTGTGACTTGAAGCCCGGCCAAGTTGATGGTCTTACCAACATAGTGGTTTGCGAAGAATAATTTGTTTAATCATGTGATCGGCTTTGTCAAGACTATTGTCGTTCGACGATTTTCGTGTTATGACGTGTACACAGTATTATGTCCATTTAGTTTCTTGTATGTTGGGGTGCCCGCATTAAACAGCAAGCATTAATTTTTTGTATCGGTTTTCAGATGCGTACACCAATAGGTGGGTCCAGTCAACTTTCAAGGGCGACGAAGCCGGTAAATTCGAGCTGACTGCTGGCAAATTCTACGGTGACGCAGAGAAGTCCAAGGGACTCAAGACCTCACAGGATGCACGATTCTATGGACTCTCAGCGAAATTCAACAAATTTTCGAACGAAGGAAAGCCCCTGGTAGGTGCTGAGGATCATTCATTGGGTTTTTGGTTGTGGTACCCACGATTTATCTATGGGTGGCGTAGCCTAAATGCAATGTCGTATGTCGTGATCAAACGGTGGTCTCAGAGTGAATTTGGTTATGCAGAAGTCGGGTTGTTCTTTAACTGATGTTCTCTATGGGGGCAGCAAGACGCGGGGCGGTTCCTATATACGCCCATTTTGATTCGTAATGTAGATATGTCATCGGTGCGTGTGTAGGTGGACTACATTAGAAGGGGTACTGAGATATTAAAACTACAGCCACACATTTAGTGATACAAAATTTTAAGTTCTGCACGGTGGGTTCTGGACGGTGGGTCCTAGGATATATTTTGTTCGAAACTAATTATTTTCCGGACTGGTTAGTGATGTCATAGATTGCTTAGCAGTCTAAATTGATTTTTATTAATTCTAATAGACACACGGTCGTATCTTGCTGCTACACAGGTGATCCAGTTCACAGTCAAGCACGAACAGAACATCGACTGCGGAGGTGGCTATGTCAAGCTCTTCCCCTGCGATCTTGACCAGACTCAGATGAACGGTGATTCTCCCTACGGAATTATGTTCGGCCCTGACATTTGCGGACCTGGCACCAAGAAGGTTCATGTGATCTTCAACTACAAGGGCAAGAACCACCTTATCAAAAAGGAAATCCGCTGCAAGGATGATGTCTTCACTCATCTTTACACCCTGGTGGTGAAGCCCGACCAGACGTACGAGGTCTTGATCGACAACGAGAAGGTAGAGTCTGGCTCATTCGAGGAGGATTGGGACTTCCTGCCCGCGAAGAAGATCAAGGATCCTGAGGCGAAGAAGCCTGATGACTGGGACGAGCGTGAGAAGATCGATGATCCTACCGATTCGAAGCCAGAGGACTGGGACAAGCCTGAGTATATCCCTGACCCTGAGGCTAAGAAACCTGAAGATTGGGACGATGAAATGGACGGCGAGTGGGAACCACCTCAGATCACCAATCCCGAATACAAGGGCGAATGGAAGCCAAAGAAGATCGACAACCCTGCCTACAAGGGCAAATGGGTGCACCCCGAAATTGACAACCCCGAGTACCAGGCCGACGACAAGATCTATCTGCAGAAGGAGCTCTGCCACATTGGCCTCGATCTCTGGCAGGTGAAATCTGGTACAATCTTCGATAACATCCTCATCACCGACGATGCTGAAATGGCGAAGGCTTTCGGCGAAGAGACCTGGGGTTCATTGAAGGATGCCGAAAAGAAGATGAAGGACGAGCAGGATGAGGAACAAAAGAAAAAGGATGAGGAGGACAGCAAACGCATGGAGGAGGAGCTTGAGAAGAACAAGACACCAGAAGATGATGAGGCAAGTATTATGACGTAGACAGTAAGAAAGAATATGGTGTGGTTCGTTACTTGAACACCACTTCCAATTCTTAACCTATTATTTAATATTTTGCTGTTTATTGATTTCGCAGGTCGGAGAGGAGGATGATGAGAAATCCGAGGAGAAGGATAAGACCGAAGATCACGATGAGCTGTAAATGAAATCGAGAGCCCACACAAGGAATTAGGGTCTTCCGAAGTTGGGCCGTTCCGAGGCCGTCAACCAACTAGGCTTCTATAACGAAGCTGCCAAACATCAGGCTTCCATTATACACTATTGAGAAAGAAAACGTTCCTTGGGGACGTAGGGATGCTTGTAAATAAAACTATATAGATTTTTATTTATTTGATACACATTAACCTTCCTGGTCTTTCTTTCGGCTCCGTTGTGTTAGCACATGTACGCGTTATTGATCAGTGCACGCAAGAGACTATAAATGGGTAAATATGTAGGGTAGCTGTAGTGTTAGGTACTGGGGCACTTAGCGCTTGTTAGCTGGTGGGATGGTAGGTCTCTCTTCATGCCGACGTCCGCTCACGTTACTGCTCGGGGCACCCGGAACCCAATCAACGTACGTGGCAAATGGAGGCAGCTTGCTGTCTCTTGTTCATGCTGGACTGGTGCGTTAGCACGTATGATGCCTGTGTGTGTGGTACTTGCACAGGACTTGTTTTGACACGTGCACATGACTTGCACAGATCAGCTGAGAGCATCCACGTCATCACAAATCGAGACAGTATCTTGTCCTGTATGTGACTGTGATGACAGCGTAGTCCTAGCCCGACCTGTTCACCAGCGATTTAAAATAGAAGTGCAGATAGGTCACGGTTTGTGTTGTAACGTAACGGGTTAACAACGAAGACTTTGGTAAGTGGTAAAACCAGATCCCATATGTAGTGATGTAGTTACATAGCGGGAGTTCATACCTCGTTCGTGTTGCACACCTTGTGATGTGCTCTTGTCTAATTTGCATCAACCTTCGTGGTTGTTAGTCGTGTATAACATAATGATGGAACCATCGTCCATATCCTTTTAAGTAAACTGAAATTCAATGAACTGAAATTCAATGGGGATAACCGTTCTAATGAGATCGTATCGCGAGGTATGTCCAGCTTAATTAAACCCGTATACAGCACTCGCTCCATGGGTTCTCAAATGACTATCGAGGTGCAAGCGTCAAAATGATGCATAATCTCTATCTGCGGTACGTTTTAAAAGAAGCTTTCGAGAACTTTGTGCCTTGAAGTATTTCTTAAGTTTACATTCGACTAACGAAGATTGGCGTACGTTTATTTATTTAGAAGAACGCTTCCTTAATATTCTGTTGAATTAAAGGTAATATGTCTTATCTAATCCCCATATCACCGGCCACCTACTTGGATGCAACTGAAAACAGCCCAGAAAGTTCAGAGTCCAATGACGTGGCCCCTAGAAGTCGCCAATTCGCCCAGCGCGAAGGGCATCAAGGGTCAGTCAGGTCTGTGCGAATTCTTCGAGTTTGCTACGATAATAGCGTCATGGTACAAATTAAGGGGCCGGACTTAGACAAAATCAGTGCAATCCGCGGAATCCCTGAAGGCTCAACTGAGCAGCCGCTGCCGAATGGCACCATCCAACTGAAGGTTAGACCAGCGCGAGAGGTTGGTTTACTCCAGCACTGTTTATTATATTGTCGAAAAAACTAGAGACACTATACCCACTTGGGCATAATAAGTAAATTAATTTTCCGGACATTTAATGTCCACGGAACTGCTTTCGGCATTACTTATGCATAATGCCTTGTTCTTGTCTATCTTTTTCTTACTTCTCTCTCTCTCTCTATATATATATATATATATATATCGATCTCTCGAATGCTCTCTTTGGTGGTTCAGCAGCGTAAAGAGAATCATCTATTTAGATCACTCTTTGCTCTTCGAGCTACACATAATCGAAATGACAATATAATCAATCCTCTGTCAAATAGGCCCCAGTCCCACTCACGGATTAGATGAGAATGAGAGACGCATGGTAACGCAGTGATACGGCCATAGTTCAATATGTCTAAGCGGTGATCATCTGTTAACTAGTGGATGTTCCTGCACTGGTACCTGGTGGACTACACAATGCCGGACGGGACAACTCGATGGCTTCGGGCGAGGTTAGAACGGGAACTCACACGGGATCCCCGCAAGATCCTCATGTCCTTTCCAGATTTCGATGTGGTGCAGACTATTGATCGCACTGACGTGTACGACATTCCCCAAGAGGAGATCGGTCGCGTTCCCATACAAGTAATACTATGTTTAAAAGTGTAATAATGGATGATAGTGAGTTCGCCGAGGTCACTTCGATATCGACATGTAATATGTAGTGTAAAGAAGGTTTAAGTCAGCCAGTGACATCTGGCTTGTACAGAAGACCATGAATGCGCAGTAGGAAGATATTTTTGAGTATTTCACATAGGCTAGCTGAAGAAAGCCTAGATGAGTCCAGTTCTACTGGCATGATACATAGGTTCTTGAGGCTATGCTGCGCATCGGTACCGAGGCCTTTCTGACGTGGAAAGTCAGTTCAGGGTCCATTATGAAAGCGAGGGTAGAACACACCTTATGCTATTAATCGATTATACGTCGGCTTGTATCAGAGCAAGGTTTTTCTCACCCTATACGAAATTCTAATCTAATAAAAAAACAGAAGAAATAAAATCGTTGGTTATACACTACAGGCGATGAGAGTCAAGGTTCACCTGCCCCAAAATTGCTCACTCGCGCAACGAAAGAAAATCGAATGGGGCTGGAGGCGTGCGGACCTCGTCTACCTGATTACACCTCCGCATCGAAGTGTCAGAAGTGTCAAAAGCTTCCTAGTTATGTTAGCCAGAGCCGACTCCCTTCAGACAAGAGAAGGGCCCGTTCGGCGCGGAGGAACCCGCCAGCGCCTATGATATGGATGGATGGACGCTTTTTTTTTTTCGAAAAATTAACCAACAGTTGACAATGACTGCGCAAAGTCAAGCACAGCTGTTGCAAGCTCAGAACAATGGCACCGTTAAAAATGAGTGACGCGTCCCGAATTGTGTGCGCCTACAATTGGTTGTCGTCACTTTCAGTTTTTCATAACTAGGCAACGGAGGGAAGTATAACTGTCATATTGTAACTGAAATTTGTCAGGAAATATAAATGTAATATTGTAACTGTAATTTGTTAGGAAGTACGACTGTAATATTGTACAATTCATATCGAAAAGAAAAAAGGTTAACAACTAAACCATACTATGAGTTCATCCAGTCGAGTGAACCGATCTTATTATGTATAATCGATTTATTCATACAAATCACTATCATTCGGGATGATAATTAACGCCGAGTGATCTCTATTTGCTAATATTACTATCGCAGTGATTTTGTGCCATCAACAAGATTTAGTCCTGAATGAAAGGTAGGCTTTATATTACGAATATATAAGCTTCATGTTCGAAGTAAGGGGGCTAAGCTTTTCCAACTATCCCTTTGGGATGGAGAGGTTTCTCTTCAAGAGAACCTTTTAAAACGATAACCTCATTCATACTTTTACCTTATTGGCCCTTGGTCGTAGGATCTCTCTCTATCTCTCTATTTCTCTGGAAGGTGTGCTGTATGAGCTGCCTCTCTTAATTGTAAATAAATAAATTATGAGGCAGAACCTTTCCTCTGTTCGACAATGGTTCTTTTACTTACAAATTATATTAGGTGTGATTAAAGACCGGTCGCTAAACCAATACTACACACCGCTTAATACAATAATATAAAAAGGCTCACAAGGTGTTTGTGTTGTTTCTCTGATAGTAGCATATAGACAATATCAAATTTAAATTGATCTAAGTCATTTTGTAGCGAAGGTACACATCGGTTATGCCCAAAACTCCTTGAAAGCACTCCTTAAAAAGTTAATAAACAATAAAGATAATATAGAGTGCATGTAGTTGGACTTACTCCTGGTCCTAGTTTGCTCGACACCAGGACCTTTTCGAACACTTTTGCTAACTTTTAGATGCTAGTGTTGCGGATTCTGCCGACATAATGTGGCCAATTGTGCACGGGGGATTAAGGGGATTCTGAAACTGTATATAAATCTGAATCCAAAAATTAAGAATTAAGCCCCCTTGCACGCTTCATATAGAACAGCAACATAATTGCAATATCAACGGGGTTCACCAGAATCCAGAAATAGTCATAGTATTCTGTCGACTCTATTCTGGAGAATTGAGATGAAGCACCAAGTGAATCGTGCCTACGATCGCCAGTTCGTGGACGGCGAACTAATTAAAGAATTTGCTGATTAAATAATTTACTGAATGATGAGGCTACGAATAGCGGTCGAACAATAGCTCAGCAATGATACACTATTGTTTTTTTGTTTTAATTAAAAACACATGACCCACTACAGAAGGTAGCGTTTATTTTTTCATTCGTCGAGAGATTTACAACCTTCAAGGTTAGTATGAATCGAATCTGAGGACATTATTTATTAGGGGTGAATAACAAGGTCACATGGACTCCATAATCTTGTAAGGCCCAAATTTTGTACAGGGGCGAAACTGTCCATAGGTAGCTCTGGAGAAGTTTTCCAGGGTCGAGTAGTAGCCACAGCATCGTCTCCTGTAACGGGTATATATACATATATTTATAATGTTTATATATGCGCTATCGAATTTCGTGGGCCATCCGCGAGTCGATCCGGTCGTTAATTGCACGATTGTGAGTAAAGTTATTCAGAAAAAAATATTTGATCGGCTATATTTGTTTTGTTTTCTTTCCTTTTGAGCAGTTGCAGATATTCACCGCTTTACTGAAATGCAATGACAACTCAATATATATATATATATATATATATATAGCTGTAATTACAAAACGTATGTGACACCGTTATGGATCACAAAAATGAAATTGCGGACAGACTTCTGTGCCTTAAAAAGGTCTGTAAAAACTTAGTGTTGTTGCTGTCAAAGTATTATGTATCATGTAGTAATAATAATAATATACCCGGTGGCATATTAGTAGTATATATATGAGTAGTATCTGTATCCTCGGAAAACACAATGGTCAAATGGCTTCATTTGATGTCCTAAGCGTACTTTGAGCGCTGGAAAGGGTAATTCCTTATTTGAAATGATCTCCACGATAATATGATCTATACAAACAAAGCACAAAGTATTTCGTATAAATCTAAGTAACTCTGACTTGCTCTCATATCGCGCTCCAATAATATTAAGCATCATTCAGATACTCCAAATAATTAATTGGCATAAAAGTTACATCGAATATTTTTTAAACAGTAGTACAATATGTCTCAACCCGAGAAACACATATATATATATATATATACGATACGATTTTCTAAATTTCAAAAGTGTGTAATTATTTAGCTTTACTGCGTAGCCCAGCGACGCGAATTGCTATAAATCATTAGCATTTCTTGAAATGACTTGCCTATAAGATGTAGCGCATTCGGAACACGTCCGTCTCTGGAGGTAATCCATCGGTGTACGGCCCTAGCGTGCACGCATACAATGTCTCCTTCGGAAGCGTTGATTCTAACGATGTCATCAGCCACAATATCTTCGTAATGGATTATGCCACCTTTTTCATCACCCTAGGAGTTCCATCGAACAGAAGCAAAGCAGGTATCCGAACAGTTAGCGCATCAGTAACGATTGCTAATAGGTAATGCAGATTTGTATAATAGATACGAGGAAGTGAAATGCATATTTCAAGGGAACTGAGGTCGCCGTTCGAATTTCCTAAATGGTTGTATAACGACTTCCGTTTGCGGCTGACCTCCGGACCCTCTCCTATCAGGCATATTACTACAAGAAATTGTTGAAAGGAAAAATAAGCACCTTCCCGAAATCAACCACAGCAGGATTTGCGACTTCAATCCGCAATTTGCAGATCTTGCCCTACCTGTGTATTTATTCTATTGACACTGTGTCCTAAAAAGTGTCCTCAGCCTTCATAGTATTACATATAAGAGCATGACCATTCGAATGACAAAAGTGAAATTTGAGCGAACACAAAACTAGAACGGGTACAAATTGTAGATCAAATACTGAATTGACGCCATTGTGCGGTTTACCTTGTTAATTCCTGCTGGTCTCACAATTGGGCCCAGGTGGGATGCCCTGGAGACCTCAACGGTTACTTCACACCGAGGATAGTACATCACGCATGCCTGAAAATGCAGAAAACCATTGTGTATATACATCAGTATTCACTGTCAATCGCTAACTTTAGGGTAAGATTGAATACAGACGAATATATCGATACAATGATACGCTTAAAAGAATGGAAAATATATTCATTTTATTGGAACGTATACAATAAATGCAGAACTCGTCGAAATCGCCGCCTCTGAATCATTTATCGTATGCCTATTTGCTACCTGATATCCATGTGCTGACGACATCGACTGAGCGGTGCCCCACTGGCCAAGCTTCTGCCAATGCTCTTCAGATACAGCTTCAACTGTTTGGAGAAGATAGATCTCCTATCAAATCAGAAAAACAACCGTAACTTAGTAGCCATTCCACAACCTCTTCAATCAATAGGGATCTCTCGAAGCAGTTCTTAAGTGTTTATTGTGTTGCAATAAACAACTCGAACGCACCCTGCTGTGAAGAAGCCTGGACGCAGCCTGTGCAGCACGTCGCCTTGAGCCAATGCCTAAAAACTCAGATCGTGTTTGTCATTAGGTTTTCAGTTCTACTTAGCTGTCTTAACCATGTGCAGCAGCAACATTCCTATTCAATGCTATAATATTAACAAAAAAAATCTATATATATATATATATTTATTTGCGAGACAATATGTTTGTTTATATAAGAAAGTGGAAAGGTCTCCGAGTACTCCATGCTGCCTCGCACAGCTCGAATGTAACCGAGGCGGAAGATAAATTCGATTAAATTGCCTTACCTGCCCCTTGAATACAAATGCAAGAACGTGTAAAGGAGAGAAAAGCTCTATATCGCGCAAAATAGCACAGCGACTCAGCAGACTCATTAGCATACAGACACAATTGAAGAACAATATGTGCGTGTGTGAAAATGTCAATAAAAACGAAATGGGTAACTTTTCATCAAACCATCGGAACACTTCATTGGAAGTGCTACTACTAAATTAGCTAAGTGAATACAATTATAAAGAAAATAGATCGGTTCACGTACAACACAAGTTGTCATTAATCATACGACGCTATTACGTACCACTGCAATTGTCTGTCCGAGCTTCGTTGAGGGCACCCTGCCGCTCGATGAGTAGTGCTCCGGTCCGGTTAAACTCTTTGACGGCAAACTCATCGGGAGTATACCACAAAGCAGCGGCGTCGCTCAACTGGACAACCATTGTCGCTGATCAACCAGTCAGAAAGTTCGCGCAAAACTTCGGTTTCTCTATCGGCGATCAGCTGAAATGGGGTTTATTCTGCTTGTTGGTTATCGTCCGCAAATGGCTACTTGAAATCCAAGCTACAAAAATACAATCGCCGCAGATTCTCTACCACCGTCTGCCTGCTCCGTTGGTGAGACTTCCACTGGAGTACTCTAATCAACCGGCAGCGGCTATCTCATCGTACCACGATAGCGTTGTCAAAGGTGACAAGACAGAGGCGACTGCCAAGACACATCTCAGAGAGGAGACTGCGACGTATTGGGTTACCATAACACGCTGCGCGCTCGTCTATCGCCGAAGCAACAGCTGCACACAGTTCATACAACGAACAGTGCAAAGGCAAGGGCGAGAGAGAGATGTTTGTCTCTGGGCCTTCTGCTCTACTCTGAATCCCTGAGTCCCAGCGTATGGTTTCTGTCAACGGGAAGCTCTAACAGGGCAGAGCTCGGTCTGAATGAGACTCCCTGCCGTTGGTTGGTGGACCTGGGTGAGCCAGCAACAACAACAGCAGCCGCCACTGCCGCCGCCGCCACCACCGCCACAGACAAATAAGCAAGAGCTCTTCGAGCAGAGAACGACGTGGGTCGATTGGTTCGTCGTCTGTTGTTGACTCGACACTTCTCGCTCCTACTTTTGTTGCTGCTGCCGCTGATATCAGCGAGCAAGGTTCCGTCCAGGCTGCTGCTATGATCGCGCCGCTTTGTCGTTTCTGGGCAGAGAGTCGCGCTGGGAGAGAGGGAATGCTCTCGAGGACGCGTCCATGGATGATGACCTGGTTGGTTGGCAACTCGACGGGTGTACCAGGCACCCTGATTCTCATGCAGCACGAAGCAGCGAAGCAGATCTCACACAGTTATACATCATGTATATGTACGTTAAAATCGTACAACACCGCTTACCTTCATAACAAGCGCGAGATCATCAAACGTGACAAGACAAATGAGAGAGTATCAAGGATTGTTTTTTCACTTGTGTGACATATATATATATATATATGTCTATATATCATGTCTATATGTCTATATATATGTCTATATATCATGTCTATATATCATCATATGTCTATATATCATATTTACATATGATATTTAGGAGAGGGTACACATATTTCCGAATGTTGTGTATACACGACATTATACGTTTTGCTCTATTTTACCTCTGGTGCACAATCCTTTAGCCATTACAAGATAATAATTGTTTTTCGAGCTGACCCTCAGCTGTTCCCCTATGTGACAGGCCTCAGCTCTTAACCTTTCAGGTATTCCTATGAGGACCTGTCGGGGCCACCTTTGCTTATTCTCTTCCTTTCTCGTACCTGGCGAGAATCTTCAGCCATTACAAGATGAAGCTATGGCAGTGCATGATTCGATTTAATCGGTATTCTATGAAAACCAATCCGAATAAGGAGACCAGAAGCTGTTCCCGCGCGTTCAGTCCCTCGTGACAATCCGTTCACAGGGACCATCATCACCTCTGTGAACGTCTAGAGAAAAGGAAGTACACGTCTCATTGGAATACACTTCGTAGTTTTGTTCGCGGCTCTGATTACCTGATGTCGGGTTACAGATACATATGTATCAATTAGAAGATGTGAATTTCGGTGAGGTGCGAATTCATGCTCCTATGTATTAGACATATGTACTTTTGCCGTAGCCTACGAAGTTTACATCGATAATGGTGTTTTGTCACCTGTCATCCGTCATTCAATGCCGCAGCTATATTTTAAGAAAATATAGGAAACATTCTAATGTTAATTAATAATAATAATCATTATTATTATTATAATGGCGTTCTCATTTCAGAGAAAACCTGCCCAATTTCCTGTGGCGGAATTTTCTTGACAATCCTTTGTTCTGCGGTGCCCACAATGCCGGACATGAATATCGCATCGGCTGATAGTTTCGTTATCCGGAAATCAGGAGAATTCATTGGTAATTTTACTGTAACATGTTGTATAACACCATCATCAGTAGGCGTTTTGTAGGCCACCGGGTCTCAAAGTAATTTCGACCACTAACCAATATCATTAATATGAAATCTTGAGTATTGCAAGCACAAAAAGGCGACATTTTCATTGACAAATCATATTGAGATGAAGTAACTCTTCGTCGGGCTGCTAGTCTGATTTTAGCGTTGGTCCACTTCCCGGGGGTACATAGACTGATAACTGTTGAGTTGAATAAGACTTATCGGAAGTTCATAGTGGCCTTGTTAAAGCTCTTCAGTTTTGTACGATTACGGATGTTGGTAAATAAATTTGACCGCACCAAATAGTCGTTGTTTTGAAGTTCTTCAAGAAGTCCGAATTGGGATTCTAAAATCTTTGATCTGTACGAAGTACGCTTATAAAAAAATACATCTAATTTTATTGGAGCCGACCATTTTAATGTGTGACATGTTACATGGGATTATGATAACATCTATGAACAAGAAAAAACTCCTGAGTGATATTAGCGATGAATGCATTAGAAAATATCGGACCAACGTACGGTCTGAGCGGGCTCAGGTGTATGTCAAGCTCGCATAAATTCAGACGATTTGAAAGATATTCAAATTTTAGCCCAGGTAGTTGTCCTTGCTCCGCCAAGGATGACAAGCATGAGTTTGTTCAGTTCTGCCCGTTTTCCTTTAACAGATCCATCATCGTCATTGACTTTAAGTGGACGACCAGCGGTGAGATCTCCTCGCTCCACTTTACGTAGCTCGAATTCCCATGAGACTCTCTCGATTAAGGACCGACCAGTCGTCAAAGGTTCCCAAAGATTTCTCTCTCTCTCTATCTCCTAAACAAGAATCTTTAAAGTGACCTCAATTTGCTTCTATATTTCCTAGAAGTGTTTATTTTGGGCTAACGACTCCTCAAGTGACGAGTCTTCGAAGTCAAAGATACCGGGAATCGAGAATCGGAATTCGTAGGGTGCTAGTCGATCAAACACTAGCGAGAATGAAATGGCTGATAACAATTGAGGATCACTGAAACGATTGTATTTGTTTCGCTCTGCTTTCCTTCCGGTACCAGAAGATCGCGGATGAACAAAATGAGATTTGCTTTGAAGATTCGTATGCTCCACTAAATCGGCATTAATGCTCCGGGCGTACGAAGTAGCTGTTGAGGAAAATGTTTCCTTCTAAATCTTGGTTTTATTGAAAACGCTGCTGTCGCCAATTTATTCAGCATCTCACAGCAGATTAACGCGACCCGAGACAGTAGAACCTCAGGACCAACACTCAGATTGTATCTGCCTCTGTCTGTCCGAAAATAAAAATGGCAATAAGAAAGCTCAACTCAACATATATGCACAACGGCAGTTGGGAGTGATTCAAGCCCAAAGCCTTAATAAACGATTCACTGGCGAACAATTGCATTTCGAAGTTCAGATGGCGGCCATTTGACAGTGTATATTAAACAGGCGGTATTCATGAAGGAGCAGCGAAAACTCGTACTCCCTCGTTGCACCTTTTGCGAATGCCGAACTTCAACGATTGAATGACTTGCTTCGATTTGAGACTCAAGTCATTGTCAAGTAGGACCTATAAGGCGAACGAAGAGTGGGATAAAGTGGCTCTGCGCGTTCGGGGAAGGCTGATCAAGGCCGATAAACCATTTGGACACCACAAATATGTCGTGGTGAATAGCTTCAGTTGAATTTCTCTTCGAAGAATTGTACTCTATGCGGATAGACATACGAGAAAGACGTTTAAACCCCATAATATCACACACATACACGAATGTGGCCGGATCCCTCCATCCGAGCCGAAAAACAACCCATTACGCTGCTCATATAGTTGTTGTAATCAAGTTGCTCTTTTTTTTTGTAGAAATATAATTATTTTGTCTGCGGTCACGATTAAGACGCCGAGATGCACACTTGCTGTTATCTTATTCGTTCTGTTATTGGTTATAGCAAACACACCAATGCATTTTATTGAGATAAACCTTTGATTTTATTAATTAAAACAGAATTAATGTCGCTATATTATTTGTTGTTATCATTATCATCATAGTACCGTTATAATAATCAATCAATCAATCCACTGTTGTTGTTGCTGTTGCTGTTGTTGTTTTCATTCTGCTTTATTCTCTCCATCATTATAATCATTTCTCTTTATCTCATTATCGTCGTCATCGTCCCGTACCGATGGTAGTAGTGGTAAGTAGTATTATCCTACTCCTGTTTGCTGTATGTACTCATTGACGTACTCATTGACAATGTTGCTGCTTGTGCTGTTGCTGTTGTTTGTTTTTGGTGTTGTCAATGTTTTTATACAATTGTTGTTTGTTTGTTTGTGTGGACTGCTCAACGCATCGTTGTAGTGTCGTTATTGTTACTATTTGATGTGGTCATTTATTGGGTTCTCTGTTTCGCTGATTTGTCATCGAGTGTCTGTCTGTCGGTCTGTTTGTCTGTCTGTCCGCCTGTGTTATCGTCGTTGATGTCATTGCTACTGCTGATAGTGCTGCTACTTGTTGTGTCGTTACCATCTGAATTTCTCTCTTGAAAAATGCCCGGTAACAATCATTTCTCCTTTGTCATTAAATGGGCGACCGCCTTTCCTCTGTGTATACGAGCATTTACTCTCGCTGCCTCTCGCTACGGAGTAACTCACCTCATCATCACCATCATCATCAGCTATAATGAATAACAGTTGTACCTCTTGCTATTACTTCTGTTGCTGTTAATGTTTGTTGTTGCTGTTGTTGTCGTTGATATTGTTATGCATCATCCCAGTGTAGCTCGCATCTCTTTTTTTCTTATTATTGTCAAGAAGCAGAAGTTGACCTAAGACGATCTGTACAAAGATGACAGAATCACAAGAAAAAAATCATCGAATGAATGGTACCGCTGAATTGTCCGGGTGGTGGCTAACTCGAGACACACACACACACGTACACACGCACGCATCCCTTCTGCTTAAATGTTAATCAATTGGCATTAAATGTTATACATTTAATGTCACCTCAGAGGACACATCGGAGAAAGCATTCGGAGACAATAGAAATGTATAGTTACCGCGAAAAATTACACTTGGCCAGACGATCACCAGCCAGACCTAACGGGCAAGTTAACGGAAGCAACGTGTACGGGACGTTCATTGCTGGAATGGTTTTAACTTACGAATGAATTCAGACACCAGTTTAGTGGTAATGATTGCCTACACACAAACACAGGGAGAGCCTCGATGCCTTTTTGAGAAGGGATTAAACACAATTGGCAGCATGGCGATTGGCATTTAGATAAATAGATTGATAGAGACAGACACGTGGCGAGATACCGAAAATAACAACAACAATATCGGAAGTGGTTTAACATATATATATATATATATATATATATAGCCACAATAGGTGTAGCGGTTCAAATGAGTACACCGTTAAAATATAACATCCTAATATGTGTGTTGCTGTTTGAATTCACTCGTTGTTCTAGCAATGATTGGCAAGACATTGGGCAAATAATATTTAACGTTCAATGTTAACTTTCATCTGTTCGGCCATTCGTCTCACTCGCACTCGATGTCACACGGCAGCGGTTTGGCTGTTCGCTACGCGGTGGTTGAATGGGGGTGGATGAACAACAATAACATCAACATCATAATCTCACTGTCTAATCATACATATTCCTCCGGACATGATTTGAAGAGCATGATTTATCTGGCTTAGATTTATACCAATTCATACAGGGCTATGAGAGCCGAGCAGGATAGCTAATCTCATGTCATACAAAGAATAATAATGCCCCGGTAGCGGTGGCGGCTGGACACACAGTGTTTCTGCGGATACGGATGTGTTTGCAACATTTAGGGACGAAAAACAACGCAACAAAACAGATACAGTGGATTCACCAAACAGACCGACATTGGCAAAGCAGCCTGCATTGCCAAGAACCTTGTCAGGCTGTCACTACAAAGCTGTCAACATCCTTACCCCACCACAGCCGAAACTACACCGACACACGCTTACACACAAAGACGTTCTCATTGACGATGGCACTACTAATTAATGAAAGTAATGAATAATCTCAATGCGATGTCAATAACTCATACATGTATGCACAAACTGGACTAAATTTCTATTATGCCTGCGTATGTAAGTGGTAAATACTGAAAAAATAATGCATTGCTATTTACGGTACTTCAACTAGAAATCCTTGATTCGACTTGCTGTTGTTGTTATTGTTGTTGCAATATTCTTACAATTACTACTATAGAATTTGCTGTTCACACCTCGTCGTTCTGCGTAATACTATTTTTCAAAGCGACAAAATTCGTTGAAATCGTAGCCACAATTTAAGTTCGCTAGCCAGCTGTACGGCGTTGCCTCCGCTTAGGACAGTTGGAGCGACGAATATTTTCTGATATTCTGATCTAACCACGAATGGCATTAGCCGTTTAGTCGATGCATTCACCAAACAATAACCAGCATCGTCCTGTACGCGAATTACTAGACCAGGACAATGATACCAAACAAACAAATGTGGTACTCGCTTGCGGAGATTCATCACTATTCCCAGCAGCGAGCAGCAATGGTCACAACAGAACGACTATACAATTTGTTCTGCTATTGTAGTATTTAATTAATTACTATTATTAATCTGCAATTGTAATAATATAATTCTTAGCGTTGCCTCAAAACAAATGAGACGCCAATAGGTTAGGTTTGTTTCGACTCTCGAAGAGGTCGCGCGAAACGGTTAATGTTGTTAATGTTGTTGATATTATTATTGTTATTATGATTATTATTATTATATGTACTAGAATGAAGTAGAATCACAAACAGTGGAGCGCGAACCTCCGACAACTTCGTGAAGCCGAACCAAGAAGTGGTGACGGATCGTGGCTGGCCACATTATCACCGCGGCACGTCATTCTGTGAGAGCACACTATACCCCAACAAGAATTTGCTTGAAACCAAGATAATACCTTACCCCGGCCCTTCAAGCGTTACGGGTGTCCCCTTGATATTTCCTTGATTACGTGGCAAGATCAGCTGAGGCATGGTCATCGACTATGGCAGGGACTGGCATCCTCAGGAGGGAGGCCACACAGGGGCAGCAGTAGCTTTGGCGGTGGTCATCCATTGGCAATGAGTGAAAGCAAGACATAAAACTCTGTACTGTGGAAATGATCGGTACACTTGGCATCAGCGTCTTTGATGAGGACGGAGTACGGCGGACCCATAGCGTATGTCTCCTATTCGTAAATAACGCAACAAAAAAAGGCACCACCGTATAGTAATTGGAGACACACTGCATCATTCGTTTCGTACAATTAGCTGAATTGAACGTGTCATCTTTTGTAGAACTGTTACAGCACGAGGGTGACAAGAAGAACAAAACATGAATGAAACATGATGATGATAGACAAATGAGAGAATCAAACAGATAGTACACACAAAAGATTAAGCTGCGAACACAAATATTGTAAAGTCAATGAAATCAACAACAAATCCCCGTTCGGTCACTTCGTGTACACTCACTCTTCTAATTATATATATATATTATATATATATATATGTGCGGGTATATGACGGCAGCAAGCAAGACAACTATATACAATGATAATCGTAGTACTGAAAACGTTAGGGAATGAAAATAATTCAACCAAGGACCAGTGATCAGTCAAGTGATCGAAGCATTGTATAGCACCAGTTGGGACTGTTAGTTAGGCCGCTTGGACAGATTGTTTCTATTTTCACAACGTCTTCTTAAACAGGGGTCGCTGTCCAAAACGAACAACATATGCTCTGCACATACCCGGAGGTGGGGGATGATCAGCGGGGATCTGGGGTGTGGAGTAGGCTGAGATGGATAAAAATGGGCAACCTTCACAATCAAGGGTTGTTTCTAGGTATTGGGGGCGATATTTGAATGCTAGTACCCTTATCACTCAGGTCGGCTTGACAGAAGACGCGACTGTCCAGTCAAAATGGCGGTTCAAAAAAAGCAACAACCAGAGAATACCGGGGATGTTGGAAAAGTGACTGTAACTGCTCACCTCGAACAGACTGTGAATCCAGCCATTAAGTGGCGTTTGTTATGGCCAACTCTCTCTCTATATATATATATATATCTGTCTATCTAGCCGGTGACTGGCCGTTTATATATATATATATATATATATATATATGTCCTTGTCGAAAAGAACGATCAACGATGTGTGTGACGATGTAGCCACGGTTAAGTACCAACCCATTATATATATATACACGCACATGTACGTGCACCCATATAAACAGCGGTGTATTTATATATAGGTATGATACGGCATGGAGTTGGACAGCTAGAATACATTAGCAGATAGGGATCCTTCGATAATATGGCATCGACACAAGATGCGAGGAAGACGGAATAATTATAGCGTATCTTATTGTTGTTTTTGTCACTCGTCGACTTCGTGTGTGTGTGTGTCTCTCGGTGTGTGTGTGTGGTGTGTGACTTCATTTTTTATGATGACGTGATTCATGCAGGGTGCAGTGTTCACCGGCGGTTGGGGTCGGACACGGACATGGGTAGACACTCGAGTGGGAATAAACACATTATGCCTCGAAGTAGCAGCAGACGAGGTGATGTAGGTGATGTGTTATTGTTATTATAGGTTGGGAAAAATCGGCGATCAGAATCAACAATGTGCTCAATGGGTGAACGTATGCTGCAAATACACGGGGCAGCGACGGCGGCTAGGGTCGGTCTGAATATAATAATAATAATAAGAGGGTCAATAGATTAGTGCGTTTAACCTTCGCGCCGTGCAGTTGAGAGGTCGTTGAAATGAAAAACAGTGATACAATGCAGACCTTCAAAATGACAATGTTGTGGTATTGTTGACAACACACGCACCGTATAGAAACTGACGAAGCATCATTTATCTTAATAATAATAATAGTTACCATATATTTAGATATATACATATACAATATATGAATATTAAGTGACCGACCACACAATCTCACCCTATTTTTTCTCCCCTCTCTGCCTCGCTCTCTGTCTCGCAGCTGCTTATAGCTGTTGGTCTCTGATACGTGTGTGTGTGTGTGTGAGCGTGTGTGTGCTTGTCTGGATTGAGTTTATGTGCGGGTCTACGTGCCTCTGTGTTCGTTGTTGTTGAAATTAGTCTCACTCGAACTGACTGAGAAGAGGTTTGTCCCCCTTAATTTGATCCGTACAAATCAACAGCCAAAACAATGGCGTATAAACAATATCGACGCCGTGACCTAAGCCCCACCCTGGTGTCAGATCGATACAAGGCTACATGTCACTGAGAGACGACGCAATGAGGTGGCATCTTCCTGATGGTTCGTTCAATGAGAGTATGAAAGAGACAATAATGAAGGTGTAAATACGTTAGCCTCATCGGCGACGAACACGAGGTGGCTACACATCAGAAATGATCGAAATAGTCGAGTCGCATTGCATAGATGTGTTATGCCCGGACGCGAAATCACGCTCGGCGGTGCTTTCCGATTCTGGTCATAGTGAACAGTCAAAACACGTCGGTGTCACACGTCTCGATTACGACTATAAGCTATCACCAATAGAACGTGAAGGCAGCCCCCTTCGTCACTAAGGCTGTCATCGTTGACCGTTAAATTGAACACGGAATAAGAATAATACATTGATACAGCATTATTATTTTTCTGTAGTAAAATGTACGTGTTCACGTCTCATTGTTCGATCTCTCTCTCTCTCTATGGCCCAAGTGTTCGTTTGCCGATTCGAGAAGTTCGACCCGTTTTTCGCCCTTCCTGTTCATCATCATTGTCATTATGAATGACAGACGAGACGAGCGTAAACAATAGAATAATGACATCCTGTATATTTATAGTGATGGTCGGATCCATAAGATCATATATATATATATATATATATATTTGTTGTATGTGTTCTTGTTTCGTGTGAATGTGTGTAAACCGTAATATAGTGTTCTTTTAATAATATGCATTAATAGCTATTGACAAAACGCGTCAAATGTCGCCACATCGACGTCGAGCAAGGTAGTGCGTAATATGGTCAACACGTTCTATTAGTTCTATATATATATATATATATATATATATTACTATCAGTGAATTCGTTCACTAGTTAGTTGATAGAAGTGTAGTTAGAAAAGTGATTAGGTTTATGACATCACCGCTTCACGGGATTCAAACCTCTCAACAAATATCTCGATATAGGTACGCAGATAGAAATACCAATGAGGACGCACAGGAGGCACCAACCTCATGCTGAGGGAGAGAAACACCCCTAAAATCGGTGATCCTCTTCGACAAAGGAATACCACCAATGTACCGACAGCTGCTGACGTCCGTGATCAAACATTTGTCATTTCTGGCGAATGTTTAGCCCAAGAGGCTTGCATCAGATGTCGGACAGTGTTGGATTTATGATGTCCTAATTCGCAGATGAAGCTAAGACTATCTCAAGAATAGTCGACTATGATCTGCGCGCGGCCCAGCCTATCATGATGGGTAAGGTTCTGTTCTACGGGCTGTTTACTGACGTCTCCGCAAAGGTAGATACACATAAGTGAGTGAATGCTAATTGGGGTGGCTATGGGCAATGACCTTGCAATGATCAATATCCACATGAGTAATGAAATTATGCAGATGGCAACCAGATGTAACAACAACATATATATATATATATATATATATATAACACGAATTAGCTTGTTTTCTACGATCTTTTGCTAATCATAGTTTACAGGCGGGCATCTGCACTGTGCCCTCAACTTTTGTGCTCTGGGGTTGTCGTCAACGTTGGTCGCTAACTGTCATCATCCTTTGAGGCTGCTGTCACAAGTCGTTAATGAACTCATCAATCTTGCTCAATCAATTCAAATCGCTTCCCCGTTCAAAGTCCGTCAGTTTGATTTTCTGCTTGCCCACGACACGGGCCACTTTTACCACTGTGGTTTTTCCTCTTCTAAATCGTTGTGCAGGCGGTCGTATGAAAATCTACAAACGGTGCGTGTGTACGTCTGTGCGTACCCTCAGCCAAAACAAAATGATGACAGGAAATGATGACAGGACTAAACATGAATGGACAAGGGACAGATGCGTACAGATGATAATGATGATTAGTATGATTATTATTATTCATTGTGTGAGAGGGACAACATTCTGACAAATTGCAGGGGCAGGAAAAATGACAGGCGTGCGTGTATTTGGATGTGCTGGTATTCCTCTCTCTCTCTTTGTCTATATATATATATATATATAATCGACCCAGCACATCGGTGCTTTAGGCGTGTTAACGTAAATAGGTGATGATTACGTCCATGTGACGGGGTTTAAATGTTGGCGGGTTTAGTGCCGATGCCTTGACTCTGTATGTATGTGTATTCTGTGTATGTATATATATATGTGTGTGTATTTGTGATGACAGTAGTAGTAGTAGTAGTAGTAGTCGATTACTATGGAGGAGGGATGTGGCAGAGAAATCGTCAGGGCAATTGGACATAAGCAGGCTACATTGTGTGACATGTGTAGATGTTTAGCGTTCTGCCCAGTGCTTGAATCGAGCGTTTGAACCCATTCATTTCCAGGGTTCACCACAAATAATCGCCTTCATCATCATCATCATCATCACAATAAAAATAATAAGAGAAATTATAATAGTTGTATATCAAGAGTGGATATGATATAATACAAAGTGACAAAACAATGATCCAAACATCTGTCTATATAATATATGTATTTGTATAATCCTTGTCGCGTGTATTACTTAATAATCTGGTCATAATATATATATATATATATTTCACCATGTATGGTAGGTGAATAATGATCGTCATCATTCTATAGTCGTATCTTATCTTATAATCATAGGGAAAATAATCATAGCAATAATAAAATAATTCACATTTTAAACATACACACATCAACATGTATACACATCGCCCATAAATTTGCTCGTCTACTACAATAACAGCAGATCGTCTCCGATTGTAAGAAAGATGATAGGTGATCATGGCTTAGAACAGTTAATTAAATCGATTCATTAGTCGATGCTATTCTGGGAGAAGATGAACGATGATATCATGATATTGTATAATGGCGAATAGTAATCACAATAAAAATCAATTAATTAATACCATCCATCTAGCCATCAGCACACATCGAAGATTGTTGCTACGAGTTATTATTGAATACGTTACTTTCTGATCCCGTTTTTGTTATTAACTTAATGCCGACTGGCATAATGATAAGAATAATAATAACCGCATTGTTATATTGTGTTATGTTGTATTATTATTATTCTTATTATAGCGAGGGCAACTTCGCAGCAAGTGTCACTGAGGCGATAATAATCCTTAACAATGCTTTTGTAGCATTTAAGTAGCTATGATAATTAACATTCGATAAAAGGGACATTTTGAATGCGGTGGGCGAACTAATTGGCGAACTTAATCACCGGGAACAACCGGCGTAAGATGTCGATGACCAGGAGAAGCGTTGTTTACTAATAGAATCTAATGAGATGAAATTAATTCGATTGATGATCTCATTGTAGTGTGGTGTTTTTTCATAGGATGCATCGGGCCTTAAACCCAAGCCTAGTCCATGTGTATTCCTGATCGAGTGATTTTTGCCACGAGTGATTTCGTCATTACTGCCTACACAAGTCATGTGTCCATATTATTTCTTCCTTCCATCGACACCCGCTTAGCAAAATGATCAGCTTTCATATTTATTTCTGCTGCTGCTGCTGCCAACTAAAAAAATTACCTTGAACTTATCATGTCAGCAATACCGATCGCCGTTTGCTACGAAAAAAGGGTCACGCATCAATTTGAATAGCTACAATCGAGAGGCTCTAAATGTTGCTAATCTCGTCACTTTTAGTCCTGCCAATTAACTGAGTAGGCCACCTACTAATCTTCTGCTATCTTGAATGATATTTTTCGTCGTTGATGTTGTTGTTGTTGTAGCTGTTGTTACAGCTCGTTCTGTTAATGGGTTCGGTTCATATCTCTGTTACGTACGAGAGGTTGGCTGGCGAGTCACAGTGATGTAATGTAGATCTGTGTGTTCTGTATTTCTCATGTCCTTCGTAGTCTCGTCTATTACGCTGTTCGTGTCTGCTACAGCTGCTCTCAATTGATTTCGGGCGGCTAATTCGCCACCACAAAACGGCCTGGCAAGTGGCCTTACAAAAGTCCACATATCATCATTAATATTACCACTCTATTATTATTATTATTATTATTAATCATTATCGACACTATCCACAAAGCTATATGAAGTTCAAATTTTCTTGTCAGCATCATAACATCACTCATCACTATGCTACATCTATCCGTGTGTATTAGCCGTATCAATGTGCTTTGTCCTGCCTGTTGTTGTAATGGGGTGCTACATTTCCTTATTTGTCAGCCATACTGACGATGTCAACAAACGTCTAGCGGGCTTAATTTACTATCAGTCCGTCATGCGTCGAGTAAATTAATTAACGACATTATCTCAACGGGCGTTACAGCGCCATATATCTCGCATTTAATAGCGGTTATAAGAATAATAATAATAGTAATAATATCTTCGTCATTCTTATTCGGTTTTGTATAAGCAAGTCTTCTGTTGTAGCTATGTCGTACGTGTCTCGTCTCTGGTGGTGGTGCGGGTTTCGCTGTTGTTGTTGTTGTTGTTATTGTGTTTATCGCGATGCTTCGCTGTATTGTCGAAGTGTTCTCAGTGTTCGTGGTTGTCACTATTTTCGAATACGCGCGAAGGTGTGTGCGGTTCTGTGTGTACATCTTTCCGTTATCTATTAATTATTATTCTTATTATCATCTGTCTGTCGGCCCGTACTTATATATATATATATATATATATGTGCTCGCTTGTATTATGTTGTTATGTTATCATATCTAGCAGCATCGCATGTAATAAGTTCAGTTAACATCTCCAATCAATCACGAAGAACTAAACAAGTGGAACCAACCAACCAAACATCAAATGGTTGAGCTACGCCCGAGTCGCAACCTGGACGACTATATCTATATCTGCCTGTATCCGTTTAGCGTCGCCATCCATCAATTATTTTTCTCTCCGTTATTCGTCATTACTCTTATTTTATCATTATTATTGTCATCATCATCATCATCAATATTATCATTTATTATTATAATTATTATAATAATAATTATTATTATCGACTCGTCCATTTTCATCATCAGCGATAACAGTAGAGATGGGGATCGTTTGTATTATTTATATTTATATTATTAATTATTATTATTATTCGTGGTAAATCGCGCTCTTTCGCTCTATTTCTCTGTCTGCCTCTCATTATGTCACCATCTCATCACCATCCTCTCCTCTCATTAATGTATTTCGCATAATTATCCTTTAATCTCTCTCTCTCTCCCTCTCTTTCTCTCTCTCTCTCTCTCTCTCTCTCTTGTTTCTTTTAACCGTTCCTATTTCCTTTGAAGTCTCTCTGTGTTGTTCTTTCCCGTTCAGCTTGTTTATCTATCGTTCAGCGTTCATCTGCATTATGTTTTTGTGTGTTAGTGTACGGAGAAAGAGAGAGAGAGAGAGAGAGACAGAGAGGAGTTGACTTTCGGTCATCTCCTTCGTCTTTCTATGTACCTGCTAATCTACAAAATATGCTACAGGCCGGGCAGCAATTTCTCCCGGGAACATTGCTAGGACCGGCGTTGGCGGTCCCCGCCTGGTGATGTTAATGAAGTGTGCCGTCAATTTCAGCATAGTGCCGCATCCTCAGCCTTCGTACCGTACGGCTTCGGGCGGTCGGTGTTCACCTCTCGAATGTCGGACCACAACAGCTTCGTCCAGCGATGTGACGTAAAGACCGTTATGACGACAATTGAAGAAAGTGAACTGAGGATATAACCACAGACCCGAACCAATGATCCGACCACAGTCAGCGGTCCCCACCTCACAGCTGCTATAATAATCTCTGTAAGGGTGGCCTGTAGTATACGGGCTGCTTGGCATTCTCTACCTCTACGAGAAGAGGATATGTTGTCGATGTCGCAACTCTATCTGTTTCGATGGTGGCTGGATCGGTCAATCGATCGAGACCATTGCACCGGGGGTCCAACTATAACGCACATTACTGCGGCCCACAATCTGTGCCGAACGTAGACCAACATCGTTGGTCACACGTTTTGTCACCGACTCGATCGCGATCCAGATCCCGCATGATGTCGCTCACGCACACACATATACATATATATATATATATGTATATATATATATGTATTTATATATTTTGCTGTTCAACTTACTAGTAATTATTTTATATGGGCAATTGGCATGTATTTGCCTTCAAAGTTATTTCTCTCAGTCATTGATTCCTCTTTCGTGTCTCGTTAGTTTTAATTCGCCTTTCGTTAATCTACTAGCTGAACTTCATCACACCGGGCTGGCAATATTCGATTCGCAATAATAGTAGTATATATATATATATATATATATATATATATATATATAGTTTCTTTCCTTCGTTCCGTTTTCTCATAGATGTGTGAGATCTGACGACGAAATTGCGGACGTTACGACTGACTCTCAATTGGGAACCGCCGCGAGGCCCAACGGGGACACATTGGACCAGTGAGTTCTTCTTCGACGAAACTTCCTTCCTCCATCGATGATTCGTATACAAGAACACTCGGATAAGAAAACGTGTGTCGTCAATATCATCATCATCATCATCATCATAGTATATTAGCGTTAATTAGTATAGCGTATAGTCGGCAGTGGCCTTCATTCAGCTGTGCGAGCCAGAAGTCATCTAGATGGATGGATGGCGGGCTGGCAGCGCAATAGCTGTATGTGGCGCTCAAGTACGTCCTGTACAACGACCATTCGGTCTATTCGGCTATGTCTAGGCCACGAATACATGGACAAAAGTACCATGAGAGAAAGCTGGGTTTAGGGATCTTTGGAGGCGAGGGTCGAGCGGGTCGTTCGTAACCGACCCGTACTGGACCGAACTCTTTCGAACTGTTGTGTTCGTATAAGAACAATGAGACGGCTCCTTCAACGGGGATCAATAAGACGACAGACAACAGGCCGAGTTATCGATCCTCACTCAAGCACTTACTCATGCACGGATATCATTGTATTGTATCGCTCTAGGCCTTTAGGCCATCATAGACGAGATTAGAAACGTCCCCTATAGGCACCCCCCTCATTTTTCTTTCCTTTTCTTTCTCTCTCTCTCTCTCTCTCTCTCTCCCAACGTCGTCTTTGTATCTGCAGCATTTATTTGCATGTATTTTATTATTCACTTATGCATTGTTACCGTAAATGTATCTTTGTCGTCGTCCTTCAGTCAGGAACTGGGCGCGCACTGTCCACTGTTCTTGTGTGTATATGTGTGTTTGCTTGTCATGTTACCACGCCACACCATGGTGGTAACATCGTCAAAAAGGTCGTGCCTTCAAGGGATGGTTCTCTTCGGCTCGGTCGGATCCTGCAGACTAGGACCGCTTTTTGTTGTTTTGTCACATTGTTTGATTCGGACGATATGGTATGATGCATTGTTTGGAGGGGGTGTGTGTTGACGTCGTGGTTTGTGGTCTAATAGGTGCATATGATCCTTGTTCCGAAGGACGTACATCCAACGCAGAGGGTGACACATATAGGGCTGTTCGGGTTTTGTTTAGGTGGAGGTGCATGAATACGGCGTGAGTGGGTAGAGTTGTTGTGGTTGTTGTTGTTTGTATCATTAGGCTGGTATCTTACGATCGTGGCGCCGGCGTTCGGTGGGGGCCAGGCTAACGTCATCATACTAGCAACATTGTCTGGCCCACGCGACTACCATCGCCGTGCGCGAAGTGCGCAAAGTGACTCAGCTCAATAGGAGACCGACCACCACTTGGACACCGTAAACCCTTGCCCTGTAGATTGTACCTTGGGGATATGGGAGGGTTTGATAGGTAGCAGGAGTCGGTTATACGTAGTAGAGTATACTTGCGTGTCCGTACTCGTCAAAATGATGCGGTTTCGTTTTGTCAGTTGGAATTGAACAGAGGATGCCCACCCTTGTAGTTTTGTTTGCAGATACGATCGTCGTGTTTGTGGTGCCGACTCAGGCGGCGGTTCTGCTGCAAATAGGGTGCATTTACTGGCAGTTGCATCCATCAGCTGATAGCTCCTTACCGCCGTTACTTGGAGCACTTGGAACAGGAAGATGATTTCTGAGACCTCGTTCCAGCCGTGAGATTGGTCTCTGTATCGCAATCGCGTGTTTGTTTGACCTCGTTATCTCAGCGTGTCGTACAGGCCATCACGAATCCATCACTGACGGCCACATCGAGCGGATTAATTCATCGAGCTGCTTATGACTGGGAGGTTACTATTAAGTTATGACGTAGTTAAGAGAACAGCGCACACATATGTATCTACTATTATTATTATTATTATTATTATAATTATTATTAGTAGTAGTAGTAGTATAATCATTATCATCTTCATTATGCGTGTCCAATCCCTCTGATAGGAGGGTTTGAAATCCTATAGGCTTGCTATTATATTTCCATAGTCCAGCTCATACAATCAGGCAAAAGGCACAGACAGCAACATTATAGTGAGTGGTACAACAAATATGATGTCTTCGTTGTTGATATCAATCTTTAGTTTCTATGCTCATGTCCAGCCCACACGGCTTGCTGCAGTGATACGGCAGATGGGTAGTAGGCAGTCCAATTGCACCCACGAATTTGGGAGTTGGGAAAATTAAAATCAGGCTCCCCCCAATCCGCTTTTGTCATACACCTAAGCCCGATCTCATCCCAAGTTAAAAAAAATCGTATTTAGTACGCACATGGCTTAGCAACCGTTTCTCACGTCGACTTGTTCCGCAACAAAGTTAGCTAATCATGTCACAAGGTGAAGTGTCAAAAGACGATCAACATTCAACAGATGAATGTGGATGATATAATCAGCACGGTGTCTGGGAGCCGAACTCATTATATAGGAAAGAATCTTAGGGCCAGTTCGTTCAGCGATAGCAAAGTTTAGAGCAGATATAAATCGATTGAACAAAAAACGTCTATGATACACGTGCACATGACCACCACTGGTCCGGCGGATTACAGGCTGGCGGAACTTGGTCGAGGCCACCTTAAACTTTAGGGTAATTGTCGCTCCATGAACCCACTCGGGTAAATGGACACCGAGGGTCGTTTGTTTGTTTGTACCATATCGACCGTCAGCATCGATGATAAAAAAAAAGACGAAGTTCAAGCTGAACTTTAGCAGCTCCAACACGATACGACGAACTCCACGGAGGGTTCTTTCAAGAACAAAACTTAATTTTCTTTTTCTCGATTCGACACCAAACGAATGAATCAAGTACTTGATAGATTATAGTGAATCGTTCACCCCGACGAACGCCTACCCTCAACGAATGCTCTATGCGACAACCTCTATACCGCCCAATGTCGGATTTCCCCATCATGCACCATAGTGGCATTTTAGTCGCGTACATAGGCGAAACGAGTAGTGAGCGATTTGTAAGTTCATCGTCCCAAAGCGTATTTGCGAGCACATGATCGACCCCATCATTGGCTTGAACATGGTCAGCGAATGGGGCATACAAATCGGAACACAGAGAAGCGAGCTCTGAAAGTTTTTTTTCGCTTTGTTGCTGTGAATGTAGAATAACAATAGCCGCGGTTGTCGGCGAAGTGATGCTGTCATTATTTCACTGGCCTTTTGTGGGGGAGCCCGATCGTGGACTGCCTATTATGCAGTTTTTCAGCCGACGCCTCTCTTCACCCTGATCGTAGTGATTATTAATCAAATTCCCTCAGTGTGCAATTTCTGCCCCAGACGTCAATAATGTCAGCTGTTTAGATCGGGGCCAACGGTTATGCATGGTCTTGTGACTGCGCGTCATGCCGTATACGCTATCTAGGCCATACATCAACCACGGCAGGATGAAGTAGAAAGGAACAACGCCAAAGACTGATCAATTTCATATATATATATATATATATATGTCAATAAATGAATATCAGTCAACCAGGCAGTCCATCATCATTCGCTCAGTCAATTAATTAGTAGAAGCGGTAATAATAGTAGTAGTAGTAGTGCTGATAGTAGCAATAATATTCACCTCATTAGGCCAAGTTTGCAACCATTAACAGTGTGGCGTCGTGAAAGTGATCTTTCAGTAATTTGCACAAAGGCGATTCGAACGATAGAATTCATTTACCCTACTCTATGTATATAATATACTCATTATATATATATATGTTTATCCGAGCCTTTCTAGAAACTAGCGCATACGAGCAGTAGCATGTGCATTCTTACCAGCGCTAATAGCAATAGTATATATATATATATATATATATATATATAATATTAAACAAGAGGCCTCTATTTGTACAGCGTTGTATGCTGAGTTCGGCCGGGCAGTTAAGTTACCTGCGCCACAGCGGACGCTAACGCCACAAGGCCGTCGCTCAGTCGGATGTATTAATCTGTCTCTTAATGTCTACGCCTACATCAGCTACATCTGGAAGCCACGCCCCACTCAACGAGGTTTGGCCATCTTTCCTTCAATCAAGTATTATTATTATTAATTACTGCGATTCGCTTGTTCCTGTCTGTTATGTAATCTTCCCTCCCCCTATCTCTCACTCTCTAGCATTGTTTCATTTTCATTCCCCTCCATAATTAGCATTATAATTATTTCTCATTTGGCGTTTGGCGCAACGATAGGATACGTGCCTGTTTCATCTTCTCTGTTATCATGTCTAATCAGCACAGCATTATCTTAGTTGTGTGTGGAGGGGGGCTCATAATGTTAAAACCCGTTGATTCTTATCGCCATCTTTCCCGCCAATATCAGTCATCATATGATATGATGATGATGATGCTGAATATCTCCAAAGGTTATATTTCAACATTTTGCTAGCAGAATGAGCAGTTCATAGAACAAGTCATCACTCAATCAATCAATGATCAGTCAGTTGTTACCTAACGTATTTTAGCATAACTCGATCGGTTATGACGCCACATCATGTGAGGCAGCCAATTCGCTACGGTGATAGTACACTGGTGTATATATTAATAACAATAACAATACAAATACTACCAGCGTCCACCGCAGTGGCTCTGCACCAGCGTACTGCACAACAAACAGCATCGCAGCTCTGCTTGCATCATCAGTTGTACGAGGTTGGCGTAC
The DNA here is from genome assembly GCA_019614645.1 of Stratiolaelaps scimitus. Classification (NCBI taxonomy): domain Eukaryota; kingdom Metazoa; phylum Arthropoda; class Arachnida; order Mesostigmata; family Laelapidae; genus Stratiolaelaps; species Stratiolaelaps scimitus. Next base: position 5,078,461 of record JABWDB010000020.1, on the reverse strand, counting down.
GCTAGCCTGTGCACTCCTCAGGAACACAAGGTCGCATGCACGAATGCATTAAATTCGATCCCCTCTCATCACATGGCTTGTGCTTGAATGATACAAGGTGCAGCAGAATTTAGACAGAGACAAATGTTGCCGCCTCTCCATTCTGCCAATAGGTTGCACTGTTTCATGCCGTCTTACGCGGCTGGAAGTGTCTCAGTATCCTGCAGGCTCTCGGCCTGAACGTCTGCGCTTGCTGGGACAATCGTGCAACATCTTTTGCTGTCCGCCGTCGAAACGATAGTATCAATAGATAGATAATGATTTATAGGTCGATAGGGATCTGGCAAAAAAGCTCCCACGACGACAACGACCAACTAACCAGTCCCTCATCGGTAACAATTTACTTCGATGTCTAAGGATCTCGATAGATTAACATACACATGTAATATATATATATATATATAATTAGTCGCGGTGGTGGTCCATGCTCTACGTTCCCGTATCAAAGTTCATTGTGATATCAATGATCTGATCTAGGAGGTATTTTAAATAAAACATGACGATCATCATCATGGCCAGTCGAGAGTAGCGTATTTTGGAGCGATCTTTTACAGTTCGCTTTGTCATTAGCAAATCAGTTGTCTCAATCGATTAATAAAACAAACGCTGTTATTGATAACAAATTTGTCGAGTTCAAATACAAAGATGGCGAGCTGTTCTCTGACAGAATGTCTATCCATATATATATATATAGACATATATATATGTTTTAAATATAGGGTCATCTATTAGATAGCAGATCGCTTTTCCGCTCGGTACGACATTTCGTTGCCACTAACGAAATGTGTCAGTGTGAGATACTGACAGCTGAACAGGGACATTCGGCAGCGTCCATATAGCTAGGTACGTTGCCGGGGTCCCCTTTTTTCGTAAACGCTAATTTTAACTTAAGTCACCGCTTTTCGGCGAACGACACCCCTTCAACAAGCGGTTGAGCTTTTCCACAAATGAAATTACTCATCTATTTTGGCCTTTGGTCAAATCTGTGTTTGCATACCGATTAGGTTCATTCAAGCTCGAAATCAATCAAGCAAGTTATAACCCAATATTCATCGACGGCAGGAGGTTAACGATCACTGCACCAGCTTATTGAGTAGGTCCGTTCGTTTGAACTATTCTGCAACTGTTGCTACTGTTGTTGTCATTGTTGTTGTCATTGCTGTTGTTGTTGTTGTTGTTGTTGTTGTTGTTGTTGTTGTTGTTGTTGTCGTCGTCGTCGTCGTCGTTATAATTAGGACGACAATTGCTTGTTGTATCGATAGTTGTAGTTATAGTTGCCTTAATTCTAGAACTAGTAGGTAGTAATTGCGAATAGATAGAAGAAGTTGTATGAGAATGAGATGATAGAATGTTATTTTACCCTATGGATGACTTGTGTATCTAAATGTGATAGCAATAGCTCTAGATAGCATTGTTTTCTTTTTCTGCACACACAAGCACATTATTATTCTCCTTTGTATTTATCTCTAAATTAATCGTCTTCCTCTTCATTAATCATCCACCTGCTGTTTTTGTTGGTACTGTAATTATTATTATTATCATTATCATCATCATTATCGTATTTGTAGAATGCTGTAATCTTCGTACTGTATTTTCCTGCGGTTGCTACTGCTGTTGTCGTCACTATTGATATTTTGTGCCTATTCGTTATGCTGCTGTCATTTGTTGTCGCTGTTACTGTTGTGATTAGAATTAAGAATAATAGTAATATGATTAGTAGTACCTACTACTATTATGGGGATCGCTCGTGGAAGTTGAGTAATCCTAGCAGTGGAGTAGTCCCAGCCATCTGCGTCCCCGTTACAGCTGCTCGAGCTGCTGCTGCTGCGATTCTTGCACAGCGTTGTTCCTGGCGATCGGTATCGCTGGCCTGGTTTCTCTCTCTCTCTTCCTCTCTCGATGTCGTCATTGTTGTGGTTGTTGCTGTTGTTGATTTTCTGTTCATAGATTACTACCGCTGCTGCTGCTGCTGTTGCCAGCAGTTCTTCTGCGGCCGCACTTGCTGCCGCTAGATGAAAAAGTGTATATTTTATCATTAATTTGATGATTAATAATAGTTCATCATTATTACACGTGGCCACATGCTCCGACGTCGTTCGTCGATGTTTAGACGGCGGTCTCTACGTTGGTATCTTTTTCCTGCTCCTTGTTGGAATTGGTATTGTTCACGTTAGTGTTAGAGTTGGTTGTGGTGTTGGAAGTGCTCGAATGCTGTTGTTGTTGTCCGTGGGCATTTGTGCTTGAGGAGGTGGGGCCAGGACAAGGTCCGGCGGTGGTCGGACTTCCTGGGGAACGCGGAGAAGCTACGCCTCCCGAGTTACGTTTCGTCAGGTGCGCCGCCGCCGCGGGGTTCTGTCGAGTGTCGACAGTACTTCGGAAGGCATTTACAACACGGATCTGGAAAACGCAGCCCGAGCCACGGTGACGGAGGGTAGAGACAGGAACGTGAAGCAAGACAATGTTAGAAATACTGCACCCAACAACATTAAGCACTATTTGGCACTACTTTATGGCATCACACATCTATGTTGAGAGAGAGCAGCACCATTTCTATTTGGATGCTGTGGTTACACACGAGAACACACTGGCACGATACGAGCTACCGCCGGATGGGTGACTCTGATAGTAGAGCGTCGTCGTCGTCGTTAGCGTTTGTGCACATCGCAGAGTGGCTGATTAAGCTGCAGGCAAGGCTACCTATATATATATATATATATCGAAACTAACGATGAGCAAGGATCGCCGGCGACGCGATGCTGAACCCATCTCCAATCCGGCGGCTACGCACACAACGTCACAATGAAACAGAGCGCGTGCTACTGTGTCAGCCCAAAGCCGAGGATATATATATATATATATGTATATATGAATATACATATATATATATATATATATATAGTGCTACCTGCTGAGACATGAACGAATAGCGATCGATGCTTTGCTTTTCTCGTGCCATATATATATATATATCTTACCATGCTTGCCATATGATACAAATTATATATATATATATATGTTTGTGTTTCATTTTTTTTGTATATGGCAAGCATAGTAAGAGGGCAGGTGGTTAGACAAGAAAAAGCATGCAGTCAGTCCATCAATCAATCAGCAAGCGCCAGTTGCTGGCGAGCCAAACGTATATACGTATATAAGCTACTGCTGCCCCAATCGTAAAAAAAAACACACCGTCACAATGACCTGCTAGAGGACCAAGACTGGAACAATCGAGATGAATTGAATTGAATTACGCAGATCGCAAAACAGAAAAAAAAAGACACAAAAATAGCAACAAACAAACTAACAAGCAGTACAGCAACAATAATATTGCTGGTCATTGGCTGTTGTTGCGATATCTGGTAGATATGTGTGTTGCTGTTGTATACCTGTATTTGGCTGATGGACTATATCCACTATGACTCGTCATAGCAGTCAGCCTAAATCCAACGTAGTGTACGCAGAATCAATAACGTATGCTATTTTAGTTACCGAATCTATAGAGTTCGTATTGTTTGCTAGACTTAGGACCCATGCAGCCGTTCGGCGACTCAGCAACAAACAGCTTGATTTTTGACAGCAACAACCAGCTTCACCTCGTGTATGTTGACACTGTGACAACCAACAGGTCGAGCCGTTTAAGTCATGCAATTTAGCGGATTTGGCCGTTGCCACTGCGGGTTGCCGTCGCATCCGGCTGATCCTGTTCAGTGAGCTGATGTCTATGATAAACGAGTCAACGATTTGAGCACGGACAGGATAATGGCACCGTTAATATCAGATGGACCAAATAGCGATTTAGGTTCACACGTCCGTTCTCGTCAAAGGAACGATAAGTCGACGCATCGGCCTTTGAAATTGAGGTCAATTTTCGATCGTTTGCGACGTTATCTATGAGAGCATCAATCCTCACTGAACAGTCAGATCGACGAGGTTCGTACAAGCGAATGCCTACAAGTAATTGTTCCATTGATTACACTTAGTGGTTGGTAAGGCACAAAACGAAACTAACGCGAAAACACACGAAGGACTTAAAGCATAAAAGAGTATAACAACCCGTGACCGCGTTGTTAATGTTGGATCAGTTTGGTCGTCTCGAAACTCGCCGAGATCGAGCAAATAATCGAATGGCCTCATTGAAGCGCTATGTCCGAGAAATCTTCCCGGATGTTGGCCTCTCGGGCAGCACAAATAAGGCAAACGCAACAAGCGCGGTTCACACACACACACACACAGGGTCAAACGCTAATGAATTCAACTAATTGAACGCTGCTGTTTGTAGCCAATCTAGGCAAATATGGTCGCAGTTTGAGTAGAGATAATGCGTGGAGGTGCGCCATCAGTCATGTCATTATTATTACTATTATTATTATTGTTATTATTATGATGATTATAATTCGTATGAGTAATGATACGACTAATAATTAACAAGGTCACTGGGCGCATGTCGTGATCTATTTTGCTGCTGCTGCTGCTGTTGCTGCTGTAGATCATAGTGCATAGGGCGGGTACGGAGACAGTGGCCGCAACGCCACCACACCGTCCGGCAAAGCTATATTGATACTCTTCAACAAGATATTGCTCACATGATGGCGACACTCAGCCAACAACGGTCAGGTCAAGGTCAGGCGAAACCTCCGGCGAGATTCCGACCACTGTCGAGCTCTGGTCGGAGCCTGCCGGATAAACGGAGGAGCTGGTAAGGCCGACAAGGCCGACAGACAAGATCAGATAGCCGAACGAGCCAGACGATGAGAGAAGATTGAGTAGCAGAGAACGACGAGTATAGTAACCTGGCTTGCTTGGTCACGTCAAGCAACGTGTCACGGGCATGATCATCCATCATCATCATCAACATCAGCATCATCATCAAAGTCACGACTCCACTTCCAGTCCACAGCGGCGCCTAGTGCATAGGCACCGTAGTGGTCTACCACAGCACTCAACCACAGCAATCCACCACAATACGTCACACCACCACTCAGTCAATCCATTACACGATCACTACATGATAATGTAGTCAAATACATACTAATGTATTCTCTCGTATGATAGCAGATAGGTAGGTAGATGGTAGATAGAGGTCTATTATATGTATATGTGTAGATATATTGATGGATTAGATATGGTCAGGTATCAGCCCGCCAGGTCCATCAACGCTGTCAGGTTAACAACAAGGCACGATCTTGCTTCTTTATTGTTTGATATTTTTTTTTGTTGTTGTAGTTGTTGCTATTGTTGTTGTCGGACATTGATTGGGAGGTGATATGGGAACACTCAGAGGGAGATTGGAACTGGGAAACTTGGAACAACCGACCGCGAGCATCGATCGAAAACACTTCATTTCATCATTATCATGAATCAATCAATGAAACAGATCAACTCCGCGAACAGCACTCTGGGACATAGCACTCCTCGCGAAGTGCCCCAACCCTCCGGCGCGTCCTCCGCAGGATTGTTAATTGTATCTGTACGTTCAGTGATACGGACATGGTGTCCGATAGACAATATGAGAGGTTTGTCTTCGATACCAGTTGGGAAAAGTCAGGCTGGAAAGGTCAGAGTTAGGTTAGGTTTGATGCACGATCAATAGCCGAATGATAAGAGTATATATTTTGGAGGGGGGTACTTGGAGAGAGATATGCACGAGTAGCGAGGCAAACCGAATGGACAAAAAAGAGAAGCAGATAGTTTATCAATTCATAGTTAGGGTCCAATGGTGGGGAGGTCACCACTGCACGACCCCGCTGTCGCGCAGGTGCTTGCCAGGGAGTTTACTGAGGATTTGGGGTTTTTCCTCTCGGAGGCCAGGGGTGAACGGGTCTTTCGTAGAAGGGCAGGCGAGGCGGACAATGCCTCACCAGGGAGGGTGTCGCCCATCGGCAACGAATGTGCGGACACTGCACGCGAACGTGCAGAGGCACGAATCGGGCCGGCAACGCCGGACGTTGTCCTCTGTTGATTCAGCGGCTGGTGGGAGCCCTCTGGTAGTTGGGAGCGCGGAGTGCGCGCCAAGAGGGTCGGGCCCGGAGCGGCCGGCGGCGCAAAACGCCCTCCGTGCCCAGTGTTCCTATTAGGATCACTGTCATGTCCAATGACGTTCTGACCGCTAGCCGAACCAGAGGACAGTCGCAGAGTCGACTCAGGCTGTACGGTAGTAGCATTGGTAGCATTGGTTGTTGCTGTTGTTGTGGTTGAGGTAGTGGTTTTTGTGACGGAAGTGGTTTGGGCCTTGTCGATAGGACTAGGAAGGGGGGGAGGTGGTTGTAGTTGTTGCTGCTCGAAGTTTCGCACACGCTCACTTACTTGTTTGGTGAGAGCGGGGTGATTTCCCTGTGATGCATCATCACCATCATCATCATCAACATCATCATCATCAACATCATCATCATCATCATGATCATCATGCGTGGGTGAGAGAAGAGCAAGTGGGAAAAAAGGAAGAAAAAGTCAAAGGCAAAATTCGGTTAGGGTTGATCATCGTCTTCCCGCTAGGCGGCGCGCGATGTCTGTTCGCGTACACAGCAAATGTGTGTTGAATTGCAAATTGTGAACTCCGGTTCGGATCCGGATTCTCTCGCTATGAATCTCGTGTTGTTATACTTGGCCTTTTTTGTTTCTTTTTTTTTAACAACATATCAACTCCACACACACACACTTGCACACACACACACACACACATACATGCGCATTGTTACACGCATAGGTCTCGTGTCGCAGGGACGCGAACAACGCACGCCGCATCAGCGTATCGGTAACATGAGCAGACGGCAGCCAGGTACAACCAGCCGAAAAATGGGCTTAGCAAGAGACGATCATCGTCGACCGGGCTGAGATTATCCGTCGTTACAGATTGTTGTCGTTGTTATTGTTGTTGTTGTTTATATTGTAGTAGAGTGATTTCGTACTTAATCAATACATACTTTGAATTAACCATAAGTGGGATAAGTATAGCAAGTCGTGTCCATGGAAACCAGTTGTTCTCTTCGATAGTGTCCATAGTCTATTTCAACAAAATCAAATAAGCGCTGCTAGTCGATAGCAAAGACAATGTCAATGGACTACGTTGGCGGTCAGGTTCGCCTAGTAGAGCTTCTCGCCTTACACGATACTGTGAAACAGCCATTTCGTGGTGGTTACCAATGACACCGGAACCAGACGACAGTTCCCGACTCAACGGGTGTGGCGATTCTGGTTTCATCAGCTATACAAAACCACATCGGTACCACGTTGAAAGTTCGCTTTCTTCGCACTGTAAAAGCGACCGACGTTTTGTCAAAAGCTCAGATGCCCATTGAATACGTTCGGATATGGTAAGCGCGATTGAACGCACTGTTCTTGTTTTCGACTTTAGGATCTTGTAGAAGCCACTGCTGCTGGCATTCGTCGAAGCACGCTCCGCGTGGCCGTATCGACGTTGAATACCTGCTGCGTTTGTACAGGTATTTAACAAGGCAAACACGCTAGCTGGAAGCAGCTCGGTCTATATATAGGGCATTCATTTATAGTAAGGCATGTTGACTGATAAGAAATAAGGTTCATGTATTTATAATATATATATATATATATATATATATATATATATTATAAATACACGTACTTTCGTGAAGTACTCCTGGGCGAAGAGATTTCAATCAGCGGTTCTATTGCATCCACAAAAAAGCTTCTATCATACTTAGCTTAGGCAGTCACTTTGAACAGCATAGAAGAGACAAGAAACGTTCCGATTATTGCTATTAATTATTATTACATCATTATTATGATTATTACTATGAATATCTGTGGGAGGTGGTACAAGCGGTATAAAAATCGGGGAGGCGCCGGAGGTAGGAGCTGTCTAATGGTGTTGTCTACGAGGATCCGTCTTTGCTCGCAAAGTTGACGCCGGGGCATAATATATATATGTATATAGATAAATTTATAAAGATACAGATGTATAATATAGATATGATACAGGCGGGTGGCTAGCCATGAGGCGAGGAGCAGACAAGGCCATTGACGTATTCCACGCGCATCTAGAGCACTCAGCACTCGTTATCACCATCACCATCATCTCTCTCTCTCTCTCTCTCTCTCTCTCTCTACATATATAGATATCTCTCAGTATCGTCATTATTCGCTCTCGCTGAGCACGTCTCATTAGAGTTAGCTTAGCTTCTATGTGTCTACTGGTTCCTCGAGGAAACATGCTGTATTGCAGGGCAGATCGAGTCGTTGGTCAGCGGGCGCCGCTGGCCTCCTCATCGCAGTTCAATGACATTGACATTTAGCATTGGGTCATGTTCATTTGGCATTTCGCAGATGCTTTCCCGTGTTTTTATTACTGTTTGTTGAGGGGTTGCTGGTCGCCTCGATACTGGTTGATGCTAACGAAAGCTAAGGGAAGTCTGCTGATCTGCCTAGGCGCAGATCGGCACAACTGTTTATTCACTACGTTAGGTAGGTTGCTGTTCTGCTGTTGTTGTTGTTATTATTGTTGTTGTTTTTTTTTTGGTCAGGGTGGTAAGCGCGCCTGCATGTCTCTCGCATTGCATCGTGTCATTGTCACCCGTCACCACCACCGCCATCACGTATCAATACTTGCAATCAGTTCGCGTAATAATAGTCTACTGTAATTAAAAACCAAGAAAAAAACCATCAACACATGCTTAAGCACCGTCGCTAACAGGGCGGCTCGCTACGCTATCAAGAGGTGGGTGGCTCGGGTGTCGCCAATTAGATAATTCATCCGAGTTGCCTTGATTTTATATGTATATATATATATCTATCTATCTATCTATATGTATAAACCAATTTGCACTTCCAAGCATCACCACAAGTTTGTTTTCTAAACGCTCTTATATTCGATCGATATGTGATTAGGTCGATTCGATTATTACTCATGTTAATTAACTCATAACCTAAGTTGGGCCGAAGACTGAACGCGATAGAGGCAATGGCGCGTGTTTGGTACGTTTCTGCATCTCGAACGATATTCGTCTGGGATGATTTGAGTTTCGCGAAGGCGAGATCGAGGACTTAGAAACAAATGGAAATTAAAGTCAACTGCTCAACTGCCCGCTTGAACTAAGAACTGAACGCAGCGAAAATGCACGTGGACACAAATTCAAACGTTGATCTGATTTTGCATTGATATAATGGCTAGGTTAAGATCAACAATAACGAAAGATCACGGCTACTAATGTGAGCATTTGTTGTGCAAATATGCATTATCTCGAGAGAAGACTTTAATAGCAACGTCTTGAATTGTGAACCCAGGAACACAGCGAAGAATAAGCAAGGTATACCATTTAAAAACCAAAAAAAAAACAATGTATATTTAAATCCAATATATAAGGGGGGCGGCCATGGTGTTGGCATGCATTAGCATGCCAACACCCCCCCTCCCCCTTACATATTGGATTAGAATAGCATGAAGGGTGGAGGGTGCGGAAGTAGGCTCACGGTAGGATGAGACGTTAGTTTAACAAAGTTAACAAAGATTTCGGCTCACAGTTAGGAGAAAAGTAGTCAAATGTACAATTGTAGACGAACATCTATTTTCTTCATTTTTGCAGGTTTATATTGTTTTCCTACATTTTCACGTACGTACGTGTATAATCCCACCTGTATAAAGCCTAATTTCGCCCCGTCCGCCGTCTATAAGTCGAAGTAGGTGTCCGCCTTAGTAATTGGCATTAAACGGCATGAATACAAACCGTGTTCGAATACACAAATTAGGACGACAAAATCAACGGTAAAAAGGTAGCACGTCCAAGACGTATAAATGGCAAGAACAAATATTAGCGCTAGACATTCGCATACTAATTATATACATCAATAATAAATTATACATATGAATGAACGATCGCTGAGACGTAGTAATAATAATAATACTATTTAATAATACCAAAGCCATTAAACCAAATGATGCACCGCGCCAAAAATTGCACAGGAATCATTGAGGTGTTTTATTTTTAATTATCTCATATTAATTATCATCATTCGTGATTGTCGCGAATTCCGAACAGAACAAACCAAGGAACGAACGAGCGTACGAAGCGGAAAATACGTTGAACGTAAACTTAAACCGAAAAACTGAACTCAACAATGGAACGAATCGTCATCGCCAGCTGCTGATGTTGAATCTTGTTCGCGCGGTAGCGGCTGGTATCCGCTGGGGAGACGGGATTACTACTGTGATGAATTGGACAGATTGGCAATGTCAATCACGGCCATTGAGATCAATAACTGCGCTGCAGCCGGAGGGGTTCCGGCATCGCCGGCAGCAGCGCACGATACTAATCCGAGTTCAAGAGTTCATCATTATCATCCGTTATCTAGCGACCAGAGTCGATACGTTGATTATGTATGCCTTGGAGCGTTTTCGACCGGCGCGAACGACAAAGAGATTAAATGAGAGCGAGTTGTTGGCGGGGGCGATGTTGCTTGGATTGGACTTTCTTTGGTCATTGTGATTCTCAGCTTTCTCTTTCCTCGTTGCTTTCTCTGTCTTTCATTTGCTTTCCATCTCTTTGTTTCTTTATTTTGAACTCGAGACCCAATCATCATCATCATTATCATCACCGTCAATGTGTCTGTCTCTCAGCACAACGCACCGAGTTGGACACACAGTTGTCGGTCAGATCGATGACTGTCTACTCAATGATCAGCTCAATATGGAATCAATGTATGTCTGTCTGTCGTGTTGGGTGGTGGTTGTTGTTGTTGTGGTGGTGGTGATGGTGGTATAATGATCTCTTACAGCTTGGTCCGTCGCGGTCTTGCTGTAGGGAACGGGGATGAGTCTGTCCTGCAGCTCGCCTCCTATCACCTGTGGTTGGTCAGAGTTGGTTGGAGGAGCGCAGTGGAGTGGTTGGTGTTGATTGACAGATTGACGCCGGGACGGAGCGGGTCGGATCAGATCAGGAGCGAACGTGAGCCATCGATCCGCCCCACAATCACCGAGTTCAGCAGGAGCAGCAAATCACCAGGCAGAAGAAGATGATGATGATGAAGCAGAAGAAGGGTGTGCGGCCATGCCACACGACGGAAGGGGCAGGTGGCAACGAAGAAATCATATCGATGACGAGACGCGGATGTTGCATGGATCGCAGCGATGAATGGCCGTATGCAACCGGATGCGCGAACGAAAGGCGAACATCGAAGCGGAGGAGGTCATTGTTCACGTTGATCGATTAATCGATCCACCCGGACGTACGTAAGACGCGTGACGCAAAAACCGTCGCGACGGCAAAGTCGACGTCGTGGTTGTAGCCGCAGTTGTCGAAGTTTGTAGAAGATTCGGTAGCCAAAGAGCACAGAAGTATAAGGCAATATCGAGAGAGGTGGGGAGGATTTGGGATTTTAGGGGGCGAGGGCAGGAGTAGGTCGGGTTAATAAAGACAGAGAGAAAGAACAACGAACACACGTTTCACATAGGACATCATCAAACCGAACTTCAAATCGACAACATCTGACTTCCTGTCGGGAAGATTTGTTTGTTCTAGTTTGCTTCGGTCTATTTCGACTATTCGTTCTGGTCACTAATATGTACGTCAGCAATTAATGCGAGCATAGCCTATGCTCGCCCGCGCGCTCTCACTGACGGATCGATTCCGTACCTCGGGACAGATAACACCAACAGATCTAATCACAGCTCGCCGTTGCTGCCGATGTGGCTACAACCCTAGTGGATTGTCACCTCTGAGAATTCTGTATAGCGTTCTTGAGAAGGGGCTGGGTCCCTTCCCAAGAACGCAGCAGCTAATTGGCCCCGATCTCCCTGAGTGGCAAATCTGCCTACATCGATTGCGATCGATTGGGCCGATATACGGGCTCAATATATTATCGTAGTGAAGATGGGAATCACTATGGAGGAATGACTTAAGCAGGATGACATCTACGGGAGCTCTATACTGAGGTCACTAGCATCGTCACATTTGCATATTATGCATGATTAGTATTCGAATTCGTTGACGCTTGCCTAGATCGGGTATCTGAGACCAACAAACCGAGTCTCGATCGCTGCCTGTCTTCGCTGCGTGTTCAGTACTATCTTTTCAATGAGGCAAAGAGACACCAGGACACTTATGGTCTGCTGTTAATCTATCTGTTTGCTTATTTGTTTGTCAATCTTAGGCTTCTCTTTTTTGGTCCTAATCCAATTCATAATTTCGATAATATGTTCATAGTAAACTCTTTCGTGATTGTTTTCGTGGTAAAGTTGACAAAAACAAAGAGTACTGGGCTGGAACGGCATTTAGCAGTGAGTGTTAAAGCTGATACAAAGATCTCATCTTCTCTTGACGTATCAAGCCAGTAACAAGCTATAAATCAATTAGTTAACCTATAAATATATATAATATATATATATATACAAGTATATAATTGTACATAATGATGACGAAAAAAGGGGTCGATTAGTGGCCTGCGCTAAATCTATCAGCTTACTAATAAAAACATCAAGTGATAGCTACTACAAGCGATCCTCGTCGACCGAGCAGGTCTATTCAGCGCCAGGCTCATTGTTCGAAAGAAATATCTTTCTAGCGGATCCCTTAAGGTAAGCACAATCTATCCATCAGGAGCTACAGCGAGCTTAGTTCGACTAACAACATCGAGGTAAAATAATAAAGGCAAGTCCTTTAGCAGGGCTGTTAGTGCTAAAATGGTTCACCCAATACCAAAAAAATAACAACACAATGGGTGCATAATGCCCTCCATTTTGTAATGTATATATATACCTATCATGACCCGCTGGTTTGATCCAATCTTGCTACTCACTGATTCATTCACTCATTCATCACTATGTACTCTGCTTGCACTGTACGGCTCTGCTTTGCTTTCTAGAATAGCTTCTAGCTCGCAATGACACGCGGGTACGATTCATCACTAGCAGATATAAGGGAGCTACTTAAATCAATAGTAACAACTGCTTGTTCAAGCGACAAAGCGCCCCCCATGGCATCTCCCTGCATCCGATTCATTGACGTCTCATGTCTACTCGACTCCACACCGACCACTAAGCGACTGCTCACGTAAAAGGCGAGTATACCGCCGTGGAGGCCTAGTCTTCGATGATCTGCTCTCAAGTGTGAAACCGATATTGTGGGATGTCGCGAAGAGTTTGGATAGGCACCCCACCTGATCAAGCATGAAATTCTTGGGGGCTGTCTGAGGTTGTGGCGCCACTGGAACCCTTCAACTCGAACACATGATGGGTAATAAAGTGATTAGCCTGTCGACGACTATAATACGATAATTAGCTAAGACATTGATTATGTTGATTTTAGCTCGATCGTCAGGTGTATGTCGTGTTAATTTGTATTACGATGGCCATTAACTGGAGTGCGTAACTCCTTCTTGCCTGAATGTCTTTCGATGTGTTCATGTGTAAAAGGTACTGTACCACCCCCTTTTTACATGTTAGGTTAATGAGGGTGTATTTGTATTGTATTGTAATTGATACGATATCAACTAGCCTAGCGGCAAGCGAACGACCGTCCTCTGTCTGTAGGTGGTGATTGTTCACCATTGTTCGTCTATGTATAGGGTTATACTTTAGGTCTGCTGCCGCTATGATACAAAGACAGTGGATGCCATTTACTGGCTAGTATTCAGAGGTGCCCTTGAACCATTTTTACATTATGAATACTTACCACAATACTATCGACTGAGACAACACGAGAAGTGTCATTATAATAAATCTCTTATTAATGTATCAGCTCGACACGAGCCAGATATCAGATAACACTGGTAAGGATCGACGGTAAGGTGTGGCATGCCAACACCCCCTTTTAAGAGGGAAAAAAAGACATCAAATAGCATGGAATCCCTTGTGTGTGTCATCTTTATCGTAGATATGTAGATAACCTTATTCATTGCCACTTTAGGCATTTATTGGGATAAACGCTTTAATAGCCATTTTCCATTTTAATATTCCACTTCGAAGGGCGATCTGGGTGTAATTCCTTCTCGTTTGAAGTTCTGCTGTGCTTAAGTGTACTCGTATACTCAAGGAAACTGTTTTAGGTCTTTTGGCTTAGCCAATTGTTGAGCCCGGTAGCCTGGTGGTACATTCGTGTGCGCCTCGCAATGGGAGGAAACACGTAGGCGCACGGGTTCGATCCCCACCGTTGAACATTTTTATTCAAAGGGCTTCGTCGTACGAAGCAATGCTTACGAAGCAGTACCGTGTACGCTAAATATTAGCTGAGAGTCAGCCCGAAAAACACCTCTCTCTTGCGTAGCCAATTAACAGCGTACGCGAAGATACCAGCCACTGAGATTACAATCAGTAATTAAGTAGGTGCAAAAACAAAAAGGGAAAAATACTTCAATTGTGTATGTCACCCATAACGGATTTCGCAAATATCATTATACCTATCAAATATGGTAGGAATCAAATCATCCTTGTACTGTAGTTCATAGACTGATCTATTGTTATATGAAAAGCAGAGAACAATTCGAAACAAGGAAGGCTGTTTCGTTACACGTGTATAGGTTATGACTTATCCGTAAGCCTCGAGCTCTCAACTGCCAACTAAATTCGTTTGAATCTGCTGAAGCAGGTGACATCAATTATTTGTTACATTGAACTGGTCATGTTTTTGTTGATTTGGTCAGGAGTAGGTTAGCTAATAGCGCTCATGGTTTAGGTGTCTGCTAAAGTAAATAGTAGAACTAAATATCTAGGTTATGCCACAATCGATATGTAGTATAAGATATTCTAATCTCCACCCTCCATCTTAACCAATCAATTTTAACAGTACTATGTGCTATAATTATTAGATTATGATTATTCATACCAGGAAGCTTAAATCGATTTAGAACTTGATCGTTTTGGCATCCATGTGTAAAGGAATAACGCCGTCTTTATTGAATAGGATTATTTCCCATTTACGGTCGACCTGTCCATCCAGAATCGTGTATTGTGCCTAGGCTAAAGTGCCGTAAACCAAAAATATATCATTGTTTCTATGAGAGCGTTTATTCATTTGCCTCAGCTGAGAGGGAGATGCTTAAACGTAAGTGTCTATGATTACATATGACCAACAACGGGAAGCATTTCCATCTTCAATGATAAGTTATCAAATTGCATTAGGTATGTTGTACTGTATCTTGTTTTTTTTTTTGTTGTCTCGTGTACGGATATCAGGAAAGGCGATCGGCATGCAAGTTGAAAAGCCGTTTTCAAACATTAGAATCAGTTTTAAATTTATTTCATTGCAATAACCTTTTAACTAAGAAACAAGTCTACAACTGACTTCAGTATTCCTCTAGCCCACCTCGTTCATCTCGTTCCTTTCATAATTATAATCATCATTATCATTATTATCATCAGCAGCAGCATCATCATCATCATCATCAACTCCATGTTCTGTTCTCGCAATGGTTTTGCCATTTCTCTCTCTCTCTCTCTTGCTCGCTCCAACTTCATTATTTCTTATTTTTGTTTGTTATTGTTATTATTAATATTATAATTGTTATTATTATTATTATTGTTGTTGTTGTTGTTTAGTTTTTTTTTCTCGAAATGACGTATTTACACTATCGCGCTGCTATTTATTTAACGCGGCCTCCATTTAACAAAATTGACGGGCAGAGCGACCTTCCAACAGCGCCCACTGTACCTGCCTCACAGATATATCACACTAATGACTGAACAACGGTGTTGTTGTACATAGGTCGTGCGTGCGGAGTCCAACGTGGAAGCGGACACGCACTTGTCCAGAAGCAGACCACCGATCCCCAGCCCTCCGATAACATGGCATATAGGGATTAGGTAGGAGAGACACCCACCCACCCACCCAGACACACCTGCCCAGCCAGTCCGCAGCAGCAACAGCAACAGCCGTACTCCCCCGCGTGAGAGAGAGAGAGAAACAGAGAGACCGATAGAGTCTCTGTGCTAGCAGCTCATGTTCAATGTTTGACTGGCTGCAGCGTCCACTTGGCAGTTACACTCAGCAGTGTTATAGGCTACTTCTGTTGCCGCTGCTGCTGCTGCGGCGGTGGCGGCGGCGGAGGCGGAGGAGGCTACCGTTAAGAAAAGCGATTTTTGTCTTCATTTCCTTTGCATGTATCATATCATTTCCGGGAGCCTTGCACAGGCACGGCGTGTGCGATTATACGGGCACAAGGCCTGGCTTGGCTTTCGCTGCAACGCAAGGGCGGATCCAAGGCGGATCCAGAACAAAACATAACAGAAGCCGCTGCCTTCAGGATCAATTCATAGATGTCGTCACCACAATCGACTCCGCCACGAGATGATTCCATTTTTACTTCATCATATACGGTCATCGATATACTATAGATTTCTGTGTGGACATCGGAGATGGGAGCTGATACGGAGAGATATCGGAGATAATCAAAGCGGGTGACGTTGAAGAGGGTGACAACATTCAAGGGCCTTCTGGGCAGCAGCTGACTACACTAGAATCTGGAGGTTCAATCAGGGCGCGCGAGCTGGACATGGCAGGACGCTCTGTCCGCTCAAGCAAGCTAACAACAAACAGCCTTCGTTAAGTTTTATTAACTTTATTTCTATGTATTTTATTTTATTTCCTCCCCACCCTCCCCTCCTCCCCCCTTCATTGTTATCTTGTTTAGTTATTTATTTGTCTGTCTCCGTATGAGGCATCATCGTCTTCATCATCGCCTTCATCTATAGTAGTTATTATTACCGTATTTTTTTATTCATCTTCTTCGTATAGTTATTATAATAATAATAATAATAATAATTATTATTATTATTAATTATTACCATCACCATTATTAATATAAGTATAAGTATCTTTCGTTCTGTCGTCCTGTTTATTTCGAACCCTTTCTCTATCTCGCAGTCGCTCTTCGCGCTCTCACTCGCTCCCTCATATTCATCCTCATCATGTGCTCCCAAACTCTCTCTCTCTCTCTCTCTATATATATATATATATAGCTGTGTTTAGTTTGTTTGTGTTTATTTATACTGACATTGTCTGAGGACCTATCAGTGTCTCTCTCTCTCTCTCTCCATTTCTCTCAGTCCTTTGGTTTTAACTTGTGCTAATGTACTTGTATATATAGGGGAATCGAGCGCATGCGTCTCTGTTGCCTGTCCGCAGTGTTGTCCGTTGTTGTGAGTGACACAAATGGGTGATGATAATAATAATAATAATTAAATGATCTTATTGAAATAGCTATACTTATGGATGTCCACAAACGCGGTGGGTCTGTAAAGCTGTGCGTTGGGAATTCGCGGCTGTATGGTTTGTTGTGAAGCAGCTATTGCATTCTCATCTCTTCGGCGTTTGTTTTTGTATGACATGTGTTATATTTTTGCTACCGGTGTACGGTTGGTCTGTCACAGATAAACTTCGTATGGACCTGTGTACGTAGGCATATCTTTCTGCCGACAATAGTGATTTAGTTCGTATTTTCCTGTTTTATGTATATAGGCAATTAGTGATAGCGTGTTTCTGTACTGTGTAATCAGTCGTACGTCTCTCTCCAATCGGTTATTGTTAAATGGGATAATGTGCCGTAAGTTCAGTAACCAAAGGATCTATGTACTGCCTCTGGCTGAGGGGTTTATCGTGTTGACAAGAAATCATGAATATCGAGACTCTCAACCCAGGTAGATCAACCGGTGATGGCGGTAGTTGATACTGAGAGAGGACTGTTTGCATCCAAGCGAGGCTAAGCAACTAGATGATCTTTCGGCTTCGTTCGTACAACGTTTAATCCAAATGGACGAGGTAAACTAAATGTAATTAACCAATAGCCCCAACAACGCACTAATTATATAGAGCAAGTCATCGTCTGAGGCCTTTTTTGTATCGCCATTCGCCAGCCAGGAGAAATGAATAGAGTGTTCATTATCTCCCGGGAGCGGCAGACCGAACAACGCCGTCAAAAAACCAAAAATAGGCAAGCACGTCCTCGTATCACTGATGTCACAATCATTTCTTTTGGGCTGACCATCAAGAATCCAATCGTAATTCACCGAAAATTCACCCTCTGTCGAATCTTTCCCCAAGCTTATATATCTACGATGGAATCAAATCGATGTTTCTCACACCAATCAACCCGTTCTCCTATATTGTGCCTCGCACAAATGATACGCTACGCTAAAGGCATATCAGTACAAAATACTATACTTAGTCCATAGTGTGGTTTGTTTGAACCGCTTCAGTGAACCAGATGAACGGTGACACTTGAACTTCTAGTTGGGTCAGCCGGTCAGCTCACAAGTCAGATGTAGGTAACCGCTTAATAGTTATAGGGCAAACGAATACTGATATCTGTACACATTTTTATGAATATGGATACTATAACAACGCAAGGTATTAGCAATGAGGAGGACAACCCTATAATGGCGGGGAGCAGGGACAACTATAATGAAATATTCATAAACGAATTAACAACTAAATGATACTCGAAAATAGAATACGGGACATCGTTGCTTGCCGACAAACTATACATAGCAAACAGTTTTTGACGCCCTTCACAGACGCATAAGAAAACTAACAGTATGCACTCATTTTAATGAAACGTCAATTCGTATTCATCTGCGGCCATAGCTTCACTGTGTATCTGTATGTATATATATGTGTGTGTGTGTTGTTTGTTTATTTTATATATTTATATTCAAGTATTCGGCTAAGTCTCCAGCTATAAAAAGCCAGAGGTCACAGGTTGAAACCCAGCCATGACATATACCTACTCGACATGAGTGATTAAATAAAGAAAGTATATATTCAAGTATTGAAGACATTTGTCATGAACGATGGCACGAGGAGGATTTGCTCTATGTACAGTATATAATAATCACCACAAGGGTGCATTGTTGCCTGTTGTGATAACGATAGAAAATACGTTTTGGAAAAGTATCGTTTCAGAAAACTCTAGGACCTTTAGGACAATCCCATTGAGAAGGGCGTGTGTGGGTCGAATGCTCCTCGGTTTGAACATAATATTGATGTCATCGGGGGAGGAATTAGCACAGACATAATGTCTCTTATTTCAACGTCTCTTAATAATGTAATGAGCATAATCGCCATAGCAATAGCATTCTGTCGTGTATCGTAAACAACAAACTTATGAATAGGCAGATCTCGCGCCCGCTCAATTCATACATGAGGACAGCTATCCATGATAAGAGCAAAGAGGAAATTTGCTGAAAATCACATACACGCACGCTTAGTTGGGCTGTTGATTATTGCAAGATCTCGTACGACGCCTCGAAAAATAATCCATTTATCCGTGGCGTATTCCATAGCACAATGCGTCATCAATCGTGCGTCTAGCTTGATTGATTGATTTACAACTGAACATCAAAGAAACGATCACAAACAGCAGCAGCAACAACAACAGCAACAACAACAATATTATACAAATTCGAGAATAATAATATTCTAATTCTGGGAGCACTCATATAGCTTCAATTGTCCTCGTTCAATTGACCGTCAATGTGTTCGTGTGCGTGACCATATGTATATGATGAATTCGATTTACAGTCGATGCAGGCTGTAAACTTGCAGTCTACACCTTGTCAATGTTGTGTCGCGTTGTACAGTATGATCGATGCGCGAATGTCATATGCCCTAAATATTATAGCAGCTAGTATCATGGCAATGCTATTGGCATCTGAAAATCGAACCAATCAAGACTGCAAGCCTACTATCCTTTGTGAAGAAATAATAAAAATAAACAACACTGATCACTTACTTAGTAGGGTTCATTACGTTATGTATGTATATATATATATATATAAAAACCCAGCGCAGCCGGTGCCTTTGGTTAAGCCCATCTATTTAGGTCTAGCAATGTATTGATTAGTGGTAACATCTATGGAATGATGGTCGACATTTAATTATCACCATCGTCGTCAGCAAAAAAAAGAACACGCTCCATAGCTATCCAGAATATTACGTTTGTCTGCTGTGTGTTTTTGTTAAAGGCGTCATGTTCTTCTATGGCGAAACAACGGTAGGGAAATTGTTCCTATCCTACTCCTATCTAATGAGTTCACTCTCCGATCAAAGAACAGGGAGATTCGAGAAAGAACAAGGAGAGTTGCTAAATATTCCGTCAGCATAATGCTATATATATATATATTTTTTTTTTATAGTTATAGATTTATCTCTATATGACTCAAGTTAAGCAAGCTCACTTATTTTAGCTTCTTGGTTCATACGCGCTCAATTCGCTCATCACACATACAGAATTCCCCACTTTATATATATATATATATATTTGTATTAATTATGTATATATATATGTTTATATGTACGTTTATATCGGGAGCGCGACATAAGTAGCAAGCATTTGACATGATATATATATATATATATATTCTTCATAATTGTTGATATAATCTGATAGCCGGCGCCTTCCCCTTATAAAATCGGCAGCAAAAGAGGCTAAACTACCTCGTGCGTTATAACCGCTATATATATATACCTTTATTAACTGTGTTCTTTCTGAGTGTTCTTGGTTCTCTGCATCTGTGTGTGTGTGTGTGTTTGTGTGTCTGTGTGCTATTTCTTAATTGTATCTCTATATTTTGTCTCTTGTCGAATCATCGTCGTCTATTTATCTCTGTTTGTACAAAAAACTTATTATCTCACGTCACAGTTCAATCGTCATTGTTTTGCTAAAATGAGGGAAATTCAATCGCAGCTCAATATATATATATATATATATATATATATATATATATATATATATATATATATAGGGCTGACATAGAAGATTAGGAACTTGACGCATGCGCGTTGCCAGATCTGGGCGACGTCATCATCAATATCTCTAGTTGGTAATAATCTTTAACCGCAAAAGAAATAGTAGAGTTTATACTACTGCTACTATAATATCGTTATAAGAAAACGTTACTGCTATTATAATTGTAATTATTATGTTTCATATTAATATTATTATTTTTAATATTAGTAGAAGTCGTAGCATTATTCAATCATGTTATCATTATTAATTAGTGATAATAGCTCATTCTAACTCTCTTTGCTATCGCTCATTATTGTCACTAATACGATGGTTATATTTTGTGGTTCTATTGCTAGTTTCATGAGTTGTCAATTTCAATTCCTTCCAAACATTCGTTCGTTGGCTGGCTGTATGATGTACATTCTGTCGCGATATCAATATTTGCCTGCATGTCTCTAGGTCCGCCCGCCTATCTGTCTCAGTGTGTATTTCGTTTGTCTAATTTTCTGATATTTACTGAAGCCTTCGGTAACGGCCGATCTGATTCGTTGACGTTCCGAGTCAGCTTTGAATGATTGCTCTCATCTTCCGAGACATCGGCGATGCATTTACCCACGTCAGTGTTAAAGGATCTATCGTGTATTGTTTTCGATTACGCTCTCTCACGTTGTGTCATGAATATGATGATACCGTACGATCGGTAAATACGGTGGTGATATTGCCTTCTATCGCGGCGAGAATGTCTCGAGCTTTAGGGGAAGCGCTGGTACATTGAAACCTTTCATATTTGAGAGATTGAGCGCTAACTGTGGAAGCGTGTTCACGCTAGATGCTTACTTGGTGTCTATCTCTGTCGATGTGTGCATGGATTATGTAATCGTCTATAAGCGTGTCCGTTTTATGCGCGCCATCGGTAAGGGTACACCTGACGCAAACGGATATATCTGTCAGAGGAATGCATAACAAACAAACGTCTGCACACTGTACACTGCGAGCTCGAATCTCAACGAGATTGAAAAATAACCGCATTGAAAATTACGGCCTTCGCATAAATCCCACAAACCACCAACGCAGCTATTAGAAAAGATTTAGCTGGCCAATGACCTCCGTATACCGGGTCGGCTGTGGCCTAGTGACACTTTTTTTTAATTGCCGCCTTAATTGCGTTGCGTGTTGGCTTTGTGGGTCTCGATGAGACGGGAGCATGGATTGATAAGGTATACGGACCCATGCGGACCTAATACAGTCCATCGTCTTTTTTCTAGACAAGTCCGACGGTTATTATCCCGCTGCCGATGTGTTGTCTTCATTCACATGATTCCTGCTACGTGTGCGTGTCTCTGTGTGTGTGTGTGTATTTGGTATTTTCCTTTATTGATCAAGTTTGTTGTTTTTGGTGTTATTAATGTTATGTAATTTGGCAGGTGAGTACCCTTGCGTTAGATATATATATTGCTTGCGCTGCTGATATTGTTTCCTTGGCATTATCGGGGCTGCCATTGTGTCGTCACTCTGTTGTTCTGTCACGCTGTCATTGTTGTCGGTTGTTGTTGTTGTTGGTAGTGGTAGTTGTTGTTGTTAGCATTATGTGTTCACCAATATCAGTAGTATTGGACAATGAAGAGAGTTCATTGCATAAAATAAGCTTGTTTCCAAAGACCTAGTCTGCCCAATTATCGCCTCATCGTTCGGGAGTGGTGGTCTGACGCCCATCGCCCCGTTATCGTCGTAGACCATTGACAACTCAACATTTTAGACTATGAAGATGCGCCTTTTTTTTATTAGATTCCACTGTTAATTAACAATTCATTCATCCGTTTTCATGTTCCTCTCTTTCTCGGGTCGATCTAATTAGTTGCTGGTGTGCACGCCGTTGATTACCTAAATTCGATGAAATTATCCATCAGCGCCGCCCACTCATTTACTCAGCAAAACAGAGAGAGAGGGTGGCCGTGTGCCTTATGTGTAATGAATGTAATTAGAGCAATTGAGCACAGGGCGACAATATCGAGAAATGTTATTCAATAGACGAATTATCCTCTTATGAAATTATACATCGCATCGTGACAAATAACACTTCACTTATCTCATTCATGTTCTCATTATTATTATTATTATTCTTATTATTCACTAGTTACTCATATGGTTAAAATAGAAACCCTAGTATAATAATTGGTGGGCGCAAATTACTCCTTTGCGCGGCCATCATTTTCACGTTTTTGTTTATACTCAAAGGTCCGACTCAACCCGCTTGACTCTTTAGAGACACTGGCGCCTTCGGATGTCACAACGAGGCTACCTCAGTATCTGCCTTCAGATGCGTTTGAACACGCCCGCTACGATTTGTCGACCTCAGCCTTAAAGTCGTTTGCTGTTATCAATGCTACAATTGGTTATTGTGAGCTATGTCATCGCTTGTTTTTTAGATGTTTCACCACATTGGTAGATTTTGTTCTCTCGGTATCATTTTGGTGAGCTCATGTTTACTATGTGTGTTGAAACGTGAGGGGGTCGCTAAGCAGTCGAGTTGCCTTATGGGTGTTCCTCTATCGGGGCAATAACGATCGTATCCTCCTACCATCACTGGCCAGTACGGCAGAGTGAATTGCAAACCCTCAGAAAAGCTTTAGAGAAATAATGCTTGAATCATCGCTATTATAACAACACTAATAATAATAAGTATTATTACATTGTCCTTATAATAAACGCTAATTACAATCTCCGACCACAGTGGACGAAGAACTCAAGTAGAATATTACTATTATCCACCATCTTTTAATAGTCAAAATTTCTCCCGCTCTTTTCCAGAGGAGTTGCAATAGCTGTATTGTAATACGATCAGTATTATTATTATTATTATCACCCGGTTATGATCAGTCATTCATAATATGAACAACAATCCCAAGATCCATGAACGGATACCTCTACACTACAATTAGCCGTCACAAAGTCCAGTAACGCCTTTTAAGAGACCGACACTCACCACAACCCCTATGGCCTGTTCCCATATTTATTAAAGATACTCTCTCTATATTTAGCAGAATATCTCGTGGCTTTGTTTCGTCTTTGCTTGTTTATGTTTGTATATAGCGGGTTCGAGCCCCGCTGCGGGATGACATATGAGAGAGCTTGTGAAATTGCAGCTATTTTAATAAACCAATAAAGCTTTGTCTTTATATATATATATATATATATATATATATATATATATATATATATATATATATAGAACGCTTATATGGATAGACATCATTTCATAGATTCTGCCACGCCTATCACCTTCCATTTTGGTGGCGATCTGGCAAGTGAATACTATTAAGAGAAGTCCTCTCTCTCATATTGCTGCTGGCCCCGCCACCCACCCGACCTAAGTTCCAGGTTTGCCTATGGGTATCCTTGTTTATAATAAGAACGAGTGTTGGACCTGTTCGTATGGTGGCTGCATGTGTGTTTCAGTGTGTCTAGATGTAAATCAACATATATATATATTAAATTCGTGGATCCTTCAACAAATGACACAAGGCCAGGTTTGCAGAGGTGCTATCTCCATCTTACGTGCCCACTTCAGCCTGGATTGGGTCGAACAACGGCCCCCTGAGCCGTTGCTTCCTACCTGACGCCCATGATATCGTTACAGCACAAACTCTACTGTACCAAATGCTACGGACTTCGCTGAATCTAGCCAATTGATATTCAATGTACGCCTAGGCTAGTTGATATAAGAAGAGCAGGAGCAGGGGCCTTAGAGCTTGTACGAACAAACTTCCCGACAGATCCGTTTTTCTATTTATTTGTCCACCTTCGCATGCTCGAATCGCATTGCTTATGACAGTCTATGACAGTTGGATCACCACCCATCGCTTCAACTAATAACAGCAGTAGTGTTTTATTCTATTAAACTTGTTCCTATTATTGTTATTCATATTCATGTGGTTGTTTTTGCTTGATGTCGTCGTCGTTGTTGTTGCTGCTGCTGCTGCTGTTGCTGGTACATTCGCTCTGTTTCGTGTCGGATATTGGCGTGAGTGAATGCGAGAATGTTCGCACTGTTGTTACATGTGTCAATCTCGTTATAATCTTAATAGCAGCATTAGTAACAATAGTGGTAATATATAATACTAGTCATATGAATGAAGGAATTAATTAATAACTTGTACTATGTTGCCAGCGAATCGTTGAAGCGATCGCCTCAAGAACTCTCTCTCTCTCTCTCTCTTTATTCTACTATGCTCTCATATATTTATCATCATCGATATTCGAATAGAATACCTTTGTCAGCCACTCCTCGCACTCTACATTATTATTATTATTAATTATTGTTATTATTATTATTATTAATTATTATTATTATTATTAGTTGCTTCAATCGACTGCAACCGTTCGGACAATTGTTGCTATTTCATTATTGTTAACGTTGTCATTTTTATTATTAATTCTTGTTATCAGTACAATTTATGGTGATGGTAACTATCATTGCTATTTTAATTCATGTTTGTTGCTGTTGTTGTTGTTGTTGTCGGTTACTCTTTTGTCTGTCATTATTATTTGTCTTGTTTTGTTATGTTTTTGTTTCCATTGGTAATGTCGTCATCTGTAGGTTCGGTGGCTGTTGGTTACCTGGATCATTTGTCGTAACGATCATTGCTCTTTGTCCGTCGTCATGTTGTTTTTATTATTATTATTGGTATCATCATTGCATAGAAACCGTCTACACCTGTTATGCCAATTCAATGTCGTATCATTGAAACGCTATGAACGGGGACAGAGCGGGTGAGTCGAATTCGCGACTGCCATCACCGTTGTTTCTCTTGTTCTTGTTGCTGGTGCAGTTATATTAATAACGCTATTGTTATCATTTCATCAATGCTCTTGTTGTGCCGTTCTGTTACGTTATCACCTATCCCATCAAGATCGGAAAGGATGTATAACCGCCCATCATTACTGTTAGTTATAATAATTATTCGCATCGTTACCACGGCGTAATGAGCGTTCCGTGTGTGTTCGAGCTTACACTAGACGGGTTAATCAATGTGTGTGTATGTGTGTGAATATGTCTGTGTCTGTCTGAGTGTGGCTCTACGTGTTTACTCTTAATTTGTGACTATTGTTGTTGTTGCTGCTGTTGTATCTGTCACTTATGTCATCTTAAAGTTCCTTATGATTATTCTTATGGTTATTATGATTAGTATTATTATTATTGTCGATGTTGTTACTTAGAACTGAGTTGGTAAGTCTTTAATATCCTTTAAATCCTGTAATATAATCTGCCTCACTGGCAATGTATATATATATATATATATATATATGTATATATATATATGTATATATAAGTCGAGCCTTATTACTGTAGTTGGTTAGTTAGTTAGATAGTGGGTGGTTGTATGTTTGTAATCATTTGGTTTCTTTCATTATTTGCCACCCCGAAACTCCTTTGTTTCCATTTCATATTCTTAAACTTTTTTTGTCTTCATCTCCACTCCTCATTCGGTCACTGCTTACAATATTCGTGACGCAATATTTTCTCGTATCTTCTACGTTGTGAAGTTGTCCACAATATTCATCATATCATCAGTCATCTCACCGCGTCTCATCAATCATCGCATAATTATCAGAGAGAGAGTTAGTTATGTCTTGTTATGCAATAGTGAATTACTCGGCTCGAGTAGCTTCGGAGCCATGACTTCAATTATCTAGCGCATCATAAATGTCATTATCATTGTTGTTCTTATTATTATTAGTCATCGTCATCATTGGTGTCACCGAACGACCATTAGAAGTAATCTTGTAACAGTAATCGCAATTAATAAATATTATTATTGTTATTATTATTATTATTATTATTACCTATGAATATCGTCGGAATCATCATCAACATCATCATTCATCTCTCAAATTCGATATATCTACAGCGTATTTCGATCTTCAGTACAATGAAGATCAATGAAGGCGGCAATTGTTGTCGGTCTCTTCTCTCAGACTCAGTCCTTCAAAGTCATCATCATCAATCAATCAATCAATGATCGATCGTTTAGGAACCACAATCAATCAATATTCCGATCAGAATAGTTCGGCCACCTGCCTAACAATGTCGATGTCCCGTCCCAACGGGATCTGCGTATAGATATTATAATGTCACATCATTACGTCATCAACAGTAGCAGCGGTTGTAGTGGCCTCTTGAGTTGTCGTCGTCGTCGCCGCCGCCGCCGCTTACTGAGTCGGATCTCTCAGAGGTGTTCGTCGTGAGAGGAGTAATTTTGTCAATTACTCGCGGGTTTGCTTGCGTTGTGTTTCCGTCCGGGGCCACTGCCCGCGATTAAGTCATGACCTTCCGAGACCTTCGGTGAAATCTAATTATCATTATCATTATTATTATTATTATTACTGGTGAATCGAATTGACCTCTTTGCAAAACACTGCGTGTCCCGTCCATTTGGGAAGGGTACTCATTTCCTCTCTAGCCTTTGCGACAGGTCAGTGTGGCGGGCTACGGCGAGCATTTCATGTAGTTAATCGTTTCGCGCGTGTCAGCAGCCGCCATCGTCAATCATCAAATAACTTGTTAATGATACCGCTCTTCCAGACGCTCGGACGCCTGCTCGCTCGCAAGCGCAGTCATAGGTCTGAGAGATGGCCTAAGGGAGTTTCGATTGAGGTCGGCAGTGTAGCGAGGTTCTGGTCGGGCCACGAGCTGCTGAGACAACGACGGCAGGTCAGCGGCTACGTGTCTCTAGCCTCGTGAGAGTACATTGGCCACCGTCAGCATTGGACTGGAGGGAGCTATCCGAGACCGACTTCGATTACCGTGCAAGTCTTCGTTCGTTTCAGCTAATTCTGTTATTTGCCTTTATCATTGGGTCGTTCAGGCTGAATACCCCAACATGACATCTCAACGACCATCTTGACATTGTTTGTTGTGTATAGTTCCAATAATTCTCTCTATCGTATCGACATTGTTCGTCGATATCAGTATGGGGTGGTTGTTGTTGCTGTTGTTATTGTTGCTGTTGTTATTGTTGTTATTGTTGCTGTTGTTGTTGTTGCTGTCGGTAGATGGACCGGGGCGCGATTTCGAGGTTGGGCAGATATTTTGGGCTGCTGTCTGTTGTTCGAGATGTGATTCAGTATTAGCTGATAATGATTGTTGTGAGGGTTATCGTAGTATTTGGCTCGAGGTTGTTGGCCTGTTGTGGCTTCGTGTTGTTCATCGGTAATAATTATCAATTAGCACTAGCTGTTGTGTTGGTAGGCTTCATGTATATAGCTTGAGTTGAAGTTGAGGGCAAAATGCACCTGTCGAGATCGCATTTAGACAAAACGGCGGCAGGTTCACAAATCACGCGAAGGTGCGAAGCGCAAATGGTTTTATGCAAGCGATCGTCGTTATCTGTCTTCGACATCACCAAGCACTATGATGATATAAATACAATTATTCGAGCACATGTTGCTACCCGGACTGAGCTATGGCGAGGAGGCCGCGTAATCACGGACAATTGTTTGAGGAACCATCCTCCATAAACAGCCGAGATTAGTAGGGTGCTCAGGAATCAGATGAGGCGCTACGCTGTCACTTGCTAGGATTATATTGCAGCAAAGAGCTTATCGGGGATTATTGGGTAGTGGTAGTTGTTGGTTGGTTTGTTTTTGCTCTATAATTGATGCTGCATATTGTACAAATGCTGGGCATATGCGGGGGCTAATGGGATCAATTAGTCAGTTCCGAAACGGCCACCTCTTTCTCTCTCTCTCTCCAAGACACAGAAGATATAGAAGAAACAGTTGTTGTTGTTGTTATTCTTGTTGTTTGTTTTTAGTAGTAGAGATGTAGATACATCGTTAAGAATAAGCTCCGGAGCGGGAAGGTTTGGGTCCTGCTACAGTTGTTGAAGAACGAGATTGGGTGATTTCACGTTTTTCAACGAGATTGATTGAGTTCTGTTTGTCGCACGATCGCGCCTACTGCGTTGACACACGTTCACTGGATCTATGACCTTCTAGAAGAAATCTCGAAGATTTGCAGCGCTTGAAGTCATTGAAGATCGTTTTCAATGTTTCATTTTCTTAGTTTTTGCTAGCGATTTGCTAGTCTCATATTGCTTCTAGATCGGCATTGTTTTTCGGTGCCTTCTCGTCAGCATGTGATCGTTTAGTGCCAGCGTTCTCGACGTTTTCTGGACGACAACGCTCAACGGTGTTACCCATATGCATTGCAAGGGGGCACTCATTGAAGACCTGGTAGTGACGCATCCGATGCCTATATGTATGTCTATTTTTTTGTTGCTTGGTGTTGCTGTGGCTGTTGTTCTGGTTGCTGTTGTTGTTGTTGTTGCTGTTGTTGTTATCTTCGCCGTACACATTACTACTTCGTGATCTTCTAATATTCTGTTTCCGCCCACGCAGATGAAATAGGTGTGTGCCATTCGGTCTTTTGTTTTGCTTGCTTGTTTGCCTTTATTGTCAATTATTAGTATTTTTATTGTCATTAAAGTTTGTTTGTTATTATCTATTTTTGCCAGCATCCCGCGGAACAGTGAAATGAGGGCCAAGTTGCCTCACAAACTATTCACAGCACAAAACAACTGGTCTCCACTAGTCACTAAGATATAGTTGTTTTTCATCGACCTTTCTATCATCATCCGTTAGTTTATCGCTACTTAATGTGGTTTGTTTGTTTGTTTATTTGTTTGTTTGTTTATCGTTCAGTAAGTGAGCAAAAAGTTTATTGCGGAGGGGTTGCAGACGCGGCAATTACTTAGCCCCACCACACTCATCCCAGCCCCAAGGGGGAGAGCTTGAATATGCCGCTGCCTTGGTTACGACTACAGAGCGCGCTCAGCTTCGAGCCAGCGGGTTGGCGCAAACTGCTCCAGACTTGAGATACATACAGACAGACTGACTCACATACATCTTATGGGACTAAGCCAACGAATCTCTCCGTCCTGGCCGAGAAAGGCCAGCCGGCCACAGAGAAGAGCAGATCTGGCAGCCGAGGAAATATGTGCGAACACACAACCACGATGAGCTTCATCCCTTTGTCTTTTTTTTTGCACGTCCTCATCGTGTTGTTTCTGTTGTTTCAATCATTTTTTTTCAAACGGCAGTGTGCGCGAATACCGTCATCGGTGACGCGACAGCCACGACAGTGACGGTCGCTACCAGCGACGGTCGGCTGCTCCGTTGCACTTGGTTGCTTCGTTAGCAATACACATCATATGCTGTATTCCAATATCTGTTGCTGTTATTATTCTCTCTCTCTTTCTCTCTCTCTTTCTTTTTCTCTGGAGGCAGTTGGTTACGTTGCGTGAAGAAAGCATCATCATTTCGTTATTTATATATATATATATATATATGTATATATATATATTGTCATTTATATATATATATTTTTTCTATATTTATATTTGTTGTTGACCCTTGTTGTTTTCTATTAGTGCCGCCAGGATTTCGCTTTAGCTCGCCAGTGTCGCGGTTCTTGCTGTTCTTGTTGTTGTGGTCCGTGATTGTAACAAGATGACAACATCACGACGCCACAATATCCGATTCCAGGGCAATGCGTGAGATAAACTTGGGCAAACTACGCGTACTGCGGCCTATAATAATAATAATAATCATAAAATTATTATTTTATTATCATCGTTACCCCTGGATCATTCTTCCGGGCTAAATATATCCGCCATCCTTTACTATGTGTACATGCGAACGCATGATGACTCTTGCTGCTGCTGTCATCATCATCATCATTCATCGGCAATGCCACAATTAGCCTTCCCCGCTGCTGTTGTTGTTGTTGTCGTTTATGGCTGTGATCACAGTAGTCAAATGCTGGTCTCGTGTAGCTTCGAAGCTCCGTTGGGCGGCGTCTGGCTGTCGTTGGGAGGCTCTGTGAGTAGGTGATAGCCTTGTGATAGCGGGGAGGTGACTGGCCCACAGCCCAAGCCATGATCGGAGCCCGTCGACGACAGCGAGCTTGACGAGCCCGAACTTGCAGCCGAAGGTGACGTTGGCGATTGCGTCACGGGGACGACGGTGCCGCCCGACGTCGGATTATTGTTGTTGTTGTTATTATTGTTGTTGTTGTTACTACTCGTGTTGTTGTTGTTATTGTTGTTGTTAATTGGAGGTGGCGAACGAGAGGTAATGTGGTTAAGCCGCCCATTATTGCTGCTATTATTACTAAGACCTGTACTGTGGCGAACCGGCGGTGGCGGAGGCACCTTAGCTGGCAATCCCACACTTGGTGTAGTAGTGGGACTTTCAGTGGCCGGCGCCGCGGCCGCAGCGATAGCTGCGGGTACGACGGCAGCCGGCCGATAGCCGGTTGGATAGATGATCGCCTGTGGCGATTGTAAGGGGCTGATCACTGGCGAGCTTGCTTTGTCCGCGTAGGTTTTGCCACCCTGGTTACCAGGGACCGGTGCTGCCTGCGAGCCGCCGAGCGGGCTCGCGTGTCTCGCGTGACTCGCGAGGTGCTCCTCTTGGTCAGCTATCGAGCTCAGCTGTTTAGGATGAGATCTCGAGCTGCGTATGCTGTGTAGAGAGTGGACGCTGTGTACACTACGCTTGTCTTCCATGTCCTCAAGGGTGCTTTTGAACGCCCTCACTACTCGAAGCTGCCGTGGAAGGGAGAGCAGATATTGACCGTTAGATAACTATACACCATCGTAGCGGGGGGGGCAGATTGGGCCAGTCGGAGAGCGTTTCTCATTTTCTCAAGTCTCTCAGTGAGTGGTCAATCAGTGAGTTAGATATCAATCAGTCAGTCAATCAGTCAGTCCATAACAGAGTGTCTGCCTTGTTTCCTATCTCTCTCTCTCTCTCTCGCTCTCAGGCTCACTCTAGATATTCGTTGAGTCTTTACACTGGGACGGGACGAGGAAAAAGGTCTAAAGACTTCAGACGAGTCCGAAACGTAGCCTTGTACGCTGCCTTCTCGCATCTACCTGAGTGCTCATCATCTTCATCATGAATGTTAGAGGGATTCTACTCGTACACTAAAAACGACTATGTTTTAGCGTGAATAGATTAATCTCGAAAAAAAACCTACTACGTTGGTCATCGACTAGATCGTTATTCTCATTCGGCGACTAGACCGCAGAAACGCATCCGACGAAATGTATGCGTCGTGACAAAAAAAAAAAGGGGGTTGGTCATGTCAACAAAAAAAAAGTCCTCGCTTTGGCAAAATTGTACAAGAGGAGCCCGGATGAAGAGGAACACCTTGAAGTAAACGCGAGTAGCAGCATGGCGAAGTGGTCTTTATTATTATCATCATCATCATTATTATTATTATTATCATCAGATCAGGACGGACAGACAGATGGACCGGGGTTTGGGAAATTCTCGCGAACCAGCCAGTTGTGCAAATCTCTAAAACGACAACGAAGTGCCGCTTGGCGCCGCAGCATTCTGATTGTTCGCAAAGCCGATGCCAAATTGGTCATGATCATCACAGATTATGGAAATAAATATCATCACCGAACTCCATTATCATCATCACCAGCATCAACATCATCATTATCGGTATCATCAATACAATAAGCAACAGCAATTAGTAAGTACGCCAATCATCAGTCAGCAGGTAGGATTCAATTCTAACCAACTCGATTGATCGAAGAATTGGTTAGGAGAAAAATAGAGTGTTCGGTGCCAGCCAGAAGAATCTCACTATCTCTTGAGACTAGCCAATCCGAAATAGAATGTCTGCCCACCAATAATGATATCATGGCATGTCATCATTGTCAAGGGATATCGGTATCAACTACAAAGAGCAATCAATCAATCACTGAATCAGCCAGTCCACAGTCCAATATATATAGGTAGATATTTATGTATATATATATATATATATGTAAATCAAGCCGTCAGTCAATCATTGTGTGTATGCACCAGTTGCATTTGCTGACTTTAGCCGAAAGAGTCGGCTCCTGCCCATGCCCTAGTTCGGTTCGAAGTTGTGCGGGGAGCATAAGAACATAGAAAGATGTACATATATATATAGATATATATATATATATATGTGTGATGTCAATATGTATTGCATATATATATATATATATACATGGTATATGCAAAAGAATGTAGGTAAGGTAAGTGGGGAGGATTGGTCGGTGGTGGTGGCAAACAAGATTGCTTGACGAAAGATTCAGGTGAAGTCGCAGTTGCAGAGTGAGAGTCCAGCACAAACGGAAGATTCTTCCAAATACACAGCAAGAAGAGTATTACGGAAATCGCTGCGGGTGTCGCCGTCCTTCGAGGCTTTTTGCCAAGGCCTTCAGAGATGTACACGTACAGACAGACGTATTGTCCACAACCAAACACAGCACACATCGTTCAGAGGACGAAGCGTCATAATAGGAAACTATTTGCTCTCGTAGCCATTTGCAACGATAGATGGACACTATATTGAAAAGAGTCATGGGATGGTGTCGGGGTAAGGCAAACCAAACGAGGCCTTGCTGCGGAGCACTAATCCAGGGTGTGGTATATATATATATATATATATATATATGTACACATCGTACGCATACAGACAAGTCTGTGTTGATTCTGTGGTGATGGTTACAAATCAAAGACGAACGAAGCGCGGCTTTGGAAAAACGCTACAGGGCAAAGAAACGGGGGCCAACAGCGGACGGCAGATAGCAGTGATAAGGAAGAAAGGATTTAGCGAAACAGAGCTATTACAAAAGGGGAGAGTGGGTGGGTGGGTGGTGGTGGGAGGGACAAAGCAGGAGATAACAATTCATTATTGCTTCGTTTAATAGTGAATGCCACCAAACCAAACCATCTCTGTACTAGTCTTGCATGCAGTTTAAGTCGCGATAATGCAGCCCTTAGGTGTTATGAGGCTCGCTTTTTGTTAAACGCCATTACAAAGCATAAGGCGAGAAGAACGGACAGATTGATTTGACCGATGGGTTTTGTGTCACGGGGTGTGTGGGGTCGGGGGTCTGTTTTGATGCTGGGCCATCAGCCTTAATAGGGGAACGGGAGCCTACACAAGGAACGAAAAACAAAACCGCACCGAAGGAGAGCCAGGCCAACAGCGGAACCTGAATCTATTCGTCCTTCTCCCTGTAAAGTATAGCTTCAATTTTGCATGTCTTATTGATCGAAATATATATATATATATATATATATATATATATATGCGAGAAGCGGAGCGGCTTAAATCACCTTCTCTATTTGGTGACGTAGTTGAAAAAGCTGGCGTTCAACTATTTTGGGATCACCAAGGAAAATAACGAATTAAACCGAGAACGAAGAGGGCTACAGCAACCGAAGTGGAACAATGCAATATATTGATTTGTAGATGAAGCGAATGACAAAGCAGCACGCGAATTACAACGTCTTGTAGTGAATGTCTAGCTCTGTAGGATACGTACATATTGTGTGAGGAGTGTTAGCGTACTTCAGCGAAACACCTCTTGTACCGACATTTCGTGTGGGCAAGGTCTTATGACATCGTTTTCAAGGGCAGGTATATATATATATATATATATATATAGAGTCACTTATTGTTCACCCAGCTGATGAACAAGAGCCATCCCTGGCAAAGAAATAGCAAGTGATATTTTGTTTGTTTTGCTTCTGGCGTCTGAAAACCAAGTGAAGCCGGTAAATGAACACCCTGTGTATTCGTTCGAACATATGCCGAAATATCATACATATGCGAATGGCAGCTGCGGCGGCCAAAGGTAGCGGCAGTAATAGCCGAGAAGACGGGATTTAGTCTAATCTAGCTGAGTACTAATTACTGTACAAATGAATTACGAGTATATCGATGATCCAATCGGCTTAAGCATAAATGAGCGAATACCTAAACATGGACGAAGACTGATTTTTTTTTGTGATTGCAGAAAATCGTAGCGAAGGTAACTATTTAGATAAGGCAAAGATACTGTGACCGAGATTGTCGAGTCTGCACAAATGGCTCACGTGTACAGTGAGTGCGTAACCAAACGAACTGATTTGTATTCGTACAATGACTGCCTATGTTTCACACATATGTGAGTTTACAGCAAACAGCATTAAGACGGATCAGCTAGACGTCCGCCTGGATGAAATATATATTGTCTCAAGGCTAATTCGATTAATTAGTTTTTTTTATATAGGCATAGCTTATGATGCGCTCAAGCTGTCTTGCAAATTCGCCAACTTAAGAGTGCTTGAGACCTAAGCAGTTCGGACGTAAACAGGACGAATTCGATCTGAGTTAGCATTTCATAATGGTGATCAACAGTTATATCACGCTCGATTTATTCGGTATATATATATATATATTTATCGTCATGGTTAGAGACTGTGGCGTTGAAGGCCTCATTCAACCATGGGGACCGTCTTCAATCACGTGAAGACCTGCTCGATTATATCGAACTTCATTAATTTCCCCAGAAGAGGCAGCGTGATCTACATCCGTAAGCAATTTTCAACGCGTCCTCCAATGCTCTCTACACATTCGCCTATCGCAACTCACATAATCGTAACTCGTCCGGTTTAATAAGAAAAAACCACCGTCTATCAATCATGTCAAAAATCACTCTGTACAGTCAGAATCAACTAATCATTTGATACGGATGAACAGTTCTTTCAATTATTCTCGCATTAGAAACATCAAGGCTCTTATAACGCTATGGGAGTTAGCACGCACCATCGCTGACGCCTTCACAACGACAATTAGACACTGGCCACGCGGCAGCGGCTGAAGGTTATGCGGAGCAATTTTCCCAAACTGACTCTCTATGGGGCGTCGGGACAAATCGTTATGGGGCTTCATGCTAACAGAGTAACAAGCTGTTCAACTCGACATGGTCGAACCTAATATGTGAGCACAATAGCATTAAATGATATAGAGAGAGGTGATTGGCGTTGGAATCAAGTCCGAAAGGGCAGCCCATAGACGGGTGGTGTCTAAGGTGTCACTTTCTATCTAGCTCCGAGTCGTTCTGCCTACTGTATGCAATAAAATGTAGGCTATGTACGGATTATACCACGTGTTTATTATTATGATTATTAATATTATTAATATGTAAATTAATGTGTTTGTGATGTGTGTGGTGCGTCCATTTAGAGGCACTGCGTACGGGTGCGTCGAACAGGGTGTGTCCACGTTTTAATAATATGCACTTTATATATATATATGTGTATATATCGGTGCGATCTGTTTCGTCACATTGCCCTTTGTAGCGTTAATGATTTGAAGTCAATGATTGTACTGTCCGTAATTAATAGGGTAGCAGCAAGATGTTCCATGAAACAAAATATTCTACTACGCTGTATAAAATATAGATTTTGTCACAATGTTTACAAAGTGTTGCAAGTGATGTGTCCGTGATAGTATCTGTGGGGTGTTTATCGCTTGTCGAGTGATGATAGATATGCAAACGTTAGTGGAAGCAGCACATTGAGAAGGTACGGTTGAATCAGGGACTTGATGGAGACAGCGAGAACACGATATAGAAAATTACACCTGGGATACGACTTAATTATTATTTGATTTATTTATTGTACGTTTTTTACTTCACTAACAACAGAGTAATAATAATAATAATAATTACTATATTAATGTTTTCATCATCATCATCATAATTGATGTTATATTCAGTTAATGGCACTGTCATAAGTAACAACGGCATCGAAGTTCCTTGGTCTGATGCTTGCAATATTCGTAATAACAATGGTAAAAGTAAGTGTCATACGATTATACGCGAACGGTGGCCGCAAAACGCCTAAATGTGCTAGGCACTGTAACATGACGTCCAGCGACAGGAAGCGCCTGTCTATCTCGTATCATAGACATCTCCATCATCGAATGACGATATAGCTCATATGATTTAGAGATGTACTGTATATATATTATATATATATATATATATATATATATATGTATATATAGATTATTATTATTATTATATGTCGGTCGTCAATTGAGTTAGGCTATGGACAATTTGACAGAGTGTCTGTCCTGCTTCTACATAATATTTACACCTGTAGCTTGCGACGACGAGAATTCATTCGAGGAAGGGCAGAGTTTTTATGTAGCCCTATGTGTACGTCTTATGGTACACTCCTCTACTTTTTTCTCTCTTTCTCTCTTCTCTCTCTCTATATATATATATATATATAACCTATACTCGTATACTGTGTAATTAAATCCATCGTAGTATTCATAGATGACTCATTAACTCACAGACTTTGGAAATCCTGTGAATAGCTTAGACACGCCCCTTCATCAGCGTAATGAAATAGTTGATGCTCAACCATAACCAACAACACAGACAGACCACGTCTAAGGTTCTTGCTGTTGCTGCTACCAGGACTCAACCGGTGGACTTCCTCCTAAACCTCCTTGTCAGGTGGTGGAGAAAGCCGAATACATTATTTGCTTACTATATATATATATATATAATGTATCTTCGCTTCAAACACAATACGTAAATCACCCATTCGCTGATCCAGGAGTACGAACTTATTCAGTTAGAAAATTCACGCAGACAAAGCCTATGGTACACAGATGATATGAAAAACAAGGTCGATCTCTATTCTTTCCCCTTAAAGTCAACCAAATCAGTCTCCACTACAATATGCAAACAACCCATCAGACGTCGCTGCCCTCGTCCATTGTAGCTGTTGTTCGTGTTGTTGCTGTTGTTGTTGCCATCCTTATTCGATAATCAGTGTGGATTTTGTTCCATAATTGTTTGTCGGTCTTGGTCGATCTCGATTTGCCAAAAGCCCTCGTCAATCGATTCGCAGCCATTCGCATTAACGAACCATGAGTTTCCACTTGTAAATCTCCCGATGCTACTGCTGCTGTTGCTGTTGTTTAAGATAGTAAAGTTAGCAAATAGATTGTTTGTCACTCTTTCCGTTCGTTAGCGCATTGTTCTGTTCTCTCTGATATTTGCTCTGTGTTATCCCTTTATCGCTTGCTCGTACAGTTGCTTCTGGTGGACATCTGGTCCTGTCGACATTTCGTCGTCATCTCGCCGTTGGCCGACTAAATTGCAGTCGTCAGTGGCTGATAACTATGCAGTGGCTGGTTGCGGTCTCGGTCGGATCGAGATCTTCAGACTCGGATTGCGGACGACGCGGCCGAATCGGCATCAGCAAATGGGATCGACTCCTGGCGTCAGAAGGAGTTCTGCGACCTGCCGAGTGAGCCCACGGAGCCCCGAGATCCCTGATGTTCGGGCGGGATGCCCCCTGGGCAGATGTCGGGATTCGAGCCCTGGCGCAATGACAACGTGACAATTGAGCATCATTTGTTAACGTCTCTGTAACGGCTAGAAGACCACTACCGGTGCGCTTAGCTGCGCTGCTAACGTCATCCGCGGGGTAAGATTCACACAGTTCATGCTCGTAAAACGTGGCGTTCCCTTCCGAAACGGCTTTCGACGTTTCCTCGTGAAGGGCCCAGTCCAATTGGGTAAGGCCAATCTCTGCTGTCGACGTCGGAACCCTTCGCGCGGAGCGGTGGGGGGCGGCCGACAGCCACCGGCCGACTGTTATTAGGAGGGTATCTGTTGCAGTGCCTTGCACACACGAGCGACTGTTTTTGCACAGCTAGAGGGATTAGGATGTGAGGAACGAGCGACGAATGATCCACTGATGACCGCACCGCGTGGGATTAGCTTCTGCTCAATAGATCAGTCAGTCAGTCGCTTGGTTGGTTGCTTGGTCAGTGAGTCAATCAATCCACTGTTCTCTGCACATTTCAAGCACGCAAGCAGTTAGGTTAGATAAATATGAGAGAGAGCGAGAGAGAGAGAGATAGAGATCGACACACGACTTGGTGATCACGCCAGTCACGATTGGCGGATTCCCTCCGGGTCGACTTCGATCATGAGGACTGTTAACCACGGAGCGACGATCGCCAGCAGGTCAGCACTACACAAGTGTACTTGTTACATTCACTTTTGATGGGTTGTACAACAGCTGCATTCGTTAGTTTGAGTGAGACCACTTCACGTCGACGATTAGTCCAAGGTGGGCAAATGAACGATTAAAGGTCGATTTAGACGAGGACGTTTTAAGGTCAGCGTTTCCTATTTCGTGGTGCCAAAAAATTAATCGACGAACGATGGCCAACAAGAACCGCGACAACACAAAAACTGTACGAATACCCAATTATTATTATCTTATTAAATGTTTATACAATGACACACCTGGCCACAGTTACAATGCATACATATACATGTATACATAAAAATTAATATTATATATATACATATATAATATACATATATATATATATATATATATATATAATCAAAGTACGTTTTATTAAAACATCAACGATAGCAGAGAAGCTCAGTCGAGAGCAAAGTGACTTTACACGGCTCACAACCACGACATAAAAGTGACAAAGTTGTCACTACAATAATCGTATACAGATTTAGAAACGGTGAATGTTTTAACCAATTCTGATGCTGACTGTATTTGTGCTGCTCCCTCTACAACGAGTGTGTTTGAGTCTTTGTGCCGTATTTAAATACAAAATATACCTAGATGACAGAAATATGTCATTATATGTGCATCAATCGTTAAATCAATAGGGGATCGTCGAGTAGGACACAAATTTACGAACGTCATTTGTGTATTTGTTTACTTCACTCTCTGCATTGTGCTGCGTGTGGTGGTAGAGGGCAGTAACATGATAAGTGAATGTGGACAATGGTCAACAGCAGCCGATGGTGGATGGCGTATCATCAGGATACCGAGCACATTAATTATATAATTACATTATGAATACATACTATTGTATATATATATATATATATATGCGCGTGAGTACATGCGTGTGTGTGTGCTTTGGACGTTTGTGGTGCGTGATGTTACTACTTTATAAAGATATATATATATATATATGTGTGTGTGTATATGTTGGGTGCCTTTAGTAGTAGCAGTAGCAGTGATGTCTGGGTTAAGTTTCTTCTCCAAGTGCTGTGTGAACGTATGATGCATTAATGCGACGCTTAATACAATGTCCCATTCAAATGTCCGTGACTATTTACGTGACTTAAGAAACTTGGCCCATGCCAAGACATCCGTTACAACAATATTGCAGGCAGCAGCCGTAATCTTTGTAGCTCTTCAATCCTACGGTAACCTTCGTTTTTTTCATCATTAACATCACCGCTGCTTCGCAGAGGCAGAGATGCGTGTTTTCGGATCGGTGTGTGCATTTCTGTATATTTTTGTGTGTATGCATGTGTGTGTGTGTGTATCTGATATGTCCCCGCTGCCGTCAACAACAGCAGCATGGAACATATCTATTTATGTATAGATCTTTTTTTTTTTTTTAAGTATAGATCATTATCATAATTACACAGTAGGTATTTAGAATGGCATCCTATTTGCGAGGATCGTCATTTCTCTGTGCTCCTCACAATTGCTCACAGTGGTACTGTCAATGGATCTGGTGACTGTCGCACATTACCTCATGTGGATGTTACCGAGTGATCTAGAAATGGCCACGCGTGCTGTGGCTAAACGATATTGTATCTAGCAAGCTTCATTGTTGCATTGAGGACTCTGCCAACGCGAGGCTATGCTATCCGTAGACAGATGCTATATGCTATCCATCGTGGTAACTATTTCATCATGAGGCCTATCGTACTGTCGAATGCGCTAGTGAGAGTTCTTCTCTTCTCAGACCCCAGGTCTTGCCGCAAACCACTTTGCTTAAACAACTACTTATTATTATTATTATAGTTATCATCATACACGCTAACTAGACATGAGTCAACCACATCCTCGAATTGTTATCAGCATCCATTATGACTAATGCTGATCATGAGACGTCTAATTAACGGCCCTCA
Organism: Stratiolaelaps scimitus; assembly: GCA_019614645.1. Lineage (NCBI taxonomy): Eukaryota > Metazoa > Arthropoda > Arachnida > Mesostigmata > Laelapidae > Stratiolaelaps > Stratiolaelaps scimitus. Next base: position 5,037,917 of record JABWDB010000020.1, on the reverse strand, counting down.
CTATTGTGTAGTGTAAGGGACGATGTAATTGCATATTACACCGTGTGCGACGTCGTCGCGTGAAGTCTAAATCTAAACAGATAGTGGGCCAAGGCCGTAGGTGGGTATCAAACAATCAGTGTAAAACATTGATTGTGCGTAATAGAGTACAGTGTACATAGGTACATAATATGATCGTGATTTTTTTTTTTTTTTAGTTGCGGATTTGTTGATTTGGCATACGCAATGTGAAAAACACGAATGATACCGTCACAGTTGATAGTGATCAAAGTCATTGTGGACCGAGGCATATACGAGAGTATATGTTAGATTACATTAGCTGAACGTGATCAAGCATGGACAACAATAACAACGACAACATCAACAACACAGTGCAGAGCGCTGATATATACGATACGTTCATCTGCTATATATATATATATATATATACTCAGAGGTAAGTGGTGATTTGGTCATTGGGTTGATCATCACCAGCAATAGTATATATATATATATGAGAAGTCCATTTAAATAGATTAGACAAAAGTGCGGACGTATCTTATCTGGCTAAGTTCAGGCCGAAGATTAGGATTGATGAAGATCAGTCTAACCTTAACGATAAGTTATAACTAGACAATAATCATGATAATAATTATCATAATAATACGAGGATATTGGTGGCGTTTATCGATGCGGTTCGATTAAATACTGCGTCTAATCAACTAATTCCTTTGTATCTCAGCAGCCTATAGACTTGGTGGAATTTGTGTTTATTTCTGTAATGATGTAGTGGGCCACTTGATTTGTGTTGTCTAATAACTGCGTTTACATGATTATCATGCAGGGACTGTCGTTGGACTCGAACAACATCGAGTCGGCGATCTAGACAATATGAAATATTTATATGCCAACGATAGATTGATTAGCCGTGAATGGTGAGACGTGTGTACGTAATACATTTCTTTAATTTTTGATATCTAAAATGCGCGTAGGTGTATCTATAGAATATATATATATATAAATATACCAGACGTGCTGGGTGAGATGGGTTGCTCATGACATCGAAGCGGCAGAAGTTTAATGGACGCAACTATGCGTCCCTTTGAATGATTTGTTTAGATCCGTTCGCGCATGAGTAGTGATCGATGATCATGATTTACGGTGGTGACAACAGCACCTGTGGTCGCTGTAGCGTTAGTTATAATTGTCCAGAATCGTACAGTATAAGAATAGGGCAAATTATCCGAGGAGGAAGGTGGATACGCAGACGTGTTTTAGCGGACTATTTTCCGAAGCATAGCCTTGTTCACGGAACCGCGTAGGGATCGATTCCAGTGGAGTCAAGGAATAATGTCAGTATCGCGAACAAATTTATATTGGATTTTAGGTTGGATATAATATTGGATCGGATGGTGGCATACAAGCTCGTGTCGGTCAGAGGTGCGCTTTTAAGAGACAGAGAGTGCCTGTGTATCTATCTGGATGTGGCTATGTGTGTGTAAACATGGACGGATGCTTGGATGGATATTGGATTTATGCTGTATGTGTTTCGCTATTGAGCCCGGGCCATCACTCCGAGGTAAGTGGTGATTTGGTCATCGGGTTAATCAGCACCAGCAGCCAGATCATCATAAGGTCGTCAATTTCATTCATGTTGCATGAATACGACGATCAGGCGACATCGTCAGGATTCAGAGAGTCGAGCAGAGCAGACATCGTAGACGTCGATGCCTCGCGGCACCAGGATGCACATTACGCTTGGGAGATATGCAGGCGGAAAGGGAATAACGCGCGCGCGCGTGAACGCCGCTCGCTAAATTCGATAAATCGGTCAGTTGCTAGAGGGCGGACTATGGGCGGATAAACAGTTGACCAGGGTCGAGCGCCGGGTCGGCAATCGTCTAGTCAACAACAACAACGCGCTGCGTGGTTCGCGCTTTGGCGGCGTAACATGTCGAATTATGATAGTGTTGAATTTGTTAACTTACTTCGTTTTTGGTTCTCAGGTTCAGAAACGGGTTGGTTGTTGGTGAAGTGGGCGTGGTGAATGAAGATTGTTATATTCTGATGGGATCTGGGGTTGAGCCTTCTAGTGCCTTCGAGCCGGCATGCGTAGTCACAAAAGACGAGTCGATGATTGTAAGTATCCGTAATGGGTATAATGAGTATAACAACTAATTGATATATAAGATTGAGATAGATCATTGAGAGATTGCTCAACAACAATACCAAAGCATCATCAACATAAGCAAATGATTGGTCGTATGAGCTATGTTGTTTGTGACTTTCAAACTTTTGTTTGGATTACTATCAAACTAGAAGATCGTGCAGTGCACGGGTCATGCCACCCAAAACGGCGTAGCTAATCTAATCTAGTCTCCATTGCTTATGAGTGGTGTGTTTTCTTTTTTCTACTGTGACCCGAAACGCCGAAAATTAATTCGGTACAGACATGTGTGTGTGTATCCGTTAGTATTTTTAGAACTTCTTAATCCTACCTGTAAACTTTTGGCTAAGTACGCCTTAATTATGTAAAAGGTGCAACCAATCGCCCGGTGTTTGGTCGGCGTTATCCACATTTATCGAGTACATTCAATTGATTATGTGACGTGACATACGTGGATAGTACAGCTTCATTTAACATCAACAATTAAATAGAAGCACCCGTTTAGACAGGCTGACCCTGTCCAGCGTGAGTGGATGGACGGCTGGACAACACGTCGGGCAAAAACCTGCCGTTAAATATGCCGTCCTTAATTCTTGCCTGACAGGGTTAAGATCATCGAGATATTGTAGCCACCATAGAACAGGTATCTAACTATTTTATACATGGGCCAAATGAGTTACCCCGTCAGTATCAATCGGCCAATGGGCGTGATAATACGTATTTGGAATAAAATATACCCACCAAAATACTATATATAATCTATTCTCCAGTTATTCTGTAGCAAGTGTTACAGGTTAGTGAAACAAGCTATCAGCGAGTTGTCATCAACAACTATCCAGTCAATCGAATAAGTTTCAGCTATCGATCGTGGAGAATGAGCCAGTTGAATGTGAGGTACCAGTCAATTAATCAGTCAATTACCAATCATCATCACCATCCATCATCATCCATCAATCAAGTTGGCCTCAACAAATGTTCGACGAGCAACTGAATACAGGCAGCAGAGTACAACTAAGAACTGTAGGGGTTTCTTTTCGGTGAGCACCGTTGTGGTACTGTTCTCAGCAATGGTATTTGAAGAGATTATATATATACTCTATACGATATATACATATATAATATTAATGATACTAGTAGAAATCAACCTAGTCGTTCGAGTGTTCGAGGAGAACAGATAGTGTGTAGTCAGATCCTTGCATTGGTGAGTAGGACATTACATGGGACACATGAACCGAACACACGAGACAAATCCAGAAGCAGAGCGAAAAAGTGAACTAGTAGGTAACAAGTGAATAAATAAAGTTACAATTAATAATCAAGGCGTAATAACTAATATGCTGTGTATATACATATTGATATATATATATATATAATATATATATATACATATACATATACACACATACGCATAGATGGTAAAATAATAAATATACATACACACACATATATATATATATATAGATAAATGGATGGTTGGTTGTAGATAATATAATCATGACGCGATTAACACAGATCATAGCAGATTGTATCGGGCCAGAGCCGGGCAGTGACGGCAGCCAACGGAACAGCTGGGCCATGATAGCCCACTGACTGGTATGATGTTCATAGACGGACGAATGTACATGAACGTATGCATAAGATACGAGTGTAGATTGAGCAGATCAAACAATGTGAAACAGTAAACGAACTTTGAATAGGTGTCGGGACCAATCGAGCACTAACGGACAACCATACCCGCATTATACGCATGAGAAGCAGACAATCCACTTCATGGGAACGACACGACTCACAGAGCAGCATATCTACAATTTTTATCACGTTCGGGTGAAAACATCCAAAGATGCTCACATCATTCGGTACGGATCGATCGAAAAACAGGTGGTCAGTCAATCAATCAATCAGTGTCAGCCACTTTCCTGTCATTGTCCATCATCATCATCATCCTCATAATGGTATAGCGTGATGTCGTTCGTCGGTAAAATCAGCTCGTGCCAACAATTGCGGTTGCTTTTACGAGTGCTCGAGTAATTATAAGGTACGTTAATAATTAACACGACCTGATGATCGATTGCGCTTTTTGGCTCAATGCAGTTAGGGGTGTTTACGGGCGTGGGTGGCACTGCGGCGCCGGAACAAAATAACAGTCGAGTTCGAAGTGGAACAATTACGCAGGACTAAGGACTCTGCGGGCTGATCAGGTCCAGCAGTATAACAGTGACATATAACAATCTTGCTGCCGCTAACTTCGCCCGATCTGTCGGGATATGAACAACGAGAAAATCCACAATTTCTGTCCGGCGTAGTTCGTCTATCGGGACTATCCGCTGTGTGGTTAATTGTTGCTAGTGCTAATTGCTTAAATCGATCAATCAACGAATCAATCGAACTGGAGCGCTCGATCGCATGCTGCCAACGACCATTGCACGTTTGATCAACGTCGAGAAGAAAAAAAACACCACACAGCTTTCAATCGCTGTCGAGCGCGCGTCGTCTCATCGATTTTAGCAGAGTCGCATTGTTAGAGAACGGACAACAGGTAGGCAGTCGCGGAATTTGCCAAAGAGAAAAAAATCCAGAACTAATGAACATTGTCAAAGTAGCATTGTATTAGTATTTGTAGGAGGATTTTCGAGCTTGAAGTAAGCAAAACTACCATCGATCGGGCCACATTCTGATCTGATCTGCGGGAGACTACATATGTATATAATATACACACATACATACACACACACAGTGTCTCATATTCTGTCGTTCTACACGTTGGCTATATTCGCCACGTTGGTTCGGTTTCGACGGATTAGGTTAATTAGTTAGTTCGTTAGTGGATTCGTAGCAGTATCAAAATGGGTGTACCGATCTCGATCGAGAAACCTTCAAAACACTACATCGTCTTAGACACCCGAAGAGAGAAGTCACTGGAAGTCAAAATATTGTTGACAGGGAGAGGGTCGAACCAATCGGTTGCGCCAGCGCCGGTACAATTTTCGAGAGAGAGATTTGAAAAAAAAACAAACAACCCGCAAAAAGTGTTCGCGCGAACTCGCCGAAAAATGCAACAGGTCCTTGTATTTGTCATATCGACAACATGTAGAATAGAGATGGTTGTTTTTGGTCGAAAACATTTAGATCACATGTGCAGCGATGCTAGTCTAATGAGTGCGGATGGGGGGGTCGATTTAATTTTAGGTGGAATTTATTAATTGATCATTACGATGGTTGGTTGGTTGGTTATTAAATAGTACTAGTTGCTGTTGAACGAACAGTTGTAATAGCAATAGTAATCGATTGATATACATAACAGTAACAGTGATTGCTTGACAATCACTTCGTGATGATTAAATGATTCACCCGATATGAAAGGATTTGAAACGTGGGTGTGTACTCAGCCCGCCCGGGAAATATCGATCTCGGCTCTTCGCTACGCGACAATAGGAACCATAAGCTTATTGTTGTATACTCATACAAATAACAGCGACGTATTTATACATGTGTATATAGATATACTACATATGCCCGGACACAAATATATATATACAATATATCATATATATATAAGGATGGAGGAGCCTGCAGGTTTAAAATGTCCCTGTTTACGAAAGCATGCCCTGTGAACTCGATCAATTGCATATGCACACTTCCACTGTACAAAAATATTTTGTCAGTAGCGGTGAATATACCAGGTACGAGTATAAATCAAGATAGGCGTTTTTCGAGGTAAAGGTAGAACATTGATGATATATATAATATATGTATATATATATATATATATATACTGATAGATCTAGATAGTGATAAACGAAGCACACCAGAACAGATGATTATCCCAAAGCCACCGCTGAATAGCGAGTTGAAGCAAGAGTCGGAGGAATAATTAATATAATTGAACAGAGTGTGATAAAGGGAGTATAATTTAGTAACTCCTTGGCGATTCGAAGCTGTTACACCAGGCCGGTGATACCCCCGGGCGGGATGGGGTAAATGAAAGGTGATTGGTTATTGGGAGGTGATCGTAAACGCAATCGTCACCCCAGATAATTATCAATTAATATAATTAGTTGGAACAGGAACTAACAGAAGAATGGAGCCGGCGAGTCGTCTCTCAGCAGCTTATACACACACATATATATATATATATATATATATATATACATATATATCGAATGTGTCTAATATGCACTCATCATTTGATTTGGGCCGATGAGACGCCTAGTCGGCTATTCAACTTGTATCCAAATAATTGAGGGTTGGTTTTATGAACTCAACGCACAACAAGGTGGATATAATTCGGGCGTTGGTTACAGTGGTGAGTAGTCAGGGTTGTTTGCTGGACATTGGGGGGAGGATCTCCCATCTCGGGAGGTGTGCTGGCTGGGAGGTTGAACAAGGACATTGAGGTCAAAGCCACCTACCTGTGTCTGGAGACGCGTAAGGCCACGAATCCACAGAATCTGTCCGGTCCTCTTCACATCTTGGGACAGAGAGCCCGAAGAGCCGTCCTCGACGAGCGAAGAGTGCGCGTGCAGCTCCTCGACGGGGCCCGAGCCCCACGTGAAGGTCTGTTGATGTATCGTCCCAGCCCACAGGCACAGAGGATATAGGATAAAGCATCACGTTAGCAAGCGCTCGTAGAAGATAGTCAAGCGGCAGACAGTAGCAGCAGCAGCAGCAGCAACTGAGAACCTATAAGATCCACTAGAGTCAACTTAACCAAACGAAACGAAGCAACGGCTTCGCTATATATTCTCATGTACCGTACAGAAGATACATTCGTACGCAGCACGTATCAGACAAGAAGAGAAATAAATTAAGAAGACTCGAGACTCGGACTCACCTTGGGATCTCAAGGTCATTTCATTAATAACAATAATAATAAGAATGATTATAATACTAATAATAATGACGTCAATCAAGACTTAAAAATAAAAACAAAAAAGAACTGACTCGCTGAATCCATTCCTTAACCCGAATACAAGCCAATAAGGGTTAAAACGCTAAAAATTAATTAAATCATGATCATCCTCATTATCATCATAATCATTGGCATCTTCGATTTCTGGATTTCGTCAACCAGATGTTCCAGATGTCAAAGAACAATGTAATTGATGAAGCAATGTACAAGGTTCGATACAGGCCAAAAGGCAATGCCGTTCTTTCAACATGGCAGTTTAGATCGATAGATATCAGATTCATATCAGTTGGTGTCAAAAATGTCACGGTTGTTGTAGCAACAACGACAACAACAACCACAGTACCGCTTGATTTATCCAATACAATATAGATATACCATAACTGATATGCAGCCACAACTAGATTTAATCCGTAAACCGTTTAGATAACAAAGCTAGTGACAACAGAATGATATATATATATATATATATATATGTATATATATATATATACTCTTATGTATATATGTATAATAAAATATAATGATGACTGTTGCTGAATCGACAAATAGCCATATCGCTTGAACAAAATAACAAAAGCCTGCAGCTAGTCTAGGATGTGTTTTATCTGTATAAATATATCGTACATAATATAATTATTACTATTATTATTATCATTATTATCGGGTTCGATAAGGATACCACGAAAAAAGTTTGTCGGCTCAAAATTCGGATCAGTCACACAACAACCTAAAAAGGTCTCATGAAAAACGCCCAAACTTAGAGGTTTTTATTCAAAGCTCTCAAAACCGAGTTTAACAACAGTAAATTACCAAAAAAATAAAAAATAAAAATAAAAAAACTACCAAATGAAAAAAACAAACAAAAGTAACATCTTATAGAGCAACTCAGGAAAAAGTCCAACATAGTGAATCTTATAGATTCTCCGTTGGTGAGATGCCGTAGCTAATGGGTAGGCCCGCACGGCATATTCACTACTACAAGTTAGATGTCTACCACAAAAATGTTCAATAGCAGCAATACAGTAATAATCGTTATATAATTTATTAATATGACTAATTTGTTAAATAGTACTGCGTATAAAAAATCAATTGAAATCGATGCGGTCACATTATTATGCGTATTTCTATTGAAACACTTATCTTATGCGAAATTAAACGCTGTAAATGTGATGTCCATTTTGAAAAACTGTGCCAAAAATAGATTGCTCTACGTATTGATAATACAATACATTTGCAGTAAGGTAAATGTACGTGTTCCGCCGAAAAAAAAAAACAACAACCACAAAATAAAGCAGCGAATGTTGACAGCGCGTCGTTGAATCTACGCTTTGACGTTAATGGGTTTCGATCGACTGGGTTATCTATTGTGAGATGCACAGAAGTGAAGTCCTACAATAGAGCTATCGATAATAATAATAATATACTATATATGGACTTTAGAAGCAGTATCACATTGTAACGGCAATTGAATAACCATAACGATAATAGCAATCACGGACAACAATCTGAGAACGCGTCGGAGAGATCGGATTTGTTCTTGCTTTCTAGCTCAATCCCATATATACATATATATATATATATATGGAAATATCCCGTGTCGAACATCTGTGGTGAACATATCTATGGTGGATTGTCACATGAGGCATGTACGTTCCGGTGCGCCATGCAACTGCTTGCAATACTTGACATCAACAACGATGAAATAAGGATTCTTCCCCTTTCATTTTCTGCGTCACATTTGTGTCTTGCTTTTACAGAAAAAAAAACTAAGGCTGCTAAATTTACGTCAAGTCAGTTACATAATCCACGTTTGGAATCGGACAGTGATCCATATATACGATACATATTGACCACAGTAGGCAGTTGAGGTGCAGTGAAGTGTTGTGGCCATCCGCCTATATAATCAGACTAGCCGGCAGTCAATCAATCACTCAGACATTCACACTGGTAACATGATGAATGACGGGCAAGAATATCGATAATGGTACGACCATCACTGGAGATACAAGAAATAGGGTCAATGTGTTACATCCCGCCGAAACTGGAATATGTGCATCCATTTTCGCGCTATTGTTAACACGCTGGCACAGTCTCGGCATCGTATAAAATGCACCCGGGAGGATTTTCTATCCTGACACATTCTATCGTATATTCTACAAAGGACAGTTATTAGAAATTTTATATCTATATATAAAAGTATATGGGCCAGTAGCTCGTGGATCCACGGGGTGCGGCCGGTGTTGAATACCCTCTTGAGGTCGGAAGCGGGCCCCACGAAGGTCCGGGCGCTATCGGAGGCATATATATATATATATATATATATGAAATTTCTGATACTGTCCGTTGTAGAGTGTACGATAGAATGTGTCTTTTGTCAGGATAGAAAATCTTCCCGGGTAAATTTTATATGATGAAGGCTGTGCCAGCGCATTAACAATAGCTCAAAAATGCACCTACTCCAGTATCGGCGAGATTCAGGCTATAGCCATATAACGCCAATAGGTTGGAGACGAACCTTGCCAGTATGTTTCAATACGAGAAACTGTTCGCGACAGAGGTTCCATCAAAGTAGAAACTCAGCGATCTCAAACCAAAAGAGAAATACTATTGCAGCTCGGCAATATATATATATATATATATATATATGCGACCCATTTGGTGAGATCTAAACGACTTGCAGATATTCAAGCACACTGCAATTTTGGAAGCCGTCAGCGTTTCGTCAGCGATTAATATTGATATCGTCGCAATGATCCGAACATATGTAAAGGGGCTGAGTTTTTAGCGCCTGGCCACACAGCACACCGCGGCAAAAATGCTCAAAAATTTAAGGCAGGTCAGCATCATTTGGGCATTTCCCTTCTTGTATAACTATAGATCTATAAATGATAACACGAAACGAACTTGGTATATTGTCGGCGTTTGGTACTGTGTTCATGGCACAGAAAAATTACTGACCGCTAGACGGTGCTTATCAGAGAAATGGTGTTCGATCCACCTCTAGCTCCCTCTGATTGTTTGTCCATAACAGGATCTCAGCAGGATTTGACGACAGATTAATCATATTCGAGGCAGTCCGTCATTGGCCAACCAATCAAGCACTGACAATTGTGAATCTGTATGAATTCACCCACTTGGATCAGACTGTTGGATATTTTTTGCGTACGAAAAATTCAAATTGCGAATTGAACACGAGATTCAAAAAACATGTCATATCTACAAAATTGGCAGCTTACTAATAGTGACTTCAATAAGAATACAAATTACATAATAGCAATGTGTAACAATAATAATTATGCTCACTAATTTTACAATGATGACTGTAACGCTCGTTTAGGATGAGTATGTAATTGTGCGAACAGCAGATTAGTAATGCACCTAAACACTACTACCGAGTTTAGAGGAAATCGCTAATAAGGTGACAGCGGGGTAAATATAACTGCAAATATGACAACAATATGAACAAAATAAATAGCTACGATTATGGTAGTGATGTAACAAATTGTAATTAGATAAGATTGGATAGACAAATCAATAGCGCAAATATGCAATCGCCATTCTATTCGACAGACTCATTCAGTCGGTAACAACGTGACAGCAGCCAGCAGCCAATCTTAGTGGTCTCAGATATTCGCTTATGGGCATCTTCCTTTCTACTTAGCTCGAATCGAATCTCAACGAGTTGGGCAATGCTACGTGAGCAGGTAGCAGGAGGCCTGGGAAGCTCTCCGGCGCAAACTCAAACAACTGGAGAACGCTAGATGGTCACAGACGTGCTGGCAAATAGGATATTGGCAAAAGGATTTGGGAGATATATATATATATATGATAGATATAGAGAGGGAGAGAGAGAGAGAGAGAGTGAGTAAATGAGAGGAGTTTTAGCAGCGTTTTCAGCATTTTGGTCGCCGGTGGCCGAAAGATGCTGCCGCTGCTACGAAATAATGGGAATGATAATATTAATAATAACAATAATAATAGAAATTATAATATAATGTGCAGATGGATAACGAAGATAATGTTGGTGCTCAGAGAACGCGTCACATTCGCGGTTTGAAGAAGAATGAAGAACAAGGATAATGTTATGATGAAAAAATAGAATCAAGGAATGAGGAGAATAGACAGACGACTCATCTATTTCTGCAAACTATCGATTATTATTATTATTATTACAATTATTATTATAATAATATATAATAAAAGAGTAAGAGTCAATCTAAGTCAAGCCGGCCAGTCCAATAGTTCCATACTGAGAGAATAAACCATCACGAAATCAATTGGTAATGAATCAAATGTAATCAATTGAATTGAATCAATCGATCAATGCATCAATCAATCAAATGAATCAATCAGTCATCCAACCACGAATGCATATGTAAACATCCTTAGGCCTCAAGAGCGCGGATTCTATAATAGAAGGCTGTAGCGATTGCTTACATCTAGTATGTTGGGTCTTGGGGAGAGAGCGAGAGAGAGGAATTGGGTCGAGCGAGACCTTAGCGTGTAGTCCTACCAATGGCCTATACAGGACCTCGAAATAGATGGACGACTTGAGGACTTACGAAACAGAAATTGCACACTAAGAACGAATCGCTATGGTTTCTTCATCGGCTTATTTCTGCTGTGTGCGGCGATCTCCAAGCCCGTAACGTCCATCGTGGGGGAAATCCGTCATCTATTCGAGGTGGTCATTATGCGAACCCTGAGCGAACGTGAGGGCAAATGCTCGTCCTTTTTATGAGCTATTCTTATTGTTGTTATCAGTAATTATTACCCTAACCGCGTACGATCATCAGTGTTCGTCCGAGGTATCAGTCATTGAAGAAGCGTTCCGGAGATCTACAGACAATCCCGTCGACCCATCAGCATTTTGGTCTAGGTAGGAGCAGGAGGCTAAGGGGACCTCCGGGACAGCCAGCCGTGTGTGTGTGTGTGGAGTGAGTGAGGTGGAGATATATATATATATATAGAGAGAGAGATAGATAGAGAGAGAGAAAGAGCGCGGATATTAGCCTAGAACTCAAAGAGGTTGTTGTGGGTGCACGGGCAATCGGGCGAGCCAGTTGCTGTAGATTTATCTGTTCTCATTCCTGCTGCAAGACCGACACAGCCGAGGCGCAATGCGAACTTTTGGCAGACATCATCGTCGACATAATTGAGAGATATAGATAGCATCACAGACCGGGATACAAGCCAGTTCCAGTCGTTGCAATCCAACTAGTGACGATCGATCAATCAATCCATTATTATTATTATTATTATCATTTGTTATAATTATCATCAGCATCATCCACCATCAATTCGAGCCATCAAGTCAAGTCAACAACGATTCAGGCAGCAAACTCTATCATCATCATCATGGATATGTGATTGTCTTCGTGTTTTGAACAGAACCGAGCGGTTCGGTGTCTTGTGCTCAAATATAATCGATGAACTGACCACGACTCCCACTCGACGTCGAACGCTGGCAGATACTGACGCTGAACACTGCCGAGTTCAGTCCTGATTGGTTGCGCGTCCATGTTGAACAGATGCTGGTGGCTAATTTGCAGCACAGACGCCAGAGGGCATATACCATTCTCAAGCGATGGCTCATGGCCTTGGGCATTTGTAGTGCTACCCCGGCACTTAGGTGGTCACCGACCCGCTGTGTGCTTCGGCTTCTGACGACACAAACGATGTGAACGTGACGGTTGATCCTACCTGGCTGCCTGGTATATTGCTTGGCTTTGGCTATTCGGATGGAGGATGTGGTTGGGATATCATTGCTGAGGGGAGGGTTGTTCGAGTTTTACGTCTGAGATTATCAAGAGCGTATAATGTTGTTGTTGTCGTTGTTATTGCTGTTGTTGTTGTTGCTGTTGTTGTTGTTGTTGTTGTTGTTGTTGATGTTGTTGTTGTTGCTGTTGTTGTTGCTATTGTTGTTGTTGTTCATATTTCTGTGTTCTTCGTCTTTCGTAATTATTGGATTGATTAGTTCATTTATCATTCGTCTGCTGTTGGAGGTGCATAGTAGCGCATAACGACGCACGACAGGCCCAGGCGATCAATTAACTTTCTCACTCGGTTTGGAAACGTCGATTCTAACTTGTTCTTAGAATAGAGACTTATATCATGTGCGGGACTGACATTTACAACGATTTGGTATGAAGTGACCATAGTAGCAGCATCATCATCATCGTCAATCTATAATCACGACCACCAGGGCTATATTGACTTGTGTGTACTGATGGATTCCCTTGCTATTATTGCCATTATTACTATTAGTATCACTATAATTATTATAGTAAATGAAAGGAATGCATGGAACACCGAGACGACAAAACGTCGACGCCAGCAATAACAACTGCAGAGTCACTGACCGCGTCAATGGGCAACATTGAAGTCGCGATGACATCGGTACAGAAACACCCTCAAACGCTTCGTTCACCATAGTGACGTCGTTTTTGTTGCTGGTGCTGTTGTTACTTCTGTTGCTGTTGTTGTTGCTATTGGTGGTGGTGGTGGCCACCGTCTCCAGCTGTTTGTCGACTGTTGCTAACTGCAGTTCGCTGACCGTAACTTGCTGGACTTGTTCCAGCGTCCAGGGCCACCTGACTGAGTGATTCCTTTATTTTTTTGGAATCGACAGCGCAGTCCCCCTTCTCAGACGTCGCCGCGTCCGAGGAATTGTTGTCTGTCAACATACAATGCTTCTGTATTGTTTTTACACAGGGACAAAGGGGACGCCTGGCCCATCTTTCCACACGACGATTTCGTTGGATCATCGGGTATTCTCACGGGACTTCCTGCGAAAAGTGCGAATGACCCCTCTGCGATACGCGGCACGAACAGTGCTTAACCACAAGGTTGCACTTGTGCCATCGTGATTCGAGAGTGTCCTGATCGTTTGGCAAATGCATTTCGCTGCATCCAATTCAAACTGATTCAGCCGGTCACCAAGGTAGATCTCGACTTTAAATGATCGCACCTTCGGAAATATCAGTGCGATATTTTGTAGGTCTTCATATAGCAGGTGGCCACAAGAACCATCAAGAACCACGCAGTAGGCATGCCACCATCGATGCGTATCGATCTAGCAAAACGAAATGATGGCTGTGGCCAGAGTTAATGAGCGACACTCGCTTTTAGCTCTGCAACAAGAGTCATAATCTCGGTGTCCATCCACATATTAGATTTAACGGTAGTCCGTCAAAGCCACCCTCAACAAGTAGCCTCAACTCTATTTCTCGACGAAAGCGCCCTCTATTGATTCTCGAGCCAGGTGAAGTTCAGGTCTTTCAAACCAAGTGGCATTCGAGAAGGGCACGATAGAGTGTTCTATTCGATATGAGCAATGTGGCATAAAATCTGAAAAAGACTTTGTTACATGATTATTATTGTTATTTTCTGGTCACTCCGTGTCCCCAATGCTCATTTGCACTTTTCAATCAACTAGGTTATTGCGGCTGTTGTTGTTGTAGTTGTTGACACAAACAATGATTTCAACAGCTATCTTAATTACTAGTGATATATATATATATATATGTATATATAGTACATTCGTACAAACCAGAAACAAATTGTCACAGACTAACATTTCACAACATAATGTTAGTTGTTGCTTTTTTATTTATTTGTTTCCTAGTGCTAGTTCATTAAGGTCATCACTAAATATATATATATATATATATGAGAACTAGACTGATTCGTATACTATGTACAAGATATATGGCCAACGTGGCCAAATCTTACTTGGTCAGTCGTTCGACCAAAAACCAAGGGGGTGGGTGGGTGGGTGCGGAAGTGTGAAACGAGGCGACCACAGTCCTCTACCAGGGCAGCCATGACCATGACGATAATTATCAATCATGAACAATATTCTTATTATAACCGTTGTCATCATTACCTGAATGATACGGGTATAAGTGATTAGTAGTATTATTGCCCTGTGTTATTGTTTAACTACTCATTATGTCCGTTTTGCACGACATTCGTTGCCGGTGCCACCGGACATTACATTATTAATACGATTCGTTATATATATATATATATATTTGTATGAGAGGTATATCCACTTTTGATTGAAGCCATGCCCGGCGTGTAGCTGTAGTAGCTGAAGTATCAGTATGATTTAATAAGAACTGTCCGCATCATCACTTTACTCAAATCGGTCAATCCTCAACGCGTTCAGTTAAATCGCATCGATTCTCTCTATTTCTCTCTAATTTTCGTCGGCCTTGCGTTAACCATCACTCGTTACAACAATCGTCAATACGATTTCAACCTCCGTCTGTCGGTCAGTGACAAATGTTCGCTACCAACCTCTGGGGCGGGGGAGGGGGCGGTAACGACTCATTGCGAGCTGTCTGTGACCCCTCTGTCTGTGTGTGTGTGTGTACGATACTTGGCATCGTGTTGATTTGTTTGTATATTTGTTTCGCGTGGATGTTTATTTGCATGTTGCGCCTGCTTGGAATGATTAAAGGACCGCCACGTCGGAAGTCTGCAAGGAAGGTGAAAACAAGCTCGTCTTGGCACCAGGTCATCAACAATATATATTTGAATTTCTCATCTACTCGCCGACTTTCTCTACTCGACTCTACATTAGAGCGTCTATGTGTCTGTCTCGTTCGCTATCTCATTCTATAAAATACATACGTACGAGTTCCATATGGCTGTTTGTAGTACACACAGCGAAAGTCGATTCACCGATGTGGTGGTGAGAGTGCTGGACAAAAAGGGGGGAATTCTGAGAGGTGACACGCGGAACATCGAGATGTCTAGTTGTCAATTGTTCAATCGGATTGTTCTATTCGACTCAAAGGTTGTTGTGGTCGTCTTTTTCTTTTGTTGTTTATTTCGTTGGAAGATCAATTTTTCGTCGGGATGTCACAGCGTGCACGTGGCTGTCCGGGTGACAATGAATGACCTTTGTGACTGCGATGTTGTTGTATTTCTTTCGTCTTTCTCTCTGGTGGCTGGTGAAGCTTTTTCAGCCTTACAGCCCGAACCGTTTGCTCGTGAGGCGGTTATTGGTAGGATGTCGATGGACTTTATGTTAAAATAGGAACTTGATATGATCGTATGGGTTACAACGAAACGTGTAACGATGAATGGAATCGTCACTTCTCGGCTATTGCCACCAAGGACAATAGTGTACGGACCTCGTGTGTCGAGTGCAAAATACAAAAGTTAAAATCTGCGTCTGTCGAGCTATGACCAATCTAAGAGTCGTAGATGATAGTCTCGATCGACTCGATGGACTTTTCATGGGGATGCGCAAAGTCGGCTAGCCTACATTAGTGATTTCACTACAAACGATGCCAGTGAGATGATCTTGCAATGATCACCGCCCAGCCGATGATAACAACCAAACGGCGGGACCACCAAACCCCGCCAACATTTGCTTGTATAATAGTAATATCTAAATATCAGCCGCATCGATTACTGAGATACTGCCTGAAATGGTGAAAGAGTTCTTAATCGTGGCCGACTGACGGCTTGTACCTTCGGATATGGAAGCTTCCGTTTCTGGGTAACGTCACGGGATAAAATCACAGCTGCGTATCAGTGAACTCGCATAATAAGGGATGTCTCTCAGTCACAGGCAACCTTAACCTGTACGGCGAGGGCAATTGTAGCAAAAACAACAACAGCAGCACATGATGGAAGGGTGAAGGTGGCGACGATATGTGATACCCAATGCTCGAAGCACCAATGGCAACGACGTACGTGAGCTGCCCCCTTCGAAACTTTGGCGTGTTCGTAGGTCTCGTGTGAGAGAAAGAGAGATAGAGAGAGAGAGAGACAGTCGCTTCAACTAAACATTGACACATATTGACACCTTCGGATAGAAATCATCACAGCATGTCTAGGACGGACACAACGAGAGAGGTATTGAGAACTATTGTGGGGTGTAAAATAGGATGGAGACATTTCACTCTGCTTCTGCTGCTGCTGCTGCTGCTGCGGCGGTGGCTATTAATTAACACTTAGATAACCACACGACAACTTCATTCCGCTGGTCGTTGTCCTACTGTACGCCATTCACTTGCTATAGATGAACAATAGTAATACTTCAGCTGGACAATTGTGACGGGCTGAATAGTTCATATCTACGTTATTCGTAATAGTAACGGACAAAAAAAAATTAATGATTGGTATATTTGTAACAAACGTTGTGCTGCTAATTAGCGTTTGTCTCTGACGATTCCCCCACTCGGATGCTGGCCAAAGGCGCTGTCAAACTCGACGAACGTTGCTAATATCAGTTCGAATCGTACAATATTCGTTTCAAGGCCGATCATGGCCTCGGAGATTTACCGGAAGGAGTTTGGCGTCGAATTTGTCTAGCAACCGACATGGTCGTCGACAGATTTTTCTTTGGTCTATTGTAGCGAACTAGTAGGCAGAGTATCTGATAGCTGAAGCAATGAGGCCGATGGCCCACTCACCTTGGGGATGCGCTTCGTCGGGATGGAAGTGATTAATTGTCCCCAGACGAGGGTGCCACAGCCGAAGAAAACACACCACAGCCACTGGTCAATCGAAAGGTCCTTGGTCTGGAAGAAAACGCTGCCGTACTGCACGATGACCACCTGGGCCACTGCGGTGATCACGAGGATACTGTGTGATATAACCGCAGACGGATGTGGAATATATGCAATTGTTAAAGTAAAGTATTGCAGTTTCGAGGTTGACTAGACACATTGTCCACGCTTGGGGAGAATCGTATAAATACGGATAGGCGACGACATGAGCAATGGGATAACAATGAACTAGATGAACTAACTACTTATACAAGAGCCACTAAAAAGAGGAGGATCTGGCCAGGATTTTTTTGGCCAAGATTTTTTGGCCACAACGAACAAGCCACAAGGCATTTTGTTGGGCAAAGCTAACCACTAGTGAACAAGAATGACCACCAAAGCTAACCAAAGCTAGTGAACAAGAATGACTGTTCGTAGATAACTTGATGTTTGACGGCGCCTCTTAATCGAATTCTTATTCGTCATCTGTGACAGCCACCTTGGTTTATACCATGATGTAGTTAGCGTTGAAGCTCACCTCAGGTCTCACGGGATCTTCAATACCAAAGATGGCAATGGCGGTGAGACCGCTGATTATGTTATCCTCCTCGTCCCAGTCAGGCTCCTCGGTGAAGACAGTCTGGGAATTGTCTGCCTTCTCGACACCCTCGGGGATATAATCCTTATAGCCGAGACCAATAGTTCGTAGCCCATTTGAAGCCATAGGCTCAATGACATCGTGTACCAGCCTCTCCTGATCTTCGGGCTGGAAACGCAGCAATTTCGCGTTAGGGCCGAGAACGCTGGTACACTTTTTCAGTACAATCTCCGATGCGCCCTTCGTGTAGACGCGGAAACCGCCATTCGGCAGCTTGATAACGGTGCTCATCGATTTTCGCACCGAGTTGAACGTGTACACCTTGTACAGCTGCTCCTCGGGAATCTCCTCCCGTACACGTTGGTAATCCTTGCCAATGTCCATGACATAGCCAAGCAACGCGCACTCTGTCTTGTTGCCCACTTGCTTGGGCTGCTCGCCGAGCTGTTCTGGTGCGATGATTCGTGTCGTATATGCGCTATTGACTGAAATACCGTTGACGATCTTGTCTGCCGCGGCCTGCGGGAGGTCCGAATACTTCGGTGTGCTCTTATGGTGTACGCCACATACGTAACTCTGCACGCAGGTCATACGGTTCGTGGTCAGTGTTCCAGTTTTATCGGAACAGATGGCGGTTGCATTGCCCATCGTCTCACAAGCGTCTAGATGCCGCACGAGATTGTTGTCCTTCATCATCTTCTTGACCGAATAGGCCAATGAGAGTGTGACGGCTAATGGCAAGCCCTCGGGGACGGCCACGACCAGCACGGTGACGCCGATAATAAAGCAGTCGACCATGTGCTGCGTGTCAGAAGTGTCCCAGGGCCGGCCTTGCATTGCGAACACCTTGATTAAGTGCCGTACCACGAGGATCAGCACGGTCAGCACAGCGATAGCAGAACCTGCGAGAGAGAGATGGACAAGCAAAGAATGAGTGGATAAATAAAGAAGAACAACAACAAGGGTTAATTAACATTGAATGATAACATGAGATAACAGTTAGTCATTGGCGGAAGTGTTAGCGGTGAAGGTTTGTACGTGCGTATGCCATAGTACATCCGACATACATAGTTATCAAGACTTATGTATATATATGTATATATATGTATAACTATAAACAACATACATTTGTTATCAAAACGAACGCTTGGCTCACACCGAACTTGCTATGAACCTTGTTTCCACTTACCGACATATCCAATTTGAATAGCTAGCTTGGTTAGTTTCGCCTGAAGCACGGATTTCTCTTTCCTGTGACCCGATTCGTCGTCTCCTCCCTTATCCTTGGTAGGCGAGGTGGCGGCGTCCGAGCGATCTTGCATCGGGATTCCGCCGTCGGCCTCTTCATCTGTGAAAGCGAGCGAAGTGGGGCGGATCGATTGCCACGCGACACAGCAGGAGGTAGTAAAGCCCAATTAGAATGAGAGTATTCCACCGACGGCACGGAGAGGCGGGACTGACCCGAACTCCGAGAACGACGGAGAGAGAGACAGAGAGACATGCACAAAAAACACCGGCAATATAGACATCCTGTAGCCGACAGCAACGGACGCAGCAGCATCAGTAGCGGCAAGGACGCCAACGGTTGCTGTTGCTGCGACCGTCGCGGCGTTATACTACTTCTTGCCAAATGAACAGACACCTAGGAGAGGGATCTCTGGAAGAGGCAATTGAACAAGCAGCATTCACCACCAAGTGCGTGCATTTAACCCGAAATGACAGGCACAACCTCCACCGTCGAAGATCGAAGTGATGATGTGTAGCTAACGAGTGGAACACGATTGTTTAGTGTGTTGCTGTCGTGGTTACTGTGTTGCGGTTGTTGTTGTTGTTGTTGTTGCGGCTGTTGTTGTTGTTGTTGCTGGACTAATGGACACTGTTTGTGTTGCTGCAGAATGTCATCGTCGACATTATCACCGTCGTCACAATTGGCCTGACCGATGCAACGAACGCCAATCTCGAATGATTAATTATGAACAGGGATTTTTAGAAGAGAAATGAAATTGAGAGCAAACAAGTGTTGGACGAATTTTTCAGCAGAATGTTATACCCAGTTGGATGCGTATCTTTCAAAAGGGCGTTTTCTAAATAGAGCGATACTTGGTTGAAATAAAGATGATGAAGGGGCTGGGACAACAAGACAACGACATTGAATTTGGGTAGGTGTGAAGTATTTACTAGGAATCAGTAGATGTAGTAAAATTATATTGCGAATAGAGGATGGTACGTCATCACAAGCGGCGTGTACCGAAATGAATCGCTGTATATATGATAGTGTCATGAGTTCCAGCGGCCAGCATAGCGTCAGTAACTAGTAGTCATCCATAGACAGGCTAAACAAGCGAATACATAGGTATCCAGTGCGTCCATAAAGTGCAGTGCCCTCTTGGGGCGAAACGGAGTGTAACAAAACTAATTTACATGTAAATATATATATATATATATATATATTAGTTTTGTTTTACATATATATTTAGGGAAGAAGGAAGGAAGGAGAGAGCGCGAGAGACGTAGTTGTAAGTAACGGAAGGTCCGAAACCGGGATTTCCCACCATGAGTTGGTTGGCATGATTCAAACAGGCCACATGGCGGCTCGGGCAGCTGACTGAGCTTACAACCATCAGCCGAAGTTAGACGAGGCGACCAAAGATCCAGGGTGCCACCAAAATGGATAAAGCAACCGTATAACCATCACCACATATATACATATATATATATATATATATATATATATACCAAGACGAAACCATCAGCCACTGAATGCGGTGCTCGAGACTACCACATATGTGGGTGGCTTTTGTAGATCATTTTTTGTTGTTGTGGTTGGTGAAAAGCCTTCCAATGAACACAGCATGAGGAATCGTTGAGTTTTTCTTTGTCAAAAAACTTCGACATTTGTTTGACACGCAAAACTGTATGCGAACGTTCGTGCATATTGGAAAGAAGAGAAGGTAAACAAAAAACAGTTATCTGAAAAATGATTTCCTTTTGTACGAATGCAATCAGTCGAGAATGGAGTTACCCGTCCCTGTATTGTTGTTACAATAAATGGTCACCATGTTCGTCATTACGGTTGAAAGTCGTGTGTACTTATAAGCTGTAAGCCTGAGGAGGAGACGAATTGGAGGCGATAGACAGCCTGTTAATTAACAAGTGACGACCAAAGCGGGCGGCCCTACGGCGGATAGAAGAGCCTCAGCTCCAATAACACCAACAGGTCAGAGCGGCTCGGATTCATCGTCGAATCGCAGGTAAACACCATGAACAACATCTGAGGGTCGCGCACCGCGATCGTTCTAGCGATAGACACGATAGTAATAGGCAGCAGCAGCAGCGGCGGCACGAGCAGGTAAGTGGTGTAATTGTGAAAGTGATTAGGAGTAGTAGTAGTATACAGTATAGTATAGAGAGAAGTATAGTAGAGCATAGTATATAGATACGATTGGTGAGACAATTGTGGTGATTGGCCAGTGGAGGCTGCTGGATACAGCGAGGGTGCTGACCAGCGTGGACGACTGAATCAGCGAACGAGTGCCGTCATCGAAACGGCTCGTTCGGCTGAAGGGGAAGGAAGTCTTTGGGTTCAACTACCGTGGCCTGTCGTGAGCGGAGAGAGCTCCTGGTTGTTCCTGCAGTCGGCGTTTTGGCTGGGGTGACGGCGTTGACTATCTGCTGAAAGGTGTCCCTCGAACTTATAATATATATATATATATATATATATATATATGTTTATATGCATATATATATATATATATATATAAAGAGATGACTGCAAAGAGAGACTATGATGCAAATATGTCATGTGGTTCTTTGCTGCTGCCGCTATACATGAGGTATGTATCTTATGTAGGCTACAATCATATTTTTAGATGTGATACATCGATAGAGTGAATACTGCGAACACCATTATGTCAATATATAGTACGTCTATGGATCGGTCAAATTGTTCGAGGCTTAGCACCTCTCAATATGTGAGTGACAGCTGGCTAAACTGTTCCACTGGGAGACATGAAGAAGGAGGCTGCCGCAGAATTAGTGTGAAGAGCTTTCGTCCTTTACCGCGCTGCGACCTGTACAGTGAAATTAGCTTCATAACGGTGGAAAGATTCGTAAAAATTGAAACGATTCGAGATTCATCTGCCCCAGTAACAACAGGGGGAGGCATTGTGATGTTAGCTGGAGTTTAACCTATCGACCTCTCGTATCTCTATGTAGGCTACATTAGTGGTATCTAGAATACATTTCTGTCATGATATATGTATATGTCATTGCGTTGTTGAGCACAGGTCCTGCAGCGTTCATCATCTGGGGTAGATGACAGTTAGATGTGGAGACGGGGTAAGACTTTCGTAGAATCCAGGCCACATGTATTCATGCAACAACGGGTGTACCACTCTCGGTCGTTATCCAAGAGGTATTGGTATTATGACATTATGGAGGGACTCGTTGGCGCGAAGTACGATATCATAAATGAACAGATGTGCGAGTGTTGATATCAAAAACCACAACTGACTGACATGCGTGACGTGATCGATTGAAATGATGATTGATATTCTCGATGGGTGGCAAGGAAGCTCGCTCGTGTTGTGATTCTTATATATATATATATATATATATATACATATACATATATACGCATTGCCAGCACAAGATCTGCGATTTAAGAGCGGATCAAGCATTGGCAATTAACGAGCTTTTGAGCAAGGGAAGAGCATATGATTCATTAGATAGTAGTTGTAGCAGTCCCACTAGATGTAGGGAGTAATTCGCGATGCCGAATGTGCCGAGATGATGGCGAACGATTATCTCGGCGAGATGCATTCGAAAAACAATGAGAAATCTGCTAAAAGCTGTGTGATGAGACAAGAAGCCCAGCATCAAAGGGTTCGGCGAAGGGACGCGCGCGCAGGTGGGCGTGTGGCGTCAAATAAAGATGTCCTATATCCACTCTTCTCTGGTGATTGGTCGTTGTTACAATTTTAACCTTTTGTTTGACCCTTGTTGGTTCGCTGAATATGTTTCTTTGATTTCTCTCTCTCTTTCTTTCTTTCCTTGTCTTGTTTTTTCCTGTGTTCTTGAAATTGTCAGTCGTCCAATTCCAATTGCTACTATCACTGACTGTTGCGCTCGGTGAAATGGATGAGTCTGAGCTGAGGCATATATATATATGGCTCTCTCTCTCTCTCTCTCTGTTGTTTCCACTCGTTAAGTTGGAGGTTGATCCCGTAGGGTGGGGTGGATGTTGTTGTATCACATCAAACTCAGGCAAGTGGAGTCGGCGATTTATATTGGAAAGCACAATATAAGTATAAAATATATATGATATGAAATAAACAGATGCATTCATCTGGCATAAAGCATTTTCGCACATACACATTGTATACGCCGTAAACAAAAGGCAATATTGACAATGCAAAACCACAGAAAAAAACACCAACATTTCGTGGCCAAGAACGATCGTTGTCAGCTGCAGCTAATTAACACGATAGCACTGAGGTGATGTGATGGAGGAGCGGCTCTGATGCACCCAAACGGGTATCACCATATATATATATATTTTTTCTTATCTATCAAATACTATCAAACGTCAATTAAATCACGATAATATAAAAAATAGAATAGACGAATACTGATATTTAACTAACTGGTCTCGTTGTAGAATGTCAAGAGCATTTCCCTGATGATTAGCAATTCAGTTTGAACTGGATAATTTTTCTTTTCTAAGTAGTAAATCCTATTGTTGCTTGAAGTGCAAACAACAAAATGTTCTAATAGTCAACGTGTATATATATATATATATATATACAACCGGTGAGGCACAAGCTGTTGATCGGAAAATGTCAATTCAAGGATTCGTGGTTGAAGTGCTCAAAATATAAACAAAAAAACACACACACACGTACATAACAGCAACAGTCGATGATGAAAACAAACACCAAAAACGGAACGCAATCACAGCACTCAAACACAATCTAATGAATCTAATCACGTGTGCTAATCAGAGAGCAGCACAAGGAAGATGGTGCGACGGACACTCTATAAATAAATAAATATATATATATATATATAACTAACTGACACAAAACGAGGAAGGCCAAAGTACGTAAGAGCACACACGCTCCAACACGGAAGACAGTCAGATAGATTACATAGATAGACACCCAACAGACGCGCAGAGTCACACACACACACACACAGATACACCCGGAATTAACGCCAGCCACACAGCAGGAGTGAGTCGGACGCCGAAACCACGTAATTGCAACGGTGTCGTTGGCGTCGGCAGCCGCGAACAACACGAACGACGACAACAACAACAACGTCAATACGACATTAATACTCCAGGCTGGTGATTATTTGTTCGTCAAGCATTGCAATACTGGGTACAATCGACCATTCGCACGTCGTCATTTATCACAACGGAGAGCGAGAGAGACAGAGAGAGAGAGAGAGAGAGATACATACAGAGGTTGTTGGTCATTCTTCAACTAATTTGCATCATCATCAACAAGGGCATCCCACAGGGACTGGTCGTACAGAAGACTCCACAGGGGCTGGTCAATTTGTTGCAATCGACAAGGACAGCCACACATATAGATACACACACACACATAGACACATGGGTGGATGGGTTGGATCGAGCTAGTGGATACTAGCAATAGTATGGCTACGGATACCAGCCCCACATTGGAGTCTCCTAGTTCTGACCCCGTCCAACCTATAACCTGCAACCGGTGTCTACCTTGGTTCTGGGCGCAGGCCGGCTCACAATTGAAACTCTTAGACGAACGAGGAGAATGTCTAGCATCTGGTGAGCATCCAAAACAAATCAACATTACAAACCATTACATTACCAACAGCTCAATCAAATTAGTAATTGATAATCGATCGTACATTATTATTGTTATTATTAGTTCAACCGCTGCAATACAACGAGTCATAATATACTGGCACCTGCCACTAGAGACAACTTCCGACTGCTGCGATAACGACAACAACAGCTGTTTAGAAATAATCATCACCTCGGTGCGGTTATTTCGCGTCTATCGTATTCAATTCACCCATCCATCACTCAACAGATCACTCATCAATCAATCAATCAATCAACCAGTTACTTCCATCTGGACCATTCGAGGATTGAGCAGCATTCAGCCTTTGTTAACCATCGCACAGCGTCCGCACGTCGTAACTTTGAGACTATCGAGGCTTCATTCACGTCTAGCACGTCTCGAACGACAGGCGGTGGAGACAACCTTTAGCGTGAATTGGATTGTCAGGGAGTGTGTGGACAGGAACGAGGATCGTTGGTGGGTATCTCTATTAGGGTAGGATCTAGAGAGGGGTATCCGTTGATTAATCGATCAAATCAAGGCAGTCTCGATCATGTCACCTAATAATTGGTCAGCCACTCAATCGGCCAGTCAATCAATCGATCGATCAATCAGTCAGCCAGCCAGTCATTAGGGGAATCGTAATAATCATTAGTCTGCTCTCTACGACTAGATAATATATAGATGGGTAGATATAAATATAATTATATATATATATATATATATATATATATATATATATATATATATATATATATATATATATATATATATATATATATATATATATATATATTATATATATGCTCTCTTTGCGCGAGGCGCAGCTAGCATGCCAATGATAGCCGACCAGACGAGCTATAAGGCTAATATGGTAGAAAAATCAAATAGAAAATCGAACACCCTCGGCTCTGTTGGCAACAAATCATATCACATACGCGCAAGCCCGTAAAGGCCGCGAGGCGCGGGCAAGCTTGCCATTGAGGAAGGCTACTACTTCTACTACTAGTACTACAACTAGCAAATGTAGGTATAGATATATATATAATATATAAATGTATATATATATATATATATAATATATAAATGTATATATATATATATATAATATATAAATGTATATATGTATAACATAATAATCATAACAATCATAGTAGTACTACTAAGGGCTAAATCTAGAGGTATTTCTATGTCGATATTCGTATTCAGATCAGCCAGATCAGTGTCCGATGAAGCAAGATCTTGATCGAGTATCACTCATAGCTCAAATTCAATTCTGCTGGCTGAGCTGTACGCTGTCAGCTCAGAGTCACGCTCGTGCGTGAGTCGACTCACCCTTTTTCTTCTTCTTGCCTCCGCTCTCCTTGGCGCCCTCCGTGTGGGCAGCGCCGAGGAGCGTAAGGATGATACCAGCTTGCGAGTTGACGCCGACCGCTGTCACGAGAACCTTTCCACTGCCCTCCATCACGTGAGTCCCGGAGAATAGCATCGGATCCTGATTTTCTCCTTTCTTCACATGATCTGACTCTCCTGTGGGAGTCAATCGATGAATGAATCGTAGGGCTCAAATTAATCATCGTTCAGTTTGATACCGTTAGAATGACTGGACGAACGTAAATGATGCTACAGATACATATTATACAGTACAGTGCAGGGTTCGACGTTTGTGAGCAGACATCATATGTGATGATATGTCGAATAAATAATAAATCACCCCCCCCCATAGTCCCTAGAAATTTCTAACTACTGTATGTTTGAATAAGTCTGTTCTAATAATAAATACAAAAGTTTTGCACCTCATTGTTGGACGGACAGACATAATAAATACTATAATAAATATACTTAATAATTATATATATATATATAATAACATATCGGCTTCCTCAACCTTTTGCGTGTCTCAAAACAATCATGTGGTCATTAGGTAGTCGTTAATTTGTGTCTGAATGGACCGCTGTCTGTGCAATCACTTTCGGAGACACTCTCGAGATAGACACCAAATGACAGCATGTTACTGCAGCGATACGAATAGCGGTGCGATAAAGAAAGCACTTGAAAAGGCGGTTGAAGAACGTGGCGTGCCACAGCTGCCCGAGGAGGTACATCGCACACTGCTCAAAGCATGTGCGATGCCTCTGGTTTGCCGATATACACAAAGCGAATGCGGCCCGTCTAGCCCAAATAGTGGTGGAACGATGATATCATGTTGGAAGCTTCTTCGCGGAGATCGACGGCAATTCCTGGGGCCGCCCATACAGGATTGTGGGAGGCAAGACCAAAAGATGCCTAGATCAGATATTCCTGAGCAAGAAAGACAAGACGTCCTGAACAAACTCTTCCCGCGCCACGAAGACTATTCAAGACAATAATTTGAGCGCTCAGAAAGCGAAGACGCTACAGAAGAGGACATCCCGCCGGTCTGGATGCTGGAGGTGCTCCAAGCGGCTGATTGAATCAAGACGAACAAGACCCCAGGGCCTTACTTGCGATGGCTGTCAGAGTGCTCTTTAAGGAATTCTCTGAGGTCGTCGCTGCCGTGGCTACCGGGATCTGCAAAACGGGAACCTTCTGTCTTCGTGGAAGACTACGGAGGTATTACTGATTCTGAAGGGGAACGGTGGCCACAGGTCAGCGTGCCTCATCAGCTCGCGAAAGACCTCGAAATGATCATCGAAGAGCGTCTACGATTCTGTACCGAGGATTCTGGACTGCTATTTCCGATTCAGTACGGGTTCCGGAAGCATAGATCGGTTCATAGAGCGATTCACAGGGTGGTGGTTAAGGCGGGGCTCTTTCACAGCTCCCCATTGAGGACTCGCCAGCTACTGGCTGCGATCTTCCTGGATGTGAGGAACGCTTTCAATAGCCTGCCATGGAACGCCGTCCTAGGGACGCTCAAGAGGAAACGAGTCCCGTTGTACTTGGCCAGTGTAATCATCGACTACCTTCTGAATCGAAAGAATATGAGCACCGGAACGCCGATGGACATGACGGCCGGTGTTAAACAGGGCTCCATTATTGGCTCCCTCATGTGGAACATCGCCTACGACGACGTCCTCAGCATCGAAGCGGGGTCGAAACACTAGCACACGCGGACAACCTAGCAGTCGTGGCCCAGGCCAAGACGAGCGTCCAGTTAGAGCTCTACGCTAACCGGGCTCTCCAGTCGATTCATGAAGGGATGAGCAGCCCTAACTTGGGCCTGGCGATCGAGAAAAGCGGGGCGGTCCTGTTGACCGGTCCAGTCGCAGTTGATCCTGTTAACATAGTATTGGCAGGCAAGGACATCAAAATAATGGACCACGCGAGGTACCTGGGGGTCTCTCTGGATCGTGGACTCAGGGGTAATGTGCACGACAGGATTGCCACGGCAAAGTCAAGACAGTTAGCGAACGACATCGCAAAGATTCTTCCAAATGTGCACGCTCCCAAACGAACTGGTGAATCTATAGCTCTGTTTGGTTCTTCTCCGCACCAGCCTACAACAGAAAGCTGGTCAGAAAAACCCAGCGACGACTGCGCTTAGGATCATCCAGGCGCATCAGACAGTCAGTACAGCCGCGGCCTTGGTCCTCGCCGGTACTCCCCATGGGACCTGCTCGCCGACGAGCGGCGCAGACTGTGGAACACAAGACCAGAACGTTCAAGATAGGTAGAGCGCGAAGCACTGCTCGTTGCGTGGAAAAGGAATGGCTAGAATTGCTCACGTCTGAACCCGGAGCCAAGGTCAGGGATCAGAAGTGGATGACCCGCCCAGGAGCTGACATGGACTCCTTCATACCGAAGTTGTAATTGGGCGTGGAGACTTCCATCAATCTGGACGACTTCACCGTAGTCCCCCAACTGGGGAGTCGCATTCATTGCACGGCAGGTGCAAGGGATGATGCGTTTTACACAGTGCTCGTCTGTCCTACATTAGAGCCCGCAAGAACTCTAGCTCTTAACAAAGTCTCGCACCGTTGGCAGTGGAACGGCGACTCACGGGGAAGGAACTCCCATGAAGGATTTAGTCGATGTCATCTGCGAAACCACCAGCGGCTGGGAAATCGGGATCGAGACTACTAAAAATGTGCTCGAAGAAAAGGGAGGCCCTGCCCGAATTCGCCAACGAGGATTCCCCTTCATCGCAGAAACCGCCGAAGGAGAAAGGTGCGAAGAGACAGGACGAGACGTGTAAGGCTTAGTAGGCAACCTCCCCACAGAAAGTCACGCCGAGGACAATGCCGCAATTATGTCGAGTTCACAGGTTGATGGAAACGGCTTGTCTGATGAGGTGGGGAACCCGACGGGTGACCCAGGCCATTTGATCCGGTAGGCATCCACCACTCCTACATACCCATAGGACTACTAAAAGAAGAGCTGGGAGAATGAAATATGGAGGGAAGCTTAAGGGAGGCGCTGCTATGCAGAGGTTTTCAGACCAACTGAAAACCTCAATTTTTAGTCGTTAACGCCGGTAGTCTACAAAGTTTGCCGTTAATTTATCCGCGAGTCCGACACTGTTTGGCCCACATCTAAAGGTGGCGTCTGTTCGTACGTAATGCATTTCTTCCCTCTTTGAAATAGAAAAGCGGTGCTAGAATTTCGTATGCGCATGGCTTTCGGCTATCAAAGCAGAATCCTTGTCTCATCATCGCGGTGCAATGCGACAATAGAGATGGAGGATGTAAAGAACATCGATATTAGCCTCATCTTATAACAGACAGTATTTCGCCAGAATTATAAAATAATAACAAATTAATTTATTATGTTTATTCCTTGTCACTTTTTACGGCCTTGCTCAACAAAGTGATTTAATCCGTAATCCGTATCCGTGATATATGCGTACCTGTGAGAGTGGATTCGTCAATTTTGAGATCGTTCGACTGGATGATAATTCCATCGGCGGGCAGCAGGTCTCCGTACTTGACCTGGCATATGTCTCCAACCACTATCTCTGCGACCCCGATCTGGTTCACCTCGGACTTCCGAATTACGGCGAATGTGTGTTCCTGCTCGATACGATTCTGTAGGCCTCGAAACTGGCGTTCCTTCGTATAATCGTTGAACGCTGTGACGAGTACGACAATGATGACAGAGACCAGGATGGCGACTCCTTCAATCCAGCCGGCCTCAGATTCACCACCTTCTTTTTTGGGATTTCCGTGATCGCCCTCCCCTTCGACGTGCTCTGGTTCGATAAATGCCAGCACCAGCGATACAAATGCTGCAACCTGCAACAATGATGAATCGTCAATCGAGGCACATCGTACATAGGCAAACGAAACATCATACAGAGCCAAAAGTGCTGCATCTGTTTGAACAAGGATCGTGGTCTTGGCTTGGCCTGATGATAATATGATTGAGGATTGAACAAATCGAACTGTTAAAGGGGCAAATAAATGACCGGGTTAGTTAGCGAATCCGATTCCAGTTACGCGATAGCGGGCAACAGCATTGTAATAAGAAGTGAACAACGCTATTGTCATTCGGAGACATATATGGAGCTATGTAATATATATATATATATAAATATATATGTATAAAGTAAATAATTATAGTACATTACAAGAGCATTAGCAATACTTACTTGCAAAATAATTAGCGTCATGTCTTGTAAGGCTTCCCATACTAACTGTAAGAAGGTTTTGGGCGGTTTTGGTGGGATCGAATTAGCTCCATAGAAAGCTCTGCGCGACTCGAGGTCCCGGTCGTCGCCAGGTAGACCGTCCGTCGGTGATGTGTGCAGTTTCCTGCAGGTCGACAAAGACACACATGGGGTAGTTAGTTCCAGGCACAGGGTCGGCGCCACAGAGGGGACAGTAGCGACGAAAAGCAACAACACGGAAGGTCGCTGACGAAAACATCGGCCCAGGTGGATATTGTGTCTCACATCAAGTGTGGTGCGGCAGGCGCCCACAGTTGTTGTGGACCGGTCTCAGTTACGAACGGCGCACTGGTAAAGGTTACGCCAGAACGCAGGGATCATTGGGCATCACGCATCATTGGGCCACAGCATCTCCAACGTTGTTCGCCCTTTCGGTTGGCTGGCCTCATCAGGATAACAGTCCATCGGCTACGACATCGTCAACTTCTCTTTCGAATTGATTTGCTTTTTTTTTTACTCTCTGAATAACAAGTCCACATCCACACATGAACTCAAAACCGATTTCCCTACATGGGAAACCTATTAAACGGCTCTGGCACAATCAACTATATATATATATATATATATATATATATATATATATATAGTTGATTGTGCCAGAGCCGTTTAATAGGTTTCCCATGTAGGGAAATCGGTTTTGAGTTCATGTGTATATATATATATATATATAGTAAGAATGGTATTAATGATAATTCTCTATCAATTTGTTTTTGGCACTAAAATCCTCGTCTCAGGTGACAATTGTCGCCGATAGACACATGCTGACAGCTATTTCATATTATTAATCTGTGCGAGATCAATCGCAAATCATTCGATTGGATTCAAAAAGCCTTCGAACAATCTCTTACATTATACTACACAACGGCAAATCGCCGGATATATATATATATATATATACTGGAGCTTAATTACTCACTTGCACAGTTCCTGGACACCTCCATAATCGTCGCGTATCCGCTGGATAGCCTCGGCTCCGCGGGTCTCCATCAACTCGCGGAGCTGCTGTACCGATACCGTGAATGAAGCCATATTCGTTGTCGCCTGCTTGTCGGCTGACGCAATTAAAGCGATTTATGTCGACCAGATAATTGAAGGTCGTTCCTGTTGCTGTTGATGTTGTATTGTCTTGTTTGCTGTCGCCCTTATTATTACTATATATGTTATCACCCTGCAACGGTGGGCACGAAGGAAAGAACGCTCCCAACGGCTGTCTGCTCGTTGACTGGGTTACGGCGGAACGGTAAGCGCGTCACCAGGACAATTGGCCGCACCCACAATTGATGGATGGCCGTCGTCAGTCAGCTATTTACCAATCAAATCCTCAATCAGTCAGTCACACACAGACATTCAGTTCGTCAGTTTGTGCCGTTCGTGTCGTCAGAATTTAACAGAACTCGCGCACACGCTCAATGATGCGTTCACGCTCAAACCACGTATACGACAGGCAAACAGTCATCCAAACAACAGTGAGATTATGGACTTACACTTCAAGCTTGTCTTCAATCTCTTCTTCTCCACTCAGACTGAAAATTCGCCGTCAGCCGACAGGGGATAGTCATCAGTGTGACGGACAATCCAACAATAGTACTAATCGTAGGAAACGGATCAGTCGATCAACTGAACGATTGACAACGACCCAGCAGACAGAAGGGGCAGAAGATCGAAGATCAGGACAACGAATATTGGATCGTTATCAGTTTTTCTTCACTTCTCATTGATGACGACTATGTGAACTCGTCGCTGATGATGCTCTGATGTGGTATTTGCGGATCACCCTGTACAGCTATGCTGCTTGCTTCCGGTAGGCAGAGCCCTTCTCTCAATTTTTGTATTCTTAGTTCGTTTCGTTCAAAGCTGCCGCTTCTACTGCTTCCGTCGTAACTCCGATTTCCACGAAGACGGACAATGGCGGACTTGACTCAGCAGGGCCCGATCACTCACACTCAACTCACAGGGCGCTCGATCATCAGTCAATCAATCAATCAATCAATCAGTCAGACATCAACCAGAGTCAATTAGCCACTCAGCCAGCCCTCTTCGCTCTGTCCCTGGTAAGCAGTTGCCGAACACCAGCAGCTGAAGATCAGATTAACAGCAATCTTAACGGTGGTTGTTGTTATTGTTGTGGTTGCCGTGGTCATTCACCGTCATCCGTCGAATTCTTCTCAATATTTCGTATTTTATTTGAGTTCCCCGTTTTGTAGCGTTTTTTTTCTCTCTCCTTCGTAATATCTATCTATATTCGGGCTCTTCCTCTGTTTCCTGCGCTACTTCATCGTCAATATATGGCAGTCTCAATGGTCAACGCTTGGGCGGCAGGTGGGACTTGTCGAACTCGCCTTCGATCGAGTGACTACTCGATGATGACGAGCTCCCTCTTGACGGCGGGCAGTAATGAATACAGTATATCTTAGCTACTGTACGTACAGCTTGCTCTTCTGACAATTGTTCGACGTCGTCGTCTTTGTCTCGATGGAAGTGTTGTTATCGTCACCTCGGCTGCTCGATGTCTTTCTTTGCTGGGTTCTGCTTCTGGCACTGTTGTCTATCCGACTGTGGATGATGGTGGTGTTGTTCGTGGGGCTGCGGCTGCCGCTGAAGATGATAATGGCAACAGATGACCTCGCAGTAATACACAAAGTTTCAGAAGTTCGAATCGTACGAACAGTGTGCCCCTGGATCTGCTGCTGCTGTTGCGGCTGTTGTTGTCTTGTGGGTTCGAGTCGCTCTTTCCGTTGTTGACGCGCCACCGTCTACAAGTTCCCTGCTCTATTCTTAAGAGCAGCTTGGCTGATGGAGGGTGTACCGTCGTCTTGACTATTGATGTCGTTAGGAATTTTTGTTGTTGTCGTTGTTGTTGTTGCCGTTGTTGTTCTTACTATATTAACGTATTGTTGTTAACGCTACTGTTTTGGCGTTGTTGTTGTTATTGGTGATGATGTTGTTGTTGTTATTGTTGTTGTTGTTGTTGTCGTCGTCGTCGTTGTTCTTATCAACGGATGTTATCTCAGCGACTGGCCCAGGGTGCTGCTGGGCCTGCCCAGGGCCTATAGGGCCTGGCGGCAGGTGGTTAATGGCTCGCCAGATGGCCCGCTGCTGATGTGCTGTTTAGCAAACCCGCCCCACACTGGACAAGGTCCCTCACTTCGACCACGTCGACTGCGACCGCCTCTGCTCCGCGACGACACCGCAACTGCAACTGATCGACAGGAGCGGCAACAGTAGTTGTTGTTGATGTCCAAGTAGTGGTGATCATCGAATGATGGTGGTGGACAACATACACCGCGATCGTGACCAAGTCCCCACGAACGCACACCAGCGGCAAACCGGAAAATGGCAGAGAAACAACAGAGATACAACATATTAGTACGTGCGAACTACGAGTTACGCATAGTACAACTTGGTATCAACGCATACACAATGATAACAGCAACAACAGCAACGGTCAATACACAAACAAAGCCTGGTGAACATTAGGGCTGATACTCGCACCTCAATCGGCATGACTAAAAAAATGCACCCGCAGGAAAAACTACTGTTGTCACTATTGAAAAGTGGAAAGAACAGTTCGAGTTAGAGCCGAATTAGATCAATGTTTTCATAACAACAACTTGGGTGGCCAAAAATGTGATTCACTTCGTTATCAAGCGTCAGCATAGATAGAGTTATAGTCGAACGGCAACATGTTTCGTCAGCGTTTGCGATTTGGTTTCGCATCGATCGATTACGAACGAGGCTGGCAATCAAGCTCAACAACAAAGTCTCGCCTTGGTGACATTTAACATATTGTATATTTTTTTCTTTCACATTGTTCTGCATCAAAGATTACTGCAGGGCTAGTTTTCACGAGAAAATCACACGCGTTTTGTAGACATTTTGTCATTATGGTCAATTTATAGACACCAGTGGACATCTCGAGCAAAAGGGACATAAGTGGACATGATAAAAATGTTGGGACAGAATAACAAATCAAAATCCAAACGAGCTCTAACGTATATATATATATATATCTATATGGTGGCCGCTACTGTTGCTAAGACCGACGTAGATATCCGTGCCAACTATTTCGTTAAGCATATTACTACCAGTAAAAGGGCAAAGCACTTTGTTCCTCGAAGGGGCGGCCTCCTGTCATCTTCAACGCGAGACAACGTAATATTGACCTATTCAACACAAGCGTACCGACAGAAGACAATCCGACGACACTTACCACATGGGAATAATTAATGTAGAATGGTCACAAGCGTGGTCGTCGAGATACGACGTTAAGAGCTAACGTGGTTGACAGAAAAAGGTACAACTAATTTCTGTAACGGGAAACCAAACAAAAAAACAAAACACAAAATCCAAAGTTAAACTCAAAATAACGAACGAAAGTAAGCTTCTGCTGGAGAGAAAATAGGCGGACGGAACCTAAACGAGGTGGACAATGAGATACAATTCAATTAAGTATTCCTAGGACGTCGTGTAGTAATATAGTATATAATGTTTCCTCATGATGGAGAGGATGAAATGTTGATAACGTATTCTCGGCAAATGATTGGCATAGCGTGAGCTTCACGTAACGTAAATTGGCGGAGTTTGACGTCGAGACGTCGGAACAAACTACTTGTCTAATGCGCTTCAATTCGAGTCATAACACTATACAGTTCGTGTGTTCAGAGACCTCACCTCGAACATGGCTACCTTGAATGCACCATCAGTTAATCGTACGTTAGTAGTTGGTAACCATGGTAAAGTTTCGAGCGAATTCTACGTTTCAATTCACGGTAGTACACTATAATGTTTCCTGTTGACGCACCCATTACACTGTGGTCAGAATGTGTTCAGAATTCAATCTTACTAATCGATTATCGAGATGGAACTCATCTGTAACATACGGGGTGTGAAGAGAATTCCAACAAACTCTGAAAAATTTTTTGCCCCCAATTATAGTTATAAGGATTATAATTATTAGAAAATACAGCGTGTTCGTGCGAATGTGTTCGACAGATTCCTCACCAGGCCACAAGGGGAACACATACCTGTAGCTCGCGATTGGTGAAAATATTCAGCATCGTGGCCAGGTGGAGTGCTGTAAAGAGAGGAATTATATTAGAGTCCAACCCTTCCGATCACAGATGCTACATTTAAAACTAGCACTGTTGTTGTTCCCTACATATATTCTACAAAGCACCGGTTAATGTATAAGGTATGGGGGGAAAAAAGATTAGGAAAATGTCTTAGGCCCTCTCGGCCTGTTATTCAGGCCACTTCAAGAAGGAGCTCGATGCGCTCCCAGATAGGACTGACAAACTTAACCATGATGCGTTTTTGTAAAAAAAAAAAACGCCAACGTCCGCTCTGGGCAGCATTAGCAGCAGGATCGACGAGTCTGAGTAGTCAAGCCAAGACCTAGCTCCCAAAATGCAGTGTTCTTTTATCGGCTTGTGGTAGATTCTCTCCGTCGACGCTCAGAATATTCATATCAGATCACGTTATCTAGACCACGCAAGCACAGCAGAGACACGCAGCAGTAGAGATATTTATTATAAACTTCTAAAGCTCCATTAGTCATTAACTAGAATGTACGGATTTACTCGACAATGCTAGTTAATGACTAATGGTGCTTGTTTTTAGGAAATATGCATACGATTACCATTTAGGCTAAATTACCAAACCATCTATGATGATACTTTCTCACTAAATCTGGCCCTTGCGCAGTGATGTACGTATCGCGGGCGGGACACCCCCAACCAAAAGTGGCGCTAATTGGACCACGAGGATGTCTGCTAAGTAAAATGAACAATACCAGAAATTTGTAATTCAAGAGACATGAGACAAATGTGAACTCTGCTAGACTCCTCTCCCCAAACGCGAAGGTTTCATATGATAGACGGGTTGAACCAACGTCGCTGGTGGACTTAGCGATCGCATATCAACTCATTTTTTTTGTATCAGATGGCTGCAGTTGATGACAAGCGGTATCACGATGAAGGTACTGCTAATTGAGACGTGCTTTATACCAGCGGAGAGAACTTCGGTTATTGGTAAAGAAATCAATATTTGCATAAGTCGTGCTTCCATTTATAAAGTTCCTTGGCCTAATCTTTAGTGAATAGCAGCCGGCGATCTCTGCTTCTCGATTATGGCTATACAAACATCACGCCCGCCATAGAGGTCAGTAGTTGTATTGTAAATACGATTGTACTTCCACTGGCAAGTACAGGAAGAGGTGTTCAAGAAGACAATCATTGAAAGAGATCAAGACTTGCACTGAATCTGTTTAGAAATCAATACAGAACTAATTCTTCAAACACAATAGACAGGATTAATGGAATCGCCAATAGCATAATATTAGCTCAAGTAATGAGTCCGAATGTACCTTCCAGGAGACTCTTGAGTATAAACAAGCAACCACAAATAACAGCCACTCCGTGGTAAGAGAACCTCTTAGCGAACAGCCCAACCACTCGATGTTAAACCGTGGTTACATTTCAAGCGAATCATCCACACATCCTCATATAGTATCCAATGAAGGCCATTTTATATAGCATACACAGCAGGTGTATTACATGGCATTATACAAACGGTAGTACAACCCATAGCGTGACGCTATTTCCCGCTTTCGAGGTATTGTCCTATATAATAATCGTGTATCTGCTGCGATCTCTTGAATGCGACCTTTCGGACATCACAATATAGTGGCCGGTCGACATCACAATAAAACGCCATAGGGACTCCTGATAACGGCGTTCAATATAAACAAAAAAACACTCATTTATTATTATTATTATTACGCAAACGTGTGCTGCTCGTATCACTAGACTCGTCCCATCATAATTATTATAATGAGAGTGTACGCGTTGACTGTCGACAAGTGTCAAGCTCCATGTCACCGCACTCACCAGGTAAACACCAAATTTCAGCCTGCTCTACGAGAAGTGGTGCCCTTAAATGCCTTATGAGTCACGCGCATTGGCTTTCGTAGGCTCTGACATTGTTCTCGATACTGTCATTTCGCTGAAGTGACGACAATGCCGGGCTGTTCTCTCCAATCCGTAGATCATATTAGGAGCAGATTTCTCCGTTCAATGCCCGAGTAGTTTCTCGGTCAAGAGCGAGTTCCCATCCGAGTATTTTTGCACGCACAGAATCGAAGCAACTCGAATCGACTTCGCGACATGTGATTAGTTACACCTCCAGAAGCAATTAACTGTGTCGCTACAACGGCAAAACATGGGGCGATCACACTTGACAGCTGACTACGTTTGTGTTGATCTCTCTACGGTGTCGTAGGAGGAAGCGAACGGTTTGCTTCGACGTCCGAAAATCCATTCGTTAATCAATTGCATCCACTGCCACCCGTCCCCGAAGAGCTTCCATCAACATCTCATCGCGTACAATCACTGCCCGTTCATCAAACGCCAACCGCACGTTACCTGCTCAACGACTCTGAGCGCCGATAGCCAAGAGTCAATGGTGGCTTGTCGCTCTCGAGGTTTGCACTTCACACGTTCCCCTAGCCTTGCTGCTGCTGCTGGTGTAATTTTTCTTCCTAAGATTTGTTTCAATCAGTCCGCTTGAGGACGACGCCATCTCAGCACAATTTGGCATATTCTCCGTTACGATTTCGCTAAGTGATCACTGCTGCTCTAACTTCTCCGTTATTTGTATCTCGTCATGGTGCCATATAGGATATAGCATATGAACTCATCTCGAAATCCGGTACGCACAACAGGACCGGGGTGATTCCGTGCTCAGCCCGAAGGTTATATCGGTATTCCTTCGAGTTCTGTCGCGCGCGATGCGCTTACTTGTGTCAAAACATTGTGCCCTCTCCACGCGCTGCCTCCCTTCGCCATTTCGAACAGAGCGCGCGATTCCTGTCCGCAAGCGGCCGCAAGGTGCGCTCCGACAATCTCTCGCGTCGCGGCGACGAGTGTCTTAGTTTTTTTGTTGTATTTAGAAATAACTGCTGCTTCTAAATGTTTTTGCTGATTGGAGCAATCATACAAACAAAGGCAGTGGGCGTTCTGCTAAGGTTGAAGACAGTTTCCTCGTCCACTTTTTTTACAGGTGAATCTATATATTTTACTAGCGCAGCTAATGATTTTTAATTTTTTGTTTGTTCTTATATCTGGCCCTCCGCTGTCTCTTCACGGCGAAACGGGCTCAAGTCAGTACTCAAGTGTATTTAGCTGAATCTCAGCAATGCTACAATAGGTACAAGAACTAGTATAACAACAACAACTATTTCTATACATTAAAAATAATGTATAGAAGTCGTTGTTGTTATACTAGTTATTTTACTTCGATATATTACTACCAATATTTCTATGACTACGACAATCACAGCTACTCACAGGAGTGATTGTTGAACAAGGTGAGATGATGTTGGCGACAGGATGCGCGTCGTTGTGAGGATTGCTGCATGTAACACATTCATAACAGATAATGAGGAGTCGGTATCACAACGAGAGTTTGTTTGTATTTTGCGGCATGCAGAGCAAATTCTAAACTCATAGCAGTGCTAACTAACATAAATAAAGAAACGCGAAATATACTATTGTGTGTATATTTTCGTTCGAACCACTCTCCGCTCAGTCAGGTCAGTTTTAGGTTTGTAGTTCCGCAAACAGTCGGTGACTACCTAACCGGTGTTCGGTGATCGATCTTGTAGCGATTGTGTTTTCTGCTACATATTCGTATGGCAGGGTTCGTATCGTATAAAGAGTTGGTGACATCCTCAAGTGTCATCCATCCACTTTAAGAGGGTGAGGGGCACAGGAATCAAACGCTTTTCATAGACCAATGGGTGAGTGCGTAATTCACACCGTTCGCTGATCGCCGATCAAGCAGAGCCTCTGCAAGTGGTAATGTCCCTTGATATCCCACCTTCTGACTATTAATAATGCACAAAGAGTACATATATATATATATATATGCAGACTGCTAAGTTTTCAGTATCGAGAACAAACGGAAACCCGAGCGGCTGTGGGAGCCTCAACGACTCTAATCTTCATCATCTGAAGTGCTCACAAGACGTTGCCCAGTGAGCAGAGTTCAATGCGAATCCGATGGAGTCTGGCTGCATTTCGGAACGACTCGTCATATCGCCGACGAAATGACGCTTGCTGTTCACCTGCTGTACGTATTTTACATTGGGCCGAATACCGGATGATGACGATGCTGTTGCTGCCGCCGCCGCCGAGTGTGCGCCTGCTAAGATCTGTTTAGCACACTCTCCACCACGGCAAAGCAAGTGCTCAGTGGTAGTAGTCTCTGGCAGACGACTATAGCAAGTCTTCGAAGGTATTCGCTATCGCCGTCAACGTCGTCGACTACTCACCGTCGCCGGCTGGGCGACAATCATGACGAGAGAGTCGCCCGCGAAGCAGCCAGACAACGCCAAGCCAAGCCAGTCATCGCCGACGACCGCACGACAGCTGCGATTGCCGCTGCACCCGATCCTGCACCCGAACTGAAACACACACTGGTCACATAGGCATGTCCCGACATACATCTATAGTGCATGGGGAGGACGACTGCGGCGTTGACGATCGTCGAGGATGAGCTGCTGCTACTGCTACTGCTGCTGCTGGTACTGCAGTAGCAGCAGCAGCAGCAACAACAACTACAACGGCTATTGACGTAACTATAATCGTTGGAGATGACGTCGTTGTCGTCGACGAGGAGAGAAAGACGTTGGCCGGGAAGCGGCCGATCCTCCACGAACATGGCCTATGGCGTAGCGTGCGGATAACTCACACCGCACCAAAAATATTCTCGCAGATTGATATCTCGATTCATCCGATCATGGGTGTCGCTAGTTTTCATGTGAATCGTTCCTTGAATCGAACGAACGAACGGCCAAATACGAATTAACGAACAGCTACAAAATGGCATGCAGTCTCTCTCTCTCTCTCTGTTTTGCAGAGAGAGAGAGAGGATTAGCAGGCGTAGGGAAGTCAGGCGATCGTTTTGTGTTCAACAAGTATTCAAATGGTTGTGTTCCCTCGGATCATCTATGCATGTCTCCGACGACAACGACGACATCATCATCGGCGCCGTCATCGTCGTCGTCGTCATAGTAATCGTCGGTAACCGAGAGCACTTAGCACACTGAGCTAATACAGCGGGGAATGGGCGAAGCTGTGACGGCTGCTTATATTGATAGTGGCGATCACTGCTGATGACGCCGATGGTAGCGCTAGTCGTCGCGACGGTCACAGCCGGTGACGGTGTGGCAGTGACACCATC
The DNA here is from genome assembly GCA_019614645.1 of Stratiolaelaps scimitus. NCBI lineage: Eukaryota > Metazoa > Arthropoda > Arachnida > Mesostigmata > Laelapidae > Stratiolaelaps > Stratiolaelaps scimitus. The sequence continues at coordinate 4,997,034 of JABWDB010000020.1, read as the reverse complement.
GTCACGGCGATGTATTTGACTAACTCCTTAGCAGTTGTAGTAGCAGCAGTAGCAGTAGCAGCAGCAGTAGGCCGCTAATAGCCAAGTGACTGCTATCGATCAAGCTGCTCAAGGAGGCAGTTATGGTCGCGGCGGCGCAAATAGTGGTCAATGACGTTGAACGGGACCGATATCGGGGAGTGATGCTGGTACACTGACCGCAGCCACTACGTCAATTGGCGTCACAACCAACGTTATTATTATCATCGTCTTTACAGCGGCAGCAGCGCCAGCCGCAGCAGCAGCAGAAACAACAACAAGAACAGAGTTGTCATGAGAATGGTGTTCAAGTCTATTGAATGCAAACGGGTCGGACTCCTTCTGTGAGGAAGAAAACGACCTAGCCGAACATTTGAGCCTTTAGCGATTGTGACGAGTGGTGTATCACAGAGTTAGCTCGGCTGGGGCTCGCTTAACTGTGTCATACACAATTAGCATTAGTGGCAAGTGTTGACAACCAACCAATCAACCAACTAGGAAGTGATAATATTTAAAAACAGCTGGACGCGCTCAACCTAAATTGTATCGCCGTCATGTTTAACTTTTAGACCGGCTACATTTGTGATTACGATCAGACTTATATTCAACTTGCTACTGATGTTGTCGTCCAACGACCAGACGCTGGCTAACGCGAGAATACTGTTTAGCTGTGTAAGCCCATTTCTTTATGCGGTAACAACACAGCGAGGAATAGAAATTCGTCGTTCCATACTCGTCCGCTTGTAAAACTGCACCATCCGTTGTTTGGACCTCCAACGATGAGAAATGCGCACATGGCTTAAACAAAAACCAAAACCAAAAAATTGTAGCATAAATGTGCATTGAGCGAGCTTAGCCTATATCCCGCCTATGTCAGCCAAACGCGTGAGCCACCGTTAGAGATTTAATCTCACCAGTGAAGTTTCCCAATGAAAAACGCCACCACATCGGCTAGTGGGTAGTTTCTGTCAAGAAACATATCTTACAATATTTTGACGGGCAAACTCGAACGCGAGCTATAAATAAGGCGTTATATCGGATGTCGAGATTGTATTATATTGAGAGGTAAGGTAAGCCTATTTGACGATGACGAAAATACAGTTGTTCTTTGGACCACGGCGATGTAACTTATAGCGTTCATTGCCATACAATTAAAAGGGACGTTCTTGGCCGCCCGTGAGAAGCACCCGTGTCGCATAAAATGTTTCGCCATGGTATCAGATGGCGTACAAACTCACAGAAGCAGGTTCAGACTCTGTCATCATGTCGGCCATATTAATCGAGTGTTTTGTGGAACACATGACTCCGACACAACGGGTCGAATATCTATATATAATATGTACCTAACCAATCTCAGGATTAATATGATCGTTGCAGTAGTACGCACCAAATTCGACATTGAACGCAACAGTGTATGTCCCTTCTTATTATTTTCATATATATATATATATATATATATATATATATCTTGTCTGCGACAAGAATATTCACTGGACTGTTCCTGTATAGGAATTTGTCTCGGGCGCTTATCAGCCTAGTTGTCGGGCGCCGATTTCGGTTGGTGTCAATTTTTCGATATTCGTGTTATCTTGTCGGTCGTAACTTCCCTTGTTGCAGGTCCCCTTTTCGTCAACATGTCTTGTGGTGAGGACACCGTGCGCTAAACTGAAAACCACAACAATGGCTGCCGTGCCTGTGTACCGATGAATGACTTGGTCCGAACCGTCTTGATGCGGCGTTGCATTGACTAGTTTCCCAGAGAGTGGTCGATTTCGAAAGAAAGCGAGACCGCGGAGAACCGGGCAGACCCGTTCTAGCATCTGCTCCGGCAGTTGTACTGGCAATGATTGAAACGAGAAGGACGTACGAGCCGTATTGAACTACTGCTTATCCTACCACTGATGAGGACCATGTCTACGTGTAATAATATATAGCAGGCCTTTTCGGAAAGACAACGACACTGAAGATCCAGGCGACCGTCGACACGATGTAAGGTCAGACGTCCGAGTGTGTGGATCTCAGGCACACATGCGTGGCTCTGTGGTGATCGGAGGTCGCGGTAATGGATTATTCGTCATAAAGAGACAACCAGGTCGGTTGAATCGCTGCCCCGGACCGAGCCCCCTGCCAGGGAGAACTGGTGTGTGCCGGAGGCAACCTCACTACCAGGACCACCGTTAAGCTAAGGTTGTAGGGCCGAGCTAAGAGGAAGCGTGTCGGACTACTAACGGCTGTAGCCAAAATGGTTTGAGAGCGGCCTATACAGCGGAAAATATTGATACACTTTTGACATTGAAATATGTCGCGCAACCTTAGCACTTATGGATGTTGTCGTAAAGCTAGAGTAGTGTTATATCCTAACAATGTTGTGCAATTTTTCCACCGGCCGCTCCCGCCCAGTTATGTATAGCAGGCCGCCTTACGCGTGTCGTGTAGCACGACGTACCTACAATCACCAGCTGAAAATGCAACCGCAGAGACTGGCAAAGATACCATCATATAAGCCATCAAATATTAACAACATCTCGACGATCTCACCAACCGTGTGTATCTCATTTGACCCTAGCAACTCATGGGATGATGATAGCTAGGGAAAAATGAGCAGAAAAATGGAAATCGGCATAGATCAGTGAATACGAATAACAGCCAAGTTCTCAAAAGTAGAACGTGGCCATTTTTATTGAAGGAAAAAAAAGAAGAAGTCTTTAAAGGTGCAATGGAGACCATGAGAGACACAAATGGATTTTGTGTACATTTGTTAACGAGCCAAATTCAGTCCCGAATATCAGCTTATGACTCTATAACCAATTGTAGACGTACAGAAGGCGAGTTAGTGGTGCACAAGTTAAAGGCACAAGTCTGGGCTCGAGCCCTGTCCAAGTCTCGTTATATCTGAGTAATATGTAATCTGAACCATGAAATCACCTGGCGACGCTTATATCTATTCCAGGCCATACGCCGACCCCTTATCCAGCGTCTGTAAATGCATTTCGACTAGTAATATCAGCAAATAATAACCTCCACGCATAGCCTACGTGGACGCGGTTATGACGCAATCGATATTTGCCTTGCCGTAGTGGAGCGATGTCGCTTTCGAGTCGTGTATTTAGAATGAGTTCATGTGTTGACCGCCCTCGATTTGCTCTACCTGATCGAACATCTGGAGAGAGACGCGGACGGCTATTCAATCACTATAGTGAAAGAATATGCGACAAGCAACCATGTGTATGGCAGTGTGCTCAATTGAACAAACGGTTTGGCGGTTGAAAACAGAAAATCGGTGTTCGGATTGCCCTCAGGGTTCCACCACTGTGCGCTTTTCATATTAAAGTAACATGGAAACAAAGACCATTGACTAGAACGGTGTGATCTGAACGGTGTTGTTGGTTTTACAACAGCTGAACAGCTCCTTTTGTGGATCATTCGGCCGTTATGCGTCTTCACGGCATAGGCTATTATATCTGTTATAGGCCTATTTCTCATCGACCATCGACGCCACAGTTCGTTGTTCTTTCACTTAGCGATAGATGTCTGCTATTCCTTCGAAATTCTGTCTAGTACAATCGATCCGATTAGACCGGTGGGCGTTCAACGGTCGAACTCAACATGCTGCCAATATTGCATATCGATCCCAAGCACGAATGCTACCCCGTTACTTGGTTCCGCTCCCGTCGGTATTAATACTCCCCCCCCCTTTCATCTCGCACGTTGATATATACAGTTAGATCTCGCGGAGGTCGTCGTGCCACCGGAGCTAACCGCACGACTCGGTATCCTTTTTCAAGGCAGCAGATGGTGGTTTAGAGTTCACTCCGGACTAACCCCGGGAACTTCAGCTAATGGCCGCACCATGGTTCGCCGTGCTCGAGTCGCCGTTCATCTTCTTCTTCTTCTTCTGCTGCTGCTTGTGGAAAACGGAGCTGTTGGAGTATACGAAAGTTGGGATGGGCGAACCTCGCTCGTCGTCTGTCCTACGAGGTGCACACCCATTTCTTCTCACCTTCGTCCGCTCGTTACTTGCGTCGTTCCCTATTTCCCGCTGTAGGTCGACGGGAACAAGCTTCTACGGGCAGCGATATGAGCGATGTTCCATGAGCGGGGGGGGGCTCCTAAAACCAGCCTACGCTGCCCTTTCCTTCACTACTATAGCAGCCTATGAGGACGGATATCAGTTATTCCCGCTAAGGAGATTCTCAAGGTCGCAGGCAGGGGGCGCTGGCCGCGCTCCGCATCGGGCGAACGCCGGCGGACAAGCCAAGGCAAAGGGCCCCGGCAAAGGTCCCCTCTCCGTTCCCCGTGCTGCTCGACACCCCACAGGGGCCCCCCAGTGCTGCCGCCGCCGCCGCAGCCGCCCTCGCCCAGGCCCAGCGACGAACCAAGCTGGCAGGGGCTTATCGATTGCGCCGAGGGATGCGGATGACTCCGACGGCTAAACTCAACAACGTCCTGCCTGCACGTTTGCAGCTGGGGGCACGCTCAAAAATAGACAACGCCAACAATCGCCAGCGAACCAACAACGAGATAGAGAGAGAGAGAGAGAGCCGTGAGATGGCGAAGCAGCGGTCGACCCAAACTTTACCACTTATCACCTATCTATTCGCTTTTTCTAGGACGTCCGTTCGCTGACTTACACCCGATAGAAGAAGGTTGGCGAAGGAGACCGTCGCGAAACCGAACACATGGAAATCGCCCTAAAGATGATTCACAGCAAGGGGTCCGCCAGCGGTTCTGTCATCATCCAATTAGACAGAAAATGAACGTGTGCAATTCAAAACGTTGTTGTTGTTGTTGTTACTGCTGCTGCTGCTGCGGGAACATAGATAAGATCAGTAGATACTCATATATAGTGCAGACAGAGACTAACGAATCGGATCGACACCAATTGCAGGCCAGGTGAGGCCTATGAAACATGGTCCTCGATCACAGTTGATTTACGGACGTGCCGCCGTGCAACCTCATACAGAAAGTGTCCCGTATCTGCGTACCTTCGTTTCTTGTTCAAGTAGTCGCGGAGAGTGTGCCCCAATTCGTATTATTATATTTAGTATCAATTGATAAAACATTCCTCACCATTTTAAGTTTTTCTTATGCTAGTAATCGCTGTTGCCTAGTAGTTACCGAGTTCTGTTAATTGAGCTGGATATATTTCTTCGTAATGTCAACGCATTTACTTGCTTTTATGATAGCACCTGATCGGTTGGAGTTGCCCAACAGCAGGGTGCGATTGCTAAACTCAGCTCTTCAATCTTAATCTTTCACACGGAGCATGAAGCCTAGAACGGACGACTATGCAGGCAGTATACCAACGAAAAAATCTCGTCGTGCGAATATGTCATTATTTACCGCATTCGATGCACTACTGCTACGAAGTATTGCTAACCATTGAAGGTCATCTTCAGGGAATCTGACGGGGAAAGGTTGGCTTAAGTTGACTTGAGGTCCTCGCATCGTCCAGATTGCAGCCATTGCCACATTATTATATTGTGGTTGTACGGAAGCAAACTTCGCGGACGCGTCGGTGGACGTATTCAGGCGACAAATTAGAGGGGGGGGGGGCGTCGCTGCGCGATCGTTGGATGTATCTGGGGAAGCTGGTCTAGCCGTAGGCGACGGGTCGTTCCTCGCAATCTTCACCGTTCCGGACGTCAAGCTAGCTTTCCGCCGTAGGCACAAGGCACGACAATACAGCACACGATTACGGCGTCCGCCGTCCCGGGCTGCATCCATCAAACGATAGGATCATTGCGGCCAACCGGTAAGCGACGGCTTCAGCAAGAAACACCGTTACCAGCAGCGATCAAATCACCTAATGTCGTCGCGCTCGCGACAGTTTTCTCTGAGCAGAAAATCGGGATAGGCCTGATCGCCCAACCTGATGCTTTACTCATGCTTGATCATTCCTGTGCGCGATCGTTTGGGTCGACGCCATGAGCGAACAAAATCTCACCACGTAACACTAGTGCACACTTTGAAAGGCATTGTCCCAATTCCACGCTAACCATTAGAGAACTTTACATCGGCGCAAAGACACTCCCAGAGCCATACACAGATTATGCTACTTCAGGCATCACCCAATCGCATCATTTATGAACGATATCCTGACAGCTTCAAAGCAAGTCACTTGGCCGCCAGGCAGTCCGTACCGTAGCCGTATGACAAGTTCGAATTGTCCCCAATAGACGATAAGATTGGTCAAGTCTCCGTGACACGGTTTGTTATCCAATGAGTCCAATAATAAAATATCGCAACGATGTATGAAATTCACACCCATCGGGCGTCCCAGTAAGAGAATCCCTATCAATATTCACATCGGGTCAAAAGAGAAAATAAAACATGGACGTTTCTACGTTATGTCCACGGTCGGACGCACGTCACAGCGTTGTCGTATTGCCGGTCATTCATTACTTGTGACCCGTGAATTAATAACTTCGTGACACAAATGAACGACAAAAGCGAACGTTAGAATCTCAAATGAGGGCAGGAGAAATGGAGGGGGGGGGGTCTTGGTTTAGGTGAAAATGTGATATCATTATCATGCTCTCGTAATTTGCCCCGCAGTTCACTAGGATAGATTACGCCAGTTCAGGATACGCTGCCTCCCGGGCTAGCCAACGAGCAGCAAATCGCGTAGGCTATAGAGCGAGCATGGGCTGAACGGCGGCTTGGTATAAATAATATACCGGCGAGTCGCAACTAACCCGCTCGCTGTGCTGTGCTCTTCTGTCTCTCCTTTGAGTTCTCACCGGAGCAGCGCTCGCTTGTTTTACAAGCAGGCCGATTAAGCCATTGACACAAACAGTGGAGTATGACCAGTAACGGCAGGCAGGAGGATCCACACAAAGGCCGTCTCAATGAAGTCCTCAATCTAGAATAGAATCATTATCATTATTGCCTTTGAACGAGCAGAATAAGATGAAGAGGACTACGGTGCTAGTGAGCTGGTTGGCTGTCCTAGCTGTGTTTCTCTAGGCAGTCTGTCAACTTTACAACAATGCTATCGGCAATAGTATAATAGA